>JAPDOI010000019.1:1595000-2195000 GCA_029168955.1 Aplectana chamaeleonis | reverse complement strand
AAGAGTTTTACGGGGATCCCCGGAATAAGGTTCGGTAGATATCTATGTCCGGAGAGCAAGTTAGCTGCTAGAAAAAAAGTGATAATTTCTCGATTTGATTAGGAAAGTTTCAAGAAAAGTTATGACTGCATTCTATCATCTTTTCAAAAGGTTATTACATGTTTTAAAAATTGGCGATTCAAGCAAAATCGAAGCAAATGCAAAGAAAAAAGAAGAGTAAGAATTTTGTCATTTTTAGAATCAGAGATTTGGAAGAAACCTTCACCTTTTTGCATTTCAGATTCCTTAGGTACCTAAACATCGCGAACCGCTATCTCCACCGCAACAAACCTATGTTTATGGGAAGGAACGCTAATAAATTCATTCGGAGTAACGCTTCAGAAATGTAGAGGGCAGACTCGAATGATTCAGAAAGTGGTCTTGGAAAAGTACATATGGTTTCCGTTTTCGATCTAGTCTAACGCATGGACGATGCGGCTGGCCGTGCGGGGTTGGCGGCCTCACTGGGGAATGGGGTTTCGATTCGAGCGGGGTGATCTACCGTCGCAGCCCCCTCCATTCATCAGACTGAAGTTATTGCGCGAACGCTATATCTCCTTTAAAATAGCCACCTTGTCCAAGTGTCTTTTCCTTAATCGATCGTGTCTAAAACTATCGAACCGCGATTTTTTTCCTCATCACAGTGTTGACCTCCTTGACCTGGATTCAACTGTGTTTAGTGGGGAGATGATTCTTTATGTTTTTGTGTTTCTCTATGTTTTAAAACTTGGGCAGACGTGGCACAGGTTTGGTACTTGAATACGCGTTCAGTTTCAGTTTTGTCTATTTCATTGGTATTTATTTAATTTCTTCAAATACTGCTTGAAACAATTTCATTTTGAGCCTCAGCCTCAAACTTCCATCTATACACTTCATCACTTAACTTTCGAGACGTTCCTACATCGAGTGAGGTTCTAGCTATGTGTGGGTTTATAGCTCATTATCAGTTACGAATTACGAATTACGATTTACGAATTACGAGGAATTTTAAAAATTACTATTTACTATTTACGAAACTACAAATTTCAGTTACGCACAGCCCTGATGCGCACTAACCGCGTGGCATTTCGTACAGACTGCGTACCGACCGCAATCAAATTGCGTTCCAAACGTCGCCCATCCCGCCGTCGGTACGCAAGCTGTACGCGGTCAGTACGGAACCCGTCCGCGGTTGGTCCATTCCATTGTCTGAGTACATGGAAGCGAAGTCGTGGCCAGCTAAAGTGTGTCACCAATACGCTCCTGGATATGTAAGTGGTGTATTCGAGGTCATTACAAGCGGACTATCCTGTGAACGAAATGGCACAGATAATCTGGAAGTTCGTAAACTAAGATGCATTTTTACGCAATTTAGGATTCACAGGTTCAGTCCCTCCAAAGGTCAAAATTTTCGCGAGGCTGTCAAATTATGGATAGTCGACTGTTGCAAAGAGCATTAGTCACTGTGACGTCTCTGCAATTTCTCCATGAAATCGCCTTGTTAGGCCACAAACGTGACGCGATCCCGCTTGAAGCACAAGATTTTTGGTGCCCTGAGGGCACATAGGTGCGGGCACCGCATGACCACATATAATAGATGGCTGTCCAGATGTGAACACGCACCCAAAATTTCTTAGCCTCAGCTTGAAGCCGAAAAGCGCTACGTAGGAAGGGGTCCATGAAAAAAATGTTAAAGCCCGGGATTGTTGTGAAATATTTACAAGTATTTATGGAATTCTGAATTAGGGAGCTTCGCGTTGCTACAACGTGCGGAAAACCTAGTCCTGGACCCGAATTACTGCTTCAGTCCACTTTGCCGGCTGAAGAGGGATTTTGAAGGGGTCGAGGCCGTTCCTCCTAGTTGGTGCCACTGGAGACAGACGCTGATGGCGGACGCTCGTGTACCGGCGACTGCTTGGCCTAAGTGGCGCTCGACAACCGGTGTCGTGAGTAATAAGAAGATTCCTGATCACCTGAAGTCGAAAGTGTATAGGTGTGTAATACGACCTGTTCCACTCTATGGAGCTGAGTGCTGGCCAGCGACCAAGAAGGCAGAACGTCGTTTAAAGGCAGTGGTCACGATGAAAAACGTTATCGAAAAAATTACAAAAATCAGCTTAGATCAAACACAGCTGAAAAACTATGAAGGTAGCGAGGTTGAAAAAGAGCTAGAAATAGAGATTCTAAGGCCCAAAGATGCCAGTTGGTGCACACGTGCACAGCGATGACGAAAAAGATCACCGTCTCATGCCGAGCAGTCAAAAATCATCGACATTCAGAGGAAGAAATAAATGCTAATTTACCTAATAAAAGCAGTAGAGCGATGAAAGAAAGCACTCCAGTCAATGTTTTTGATTAGATGTGTACATAAATCCGAAGGTTCATTGATTGAAATTCATTTTCAAGGCAGCTGATGTTCTTGATATAAGAGGTCATCGATGCCGATGATGTTGAGTAGGCTCGTCCACCATCAAAAGGCAAGAAAGTTCAGGCTTTAAATTTGGCCCAAAACAGCGGTTTTTTCGCGATTTTTCTTATAGATCCTACTACTGGAGACCCAGAAAAGGGTTTAGAGGGAAAAAGACGACAAACATATTTGATCGCGACCACTGCCTTCAAGTGTCATGGAAACGAAAATGCTGCGATGGAGTGCCGGCATCACGCGTCTCGATCATGTTTCAAATGAAGACATCCGGAAGCGATTTGGTGTTGCTCCCATTGCTGAAGAGCTACGGGAATCAAGATTGAGATGGTATGGTCATGTTCTGTGTGGCAAAGACGATTCCGTTCAAAAGATCGCTCTTGATTTAGAAGTCCATGACAGAAGACCGAAAGGACTTCCGAAGCAGCGGTGGCTGGACACATTGCACAACGATCTGAAGGCTGCTGGTTTACATCCCGATCAGGCGCACGATCGAGAAAAGTGGCGCCAACGATCCATTCATGCGGACCATGCAAGGAAGCGGGACAAACGCTAAAGAAGAAGAAGAAGAAGAAGAAGAAGAAGAAGAAGAAGAAGAAGAAGAAGAAGAAGAAGAAGAAGAAGAAGAAGAAGAAGAAGAAGAAGAAGAAGAAGAAGAAGAAGAAGAAGAAGAAGAAGAAGAAGAAGAAGAAGAAGAAGAAGAAGAAGAAGAAGAAGAAGAAGAAGAAGAAGAAGAAGAAGAAGAAGAAGAAGAAGAAGAAGAAGAAGAAGAAGAAGAAGAAGAAGAAGAAGAAGAAGAAGAAGAAGAAGAAGAAGAAGAAGAAGAAGAAGAAGTTTAATCGATTGCATCACATCTAATTTCTATGGATTTACGTGTGATATCACACCTAGAAATGGGTCTTCAAAGACCATTCTGAATCGGCTAAGAGAACTAAAATAGTTATTTGGGTCCAGGACTAGATTTCCCGCACGTTGCAGCAACGCGAAATTCCCTAATTACAAATTTGATAAATACTTGTAAATATTTCACAGTTATTGATTTTTTTCAAGAACCCCACCCAATGTAGCGCTTTTCCGCTTGAAGCTGCGTCCTTAAGATTTTGGGTGCATTTCACTTTCAGACAGCCATATAAGAAATGATGGTTTCATGCCCGAAACAGCGCCTATAAGCCTTCAGGGCACAGAAGCAGGCTTCGCCCACACTATGTAGCGCTTTTCGACTTGAAGCTGCGTCCATGAAATTATGGCAGGATTTTCACATCCGGACAGCCAGCCTTATACAGAATGTGGTTTTATCCCCAAAACCGCACCTATGTGTCCTCAGGAGCATCAATGAATGTTCAGTCGCTATACAAATTTTTGGTGTCATCGTCGCTGAGTTGAGACCTTAAAGGCAGGGTCCGCGCAAAGAACCGCACTTGGTTTTTTCTTCATAATCCAATGTTTGAACAAAGTGGAGATAGTTGGTAAAGCTTGAGACCGTAATTGACCGCAATTGAGACTGTATTTATAATGGTAAAGCCTCTTGAAAACCGCTCCAAGGTCTAAAGAGGCGTTTCCCGGCCGATCACCCAGCACGAGGAGCAGAAGCGCCACAACAGGCTCCGACAGACCGACAAGACTGGGACTTTTTCAGACGCCACCGCCAACCGGTACAGAAAATCGTGGCGGGACCACCTGAAAATCCACAGCCAGCAAGCCAAGACACAGTAAAGAGCAGCGTACCGCCGCGAAAGCGAAGACAGGGTTCTTGCAGACTTGTTCTGTCGATTGAAAATGACAACTTGCCTAAAACGTCTCCTTGGCAGGTACCTAACATGAATTCGAGTTTCTTACACTGATTTACGGGCAATTGTGTGTAGATGCATAGGGATGCTTACGCCTGTGACCCTAAATTAACCGGAAATTCACTCAGAAAATTATTTTTCGATGCTGAGCACAGGTTGGTCATCACTTTTTTTGCTAAATAAGTGTACATTCTGTTGAGCATGCGTACTTTCCGCTCACTAATCTGTTTTGATCCAGCTTGCAGCCTTATACTTATGGTCTATTCGATTTATCGAAATCTAAGTATCTAATAAATTGCTGACAAACAAAAAAGGGGCCCAAAGGCCGAAGTTATACTACTCGCGACAGGCGACCGCGACAGTGCATAAAAGGCATATCGGTTTTCGGTCGATATGCATGATAAACAGTGCGCCCCTGCGCCTGTCGCGGGTAGTATAACTACAGCCAAACACCCGTGTTCGCTGTCGCAAGTCGTTTTTTGGAGCATTCGCTTCGCTCTCTTGGCTTGCTGACTAATGATGGCGAAGCGGTTCCGCCACGATTGTCTGTAACGGTAGACGGTGACGCCTGAAAAAGTTCTAGCTTCACCGTCTTGTGACAGACTGTGGTGATCCAAATTTCCATATTTTTTATTTCGAGAGATCCTCGCGTTCAAACGTGGGTATTGGAAGCTTGTTATTTCTGAAGGCTTCTTTCTCGATAAAGAAAAGGCCAAAAGAAATAATCAACCTAAAAAGTTACAAAAAGCTAAACCAGTTCAGACGTCCAGCATTTCCGTCATTTGTGTATTACACAAGACACAGCGGACAGACGTGAAAAAGAAGCTAAATGCTCTGAGATTTTTAAACGAGTTTTCCTCCCAAATTTTAGTATTCTTAGGTGGACTTTTGCGATATATCACAACCTTGTGGGTCTACCTGCGCAAACTAGTGAAACACTTGAACACGATTTTTTTGCGCGTACGCTGCCTTGAAAATACGCACTTTTCATTGTTCACGTAATAAATTAATCACACTCAATTTTTTTATTCATTTATTGCATTAATAGGATTGGACGATACAATCAGTTCATCAATGTTGCCTTGACCTAAATAATCGCTGACTATAACAGATAACAAAGTGAGAACCCCTCCCCACGGTCGTCGCCATCATTTTTTCACAAGGACCAAAGTTGACTTGTATCACACCTCGTGTCGTAGCCTGCTTCTCTCAGATAAATGGGGGGAAGTTCCCGAGGACAATAGGCCTGATTTGGTCGTTATCACTCGGTTGAGGGGAGAGGAGCGAGTAGCTCTGTCCAGATTATCTGGGAAGATACCAAGCTTCTCGGTAAGCTTTCGTCAAAGGTAAATATTTTTGGACCTATTCCTGTTGTAGAAGAACAGCAAACTGTTAAAAACAGCGTTTCGGCAAGCTGACTTTTGATAAATCAATGACCAATGGATGTTGGGTTGCGACAGCTTGGGAAACACTGGCGATCGGGAGAACAAGGGAATACCTGCTGCTGTCGTTCTAGGGAACTTCCCCACGAATGTCTGAGCTAACATCCCAGCATGTACAATAGTCCTCTTATTTTTAAAGAATTTTTAGTCCCGGAAACAGAAAGCAAAGCAACTTAAGGATTTTTGAAGCGCGACACCATTTCACTTGACGTCACATTCGATGGGTTGTCTGCATTTCTCCGAAACACGCGGACAGGCCCGGACAGTTTTTTTCAGGGATTTCTTTACACGGCTTTTTCCCGGTAATTGAGTGTTCTGTGGGGACTTTTCCCTATCAACTCCTACTCAGTAGACTTAGCTACTCAAAAGCATCGAAAAATACTATACGGTTTCTGATTGTGAACACTGCCTTCAAATTTTCGAAAATCGAAAAATGGACATCACATTCGTGTTCAGTGTCCCAAATAACACCCACAGTGAAATTTTAAGTCAAATCTGAGACTTCGACCAAGCTACCGTATACACACCGCTACATACCGTATTCCAAGGAAAATCGATAAACCGACCGTAGATTTGTGATAGGCAGCCCAAATAACTCCTACGTAGAAATTTAAAGACGACTTCATCGTAGCATACTCGAAATCGTCAATAGTCGCTTTTGGCTAGCAAAATTTTCCCCATTTCTAAGCTTCATACCAAACCAGACGGAATTTTTCGAATATTGACAAATGGGCCTCAGATTCGTGATCAGCACCCAATACAACCCCTACAAACAAGTATTCAGCCCAATCCGAGACAACTTTTTCGAACATTCTGAAAATTGCCATTCGTGTTCCCTTTTCATCTACGCAAAGCTACGAAAATGCCCACTTTTGGAAATCTCCTGTAAATTTTAACATTTACGGGACTGGGTAAACGTGTAATCAATGCTGTGTTCCAATCCTGCAACTATCAACACCTGGTTTTATAAAAGCTCTCGGGAAATGTAAGGCAAGGCCAAGCTAGAGAAACTGGTAACAGGCGATCGGTTGGGCAGGCAGCTAAGTTGGTAGGTGGGCAGATAAGAAGGCTGGTGAGTAGGTAAGCAATGATTTAGGCAAGTACGCAGGCAGGTAAGTAGATAAGTAGGGACGTAGACAGGTAAGTATGTAGGAGCCAGGGGTAATCAGGCAGTTAGGCTATTATGTAGACAGGAAATGAGGCAGGTACGGAGTTGTGAAAGT
Organism: Aplectana chamaeleonis; assembly: GCA_029168955.1. Taxonomy (NCBI): domain Eukaryota; kingdom Metazoa; phylum Nematoda; class Chromadorea; order Rhabditida; family Cosmocercidae; genus Aplectana; species Aplectana chamaeleonis. The sequence continues at coordinate 2,188,108 of JAPDOI010000019.1, read as the reverse complement.
AAATAGGCAATCAGGCAGGGTGGTAAGAAGTTAGATAGGTGAGCCCACAGGTAAGTAGACGGGGAAAAAATCGACATTCTCGATTTTTTGATCAGATGGTCAGAACATGTTGTAGTTAAAGATTTTTTGTATGGTATGGTACTTTGAAATTGACTAAGAATTTTGTTGTTTGCTACTTAGCACATCAATTGATATCATCGATTTTTCGAATCAATACGGTCTAACACGTTGTAGGCAGGGCTTTTCCAGATGGACTGCGACAAGGGAAATGACTTGCAACTTTGTTTACTACTGTTTTTCATATCAATCGATATTATCGATATTTTTTATCAAATGGTCTAAACACGTCGTAGGCTGTACTTTTTGGAATGGGTGCACATTGCAATTGCCTAACAAGTTTTTTTCTACCTGCTGTTTATCATTTCCATCAATATTACGGATTTTTTTTTATCAAATTACTCAAACGCGTTGCCGGAATTGCTTTTTCGGATGGGGTGGGACAAGGGAAAAAACTAACAAGTTGTTTGCTTGCTTTTAAAAGACTTTAGTCGCTCTACTTTCCTTTTGTTCAATATCTATTGGAACTTTTCTGTCTGCAAAGAACCACTTTTGCTTGGAGCAGCTCCTTTTTGATAAAATCGATGGTTGTTTTATGTGCGTATGTCCACTGCATACATACATACAAGTTAATCACTCTTTAGTAATGTTGGGATGCATAATCAATATGGCGTGATATCCAGAATTTTCACCGTCATGCTTACCCATCCCGAACCTCACCCTCCATTTCTAGTCATCCAACTTCAGCAGCTAGGTAGGGCACACAGTTGTACGGATAGAATATTCACGCCTAAAAGGGAGGCTCTCAGAGCTGCGAATGACAGGCTCCAGACGGACGGTCGTGCGAATTCCTGTTACTGATGCTCAAGTCACGCTGTTCTATTCCGTGGGAGAGAAGCACATGGAAGGTGTCGACCTCCCTTTGGATGGCAAGTCAACTAAAAGTATGCTGGCTTTTCAACCGATGTCGAGCCGTCTAGCCATATTGACACTGGCCGATACAGTAAAGGCGCGCATAATCTCTGTCTACGCTCCCACGGACGTCAGCTCAGACGATGCGAAGGATGACTTTTACGCCAGTCTACAGAACGCTATCGCCTCAATGCCACGAACAAACTTCATAATCATTGCTGGCGATTTGAATGCTCATGTTGGAGCAGAAGAAACGTTTGGTCGATACGTACTAGGTGGAGTTAATGAAAATGGTATGCGTCTACTGTCGTTCTCCGCGATCAATGGTCTAGTAATTGGATACAGTTACTACCAGCACCCTCGGAAGCATCAGCTCACTGGCGTGCACCGAAAGACAACGACTCAGAAGTGCTAGCCTACATTCTCGTCAATTTGCGTTTCCTGTCATCACTGAAAGACGTACGTGTGAAGCGTAGCGCTGACTGTGGATCTGACCATCATCTTCTCTCTGCTAAAGTCCAGCTCAAGCTTCAACGTGAAAGCCTTATTCGGTGTCACAACCAAACGCGATTGGTCGACGTTGAAGGAACCAGAGTATGTGGAGCGATTTCAATTGAGCTATGAAACCGATTTGCTTCGTTAACGTTACACGATGACGTGAATGCGGAAGAGAAGCCGTTCTCTAGCGTAGTTCGTAGTTGTGCCGAGAGCGTATGTCCTCCCCTCAGACAGAGAACACATCCGTGGATCTCAGATAGATGTCTGGAACTCGTGGATCAACGCAAGAAGGCAAAGCTTGTCAACCACAGTAGATATGTTCAGTTGAATCGTGAAGTTCGAGGGCAGTTGAAACTGGAGCGAGAGATGTGCTGGAACACAGTTGCAGAAAAAATGGAGCAAGCGTCATCAAGGCTTGACATCAGAACGCTCTTCTCAACTTCAAAGGCAGTGTTCACAATAATCTTCATTTTTGAGATTAATGGGTAAATCGATTGTTTGACCCCGGGTAGAAATGAAATGACGAAGAAATGGAGAAAAACGCACCAGGAGGGCACGAAATCCTCTACTCACACCCCGCCTCTTCACTCTCACTAGAACTGTTTCTGGTGACAATGAAATCTTTTGTGGACCCGTGCTTCAAAATCTCCATTTACTGTTGCTCAGTTCTTTGCTTTGGACCCTAACTAGTACTGTTTTCCAAAGAATGTTCTTCCTCTTCCGATTAGCTCCATTTTTCACCGGTGGCAACCACCGATAACATGTTCATACAACCGGACAACTAGTCCAGATCAGGAAGTAATTTACCCGAACTTAGGCGTTTTAGTGCGCTTCTCGCCGTTTCTCGTAATTTTGGAAACCCTTGGTGGCCAACGCATTGTTTTGAGTGGAAAACTCGGGAACGAAAATCATCGTGAACTCTGCCTTTAAGGCTACTCAGATACAAAACGAAGGTGACAAACGACAATATCAGGAATGCTGAGGCTCTTCCGTCCGATCGTCCACGGAATGTCTCGAGCGATGGAAGGAGTTTTTCGAAGGAATGTAAAGGAGTGCAACCCCAAGTCCCTGCTACGCCGATTCTCGCTGAACCCCATGAGATGGCTTACGAATGTGATGACTGCATGCCAATACAATAATAACGGCTGTTTTTGTTATGGGGTAAAATTCGACGAGTTATGCCCGAGCGGTTTAAATAGCTAATATTAAAGATAATACGGTTGGGATAGCGGAGCCGATTGACTCTTACAGCCCGTACTAGAACGATCACCTCGTTGCAAGCTTCAAAAACCGGCCAAAGTGACCGTATGCGTATACTGAGGGGACGAGGTTGACGAAGCTCATGGGCGGGGCTGACGAAAAATTTCGACTCAAATTTAGTAATTTTCACTCGTTTTTGACGCTTCCATCGACGTGAGCATTCTACTAGGGCCATACGACCCAAGTAGCGTAGTTATCTCAACAACTTTTTCGAGCGTGTCTGCCGCCTTTAACGCTTTTCACTTTGTCTTTGAGTGGTTTTCATTCATTAGGTGTTTCTCATTCCTATATAAAGAAAGGCGTACTTTGCTTGTGGGGTGCTATTAATTTCATTAGCGATGTCTTAGGCGGAGTGGGGGGCATTGATGAGCGCACATCTCGCTGCAATTTCGGCCAGCATCTTCATTCTTAGACATCCGACCGAACCCAGTCTCACAATGCACTTACTAGGGCATGCTCTGGAGTTCCCGCGAGGTTAAACAAAGCTAGGTGTAGGCGGCCGTAAGAGTGCTGCAGTACATGAATAATCTGTGCTCAAAGTTCCCTAAATTAATTAATTAATTTATTTATTTATTACTTACGTGGATATGCATCACACGCGGTATCAAAAAACACAACATCGATAAAGAAAACCGGAGAAGCAACTAGAAAGTCAGTATAAATCAGGAATGTGGTAAACTGCGAAGATCCTCGCTTAGGTACCTGTCGATGGGCCTTTTGTACATGAACAATGATGGCAAGGCATGGGCTTTGGAAAATCTTGAAAAGTCGGAGCCCGCTCTCTGTGTAAAGAAGGAGGCCCGTGCAGTGGATTTCGCTCTTGGATAAAGTATTTTGATTGGGCAACCTCTTGTATTCGAAGCCAGAATTGTGTTAAAATCGCTAGGAGAAAGACAAACTTTCCCCGTAAACATTTTATAAATCATGATGAGATCGTAGCGCCTTCTGCGCAGGGCGAGAAAAGACAACTTAAAAATAGTATTACGATCAGAAGCTGAAGGGATTGTGGTGTAGTCATAACCATGCAGTCGAATCCAAAGTTTTCTGGTGAAACTGTTCTGCACTGGCTCAATTCTTTTTATGCTGCATTGAAAATGAGGGCTAAGAACCGTTGTACCGTATTCAAGTAAGGGACGAACATATGATTTATAGGCGGTCAACAGATGCGTTTCCGATGTAGTGGAGAGAGACCTAAAATGTTGTGAACCACCCTTTCAGATCTTTTAGCAAAGGATTCGCAATGTTCTGTGAAGTCAAGTTTTCCATCAGTGATGATACCCAGATCGCGCAAAGAGTTGACGGCTTCTATTTGCACCTGACCAAGGAAATAATTGTACCTAGTTACACAATCAATTTTACCAAGGCGTAAACATTCAGTTTTTGGTGCCGATAGCGGAAGTTTCCATTTGACAGACAACTCAGCAATAGCAGTGATAGCTGACTGGATAGCCAAGTTGACCTTATGTTTGAGATGTTCCGATAGATCTTTATATCATCAGCAAACATTTGACATGATACACCAAAGTTGTTAACCAGGTCCGGAATTTCAGAAGTGTAAATAATAAAAACAATAGGAGATAGAACTCCACCCTGCGGTTCACCACTGGTTACTGGAAAAACAGGGGAGAATGTATCGTTCACTTTAACTTGGAAAGATCTATTTGTGATAAAGTTTTCGATCCACTCGAAGATTCGATGATGTATGCCTACAGTTCTGAGCTTGGCAACAAGTTCAATTAGGGATACCTTATCGAAAGCCTTCATAAAATCAAAATAAATTACGTCTACACAATTATCATGGTCTATAGTTTTTGTCCAGTCATCCAAAGTTGATAACATCAGAGTTTCAGTAGATTTTTTTCGCTCTGAAGCCATGCTGCTGTTTTGGAATGATCCTGTTAGTCTCGATATATTTCACGAGTGCCGGCCGACTTTAATGTCTTTTCGAAAACCCTAGCGAAAACGGAAGTAATACTAATGGGTCGATAATTTGTCACGAGAGTGTGAGGAGCTTTCTTAGGTATAGGGGTAACATAGGCATGTTTCCATCTGTTTGGAACTTCGGCATGCATGAAGCTGAAATTGAATATTAGCTCGAGAGGAGCAGCTATAGCAACCGCGACTTTTGAAATGAAGTATGCTGGAACATCGACAGGAGCAATAGAAAGAACTGACGGCAAAAAATCCAATAATTTGTAAACTTCTTCTTTATAAAACCATACGGAGCTGTCATTTGAAGAATTTTGGAGAGGCGCATTGACATTAGACTCTGAATCAGCATCAACAAAATCGGAGAACGATTTCCTAAAATAAGAAGCCAGCATGCAAGCTTTCTCAAAATCAGAAATTGCCAAATTTCCTCCTTCATCAATTAGTGTGGGAAGCTTGGTAGATGGTTTTAGCCTTGAGTTCAATAGTTTATAGAGAGAAGCCGTACTGTCAAGAAACTTCCGTTCAACGTAAATATTGTATTTTTTGAGCAATTTGTGGATTCCGTAATGGGCAGTAATTGCTCCCAAAAGTTCTATATGGTTGGCTACTTATGGCGTTAAACACGATTCGGAAGTCCGTTTGTTGATATTGTGGTGGTTACTGGGATTTACGGTAGGCATATTGCCTTTTAACTGGTGTAACCTACCATAGTATTTCTAAGATCGATAGATGAACGTCGAGTTCGTGTATTGTGCAAAGCCAAGCAACCCGTTGGACGAAGCTCACTTGTTGTTGCGACCCCCTTCACTACTGGCAAAGTTTTGCGACCCCCTCTCTAATAATGGCCATGCTGAACTGATGGTAGACCCGCCCACATTGCTGAAGATTTGAATGCTCGTCAAAATTGCACTTGTCCACAAAATGGTTTTTGTTGATATTCGAGTGTCATATACATTGTTCTTGAGGGCGGTAGCTCATCTTTTCGGTTAGATGGACCCTATGAATGAAGAAGAAAAAGCAAAGCCGCTTATGCAGATGAATAAAAAGTTTGCGCGTTGAAAAAATGATGCAAAAAGGCCGGTTTTTTTCCAAATCGCAAAAGAGGGCAAAAGATGCATCTGCTCAATGGTCATCGAAAACTACACTAGCTGGCTATTTCCGAAAGTTTTTTCGTAATTTTCTACCTCACCATGTGGTGAAGTGAAAAAAAAACATCTTGAAGTGAGAAATCTCAGAATTTTTTTTTGAAAAAGTTCAGCTTAAAGGCAGTGTTCACGATAATCTCCAATTTTAAGGTTATCCGCTATATTGATTAAGTGACCCCCGGATAAAACTAAAATTACGTAGAATTTGAGAAAAACGCACCAGAAGTACACGAAACCCGGCCTCTTAAGTATCACAGGAAGTGTTTGTGGTGAAAACAAAATCTTTTGTAAACCCGTCCTTTGCAATTCTCTACTCTCTATTGCTCCGTTCCCTCCTTAGCACCCTAACTAATCCTGCTTTGCATAAAATCTTCTTCTATTTTCGATTGATCCAGTTTTCCACCGGTGACAACCACCATGAACATGTTCATCCAACCGGACAACTAGTCTAGGCCAAAGATTAATGTCATTGAAATACGACGTTTTAATGCTTTTCTCGCCGTTTCTTCGTAATTTTGGTAACACTTGGAGGCCAACACATTGTTTTATGTGAAAAACGCGGGGACGAAAATCATCGTGAACTCTGCCTTTGAAGGCACTGTTCGCGATAAAAATCGCTTTTCTGTTTTTTTGCCTTTTTTGTCTTGAAACCGGTCCCATTCTGATTCCAATGATGCTTCTGGAATCGTACAAGACCTTCTGGAAATGGAGTTATCGTACCTCAAAAATTGAGCTAGGGAAAATGGTGGACGAGTTGTCCGAGGCTTCTAACTTCCGTCTTTTGCAGCCAATGTGAGCGAGCTGACCTGAGTAAAGAGAGAGGTTGAGAATGAAGAGAAGAACGGGGCTCTTGATCGGAAACCATCGCTCAACTCACGATTTCGAGTGTTCCTTTGTTCACGTCGAGGGGCGGGAAGAGGCGGGACTTGCCCACAATGGCGGGGTTTTCCCACTTTTCTAAGCCGTTTTGCGACTCCTGGGTAGCTTTTCGTCCCGTTTTTTTGACGCTGTTCTGCTTCTGAGAGCCGCGAAAGGCGTTTGTCATGGAAAATTCGAGGATGAAGTTTATCGCGAACAGTGCCTTTAAGTAGTTTTTGATAACCATTCAGCAGATACACTTTCTGTTCGAATGCCGCCTTCTAAAAGTCAAAACTGAGGTCGCAGAAGCCATTTGGAAAAACGGCCATTCTACACCACATTTTCCAACGTGCGATTATTAGTTTCTCGTCCTACATGAGTGGCTCTGCTTTTTTCAGCTCCAACGCCGGTCTTTTTTACCGATCCGCTGCGTTACGGCCCCTGAAGGCACAGTACACCCTCAGACATGAATTTGGTGATTTTTATTTGATTGTGTAGCAGACCCCTCCTGTATAACATGTCCCAAATGCGAGATCTTAATTGCTTCAATTAAAGGCAGCATACACACTCGCAAACGTGGTCGAGATATCAGCATGCATGGGCCCGCACGGCCCCTACCATGTCGTCAACGACGTTTGAAGCGATGTTGACCATCCAGGATGACAATAATTCACGAATCATGTCTCGCACGCCCGTATTTTCACACCCCTTCGAGTAACAGAATGAAAAGTTAAACTTGAGAAAACATGTGATAATTGAGAGTGATAGCACTATCAAAGGGGAGTGGACGAGAGAAACAGCTCGATTTACTTGAGTAAAACATGTCTACACGCCGATAAACTCTCGTCCACTTTCGAGAATGCCGCTCTACTCCGGCTGGTTTTTGAAAATGGAGGATTTCATTTGTGCACAAACATGTAACATCCCGGTAAATCAAGCTGTTTCTCTCGTGCACTCCCTTTTGATAGTGCTATCACTCTCAATTATGACATGTTTTCTCAAGTTTAACTTTTCATTCTGTTACTCGAAGGGGTGTGAAAATACGGGCGTGCAAGACATGATTCGTGAAATATTGTCATCCTGGATGGTTATCAGCGCTTCAAACGTCGTTGAGGACACGGTAGGGGCCGTGCGGGCCTATTTACGCTGATATCTCGACCTTGTTTGCGAGCGTGTATGCTGCCTTTAAGCGAGATATAAGCGACCACCACGGGCCCGACCCCCTCCAGCCACCACCACAGGCCCGGCCCCCTTCCTGATTTTTGATCTCATTAGTGGCTAGATGGATGGATGATTTTAAACCAAGTCGTCGTTCTCACTCCCTTTACCAACTCTCTCCTCATCCTGTTTTGCTATCGTGCAGCGATTGCGAATAAAGAGAAATAGAGGCCTGAGACAACTCGTCCACAAAATTTTTGCCCTCAAAATGCAGGCATTTTCAAGGAGCCACATCTACAATCGTAAGGGGTCTCAGGCGATTCCAGAGATACCATTGTGTTCAGGGAGTGGCTCTCTCTAAGATAAGCATGAAATCTGAAAAATCATTTTCTGGGTGTCCTGTGCCTTTAAAGGCACAGCCCATGTTCCGGGACAAAATCTGAGATTTTCACATGATTGCAAAGTAGACCCACTCTGTAGCAATTGCCAAGTGCGAGCTCTCAACTCCTCTGAATAAGCGAAATATAGGAGGAAGCCACGACAGCCACCCACATCAAGAAGCCATTTCGGCACGCCCCTTTTACGATCTTTCGGGCCGGACAGGGGCAAGGTAAACGATGTTTCCCGAACAATAACCCCGTTTTTACTTTCATTCTCAACCTTTCTCTTTGTTCAGGTCGACTCGCATACATCGGTTGAAAATAATGGGAGTTACAGGCCTCGGACAACTCGTCCACCATGCTTCCTCAGCTAAATTTTCGAGCGGCCATAATTCCGTTCCCAGGGGGTCCTGTATAATTCAAGAGACATCATTGGAATCAGCGTGGGACCGTTTTTAAGGTAGGAGAAGCAGAAAGCGGTTCTGAGGTTGAACTCTGCCTTTAAAGACACGGTACGCCCTCAGACATGAATTTTTGTGATTTTTATTTGATTTTATTTATTTATTGAGTACGCCACATAAGGCAAGCGTAAGAAACATCGATACTACAAGTACTACAATACAAGTAACTACATAGAACATGATCTGGATAAAAAAGGACAAATAGTGTTTTTTTTCTCCATGTGGACCTAGGAACACAATAGCTTCTTCCCTGCAATGTTTTTGGAACTCCACAAAGCAGAAGGTACTGTTACCGGTGTAATATCTAGGTTGAGAGAGACGAAAGTTGATTCGGCTCTACGAGTAAATATACAGGCTCTAATATTGTCCTTTGGAGCTGCATATGAAATCTTAAGCTTGCTCCCCCTGGTCCTCGAGCGGTTCAGCCTATAGAATCTAACAAGCTTGATTTTCGCAATGCCAGCTTATAGCTTAAACACCATGCAAACATCATTCAGGCGTCAGCGAGATTCCAGAGAATGAATTTTTAACTCTCTATTCCTTGCTTCCGCACATGGTATTCTTTCATAGGCCTGTATTTGAGATCTTGCATATATTTTGCGTGTAAAATTGTGTAGGATTTTCTCAAGTTGCAAAATATCTTTTCTTTTATGCAGTGAAAAAACTGTCTTTCCACTTTTCAAAAATGGTCTGACGTAGGTTTTGAATGCTCTCAACAACACTTTTCTGTCTCGAAAGGCCAACGCCTTGAAAATGGGGAAAGTCTTAGAAGAAGCTTTTTTGCACAAGTATTGGTAATGTTCGGAGAAGTCAAGTTTGCTATTGTAATGAAAACCCAGGTCTTTAACAGAGGATACGGATTTCAGCACATGACCATCTAAATTGTATGTACATGGCAAATCCGACATGCCCAGCCTCATGAACACTGTCTTTTCAGAAGCCAACGGTAGTTTCCACTTATGAGACCAATCAAGAATGTTCTCCAATGCACGAGCCACCATACTCTGCTCTTCTTCGCTTTCAACCTTCTTATAATTCTTAATATCATCAGCAAAATGTTTGCGCTCAAAACCGCAGCGCTCCAGGAGACCTGGGAGTTCCGAGGTGTAAATAGCGAACAAAATTGGTGACAACACCCCTCCTTGGGGTAACCCGCTCTTGACAGGCCTCACAGATGAAAACGTTGAATTTATCTTTACTTGGAAACTTCTGCCGGAAAGAAAATTTTCAAGCCATTTGATAACTTTTGAATGGAATTTCAGTTTCGACAATTTATAAAGCAATTTGGAATGGTCCACACGATCGAAAGCCTCAGAAAAATCAAAGTACAGCACACCACAACACTTTTTTGAGTCCAAATAATCAGTCCAGTCCTTAATGCATTCCAGCGAATTAGTTTCCACCGATTTACCTGGAACAAATCCGTGTTGATTCACGGGGATAATTGAATTTTCCCCAAGATGTTCCATCATGAATTTCTTGAGCCCCTTTTCAAATAATCTACACAGTTGTGATGTGATACTGACCGGCCTATAGTTATCAACACAGCTGGCAGGCTGTTTTTTTTCAGCAACGGTGTGACAAAAGAATGTTTCCATCTTAGCGGTACTTTCGAACAGCACATCGACTGATTGAAAAGGTAGACTAGCGGACTAGCTATAACGTGAGCAATATTCTTGAGGAAAACACCTGGCACAAAATCTGGCGTGACAGAAAAAAAAGAAGATGGAGTGTTAGTCAAGAACTCATACAAGGAGGCCTCATCAAACCAAGGAAAAATGCTCATTTCGTGGTCCACGGACGGATCATAAACGGGAAAATAATCGTCCTCTTCAGTGTAGACCTCAGCAAATTTATCCGCCAAGAAATCAGCCTTATCTTTGTCCGAAACTGCCACAGTGTCACCTTTGTTCAACACAGGGATCCTACATGAATTCAATGGCTTCTTCTTTACATACTTAAAAAAACCCTTTTGTGTTATTCCTGTTAACTATTTTGGTCTCCAAATTCCTATTGTACTTTTGTAAGCGGAGGTCAAATTATCCCGGAACTTTATCCAGTCCTCCTCACTTCTCGAACTACTAGCTAGCCTAAACAAACAACTCCTATGATCAACCATGTTCTGTAGATACGAGGGAAGGACTGACTTCGTAGCCAGAACACGTTTCACGGCACAAAAGAATCTATAGCATGTTGTAAAACAGTCAAAAACATTTAATATTTTTCATGAATAGAATCAACTGTATCAAAGGGGTTCATCCAATCCACTGACCACAAATATTCACCGATAGCAAACAAATCACAACCCCCAAAATGTCTACAAAACATTGACCCAGGCTCAGAGTAGGAAACCGACATAGAGAAACTGAGGCTCGAATGATCACTGGATCCCACATGTGGCATAGAAGAAACATTGTTCACAAGCGAGGGAACATTTGACAAAATCAGATCAAGAATACTGTTTCCCCTTGTAGGCTTATTAACAAACTGCCGCGAACCGTGACTTTCCACCATATTTATGAATGTTCGTGCGAGAGAAGATGAAGTGACAACAGATGAGGAAGATGTATGTACTATCAAGAGAGTTATCCCAAGTGATTTCGGGGTAATTAAAATCACCAACAATCACGGATGCGTGTTCACAAGTGATTAAATCACTATTGGCATTGGAAAGCCTCTCATTGGGATCTGCTAGTCAATTAGAAGCTCTATAAACTGCAATTAGCCGCACCGTAGAACATTTGAAAACGATATCCACCGCCAGTAATTCATAAGCATCGGGAACTGACTCAGAAAAAAACTTCCCTATATCCAAAACGGCTACTGCATTGCACTCAATGCTCAGAAAATGCAGAATTTCGCAAACAGTTAAAAAGTCATAACGTACACGATCGGAAACAGACCAACGTTTCTTCTCAGGAAGACCACGAAGAACAATACAACGACGGCATTCAGCTTCAAGAAAGCCTTCAGAACCGTCAGAGGACGACTTTGCGACCAACGACCCACAATGTGTGCGATCGCCGCTCAGCTGATCTCCCCTAGGTTCCGAGGACTTCCCAAAAGAATTAGACTGAATACACTGACCTTTCAAGCTAGCATTTTCGAGCTCTAGACTGTTAACCTTCTCCTCAAGCACTCGATTTCTCTCCAAAATACTGTCTAATTGTTCTTTAGTACTGCATAAATACACCAGCAGATCTTCGAGATGGACAGGCAGCAAGTAATCCTCCACGACACGATCGATCAATTTCGAAACACCATCAATATCGAACAAAGGAGACACCGCCAAGATAAACCGGAAATACACTCCAGAAGACGTTAGAAACACACAATCGATCGAAACGGAACCTTCGGAATAGGTAAACCTTTTACGGCGGCACGATTAGAAGAAGACGATATTGGACCTCTGCCGCCGGGGGAAACGCAGTATAATGTCGAGTCGCACAATCGTCAGCAAAAAGAAACCACAGTTCGACGAGAGCGAAGGTAGCAGACCATATATCAGACCATATATACACGTCCAGATAGTAGTAGCAACCAGTGAATACAAGTCGAGATATAGGAAATACGGGTACAGCAGAACAGTAGCTAGTCGGTAGAGGAGAGAGCATGCCGGCCTCACGCCGTCCCATATGACGAAAGAATTTTCGAAGCGTCACGAGGATAAAACTCGACGAATTACAGGATTGCAATTTCCTGCGGATTTGATTCAAAGCGACGAACCTCAAGTTCGTTTGCTTATTTTCTGAGGTTTACTGTCGGTTACGTTGAGTACAATGTCATCTGGCTGCCGTAACCAACCTTGAGATACTGGGTCTGATTGTGTAGTAGACCCCTCCTGTATGACACGTGTCAGGTGCGAGACTCAATTCCTCCCAATAAGCGAGATATAGGCGACCACCACAGGCCCGACCTCCTTCGCTCACCACCAAGGGCTTCACCCCTACCAGATTTCAGACCTCGATAGCGGCTATATGGAGGGATAAACTCTCAACAAGTCGTCGTTCTTCAGCCTTTTGCCAGACTCTGTCCTTGTCCTGGCTAGCTCACAAACAACGGTTGCAATTGAAGAGAAATGCAGGCCTGAGACAGCTCGTCCACCATATTTTCATCCCCATAATATAGCCATTTTTGAAGAGCCAAATTCTGTTTATAGGGAGTCTTCGACGATTTTAGAGATACTTTTGTTATCAGCGTGTGACTGTCACCAAGGTCAGCATCAAAACTAAAAGAAATGCTCCCGAGTTTTCTGTGCCTTTAAGAGCAATGTTAACTACATTAAGGCCACCAGAAACCATTTTTTCGCTGTTCAGAACCTTGCAATTTGACCAGCATTTAGGTCATCAGCGGTTGAGAAACAGGTCTGTTCCACTCGTGGTTGTGTTAGAAACAATTTGTTACAGGCCATAAAACGGCCAATGTCTCACCGTCGACTGCGTACCACGCGCGTGCGGTCGCGCAGCGCGTGGTACGCAGTCGACGGTGAGACATTGGCCGTTTTATGGCCTGTATGTGATGTTAATACTTCCAATATGTGATGTTAATACTTCCAAATCATATAGGTTCTCAAAAACAATCGAAATCTTTGATGGGGAACAAAACCTTAAATCCTTTGTAACCGAGTCTATTCCACTGTCGATATGGCTATATCGCGCAGCAAAAGGATAAGGTGATATTTGATATAATTTTTAATCAAATTATGAAAGTTCCGTGAATTTGCAAAGAAAAACAGCTCTGGGCGAGATTCGAACACTGGTCACATGCCCACCACTGCCCCTTCCTCCCTGCGCGCCGTCGATGCTGATGACTTACCCGCCTAGCAACTCATAGACTAGGAGGAGGTCGATGGCTGGCAAACTTTCGGAGCAAACTCCTTCAGATCTATCTTTTGCGGCGGGACGCCTACACTACTTTACCATGTAATGCGTGAACATTCCCACATGACATTAGATTTCTATCGTTCAGACCTACGCTTCTTATACTTCCCTTGTCAGTTCAAGGCGGCTTACATAGCACGCAGTTTTACTATGGAGGCCCGAAAGATACTAACAACACAATTAGTTTTCGCAGATGCGTTAAACGCTGTAAAGACCTTGCTTGTTATTTAGTTTATACTTTTTTCTCTAGGGTGGACGAAGGAATTCGCCATGAACACTGCCTTTGAAATGTTTTGAGCGCTTTTATCTTCGTCATCACGATTATCCTTTTTCTGTTTTGAATTTGTTAAGTTCGTCGTGGATGAGGTGTTCGAGCCACACATCAAACTGACTTCTGGCATGCATTCCGCTTCACATGAGCTCATACGACGAGGACGACAGCGACTACGACGATGAAGGCGCTGCGACATCTAGTAATAGATGGGAGTCGTAAACAAGAGCATCTCTTGATTTTCGCCTATGGAATGTCGCTAATTGGTCATAGATTCTCATCCTATTCCCGATGCAAAACGATCTCCACGCCGTCCGTGTCTCGAGTGTCGTAATTTTGCTTGTATTCAGCGGAATTTCTTGCGCACGCTAGATCTACATACGCATTTCTATGGATTGCATCACTCTCTTCACACGAAATTCTCGTTGTGCAATTCCACATCGATTTCAATGAGTTATTCGCGATTCCTCCAGAAAGTGCCTGGGAAAGAAGAATTCGGGCATGGAATATGCGTGATTATTCTGCCATATGTGTCCTATTAGTTTATTATCCTGCAAAAGGTAGACCTGCACCTTTGCTGGACTCATAGGAATCTTTTCATCATCATTGTCCCGCGCGCGTGTTCAATACCAACATATAGCTGCTTGAATAGAGTTCAATATGAGGCCGATTCCTCTCACGCTTATCACCGCAAGCTTCTAGAACAAACCACAGTCACCGATGGTTTGCTACAAACGATGCATTTAATTTGAATGCTATTCTGTTTATAGTTGTGAAGTCATTACTATTAGAATAACAGTTTCCTCTGGTTGGAACAAGTATTGATTTTCCTCGCAGTATTCAACAATTTTTATTCAGTGGTCGCCGTCTCTGCGTTAGCTAATTTAGAAATTAAAGTCAGTGGTCGCGATGAAAAAAGCTGTGGAACAAACCATGAAAATCAGTATGATTCGCAAACGGCTCAAAGACTATAAAGGTTAGGCGGCATGAAACGAGCTATAAATAGAACTATTACGATCCTAAGTTTACGATTCGTGCACACGTGCACAGCTCCGCCCGAAAAGAGCGCAGTCTCAAGCTGAGCAGTCAAAAATCTTTGACCTTCACAGCCAGGAATATATGCAATTCAACTAATGAAAACAGCTGAAAAAACTAGAAGCAAACCCCTTATTCAATTTTAACTCGACGAGGACAGAAATATTCAAGCAGTTCCTACCGAATGCTAATGTTGGTTGATTGAGTTCCAATTTCATGCCTGCTGTTGTTTTCGATATTGGAGATCATCGATGCCGATGGTGTAGAGTAAGCTCGCCCACTATCAAAAGAGAGGGAAGTTCAGGATCACAAGTTGGCCCAAAGCAGGGTTTTTCGCGAATTTTTCTAATAAGTCCTTCTACTCCAGAGACAGAAACGGGTTTAGAGCAGAAAAGAAGACAAGCATACTTCACCGCGACCACTGCCTTCAAAGGCAGCATACACGCTCGTAAACGTGATCGAGATAACAATGGAAATAGAATGGTATGGCCCAGATTACAACGCCTATGCATTTTGAAGTGTCAAAAACGACCCACAACGCGGCTACATGAGTCAGAAGTTGGCCCCGCCCAGTATTTTCGAGTCCCCTGTGTTTGCCCTTTTCCTGCTACGCAAGGTTGCTGGGTCATATTCACCGTTGGTACTGCTGGTAGATTGCCTAACAAGTACACACGTCACTGACGTCGAAGATGGCCCAGTAACCCTGCGTTGGAGGAAAAGGGCAAATACAGGGGGCGTGAAAATACAGGGCGGGGCCAACTTCTAACTTATGTAGCGGCATTGTGGGTCGTTTTTGACACTTCAAAATGCGTATGCGTTGTAATCTGGGCTATACCATTCTACTTCCGTAGTTATCCTTACCACGTTTACGAGCGTGTATGCTGCCTTTAAGTCATGCTGTTTTTTCTTTTGCTTTCAGACTGGAGAGCCACCGTCGACGTCTGAGTAAATAAATAAGATGTTGGGAGCGTACACAAACCGTTTATCTAGGATAATGGCGCCATAAACTACAATAATACTGATTCTTTATGAATTCGAGAACTTTTGTAGTAAATTTCTTTCTCTAAGAATGCTAAGCTTCAAATCTTTCTCATAACATTTTTGTACGAAAGAACTGCCAAAAAAATTAGTCGAAAGGTGAAAAATGCGCGAGGCAGACAACACGATGGGTCTAATTTTGTCGCGAGAATTCACGCAAACTACTTGAATTTTCGCTACAGCACCCGCATATTCTATGTAAGTTCTCGCTGTAGCACTCGACCGATCGATCCATCCTGTCCTGATCTGTACTGGAAAGCCGATCCGATCTGCGACCGGTCGCAGGCAGCGTTCATATGCCGCGAGAGTGGGCGCTCCCGCTGTTGTGCGCCTCTGGACGCTCCTCAACGCTGCCCGCGAATTAACAGGCAAACACCCCCACCTCGTGTTGATTCGATTGAAAACGTTTGATCAGGTGATAAATCGCTCGAGTCGGCGCAAAGGCGGATGATTTCCCACGGTACTCGACTTCCGTGATGGGATTATGAGAGACAAGGGTTATAGTTTTGCTACAGGTTTAATGCCACCTGCTTTAGTGATGGAACAGTAGGCTTCGAACTTGCTGCTTGCTTCGTGGTGCTAGTGTAAGCGTGCGAGAGCGAGCGGGCGAGGGCGCGCTAGGAGGAGCGCCTGTGAGCGGTTAGCGAATTGAGTCTTAACGATGACCATCAATTTTGCATAATCGCACGCTCTCGCCACGTATGGACGGAGCCGCACTTCCGTTTCCTCCCCACGACCTACGGCATCCCCGCGGTCAAAATTATCCTCGACAAGATCTTCCAGGTCTTTCCGGGAGCGAGATGGGATCATACTCTTCTATAATATCAGCCACAGAGTACCCAGTAATCACTTTGTAAGATGACTGGACCGAGGTTGGCATCCTTGATGCGATCCATTGCTGGGATCGTACCTTACTCGGGTAGATGAGCTGCTCGTATTCTCGATGCGGTTGCATAGCGTGCTGCTGTTAGTACAATACCGCTCGCAGGATTCAGCCAGAAAGCGAGCGAGACCGGGTTTACGCGTCCCTTTCATCCTTTTTTGATAACTCGCTTCAAACTCAACTTTTAGCGAAACTGCGGTGATATCCTCGATCCTGGCGTTAAGAGCTACCCAATGGTTAAACCTTTGTGGTGATGACGTTGAGAACTATAGAAGCTTTGCAATCAGCCAGGTTTGGTACTACGGTACCGTGGCGGAAGGGGCGCTACCGTACGTGTCTGCTGTCTCTACCGTGCATTTACTGTCTACCGTGCATAGAGGGCTGGTTGATTGCGAAGCTTCCATGATTCTATTAGAAACCCCGACGATAGGTATACCACTGGATAGCTTTTAACGCCTAGATCATGAATATCTCTCCAGTTTTGCTCAAAAATGGCATTGAAGCCAGCAATACAAATTCGATTCAAAAGACGCGAAAACACTGCTTCGCTCGCTTCCTGACCAAATCCTGCGAGCGGTAGTGTAGTATGTGCTGCTGATAATGAGGGTCGCGATCCGGGGTCAACACCGACTTAAACTTCTCGTCGGAGCAAAATGTATTGCTGACTGCAGCACGTGAGAAGGGGTCAAAATCCAGCATGCGTTGTTAGCTTATCCTGTTGCTAATGAGTGGTTGAACTCGGCGTGGGCCATGCATTGCAAATTCTATAGCACCAAAGTGCAACCCCAGGGATGCGTGAGTTGCTGGAGAAGCTGTGCAGAAGAAGGAAATGTTTCTGCCACTTCGGGCTTTCCATCGGCGGACGCGATTATAACAAAGTCTTGCACTGATGCATGGGTGAGTAATTAACGACCGAAAGATCAGCGATTTGAGAGCAATTATTGGGATAAAAAGCGATAATGGTTAACTCTTATGGTTTTCACCTGGAAGGAGGCTGTTTTTCACGGTTCAATTGCGAGATACTATCACTTACTCACTCGTGCATCCGTACCCACGGTATGCCTTCTGTAGCCGCTAAGGTCAAGCCGCTACCTTTGATTCGTTGGGATCGTCCCGTGCGTCAGTGGGGGTCCGCTATCTAGGAGCCGGTTGGAGGGGGCTAGACTCACGCTGTGACGATCACAGAGAAGCCGCGGTTTCGGGCGCTGTAAAAACGTAACCATTAACCTTGTAGCACCGTTTTCTTGGGTTTCCGGGCCCCAAAACCCGAAAACGAAAGGGAACTGCCCAAAGAGCACCGGAATTACGGAAAGGGGTTCGGTAGTGAAACAGATCCGCACAACCTTGACCGAGTATCGAAACGCAATTACGACTCTCGTCTAGTTGCTGTAGCAGCCTCGACTCCCGTCCTGTTGCCTTCGGGACGGCTGCGATGGCAGCTTGAGAGGTTCAGAGGCGCGGGATGGATTGTTCTTCGAGTGATAACGTGCAGGTCACCTGATCAGCCAACACAAATGGCGCCTCGTCTCATACAAGCGGGCAATTGGCCTCTCGAAGTCATTCCTAGAAGGTGACTTCGATTCATCTTCTGGCGGACAAATTTCTGTGGCTGAGGGAGTTCCGCATGGCCTGCGGTAAGGAAGACTCCCACATTGCGAGCCATGACGAGATGGCTTCCTTGTTGCGAACTGTGGCAGGATTACCTTCATTGCCGGCTGGCTTTGACAAGTATGTACAATATCCTCGTAGGAGGTTTCATCGCCTTGAAAAAAGGTGGGTTGAAAGAAAGATCTGCTCTTGGGAAAGTAGTCGAAAATCTCCCGAGCAGCGACCGCGGCCGAAAATGCGATTGAATGTCGCTTTGAGCGGAACCGCGGTCGTTCGGACAGCAACAAAGATTGACCGAATGGATTGCTGATCTTCATTCTAAACGGAGAGGCAGAACCGCTCGCATTGCTCTCCGGGTGCGCTTCAAGCGGCGGTTTGTGTGAGGGTATGAAAACTTAGCAGTTTGGTTATTAGGCTACGGACTCGCACTCCATTGCTTTCACGGCTCATGAGCTCAGTACACGAATAATGGGCAGTCACGGACTCGTTGGCCTGCTTCATGTCGTCGCTAGAGCGCGTATAGAGTGGCTCTCTGAAGAGACCAACGAGGTGAACGCTGTGAATTCCTTTTGCATGAGTTTAACATAGGTGGTCAGGTTAGTCCGAGGCTCCTGATTTCTCGTGTGCACGGTCCACAAGTTTTTTTTCTCGGTATCAGTGGTAATCGTCTAGAAATTCGTAGAACTACGAGTCCCGGAATGCTATAGTCCGCTCATCCTCAGTGATAAACAGTGTTCACACCTGATATACTATTGACAGTTCACTGACAAGGGAATGGCTAGACCTGGTTACCAGAACTGTCCATAGATCCATGTTTTTCTGATAGACTACCTTCTGGGTAGTCGTAAGAACATTCTACTACACTACCGCTCGCAGGATTTGGTCAGAAAGCGAGCGAGGTCGGGTTTTCGCGTCGTTTTCGTCTTTTTTCTATAGCTCGCTTTAAAGTATAATTTGAGCGAAACTAGAAAGATATTCATGGTTCAGGCGTTGTGGGCGATCCAGTGGTATAGCCGTTGTCGGGGTCTGTTCACAACTGTGAAAGTTTCGCAATCAACCAGCTCTCAGTATACGGTAGACAGAGGGAAACGTACACAGAGACTGTAGCGAAATATCCGCCTTGGTACCGTAATCACGAACCGGTCTGATCGCGAAACTTCTACAGTTCTCAACGTAATCCCCACGAAAGCTAAAGTATAATCCGTAATCACCACGAAAGCTAACGCCATGATCATGAATATCACCCTAGTTTCACTCAGAGTTGAGTGGTTTCCGGGCATCTCGTCCCCGCGGTGATTTCACACCTTAGTCGTCGCTTGGCACAAGTAGGAGCTTCCCCCCTTTTCAAGGCTTAGGTTTAGTTTACCTGATCCATCCAACACTAAGATTAACGAAGGCCTATCTTTTAAGGGTCGATTTTCGATTTCTGGGTCGAGGGTGAACGGCTTTGGGGGCGAGATGCCATAGAATCCAAAACGAGCCAGGAGTGGCAAAATAACTGCCGCAAACAAGCTTTTTGAAGTTCCAGAACCGCCCCGTGCCCCACTTCATCCTTCTCGTGAGGAACAAATCAACACCCAGATCACAAGAATGATCAAGTCAAGTAAGTGCTGATGAGTGAGTTACTCGCTTCATTGCACTGGTACGCATCCTCTTTCATAATGGTCAACTCCTCCACGCTCAAAAATCAACGGAAACAAGGCAGGGCCTATTTTGACTCTTAAACGCGACTTTCGCGTCCGTTTTGAGCATGCCTTGCTATGTAGGCACCAGACCTTCCGTAAACTGTGGAGATGTCGGAAATGAAAGACTGCCTTTAAATGGTTTACCATGTTAAATATGTGACACGACGGCCCTGTTTGCAGAAAGGTTTATTGAAATTTGTATAGTTGCACGGATATGTATGTAGAGAGATCGAGGCCTAGAATTTTTTACCGAAATAACCGCTTTTACCGAAAAAATTTCTCTGTTAGAAGTTTTGGAAAAAGTTTACCGAAAAAACTTACCGCACACCCCTGGTCGAAACAACGAAAACGGTAAGTGCAATATCACCTATTCTTTAAAGGCACAGGACACCCAAAAAAATATTATCCAGATTTCATGCTTATCTTGGAGAGAGCCACTCTCTGATCACAATGGTATCTCTGAAATCGTCCAAGACCTCTTTCGAACGGAGATATGGCTCCTTTAAAATGCCTGCATTTTGATGGCAAAAATTTCGTGGACGAGTCGTCTCAGGCCTGTATTTCTCTTCAATCGCAATCGCTGCAGGAGAGAAAACAGGATGAGGAGCTAGACCGGCAATAGACTGAAGAACGACGACATGTTGAGAATTCATATATCCATTTAGCCGCTATCGAATTCGTAAATCTGGTAGGGAGCCGGGCCTGTGGTGTTGAGCGAAGGAGGTCGGACCTGTTGTGGTCGTCCATATCTCGCTTATTTTAAGGAATTGAGATCTCGCATTTGGCACGTGTTATACAGGAGAGGTTTGCTACAGAATCAAACAAAAAATCACCAAATTCATGTCTGAAGGTGTACTGTGCCTTTAAAGAGCACCCCCATGCCGAGTTGGCCGAGTGGTCCAAGGGGGCGATCACCAACCGGGGGCGGCATGCACGTACGCGGCGGGTTAGGTTGCGGTTGACCAGGGTTTAGGGCGTCGGCGCTTTTGATGATTTCTCAGTGAGTGCTGGAGATAATCAGTAATCGGTGTCTCAGCGGGGTTTCGGCTGCCACACCCTCCTACATAGGTAGGGTGGGCGAGGTACCAATTTTTCAATGCTACCCCAACCCCATATCAGCTCTCGCGCTGCTATCGTCACAGGCGCCGACGCCCAAACCAAGCCCAACCCCAACCTAACCCGCCGCGTACGTGCATGCCGCCCCGGAAGTTCCTGGGTTCGATCCACGCTGCGGGAGAGAATTTTTCCTTGATGTTATTTTTTAAGTCCAATAATCGAACGCGGCATTTTGATGACAGTTTATCGAAACCAGCCATCATAAGGAAGAATAACAAGTGTACAGAATAGCAAAACACAGAAACGGAATCTCTAATAAAAAACACTGTATGAGTGGTTGTGGCTTGAGTTGTGTAGACCAACCTCCTAGGGAACATGGTTTATTCTGTGGCGGTTTAAACCTTCTTGCTTTTAGTCTTATCTTATTGCCACTGCTTCACACGATTGTCGATTTCATGTGAGGGTACGTCGATGATAGTCCTGGTGAACTCGACAGCCCGATCTCAAGACTTTTCCCGAGTGAAATCGGCAAATGCGAGGAGGTCGGACGTTGTTATCATGTTAATTTCATGTTTTGCTGCTACAGGATTAGGAATTTCTGTTTTGCCTACTTCCTCAAAAATTTCCATTGGTGTTGATTTACTTTGAAGTGCTTGCTGATTTTTCCCATCAGAAGAATTGTCAATAAACTTCTATATGGATACCCCTAACAACGTTCGTCTCAAAAATCAGCATGGTAAATTTTTTTCACTGAAGGGAACGGTACCACATTATTCTCTGGATGGAATTCTATGAGCTACGGTAACTGAATCATATTATACTTACCGTAGCTTGTCGTAATCACCTGGAGACCGCTATACAAATCTCATATTTGTGTTAAGCACTCAGAAAACCCCCCGGGCGAAGTTTGGAAGAATTTTTTTTACCTCTGATGCACCATGGGGAATAGCCGAATCCCATTTTAGGGGTGCAGAGGTCAAGGAGAAAATTTCAGCACAAACTTTACCCGGGGTTGTAGTTTGGGGCGTAAAACACGAATCTGAGGTCCGTTTGTGGTTCTCCTCGAAAACATGGCAAGTTGCGGTAGCTTTATGGTAACAATCCTACATGGCTCTTCACTTTTTGGTACATAACTTTTTTCACTACCACTCAGGCAGCGAGGTTGGGGCTTTTAAGATTACCCGGGAGGTAGTCTATCAGAAAAACGCTGCTTTATGGGTAGTGTCGACGACCCGGTGTGGTCATTCACTTGTGAGTTTGAGATTTGAGAGTTTATGACCTAATTGCGGAGAAGGCTCACGAAATTCGCCCCGTCTCACGGCTTTAAGTGCTTCACACCATAAACCCTTTCTTTTTTCCTAGTTTTATCATCGAGTATTGCTTTGATCCTCACTTCTTCGGCCGTTCACTTTTTCGACCTTACCAATAACTTTCACACCGTGGTCGTCCATTATTCCGTGAGCCGCTCATCGTTGCTCGTCGTGCCGCACGAGCATGGCACATCTAAACGATTTTGACACTAAGTGCTTCCCTGACGAGGCCAATCGCACCTCGTCGCACACTTTTAATTGGCTAATTCAGTCCTGGCATGCTGTACACTAGCGCTGTCGGTCATCTTCCGGTTCAGATTTGCATACATTATGGGTGCTGAGCGGCAGCGATGGCCACATGAAGGAAAGCCTGAGGGTGCGTCCGATGGCGCCACCACCTCTAGCTCGCCATATCCTCCCTCCTTCATCCCGTTCTCCTAGGTGATAATTTATTATGCGCGGTGAGAGATTAGTTTGCTTCACAACAAAGCTGCGTCCGTTTCGAAACTCTGTCACCAGTTCCAGAGTGAATTCGCATACGTTAGTATTTCGAGCCTTTTTTCAGTATTAAGTTAACCTATAGATCACCTCGTTTTGATCTGCCGAAGAGGAGAATTAGCTTTGGTTCAGGAGTCAATTTTATCGAGCTGCCGTTTTTTCCTTCAAAAAACTGTAACGGCTCATGTGAGAAGCAAATTGAGCGGCAAGAAATGATAGCGAGTTATCTCACAATCAAACCACGGTAAACAATCTCATTCCACTTAAAGGCAAGGTTTGCGATAAAGACTTATTTTGAGCTCTCTTCGTGAGAATGTAGATTTGCTAATCAAAGAAGAAAAAAAAGTGAAAAAATGAAGATTTGCTGGAAAAAAACGGTCAAAAACAAGGTAGAACGGCTAATTACAGGTGACCGCGCGCCTCCCAATTAACAACATTTCTTGAATGCTTGTTCAACTAACCTGCTCTGGAAGTAGTCAGTAGTTCCTAGTTGTGCTCAGAAATCAATTTACAAGCAAAATATAAAATGTCAAAACCGACATTTGTAGACTTTTCTATAATGGGGGGCGGCTGGACACCAATAAAACAAAATTGATAAATGTAAGTTTTGTTTCGCCTCTGAATCCTATTTTTATTCCTACAATACGGAGAGTAATAGGCAGCATGAAATGTTCAGGATGAAAGATACTGATGCTACGCGAGGCTCGCCAGTAGCGTTAGGAATGTAGTGTACGATTTCTGAAAATTTAGCTTCCTGGCAAAAGTAACGATTTGGCAATGTCATTTATAAGTCAAAAAAAGTTCAAAAAATATCTTGAAATTTCTTTAAAAAGCGATTTGGCGTAAAATAGTCTGGAGTAATAAAAAAGCAGGGAAACGAAGTGAAATAACCAAAAATACGATTTGGTGGTCGATCATTTCACAAGCTTCTCCGTTAAACTTATCAAAACGAAATCAAGCATGATATGGAATGGAGCGTTGCCCTCACCTAGCATGACATATGCTGATTCCCTTATTACAGCTTTCATAAATGGTTTAAGGTTTCCGTTGCGCGCTTGATTTCGTTTTGATAAGTTTAATGGAGAAGCTTGTGAAATGATCGACCACCAAATCGTATTTTTGGCTACTTCACTTCGTTTCCCTGCTTTTTTATTACTCAAAGCTATTTTACGCCGAATCGCTTTTTAAAGAAACTTCAAGATATTTTTTGAACTTTTTTTGACTTATAAATGACATTGCCAAATCGTTACTTTTGCCAGGAAGCTAAATTTTCAGAAATTTTACATATTTCTCCCAAGGGTTCCCTTTCTGTCTACAATTTCGCTCTACGATTTCCATTTTGGAATGATGAAACATCTCACAGACGATATTGTTGTATGAGTAAAATTTTTGAAACCTATGACTTACAACCATAAAAAATAAAACTCTGCCGCATTCGGTGCAAATGGAAAAAATCTATATTATTGATCATTAATATTTGATCTTGCATGATGAGAACAATTTCCCAAACAAATGATTTAGAGCCATCAACAATCAAAAATCATTGCGGCATTTTGTGCAACAGGCTAAAAAATCAATATTATTGATCGGTATTTGTCGATATTGACTGATGAGCGAAATCCCCCAACCAAGAAAACCAATCCCACCAGCAATCTCCACTCCTCGCCGCATTTTGTGCAAAAAGCGCGAAAATCGATAATATTGATTATCGATCGATTACGTGTCATGAGCACGAATTCTGACAAGTTCAGTACTTATTTCCGACGACATGTGTTGATTGACTGCAGAATAACCTACTTACCCCGGTCTCCACAGCCGTAGCAGAAAATAGCAGTTTTCGTGCTCCACGGCTAATTTAGTATGTAAACTTACGATTTTGAGGTACCCTTCAAAGTTAAGGTATCAAGTTCAAAATGGAACAGGAGCGACCTGCATCCATTTCCAGCCTCCTATCCAAAAATGAGCTCCCTAGCTCAATTTTAAGTGTACCCGCAAGATCGTGAACGCCGTCTGAAAAAAAAGGAGATTAACACCAAAAACGCTCGGTATTTCAATTTTTACTCGAAAACCACTGAACCGTTCTAAACCATTTTTTAACACATATGCCATCTTTTTGCGCTCTTTTTAATGCAGTTTAAAACTAATTTCTACGTTCACTCTGGACTGAGATTTCGAAAAAGGGGTTGCGCGCGTGGCCGATTCAAAACCAAATCTGGTGCGCGCTTCGCGCGCACCACAATATGCCTCGATATGCCTCAAAGAGGGGCTATTTAGATCAATGTTATACCAAAACTTTGCAACCGCAACAGGTGCAGTCAACTGTTATGAATCGTGCCGGTGTTTCTTGGCTCTGAGCAACAGCGACGGCCGACCCTAAGCGACAGCGACGTCGCAACGTTCTGCGACCGCGACAGTCCTGTCGTGGGGTATGACAATATTGTGATGGCCAGATCTACCTTCTCATGAGAATAGCACAACGACAGTTTTTATGCCGAACACTTCCTCCAATATCCTTCGAATTCGACTCCTAGTTTTTCTCAAACCACTGAGCTATGTGCTGTTCCTCTCTAACTCATGTATCAGTGCCTAAATGCTTGTCTACAAGCTTTTGCGGGTATTCTTGTCAAGCTTTCATTTGATATCCAACCAGAATCAGCCACTTCAGCCGTTGCTGTTTTTTTTTAGCACTGACGACTACAGTTTTCTTTGACATAAGATCTGTAGCGAATCTTCCTCTTTCTGAGGTCCCCAAAAAATAGTAAAATTGTTGTGAAGAGAACATTCTTTAACGCTGCGAAAAAACACAGGCATTAACTTCTTGTAAACGAAAGAAGGGTTTACTTACTGGGGACTAGCTTTCAGACCCCGTGACGTTTCGGAAAAAGTCCCAGTAAAAGTTATGAGGGATGAATAAATTAACAAAAATGTGTGCATGGTTTTCTCAACGGACTTCTGGTAGGTCAAAAAATGACAAAGCTGATTAAAACATATTGAGATTCCTCTTTTAAAGCAAGTGGAGTGAAAATAACTGCTAAGTACGCTTAAGGTTATGACGAAAATAGCATTTACAAAGTTTGGCGCCTTTTGCCCATTCTTGAGATATGAGCCGTTTCCGAGATCATTGCATGATTTGCACTCATCTTTTCACTCGACTAAAGCAGCGTAGTGTTATCAGCAGCGATGGCCGAGAAGATAACAATGTGGATTACAAAACAGCAAGAATGGAGCGGTATCATAGGTTGGAATCCAGCAATGAAATTTTCGTACTGTTTTATATACATCTGTTTGTTCGTTAATCTGGTATGCCTCTTTTTGACATTTCGTTTCATTTTTCGAGCATTTTTGTTTTTTGTGCTTACCTAGGCGTTGTGCTCAATGACTGACATGTGCCTCACAATGGTAGAAAATTCGGTGAATATCGTTCCGAAATAACTAAAATTCAAAATTTCTGAAAATTTAGCTTCCTGGCAAAAGTAGCGATTTGGCAATGGTGGAAAAAGCTTCAAAAATATCTTGAAATATCTTAAAAAATGATTTGGCGTAAAATGGCCTGAAATATAAAGCTAGGAAATGAAGTGAAATAACCAAAAATGCGATTTGGTGGTCGATCATTTCACAAGCTTCTCCGTTAAACTTATCAAAACGAAATCAAGCACGATATGGAATGGAGTTCGCCTAGTTTGACCTTGCTGATTCCCTTATTACAGCTTTCAAAAATGGCTTACTGTTGCGCGCTTGATTTCGTTTTGATAAGTTTAACGGAGAAGCTTGTGAAATGATCGACCACCAAATCGCATTTTTGGTTATTTCACTTCATTTCCTAGCTTTTTTATATTTCCAGGCCATTTTACGCCAAATCATTTTTTAAGATATTTCAAGATATTTTTGAAGCTTTTTCCACCATTGCCAAATCGCTACTTTTGCCAGGAAGCTAAATTTTCAGAAATTTCACATATTTTTCCCGAAGGTTCCCTTTCTAACTTCAATTTTGCTCAACGTTTTCCATTTTGGAATGATGAAACATCTAACAGACGATATTGTCGTATGAGTACAATTTCTGAAACTTATGACCCAAAACCATAAAAAATACCACTCATTGCCGCATTTTGTGCATTATGTGAGAACTCAATAATATCGATAATTGAAGAAAATCTAATTCAATACTTGATCCTGCATGATGAGAAGAATTTCCCAAACAAGTGACTTATAGCCATCAACAATCAAAAACCATTGCGGCATTTTGTGCAACAGGCGAAAAAATCAATATTCTTGATTGGTATTTATCGATAATGACTGATGAGCAAAATTCTCCAACCAAGAAAACCAATCCCATCGGCAATCCCCACTCCTAGCCGCATTTTGTGCAAATAGTGCGAAAATCGATAATGTTGATTATCGATCGATGACGTGTCATGAGTACGGATTCGGGCAAGTTCAGTACTTATCTCCGACGACCTGTGTTAATTGGCTGCAGATTCACCCACACACTCCGGTCTCCACAGCAGTAGCAGAAAAAATCAGTTTTCGTGCTCCACGGCTAATTTAGTATACAAACCCACGATTTTGAGGTACCCTTCAAAGTTAAGGTATCAAGTTCAAATTGGAATAGGAGCGACCTGCATCCATTTCCAGCCTCCTGTCCAAAAATGAGCTCCCTAGCTCAATTTTAAGTGTACCCGCAAGATCGTGAACGCCGTCTGAAAAAAAAGGAGATTAACAACAAAAACGCGCGGTCTTTCAATTTTTACTCGAAAACCAGTGAACCGTCCTAAACCATTTTCGGGCACATATCCCAACTTTTTGCGCTCTTTTCAATGCAATTTAGCTCTAATTCCTACGTTCACTCTGGACTGAGATTTCGAAAAAGGGGTTGCGCGCGTGGCCAATTCAAAACCAAATCTGGTGCGCGCTTCGCGCGCATCACAATGAGATAGTATTAACTTGATAATACATACTTCATCATCAACCGAGAAGGCTAGCAGCTGTGATCAAGCGTTCTATGAAGCAACAGAGACAGAGGCGCTGGTATCGCCTCTGCTTCGGTTTCTTCATAGAACGCAGTCACAGCCGCTGGCCTTCTTGGTTGACGATGAAGTAGTCACTATTATCTCATTTCGAATTAATTTTGCTCTATCAAATTTGCTCTCTGCTTTTTAAACTATTGAGGATTAGAAGACTTGTCTGCATACAACCGAAGTGAAAGAAAATGCCAATCATAGACAAGGTAAGGCATAGACCTTTCATTTGAGAGGCCATTATAGCCCCCTATTTCATTTTCAGGAGGCAACACTCGGTTGACTCTTATGCCTGCCTACCCTTCATCTAAA
This sequence comes from Aplectana chamaeleonis, assembly GCA_029168955.1. Classification (NCBI taxonomy): domain Eukaryota; kingdom Metazoa; phylum Nematoda; class Chromadorea; order Rhabditida; family Cosmocercidae; genus Aplectana; species Aplectana chamaeleonis. Next base: position 2,159,856 of record JAPDOI010000019.1, on the reverse strand, counting down.
ACTTCTGAACATACTTCAACCGAAAAAAAATTACATGGCGAAAAAACTCGAAAAAAAAATTCCATTTTTTTTCCGGTACGGTGTTTTTCGAAGGAGCTCTGTTAGCTGCATATAACAGCCAATTTTCGTTGTAGGAAATTAGAATTGCAGTCATGGTGGCCAAAGCTGCACCCTATTTTTCGTAGTTTTTCGTCTTTTTTGACCTACCGAATGCTCCGTTGGGAAAACGCAGCATACATGCGTGTTACTCTATTCATCTCTATTCATCCTCCACAACTTCTAGAGGGACGTTTATCGCGAGTCTTTCAAGACTTTCCCTAGTTAGTGCTAAAAGGGCATCAATTTTCTCTTAATCCCGCGCAACCAAAGAGGCAGTGTGAAAGCTGCAGTCGATGGGGATTTTGAGATATCCACAACGAATGAACCGCTCTGTAACTGAGGTAACCTCCATTTCCGTGCTACTCGCAGGGTTGGGCTTCACTATCATAAGAGCGGTGCGGTGTTGAGAATTATTTGTTCATTTTCATAGTTGCTTTTTTCGAAAAACAACCGCTCCACATCTACGATAATGATAATACGACTGCGAGTAGCTTGGAAATGAAGGATATTTGAAAATTTGTAGCTTCATGAGCAAGCAAGGTGAACCAAAGAGGTTTTGTTGCCTCTATAATGTAGGTTGACAGAAAGGTTTCCGACTATCCGATTTGTCAATTTTTAACTCCAAAGGTTGCTCTTTTGACCAAGTGTGATATTCCGTTTGGAAGTCCGAACTTCTCTCTATCATCCCCTTCCCTTTCTTTTCGAGAAAATAACTGAAGGTTATCGAATTATGTGCTGAAATTCAGTAGTAGACTTTCGTATTGACAAGAAAAACGTCTAGACACATATTCGAAAAGGAATAGCATCGGCAGTAACTCTTAGCCCTCTATAGCAATATTGTGTACTGGTTCTACCCGAGGGATTCGAAACAATTATGTTTGTAACTCATTGGAAACAGCACCTCGAGTCTAGCGTGGCGTTTTTTTTTGACTAACGCACCCTATTCTCTCGCAATTCTGGAAACGAACCTCATATTCGTGATCAGCTCCCGAAATAACTCCCGGACCCTAGTTTGGACAAATACACATTTTTCAAACTTTGATCAGAATAATAACCGTGCTCCTCTATTTCCCGTTGTTGGTTCAGCGTTTGCACCAATCACTCACACGAATCGCCTCTCGAAGCGGATCCGGAGAGCAACGCGAGCGGCGATGTTTCTCCGTTTCGAGCGTAAATCAGCGATCTGACCGGACCACCGCGTTTGCGCAACAAACAACCGGTTGCATTTTCAACCGCGGGTAATTTCCGGGCGATTTTTGAATCTTTCCCACTCGTTGGCTTTTCTTCATATCCGCCTCTTTTTAAGGGGATGAAGCCTCTCAGTAGGACACGGTACTTGTCACAGCCTGCGGGCGAGGTTACTCGTGCCTCCCAGACCGCAACAAGGATATAATGCCGGCTTGGTTTGTAATGAAAAGGCCTTCCAAATCGCGGGCCATGGGGATCCCCTTAGCGGCGGAAAATCGTCTTACGGAAAGTGGCTCGGAGTCACCTTCAAAGAGATGACTCAGAAGGCCAACAGTGTTTGAGACGAGGCGCCTTCATATCAGTTCATCACGTGACTCGCACACTATCACTCAAAAAACAACACTAATGCTGCGTCTCTCAACCTCTCGTGGTAGCACCGCAATCGCCCCGAGAGCCACGGGATGGGAGCCCAGGCTGCGGCCTTTTAGGTCGGCTTCACACACACGCCTCACTTACGGCTGCGCGACACCCCGCTCCCAGTAGCGCCGCAGGGATGAGAAGGTAGCCACGCAGCCGTAAGTGAGATGTGAGTGTGTAGTCGACCTGCAAGCCCAAAACTGCTATAGCAAGCCGACGACAGCCGCGATTGCGTTTCCACCGGTTGCTGTCCGGGCAAAGACGTCATAATAGAAAGAACGGTGGCTTGTGGGAGCAAATCTGAGAGAAATTTTTGCCTGTGAAGCACTAAAAAGATTCATAAGTCCTTACAACCCGCAGCTCTGGTCGGGATAGTACACAATGTTACTATACAGAACCAAGAAATGCTAACGCTGCAATTCGTTTTTCGCGATTGCCTTGAACACTCGACTCTTTGAACACCTTTTAGCGCTTCTTAATACTTCGATAAGCTTTCCTGGGTCCCCAGCGAAGCTGCAAGGTCGCCGGAACTGCCAAAGCAGATCGAGAAATTGAATTACTGAGGGCTGGGTAACAGCATTCGCGTTTCTTTCCAGCGGAGCTTCGTTACCGATTCTTTTGCGATTTTCGTAAATTTAAAGGCAGTGTCCACGATTAATTTCGTCTTCAATTTTCCGCCGGAAATCGAAAGGCCGGGGTTTCATTGGAGCAGTAGGGGTGAAACAACAAACGAAAATGAGCCCGAAAGAGCTTTAATCGGCTCCGAGATCCGCTCGCGCTAGCTTTTTCCGCACGCGGTCGAGTTTTCCGAGGAACAGTTTGGTCCGCTTCTTCATTAGCATTGGAGCGCGAGCGCGGCCGAGTTTTAGTATTGGGGCGCACTTGCACACGCTGTCTACTTCAGGCCCATGCTCGCGCAACTGATCCACCGATGAAATGTGGCTTTCAAGAAGACGAGGTAATTTTGGATGTTTTGCAGCGTTTTTTTATGATTCTTTCTTCACTGATGAAACAGTCAGACTCTGAATCTTCGTTCTCTGATGAAAACTCGAAAGCGATTTTTATCGTGGACACTGCCTTTAAGACACAATTATTTGCTTCTTTCGCAGGAACTTGCAGTCTCCAATTCGTGTACTATTCTTCACTTGAATCTTTAAAGAACATGCACTTTAATGTTCGGCTTAGGCACCCCCTTAGCCCTCTGCAACGTCCAATATGCACCTCCCTAAGGTTAAACGGGACGCGTGCTCAGCCCTGCCTCCGTCTGCCCTCCAAACTCTCCTCAGACATTCGCCGGGTCTGACCCCAGCTCGAACGAGCATTATTAAGGCATGGGTTTCGCCGCTAAAATTGTGTGCAAATATTCTCGCAAATCCAATCGTAGCGTATAGTTTACTGTTAATGAATCGCTGTTTGAGCGGTAAGGTGAAATTGGGTTCTCAGGCATTGTCCCATTAATATTGATTCGAAACAATTATCTACCTCTACAGAGCTCTCAGCTTGATTTGTGTATTACAGCATTGGATTTTTCTAATCTTCTGTAATCACGGTTGAGTGGGGAAAGCCTTTGGGGCTGAGCAGAATGGCATCGCGGCGTGACCTCATGATGGGCTGCCGTATCGACCGATTGGAAGTGGTGCGATGTAAGTATGGTTCCCTATTAATGGTGGGCTGCCGTATTGATAGATCGCCGCAATCTATCAATACATATCATAAGGTCGCGCCGCGCCGCGATGCCACTCTGCTCAGCCCCTTTGTGTTTCCGAATTCACAGAACTAGGTTCTAGTCATATCCCCCTTGCGAATCGTTGTTTCAAAACTTGAAGCCACAGACCAGGTCATGGACGACAAAAAACTCACATCGATGTTGGTACGACAACAGACGTCAGATAGTGCTTCAGTGTTTTTTCTTTCTCGTCCACATTTCACCACAGAAGCCACTGAGTAATGGAGGGAGAGGATCAAATTTCTCCTACTTTCTGTGTTAGCAATATCGTACAATTTCGGTAACATCTTTTGTGTTTTGGGCCAGAATAAAGACGCAGAAAAAGCGTTTCTGTGCCCTCACATCATAATTATGTTCAAAATGGCTCGTATGGGAATCTAAAAAGATTTTTGTTGTCAAAGCCAGGAGCTCTTTCTTTTTGACTGGCACTTCTTTTTTACTTTTGAGTTCTACTTTTGAGCAAAGTATCTCGGCAAAATAGTCCATAAAATAACCAAAAGCGGACAGACGCGGATCGCGTTGTCACAATGGAAGCAGTGATGAGTGAATGTGTACATGTTGTCACCCTTTAATGCTTCGCACAAAAGTAAGGATGTAGCATTTCTGAAGAAATAGCTCTCGATGCTGGCTCCAAATATATTATCGGTATAGATCGTACTGATTCTTTCGGTTCCTTGTTGTGTTGGCGCACATTCGGCGCGCATTTGTTATAAATAGCACATGTATGTGCAAGGTTTCTGCGTCAACGCACTGCAAAGAACACAAAGTATCACTACGAACCGCGACGACTGTATCGTATCTGTGTTGTAACTGCTGTACTGGTTCAGTGCCCCATGATTTTCTCCAGTACCTAAGCACTAGCAGAACACAAGACTTTTCTATTAATGCGCTAGAAATTGCATAATTCCTGCATGCGTCATCTTCAGACGAAACTTCTGACTCCGCTTCAGGGCTGTACCTTCGTCTGTTAGAAAACGTTGTTAGGTTTAATTACGAACTTCCTGATGAACTCACACATTGGCAACTCAATTTGCATAGCAGTTCATTATAGTGTGGACCCGAGACTTCGTCCGCGTCTAGATTCCGCGTCTATATCTAGTTTGTTCTTACTCGCAACTACAAACGTGCATCTGTACTTCATTTTCAGTCATGTGCCTTCTACGTCACGTGCTAATATGCTCGGCCGTCTTCAACTTGCTAACTTTTTTAACTGGTAAGACGTTTTTTGCAGCTGTAAATGTTTATGTACATATATACACTGCGTATCATAAAGATAGGACTCCACCTGAATTTGTAGGCCTGGTGTTTGCGTAGCAGGATAGATCATTTTTTGTCAATACTACTTTGGTCAGGATGGAAAATATCCCCGGTATACCTCTTTTGAGTAAGATCGAATGTTTGAGCATTTTCTTGAATGAATTTAAGTTTACGTTAGGACGTTTCGAGTTTACGTTTCGAAAAGTTAGGACTCCTCCGGGTAAATCGGAGTTCTCGCTTGATAAAATTGTTTGATCTCAAACCTAATGTTCGATTGGCCCTCCTTGTTCCTTTATCGCAATGAATAGAGCTGCAGACTTCCTTCAGGGGCAAATACTCTGACGGCTCATGGGAGATCTACTTTTGCACTTCTGACTCTTAAATTGGACAAGACCTATCCTCAGATTTCTTTAGTAGCACTTCCGAGCATCAGGCCTATCGAGTTTCATATTCTTCTCGTCACAAACCATCGCCTATACACAAATATTCACAGTCACTGTCCACCTTAACAGTCGGGACTGCTGTCGTAGCTCTCCCATAATCTGTGACTGTATTCGCCCTTGACGAGGGTATACAGCTTGCGTTCGTCAACTTTCGCACGATCTCCAGCGAGTTTGAGGCCATTGGTATACTTCAGCGACAGCCGGTCGCCGGCGACGGGCGCGGCGACGGAGTCGTCGTCGCCGCATTGAATTCCACGCGCTTTTGCGGACTGACGATTCCGCACACGCGCATCTGCACAGCAAACAAAAAAATCGATTATGGTCATGCCATCACAGTTTATGTGGGATTCTGTGACATTTCCAATTGTTTTCACATTCTGTCACAATATGATCATCATTATAGTCGTTTTAACCATCCCTGTTTTTAGTTGGTAGTTGGGGAAGCGGAAAATCTAGTTTCAAAGAAGAGGCAAATCCATACATTCGACAGCCTAGACAAATGTATAAATAAAAAGAACGGTTCATAAGTAATTGAATGGAATAATGACAGCTTATAAATTCCCAACTGAAAAAAACTGCAGTTAAAAAACTACACCGAAATGTACAAAACTATAATGTCTTTTGATGTCACTATACTGTCCATGGTATGCCAAAATTACATAAAACAGCATGAAATAGATGAATATGTGGAGTGCAGGGGAGCCAGCGACAGCCCGTCGCTGTGCGCAGCACAGCGACGGGCCGTCGCTGCGGCGACGGAGTGTACCAGGGTTACGTCAGTGAAAACTATAACACCCCTCAGCGACCTGTTCCAGCGACGGGCGCACGCAAACCGATCCCGCGGCCGACCCTGCCCTAGCACCGGTGCTGGTCCCGACACGATGAGTGATAGTTGTCGAAACCTGTCGCTGCAGCGACAGGGAGGTATACCAATGGCCTGAGAGTATGCAATAAAGACGTTTGTCTCATTACCTCATGTTTTTGCACGCCAAAGTTGCAGTTTCTAATAAGACAACGTGAACGCTCACGTGAGTAAGTTTGAGGTGAACTTCCTTCGTCGGCGAAAACTATCTTGGACAAAGTTGCTCGCCTACAATCCTGATCTTAACCCCTTGAAGAATCTCTGGGAGGTTTCGTTTCGTCGGGTCTGAGCCAATGGCCTGTTACATCTCTCGATTTCTGCGCTCCAACAGACCATAACCCAGAAGCGGAGCAATATCGACTCGTAGAAGAGGCTGGCTAGCTTGATCGATAGTGTACCAAATCGAGTAGTTGATGCGAGAAACGAGCCAGGAGGGCCGCTTGAGCATTAGATTTGTGATCACATGATTTTATCGAACGAGAATTCCGATTTAACCCAGGAGTGTCCTATCTTTTGATACGCGACGTAAAACATTAATTTATTCTAGACAAGTGCACAAACATTTGATCTTACTCAGATCATGAAGGAAATAAGGAGTTATTTCACATCTTGCTCATAGTAGTAATGACACAAAATACCTTAGGTCCGAGTAATGGCACGAAACCGTTATTGAACCCTATACTCAAAAAAAGTGCATTTAAAATTAAAGGGTACGCATGTGTTATGTATGGTACCTATAACGTGTAGAATTTCATCAAGTTTGGATAGTGCTGGGGTGCCAGCACGATCTTACACGCAGTGCCTGACTCAGTCGCGATTATGAGCAACTGCAGAACGGAATTTCACTCTGGAACGGACAATATATTTCTGTGTCATTAGCTCACCAGTGTCACAGTAAATGATGATTTTTCCCCCCAATGGCGACTCGAGTCCAGGCGTTTGAAATCGCTCGGGTGACTTCTTGTCGGTCGACAAACTAACTTCAGAGTGTTCCAGAACCTGTGTGCAGATTAATATGCCTATTTTCATGAATGCGGGCATGTCCTTTGTATCATATTGGTTAGTCAGTTTTGCTGAACTCCGAGTATAACACATACATAGCTGACACCAGCTATGCTTGACTATGTTGTGCGATCTCTTTTGGAAGGGCGTTCGAAAATTAACGGGATGGTAAATATGTGCGCACGTATTGCAGGTCTGTTTCTTGGTATACTACGCGAAGATTTATTAATATTGTCACTCATTCTGACTATTGTTGGCTTGCTCGGCATGCTATTATTCGCCGTCACATGGCTGATACGACCTAAGGTAAGATGATCACAAAAAGATTTTCTTCTTGTGGCTATGGTTTCGCCAAATATTGTCATGTCGAATCATTTCCACATTAAACTTGATTTGTGGGCTAAAATGATCTTTATGATGCGGAACCCCTATATGCTGCTTTTAAGGAGAGACATAAATATACATAAATAGACATTCGTTGGTGGTTCCGAAAGAGGTATTCAATCTATTTTTTTTATTTCTTCTGGAGGGCAGAGCGCCTTCTTTGCGTCATAGTCTGTGGAAAAGCTCTGTTAGTCGACAGGATTACATACATATAAGCTGTGAAAGCAATCAAATTCCTAGTTTTGCTTCGCTTGCGGATGCGGAGCGGAGGTTAGAGACAGTGACTCAAAAACTTAGCGGGTCCGACCGCAGATTTCTGTCGGGTCGAACCCCTTTCCGCTTTCGCCCCTCACGTCTTCCAACTGACTTGGGGGAGAAGTGAAATTTATTCTCCTCTCACGTCTTCTCACTTGGGACTACGTGGAGGAACAATGCTAAAGGGTCCGACCCGACAGAAATCTGGGTATGGACCTCGTTTGAGCTGGAGTCGGACCCGGCGAATGTCTGAGGAGAGATTGGAGGGCAGACGGAGGCAGGGCTGAGCACGCGTCCCGTTTAACCTTAGGGAGGTGCATATTGGACGTTGCAGAGGGGCTAAGGGGGTGCCTAAACCGAACATTAAAAAAACAAAGTGCATGTTCTATTAAGATTCAAGTGAAGAATAATACACGAATTGGAGACTGCAAGTTCCTGTGAAAGAAGCAAATAATTGTGTTTTAAAGGCAGGCTTCACGATAAAAATCGTTAGCGAGTTTCCGCAAAAAATTGAAGATTTAGTGTCTGACTGTCTCATCAGTGGAGAAAGAATCATGAAAAACGCCGCGAATCATCCAAAATTAGCACTTTTTTTTGAAAGCCGCATTTCAATGGTGGATGAGTTGCCCGGGCATGGGCCTGAAGCCTAGTTTTAACTGCAGGTGGTCGCTGCGGCCATGAGAGAGACAACTGTTCCTTTTTCATCGCGCGTAATGGAAAGCCGCTCCAATTATGGTCGTTTCGTGGCAAACGTCCTACATCGCTGGGTCACGGCGACGAAATCCTATGTTTTACTGCATCGCTGCTTGAAGAGCGATTCTCAAGGGTCGCTGACCGTCGCTCTCTCGCGACCGAAATGGCAGCGATGGAGCGATTGCCAGCGGATGACACGTTTCGTCTAGTGAACGTTGACCCTTTCACATGACAAGGTCAGTGTTTACGGGTCGAAACGTGTTATTGATAACTACGAGCCATTAATTTTACTGATTGATTGAATTTCTTCGATCATCCATGAGGCTATGCACTATGAGCAGAATCGCTGCCGCTGCTACATCGCTGCAGCAGCGGGTGTTTAATCGCTGCGATGAAAAACAGCAGCGATGCAGTCAAAACTTGGCTTGAATGAGACAGCGTGTGCAGATGCGCCCCAATGCGAAAACTCAGCCGAGCTCGCGCTCCAATGCTAATGAAGAAGCGGGCCAAATTCTTCCTCGGAAAACTCGACCGCGAGCGGAAAAAGCTAGCGCGAGCGGATCTCGTAGCCGATTAAAGCTCATTAGGGCTCGTTTTTGTTGGTTCTTTCAACCCTACTGCTCCAATGAAGCCCCGGCCTTTCGATTTCCGGCGGAAAACTGAAGACGACATTTATCGTGGACACGGCCTTAAATCCGTGAGAAGCACCCTGTACATAAAATCCCGGGTTTTATCGACCTTCAATGCTGTAATCCCTTAGAGACTCAGCTTGCCGTGCGATATGGTGTTTGTCCGCAGCTACATAGCGCACACTGGAGTGTACAAGCACACAATATTATTAAAAATGTATTTTATTACAGAACGGGGAGTAGAAAAAGATTGAAACTGAAGTAAATGAAAAAAGGCAGAAGTAGGATACTTCCTATGTATCTATTATACAAATCTAATGTAAATTCTGTAAAAAAGGGGTCTCCCAAGCAGAAGTGGTTTGGTTAGCGTTACAAATGCTTCAACAAAAAGGGAACAATAGGAAAGCGGAATGAGGAGAGTCTACAAAAAATGAACAATATCCTCCAAGAACTCTTTTCTTTTTCGAAACTTCCAAACAGCGGAAACAAACCGTTGTGGTTCTCTATGAGGAAGCGCTTTTGGCTCCATAAAGGACTTTGATTATGTGAGTGCCGATAAAATATGTATATATGCATGTGAACCTATCATTAAAAGGGGAGATGATGTTAAATTGTTTTAGGGAACCAGTCAATTCTTCCTCGTAAAATACCACAACGGTTTGTTCCCGCTGTTTGGAAGTTTCGAAAAAGAAAAGAGTTCTTGGAGGATATTGTTCATTTTTTGTAGACTCTCCTCATTCCGCTTTCCTATTGTTCCCTTTTTGTTGAAGCATTTGTAACGCTAACCAAACCACTTCTGCTTGGGAGACCCCTTTTTTACAGAATTGTTCACTTTTTCTTGATATTACGCTGTAATATCCCATGCAAGAATTTCGAACAAAGACCTCTTCATCTCCCCACTGGATCAGTCCTCTTTCTGTGGTCACAAGAATCAATGACCCAAACTGTTGTAAAACTATCTCAGAAAAATCACTCGATGTGGCTGACAAGACCGATGTTCACATGATATTAGCTAAGAAATGAATGATATCCATGATATCGTTCCACATAATTCATTCATATTGATCGCGTCAGCCACATCTGGCTACACCGAGTGTTATTTGCACCTTCCATGTTTTTCATACGTATCGAACGGGTCGGCCACGGTGATTTTCTCAACCAACTCTGACAGGGACCTTAGGCCCCGGTTATAGTTGGTCGCCCAGACGTAGCCAGCCCGGTCGATAATCATGAAAGCCTGCTGGCCTACAGCCGGATGCAGAATCTGCCTGCAGTTCTTCGCTTTCAAATGAAACTAACTTAAAACCGGGACAGTCAGAAACTACCTTCCATTCCATCTGGACACTTTCACATCAGTGGAACAAAGCAGTTTTACATACTCATTATTTCGTTTCCGTTGCCCCATTCCTTCGCAGAACAGCCGCTTCGATTCCATGAATCTGATATGAAAAAGCTCTGCTGAGCTGCGAATGGAGATAGTTCTAACAATTTGTTTTTGAATTTGGATGCTAATAAGCAAGTACCATTTATTGCAGAAAAAATCAGTAGGCTGGTGAAGAAGGAAGAGGGAGCACTCAAAATGGGTTTGTGTGAATAGCCTAAGCGCGTTACGAAACTGAAAAGCAGCCTGGCAACATGACCTGACATGATTCACATAACATCTCAAACTTTCTGCTTGCTATGCTTGTCATCCTTACACTTTTACAAGTTTTGCAAGGTGTTCTCTCCTGCGCAAATTCCGGGGCATAATTTCTCGGATGGCTAGCATCGAGTCTGGGCTCCTGCTCACTCTACGGGGTGGTCTTCACAACTTTTCGGATGAGCAGCAACGGGTCCCGAACACCTGCCCACTATCCGGGTTTCCACGACGTCCCGATGACCTCATCAGAAGCTCGAAGCATTTTTCACGACGTCCCGATGACGTCATCAGAAGCCCGAAGCACTTTTGGGACTATCCTAGACGGGGGGGGTCACCCACGATTTTTCCATGAAAATGAATGGAAAACCTGATAAAAGATGTTTGATGCTGCTATCAATCATTGTTGTTGATGAAGTTCTGTAGAAATACTTCGATTGATAGCGTTATAGATCGGTGGTTCATTCCATTTCTGTCTTGAACCTTGAGTCCCCCCCCCGCCTGGGGTAGCCCCCCCCTCCTCCCGATGCCCCGATGCCGTCACCAGAAGCCCGAAGCACTCTTGGGACTATCCTAGACGGGGGGGGGCACCCACGACTTTCTCATGAAAATGAATGGAAACCTTGATAAAAGGTGCTTGATGCTGTTATCAGTCATTGTTGTTGATGACGTTGTGTAGAGATACTTTGATTGATAGCGTTATAGATCGGTGGTTCATTCCATTTCTGACTTTAATCTTGGAGTGCCCCGTCTAGGATAGTCCCGCACTTCTCACGATGTCCCGATGACGTCATCAGAAGCCCGAAGCACTCTTGGGACTATCCTAGACGGGGGGCACCCAATGACTTTCTCATGAAAATGAATGGAAACCTTGATAAAAGGTGCTTGATGCTGCTATCAGTCATTGTTGTTGATGAAGTTGTGTAGAAATACTTTGATTGATAGCGTTATAGATCGGTGGTTCATTCCATTTCTGACTTGAATCTTGAGTGCCCCCCCCGTCTGGGGTAGGCCCGCACTTTTCACGACGTCCCAATGACGTCATCAAAAACTCGAGGCACTTTTTACGACGTCCCGATGACGTCATCAGAAGCCTGAAGCACTTTTCACGACGTCCCGATGACGTCATCAGAAGCCCGAAGCACTTTCACAACGTCCCGATGACGTCATAAGAAGCCCGAAGCACTTTTCACGACGTCCCGATGACGTCATCAGAAACCCGAAGCACTTTCACGACGTCCCGATGACGTCGTCAGAAGCCCGAAGCACTTTTCACGACGTCCCGATGACGTCATCAGAAGCCCGAAGCACTTTTCACGACGTCCCGATGACGTCATCAGAAGCCCGAAGCACTTTCACGACGTCCCGATGACGTCATCAGAAGCCCGAAGCACTTTTCACGGCGTCCCGATGACGTCATCAGAAGCCCGAAGCACTTTCACGACGTCCCGATGACGTCATCAGAAGCCCGAAGCACTTTTCGACGTCCCGATGACGTCATCAGAAGCCCGAAGCACTCTCACGACGTCCCCATGACCTCATCAGAAGCCCGAAGCACTCTCACGACGTCCCGATGACGCCATCACAAGCCCGAAGCACTTTTTCCGACGCCCCGATGACGTCATCAGAACCCCGAAGCACTTTCACGACGTCCCGATGACGTCATAAGAAGCCCGAAGCGCTTTTTACGACGTCCGATGACGTCATCAGAAACCCGGAAGCACTTTCACGACGTCCCGATGACGTCGTCAGAAGCACGAAGCACTTTTCACGACGTCCCCAAGACGTCATCAGGAGCCCGAAGCACTTTTCACTACGTCCCGATGACGTCATCAGAAGCCCGAAGCACTTTCACGACGTCCCGATGACGTCATCAGAAGCCCGAAGCACTTTCACGGCGTCCCGATGACGTCATTAGAAGCCCGAAGCACTTTCACGACATCCCGATGACGTCATCAGAAGCCCGAAGCACTTTTCACGACGTCCCGATGACGTCATCAGAAGCCCGAAGCACTCTCACGACGTCCCGATGACGTCATCAGAAGCCTGAAGCACTTTCACGACGTCCCGATGACGTCATCAGAAGCCTGAAGCACTTTCACGACGTCCCGATGACGTCATAGAAGCCCGAAGCACTTTTCACGACGTCCCGATGACGTCATCAGAAACCCGAAGCACTTTCACGACGTCCCGATGACGTCATCAGAAGCCCGAAGCACTTTCACGACGTCCCGATGACGTCATCAGAAGCCCGAAGCACTTTTCACGGCGTCCCGATGACGTCATTAGAAGCCCGAAGCACTTTCACGACGTCCCGATGACGTCATCAGAAGCCCGAAGCACTTTCACGACGTCCCGATGACGTCATCAGAAGCCCGAAGCACTCTCACGACGTCCCGATGACGTCATCAGAAGCCCGAAGCACTTTTCACGACGTCCCGATGACGTCATCAGAAGCCCGAAGCACTTTCACGACGTCCCGATGACGTCATCAGAAGCCCGAAGCACTTTTCACGACGTCCCGATGACGTCATCAGAAGCCCGAAGCACTTTCACGACGTCCCGATGACGTCATCAGAAGCCCGAAGCACTTTTCACGCCGTCCCGATGACGTCATCAGAAGCCCGAAGCACTCTCACGACGACCCGATGACGTCATCAGAAGCCCGAAGCACTTTTCACGACGTCCCGATGACGTCATCAGAAGCCCGAAGCACTTTTCACGACGTCCCGATGACGTCATCAGAAGCCCGAAGCACTTTTCACGACGTCCCCATGACGCCACCAGAAGCCCGAAGCACTTTCACGACGTCCCGATGACGTCATCAGAAGCCCGAAGCACTTTTCACGACGTCCCGATGACGTCATCAGAAGCCCGAAGCACTCTCACGACGTCCCGATGACGTCATCAGAAGCCCGAAGCACTTTTCACGACGTCCCGATGACGTCATCAGAAGCCCGAAGCACTTTCACGACGTCCCGATGACGTCATCAGAAGCCCGAAGCACTTTTCACGACGTCCCGATGACGTCATCAGAAGCCCGAAGCACTTTCACGACGTCCCGATGACGTCATAAGAAGCCCGAAGCACTTTTCACGACGTCCCGATGACGTCATCAGAAGCCAAGCACTTTCACGACGTCCCGATGACATCATCAGAAGCCCGAAGCACTTCTCACGACGTCCCGATGACGTCATCAGAAGCCCGAAGCACTTTCACGACGTCCCGATGACGTCATCAGAAGCCCGAAGCACTTTCACGACGTCCCGATGACGTCATCAGAAGCCCGAAGCACTTTCACGACGTCCCGATGACGTCATCAGAAGCCCGAAGCACTTTCACGACGTCCCGATGACGTCATAAGAAGCCCGAAGCACTTTTCACGACGTCCCGATGACGTCATCAGAAGCCCGAAGCACTTTCACGACGTCCCGATGACGTCATCAGAAGCCCGAAGCACTTTTCACGACGTCCCGATGACGTCATCAGAAGCCCGAAGCACTTTCACGACGTCCCGATGACGTCATCAGAAGCCCGAAGCACTTTTCACGACGTCCCGATGACGTCATCAGAAGCCCGAAGCACTTTCACGACGTCCCGATGACGTCATCAGAAGCCCGAAGCACTTTCACGACGTCCCGATGACGTCATCAGAAGCCCGAAGCACTTTCACGACGTCCCGATGACGTCATCAGAAGCCTGAAGCACTTTCACGACGTCCCGATGACGTCATCAGAAGCCCGAAGCACTTTCACGACGTCCCGATGACGTCATCAGAAGCCCGAAGCACTCTCACGACGTCCCGATGACGTCATCAGAAGCCCGAAGCACTTTTCACGACGTCCCGATGACGTCATCAGAAGCCCGAAGCACTTTCACGACGTCCCGATGACGTCATCAGAAGCCCGAAGCACTTTTCACGACGTCCCGATGACGCCACCAGAAGCCCGAAGCACTCTCACGACGTCCCGATGACGTCATCAGAAGCCCGAAGCACTTTTCACGACGTCCCGATGACGTCATCAGAAGCCCGAAGCACTCTCACGACGTCCCGATGACGTCATCAGAAGCCCGAAGCACTTTTCACGACGTCCCGATGACGTCATCAGAAGCCCGAAGCACTTTCACGACGTCCCGATGACGTCATCAGAAGCCCGAAGCACTTTCACGACGTCCCGATGACGTCATCAGAAGCCCGAAGCACTTTTCACGACGTCCCGATGACGTCATCAGAAGCCCGAAGCACTTTCACGACGTCCCGATGACGTCATCAGAAGCCCGAAGCACTTTCACTACGACGTCCCGATGACGCCACCAGAAGCCCGAAGCACTCTCACGACGTCCCGATGACGTCATCAGAAGCCCGAAGCACTTTTCACGACGTCCCGATGACGTCATCAGAAGCCCGAAGCACTCTCACGACGTCCCGATGACGTCATCAGAAGCCCGAAGCACTTTTCACGACGTCCCGATGACGTCATCAGAAGCCCGAAGCACTTTCACGACGTCCCGATGACGTCATCAGAAGCCCGAAGCACTTTTCACGACGTCCCGATGACGTCATCAGAAGCCCGAAGCACTCTCACGACGTCCCGATGACGTCATCAGAAGCCTGAAGCACTTTTCACGACGTCCCGATGACGTCATCAGAAGCCCGAAGCACTTTCACGACGTCCCGATGACGTCATAAGAAGCCCGAAGCACTTTTCACGACGTCCCGATGACGTCATCAGAAACCCGAAGCACTTTCACGACGTCCCGATGACGTCATCAGAAGCCCGAAGCACTTTCACGACGTCCCGATGACGTCATCAGAAGCCCGAAGCACTTTTCACGGCGTCCCGATGACGTCATTAGAAGCCCGAAGCACTTTCACGACGTCCCGATGACGTCATCAGAAGCCCGAAGCACTTTTCACGACGTCCCGATGACGTCATCAGAAGCCCGAAGCACTCTCACGACGTCCCGATGACGTCATCAGAAGCCCGAAGCACTTTTCACGACGTCCCGATGACGTCATCAGAAGCCCGAAGCACTTTCACGACGTCCCGATGACGTCATCAGAAGCCCGAAGCACTTTTCACGACGTCCCGATGACGCCATCAGAAGCCCGAAGCACTCTCACAACGTCCCGATGACGTCATCAGAAGCCCGAAGCACTTTTCACGACGTCCCGATGACGTCATCAGAAGCCCGAAGCACTTTCACGACGACCCGATGACGTCATCAGAAGCCCGAAGCACTCTCACGACGTCCCGATGACGTCATCAGAAGTACGAAGCACTTTTCACGACGTCCCGATGACGTCATCAGAAGCCCGAAGCACTTTCACGACGTCCCGATGACGTCATCAGAAGCCCGAAGCACTTTTCACTACGTCCCGATGACGCCACCAGAAGCCCGAAGCACTCTCACGACGTCCCGATGACGTCATCAGAAGCCCGAAGCACTTTTCACGACGTCCCGATGACGCCACCAGAAGCCCGAAGCACTCTCACGACGTCCCGATGACGTCATCAGAAGCCCGAAGCAATTTTCACGACGTCCCGATGACGTCATCAGAAGCCCGAAGCACTCTCACGACGTCCCGATGACGTCATCAGAAGCCCGAAGCACTTTTCACGACGTCCCGATGACGTCATCAGAAGCCCGAAGCACTTTCACGACGTCCCGATGACGTCATCAGAAGCCCGAAGCACTTTTCACGACGTCCCCATGACCTCATCAGAAGCCCGAAGCACTCTCACGACGTCCCGATGACGTCATCAGAAACTCGAGGCACTTTTCACGACGTCCCGATGACGTCATCAGAAGCCCGAAGCACTTTTCACGACGTCCCGATGACGTCATCAGAATCCCCCCTCACCTACAAATCGGTTAATTACCAGCCTACGTACCTCCTACCAACTTACCTGTCTGCCAAGTTGATTGCCTGAGACCATTGGCAGTGGCTATTAGCAGTGAGGACTGAAAAGCGTGACGGCCTACGGCCCACGGCCTACGGCCCACGGCCTACGGCTCACGGCCTACGGCGCACACCATGAAATTTTCTTAAGCTTTCGGGCTCACAACTTTGTTATTTGTGAAGCGATTTTGCTGAAATTCGGACAGCAGGTGTCTTCTGGACCCCTTCGCTTATATCCAGAAGGAAATCTTCAGAAATTTTGTTTCAAAGATTCTATAAACTATTTTATAAAATTCTAAGTGATCACAAGGCCTAGGCAAAACCAAACCTCTCCAGCCGCTTCGCGGCTGGAGCGATAGACTGAGTTGAAGCAGGGTGATTTTTTTGGACTTGATAAGGTTCATTCAAATGAACCTATGTAGTTGATTAAAGGCAGCATTAAGCACGACAACTAACTAGGGCTTGCCTTACATTTGCGGTGGGCTTTTATAAAACCATGAGTTGATAGTTGTAGGTATGGAACACAGCATCGATAATCCGTTTTCCAAATCCCCTGAATGCCTCAGAGATCTACAGGATTTTTTCGAAAGTGGGAATTTCCATAGCTTTGCGTAGATAAAAAGGGAACACGAATGGCAATTTTCAGAATGTTCAAAAAGCTGTCTCGGATTGGGCTGAATACTTGTTTCTAGGGGTTGTTTTGGGTGCTCATCACGAATCTGAGGCCCTTTTGTCAATATTCGAAAATTCCACCTAATTTAGTCCGAAGCTCTAAAATGGGAGAAATTTTGCTGGAAAAACGCCACATTTGACGATTTTGAGAATGCTACGATCAAATCGTCTCAAACGTTGTACATAGAGGGTATTCGGCCTGCCCTAACACGAATCTGCAACCCGTTTATCGATTTTCGATAGATAACGGTCGATTAAAGGCACTGTTCGCGATAAACTTCATCCTCGAATTTTTCATGACAAACGCTTCTCGTGGCTCTCAGAAGCAGAACAGCGTAAAAAAACGGGAAGAAAAGCTACCCAGGAGCCGCAAAACGGCTTAGAAAAGTGGGCAAACCCCGCCATTGTGGGCAAGCCCCGCCTCTTCCCGCCCCTCGATCTGAACAAAGGAACACTCGAAATCGTGAGTTGAGCGATGGTTTCCGATCAAAAGCCTCGTTCTTCCCTTCATTCTCAGCTTCTCTCTTTACTCAGGTCAGCTCGCATACATTGACTGCAAAAGACAGAAGTTACAAGCCTCGGACAACTCGTCCACCATTTTCCCTAGCTCAGTTTTTGAGGGACCATAACTCCATTCCCAGAAGGTCTTGTACGATTTCAGAAGCATCATTGGAATCAGAATGGGACCGGTTTAGAGATAGGCAAAAAAGCAGAAAAGCGATTTTCATCGCGAACAGTGCCTTTAAAGGCAGTGTTCACGCTAATCTTCGATTTTGAGATTAACCGCTAAATCGATTGTTTGGCCTCCGGGTAGCACTGAAATGACGAAGAAATCGAGAAAAACGTCTTAGAAAAGCACCAAATTCTTTACTCTCACTCCACCTTTTTACTCTCACTGGAACTGTTCGTTGTGGCAATGAAATCTTTTGTGGACCCGTCCCTGGTGATTCTCTACTCTTTACTGCTCCGCCCTTTCCTTCGAACCCCAACTAAAGCAGTTTTGCCTGAAATATTCTTCCATTTTCTATTAGCCCCGATTTTTACTGGTGACAACCACCGTGAACAATTTCATCCAATCGGACAACTAGTCCAGGCCAGAGAATAATGTCACTGAAATAAGACGGTTGAGGGCGTTTCAAGCCGTTTCTTTCGCAATTTTGGTAACACTTGGGTGCCAACGAATTATTTTGAGTGGAAAACTGGGGAACGAAAATCATCGTGAACACTACCTTTAAGATGGGTAATGGTAGCTCGGTCAAAGTCTTAGATTTGACTTAAAATTTCACTGTGGGTGTTATTTGGAACGCTGAACACGAATTTGAGGTCCATTTTTCGATTTCCGAGATTTTAAGGTAAGTAACGCCAGTTTAAAGGCATTTTGCCTACCGGAACCTACCATAACCCTGAATCAGGCGAGGAATAGACCCCAGATTCATGTTCATCGCCCAAAATAACTCCCAAATGCAAGTTTTGAGCCGAATCCGAAAAAATTTCTCTCAACACCCCAAAATTTCCCTGGTGTCCTTACCTTTTTTTGAGGCAATGAAAATGCCATTTTTTTGGAATCCCCGCAGCCATTTAGGGAACTTCAAGCACGGTTTATTCATGTACTGTCACAGACCTACATACAGCGACGACAACATGGTTTTTCAAATCTACGCGGAAAGTGCAAAGCAGTCTCTAGTAAAAGCATTGGGAGAAAGAGGAGAATCTGCCGAACCGTCTAATAAGAATAGGTTTCGTATTCGATGTGGCTTAAGAACCTTGAAACTCGTCCCGGTTTTAATCCGGTTTTCGGGGTAAATCGGGACGAGATTTAAAGTCCTCAAGTTTCATTAAAAATCGATCCTATTAAAGCTAAAGTGTTTGGCAGACTCTTCTCCTTCTCACAATATCCTTTTCTCTCATGTTTAATGCTACTTTTGATCAACTAGGTTCGTTTGAATGAACTTTGTCACGGCTAAATAATTACACCTTCTCCAACAGTGTTTATTTACATTAAATTTCGAAAATGGATACATCCAAAATAGACTATTTTTCACCATCTTCCATTTCCTTCAGTTTCATTCCTTTTCTCCTGCCCGTTCTGCAATGAAATGCATTTTATATTAATATTGTGCGCGCATCCACTCCCGTGTGCGCTCTGTAGCTGCGTAAAAACACCGTATCGCACGGCAAGCCGAGTCTCTAAGGCATCGCGGCATTCCAGGTGGGTAAATTCGGCTTTTCCACTCCCTAAGCATCACATGAATTCTAACATGGTTCCACAACACAAAATAGTTTTGATTTCCATATCAGAACAATCAAAAACAGAATAACTAATCCTTAATAGGTTCAAGAAAACATTCGACAGAAATCATTAATTATTGCAATTGTAGTAGTTCTGTTATCGTTTGTAATTGGTAAATTGTTTTGAAATGAAAATCATTTAATCTTCTGTCATAACTTACCGTCTTACTAACAAATTTACCTCATGGGATTGTCTGAAGTTTAGAAATTACGCTACCTTTTTTGTTGACATTTTCGGAATTTTCTCTATTCAGTGCTTTTTGTAATATTCATATTGCTGTTTATCAAAATCAAGAAGTTAAAATCATGCCTGTTGTGCTCGACATCTCGGAAAACAGCCGATTTCGATTTCCATGGGGGTGCCTAAAAATTACCGAGCTACGGGGAGTGCATATTCAAAATCGCCGGGACGTTTGCCCATCTCTGAACGGAGGCAGCAGCATCGCGCGCGCCATGAGTGTTGGGGATTTTGTTTTTTTTACAGAGGATAGAATCGTTCCATAAAACGAATCTGGGGAAGCCAAACAAGAGAGAATCCGTTTATTCATTGCTTCATCCGTGTTTATCATGAGAGCCATATCGCGAATGCCTGTGTCGTAAAGAGTGATTCGTAGATCCAATTTCTGTAGAACATGATCCTCGAGTTTACGAGCTCAGGCAGTCGTGGGGTAGTACGTCGGCACAATAGGAGTTGCACCCGGGTACAAAGAGACTAGCAGCACCTCTGCTGTACTCAGGTCCGGAATGTACCAGAGTTTTACCAGAAGTTTCCCAGTAATTACTGGTAAACGTGCAATTACCACAAGTTTACGGAAGTTTACGGAAAATTTATTGGAGAATACCCCGTAATCCTCGGATTGAGCCGATTCTATCAGATTATCGGACATTTACTACAAGATTTCTCCGTAAATCTCCAGAAACTCCTAGTAATCTTTCCAAAAACTTACAAAGTCTGCGAGATCCAGGAATTAGCGCTTCTTGACCCGTATTGTCATTGGGGAGCCCCAAACGACGGTGAAAACGCATGAACGCACACGTCTACGCTTCTCCCAGCCACCGCACGCGCAAACCTAGGCGCACTCGGGCCAGCTTTATGCTTGCATGCTTGGCCACGCTCTGGACTACCTATCATTCATATATAGCGGAAATCGTTACGCTTACGCATGGCTGCGGTCACGCGTCGCGGGAATAATGAATGCGGCTGTACAGGTGTCACTCGCCCGCATGCGCGCACTACTCTCACACTCACGCGCGTTTGCGGAAACACATGTAAGAGTTTGCGCGCGTATCTACATGTACGCACCCACGCGCACATACATGCGCGTGGCTCGTATATACAGGTACGCGAGTCTAAACCCGCTCACAAATACGTCGCTCACGGGGCTCATGCGCGCGCCTATACACTAGCACACACGCGTGTACAAACACAAGCACATCATCGCGCTATCACGCGCACACATATACCTGCGCACACATGCTAGTACATTTGCTCATGCAAATGCACGCGCACGTGCGCGTGTTTGTACGTGCACATAACCACAAAGAAAATCTTGCGTGTTTGCGAGTAGACACTTGCGCGTGTATGTACACGCTCGCGCACACGCGAGCACATTTGCCCATGCACCTGCACGTGCAAGCGCGCGTGTTCGCACTCGCACACAAACATGAGCAAGTTCTTGCGCCTACGCGCGCAGACATTTGTGCGCGTATGTACACGCACGCGAACCCGTCTGTATTAATGCACTTGAACATTGGCCTACACGTGTTTGCTAAAACAAGCGCATCGCCGCACTATAACGCGTACACATACACGTGCGCACACACGCCTGCACAACTGCTCATGCACGCGCTTGTGTGCATGTTCGCATGCGCACATAAACAAGTGAATTTTAGCACTCCTGCGCATAGGCATTTGTGCGTGTAAGTACACTCACGCACGCTTCCGCCCGTTCACATAGAAGCGCGCGCCTACACAGTGGCGCATGCGCGTGCACAAACACAAGCACATCATCGCGCTCTTATGCGTGCACGTCTGGGCACACTAACATATACATACACACGCGTAAGCCCACACATAGCAATTATACATACACAGATATGCGCGCACACGAACACAAGCAAATTCCTGCGAGTAAACATTAGCGCGTACATACACGCGCACGCGCGCACATGCGCGCGCACGTATCGTTGGCATGGATTCTGATGAGACTTTGCGTTCCCCATCGAAGATTGACGCAAAGTCGGTCATTCGGAAGCTGCCGCATTGTTGGCATGTTCGCACACGTTTGATCACGTTATCGACCCTTATGGTCGTGCCAACACACGTGCGATGACGCCATCGACGATGTCTCGTTCACGTTTCCAGATATCTCGTTTCATTCTGCTCCGATTCTGATTTAGGCTTTTTTCCTATGTCTTTACCTTGCCCTTTGACATTGTTTTAAACTTTGTTGGAATGAAGGAACAGTAGGGAGAAGAGCATATTTCTGAAAAAAACTTCTTCTAAAGGAAAATGAAACGAATTCACCTTAGAGAAACAGTATTTCTTCTGCTTTTTTTCGAGGTTGTCATGTATTCGGTTTACATCAAGGAAGCATCAGAGGGAAGACATTTTTAAACAAAAGGTGGGGGGGGGTTTTGGTTTTTTTTTTCAAAACGTTTTTAAATAGCAAGTTTCTCGTTCCGGTAGTTCTCCGATCTACATTCTTTCCATATGGGTTCTCCGTTTTAATTGTTTTCTCATCGTCTTTTTCAGAGGTGCTAAATTTCGAAGTTATTTATTTATAATTTTTTAGCGTGACCGATGTTCACCTCACAGTACATAGCTCCACGATCGTTTTCCGCAATGGTTGGATCCAGCCTGTTCATCGCGGTAAGGCAAAATTGAAGCTGGAAGATATCGAGTAAGTGTGGTGAATTTTCGTACTCTTATTCATAAATGACCGTATGAGTATAAGCCTAGCTTGACCGGATGAGTCCTGGTAATTCTAGCTTACGGAGCTTGACCTTTCGGCTCCTGGAAATGCGCCAGCAGTGAATTTCTGTAGTCAAGGCGGGACCTGCTGCCACGCGTCGGCGGCGCACCTTTAATCCTAGCATTGTTGCTTTGAAATTGAAAAGCGATTAGGTTCCTTCCTAAAGTAATCCACAGAGTGATGGCCTTCACGAGCTTCAGTCAATTCTGAGCGAAAATTTCACAATAGCTCTAGCGAGAAAAACGAGTTTTGGCCAGTACGTTTTTGAGAAGCTATATTTAGATATCAGTGATGAATCATGTATCGAAGAACAGCATTTCCATTCCCCAATGGATGAAACCTGATACAATGATGTGCAGAATTGCGCTGCGAAAGCTGAAGGTGCGTAACCTACGCACGGCTGTGGTCCTGCCACGACTACCGTAGCACACTGCTAGTGCATTGCCAGGAGCCGGAACGTCAAGCTCTGTAAGCTCCAATGTCCGGTCGGAGCATGGAGCGGAGCGGTCGGTCACGACAAAATATGTTAGCGGTAAGGAGATTTTGGTACGTGATAAGCCCGATAAGCCTTTCTTCGACCGGCTTGAAATGAGGGAGCTAGTCTATACTTATCTACTGATCTAGAGGTGGCTCTTATGTTAATACAGCTGTAGGTATAGCCTAGGCCGCTCATTTTGCGCCGGCCGAAGTGAGGTATCACTGTTATATTTTGCCATGACCGACCGCTCCGCTGCTTACTCCGCCCGGACTCATCAGAGCGGCCTTGGCTTTTAGTGTTGTACCCTCCATTTCGGAACGAAATTTTCTCGCTGGAGGACGACTTATCTTCCTTTTGCCCATGGTTGATACCAGCACAATAAAGGAACAAACCAAATTTCGTTCTAAAGTAGAGGGCAGGTGCCGCAAAAATAATCAAAGATGTCTTCGTTTTCAAAAAGTAACGGCAACCGAGGGGTTGGCCACGGTGGATTATGAACCTGGGTGAGCTGTTGGATATCTTTGTTGAACGAAATTGTGACTTGGGCTTGAACAATTCTCCGATTTTTTTCAAGTGATAAGATCTAAAGTTGTGTGTGATTCATCATCAGTGCCAAAGGTTTACGCGTTCCAAGGTTTAAAGCCTTGCCATAAATGGGTGGGGGGAGGACTGCGCCTTCACTAGCACCAGTTCAGAGTTTCCTCTAATTGACTAAGCCTACCCTTTAGCCCCAGCGCATCACGCGCGGGTATTTCCTCGGAGTGTGGATGCATTCCGCGCTCTTCACGTGCGTAGTATTTTGTCCCCTTTCAACGTACTAGTGGGATTTGGCAAGGACTAGAAGCCAGATAGCAAGCGTTGCTCAGAAACAACGGGTAAAAGTAGAAAGAAAAAGTCGAACATGATGTTTGAGGCTTTTTTTGACTTTTAAAGAGGTGCTCACAGCAAAACTAGCATTAGTTACCTATATCACTTTAACTGGTTGAATCTCAGCAGGTCTGCAGATGCGCGTGCACGCGAAAATTGCGGCAGCGCGGTTGGTGGTCCTAATGTTTCCCACTCGCGTAAAAAGGGGAACCGGGGTAAGAACGAAGCGCGCGATTGGACGAAATGCGGCTAGCGTCCTATCACGCACCTCGCTCCTCCCCGTTTCGCCCGCCTCTGCGTTCGGAAAACATTACGTTCACCAACCCTGCAGCGGCAACGACTTGGTTGTTGTTACTGGCAACCGGCTGTCGCTGATGTATACTAATGCCCGTAATGTGCTCCTTCGCGTGCGCACGCGGAGCGAGGGTAGAGACAGCGCTAGCGCATCGGAGAAAAAGACTCAGCATACATCCCTTGTAAGTAGCCATTGCCCGCTTCAAGAATACCATAGACCTAGCCAATTGAGTTTTTGTAATAAGACGAAGATAGGCCAAACCAGCTACGATGGTGAAAATTGTAGATTTTCCTCAGTTTTGTGTCTATGATGAAAAATTTTCATATTGTCGCCTTTTGTCAGATAAGGAAGTATCTTGAAAATTGTGAAAAGTAACTACAAACGCTTTTGCACTATATACACGTCGTTCCATTCGCACCTAGGCTAAAGAATGGAAAAAGGTAAAAAAAAATACGCCAGAAATCTTGTAATCGAAGAAACCTTGTTGACGTCATTGAAGTTCTTGCAATTTCTCAAAATAATGGTCTTAACTACGCGGGACAATTGTTATACAACGACGAAATCGCGACGAAGCTCACGTAGTTCTTTTTCAGTCAACGGTGAATCGGTCACAGTTGCTCACTTACGAAACAGCACAGAAGTCTCATCATATTGGATTTAGAAAATGAGTCGGCATTCCGAGAATTCAAAACGTGGTACTTTTCGATATTTTTCACGCGATTCGGCGTCGACTGTATTTTTACACACGTAGACTATGTTCTCATCAATTATGTAAGCAGAAGAATACCTTGCAGATGGATCCGTCTGCCTGGTCCAAGGCACAAAGCAGTGATGGAGATTCAACAACTACTGACTCAGCGGACGACTATTGTGAATACAGCATACAAAACAAGCGCAGATGTCATTACGGACTTTCCCCTAGCATTGCAGTCTGATGCGCAGATGCTGCGGTATACGCTCCGATCCGGCTCCAACATAATGGGTGCACTATTGTGTAGTTGAGATTCAGTTGAATAAAAATGTTAAAGAATTGTGTGCGATCCTTCTTATTTAGTGAAAATAGAAAATTTGTGAAAATGTCAACGCTGGTTCATAAAAGAGGGTTCTGGATGTGAGAAATGGGTAAACAGGACCAGTCGCAGAGTACCGAATCACGGATGGGAAATCTAGAGATTTTGAAAGTTCCACTAAGAGGCGCTTTTCACGGAATACTTCGCCCTTGAGCTTTCACTGAAAAAACAATGCTGGTACCCCTCAGAAGCAGAACAGCGTTGAAAAAACGTATCTAAACGCATTCTCAGAGGCGATGAACGGCTTCAAAAATATTCCTTTGGGCAGGGTGGGCCTACTTGGGTTGAGCTGCTGTCCTCAACACCTACACGACTATATAACTGCCACTTCTTCACGTGGTATTATCAGCGGTGATTTTTATTGAAATACGCAATAATTTGAGAATTAGTTGTCGAAAATGTCCGGAAAAATTTGTCAGGCAAAAAGCTGACAAAACTTTGCGTACTTCAATAAAAACTACTGATAATCGCAGGTCAAGAATTGGCAGTGATAGAGTCGTATCGGTGTTGAGGACAACAACTGAACATAAGGGGGCCGACCCTGACCAATGGAATATGTTTCAAAGTCGCTTTTTGTCTCTGGGAATGCTTTCATATCCGTTTTTTCAAGGCTGTTCTGCTTCTGAGGCCTACCACCACTGTTTCTCAGTGGAAACTCAAGGGACGAGTTTATCATGAGCAGCATTTTTAATTACGGAAGATTTTGGCATGTTGCTGGAAAATTCTGATGGATTACCGGAAAATTCTGACAGATTACCAGACAATTCTGACAGATTTATGAAAAAGTTCTGACAGATTCCGGAAAAATTCTGACAGATTACGAGAAAATTATCACTAACAGAGGGCAAAATATTTCGGAAATCTGCCAGAATTTTCCGGTAATCTCCGGACCTGAGTAGCTTCTACTAAGAGCAGGAGCTACTGCCAATTAGCAGCAGCTCCTGCTGCTCATTGTCGGATTCAGTTCCTTTGTTTTCAGTTTGCGGTTTGAGACCGGTCCAAGAGATTGACCTTGCGTCACTTTCCTGACGTCAATTCTGAACGCTGAGAGAATCATCCCCATGCCCTGCATCGCGAGAGAAGCTTCCTCGTTGTGAACCGTGGTGAAGATGATGTCCTTGCTGCGGACCGTGGCGAAGTTCTTCTGATTGCTGCGGACCGTGGCAAAGATCATAGCCAACAGGGGTGTGCGTTAATGGAAAATTTTATTTTCGTTAAGCGTTAATCGTTAATTTTCAAGAAAAAACCGCGTTAACCCGTTAATGCGTTAACACGTTAATTTTGCATTTCGTTAACAAATTCAAAAAACATTTCC
The DNA here is from genome assembly GCA_029168955.1 of Aplectana chamaeleonis. Classification (NCBI taxonomy): domain Eukaryota; kingdom Metazoa; phylum Nematoda; class Chromadorea; order Rhabditida; family Cosmocercidae; genus Aplectana; species Aplectana chamaeleonis. The sequence continues at coordinate 2,133,399 of JAPDOI010000019.1, read as the reverse complement.
TGACCACAGCGAAAATCGATAAATCACCAGAGGTCCCAGTAATTGTGAGACAGACCTTCAGATGGCCTCAGGAGGACGCTGTGGAAAATAATTGAGGCATTATGTGGAGCGTGCGTCGCGCCGTGAAATGTGAGTAGCGCTTCATGTGAAGTGTGCGCGGTAGTAGAAAGTGAGTAGCGCCGTATGTGGAGCTTGCACAGCGTCGTAGAACGTGAGTAGCGCTTCATTTAGAGGGCTGCCGACGCTTCTTAGAAATTGAATAGCGCTTTGTGTGGAGAGTACGCAGCGTGTTGCGCTCCATGCAGAGCGTGCGCCGCGTGACAAAAAGTTACTGGCGTTTTATGTAGAGCATGCACTGCGTCATGAAATGTGAGAAGAGCTTGATGCAGTCTTAACGTATACGGCAGAATAGATTATGGTGAAGGAAACATGTGCGTCGACCGTTTATATGCAAAGACGATTCGATCATTTCCGCCGTAGGCGAAAATTGGCTCGTCTGGGAGCGAAGCTCCCTGCCAGACGCCGAAACGGTCGGTAGGCTGGCTACTGTACATACATATAGTCATATACCATTCGATACAGTCAAGATATGCTTAAGAGTATCACCGAACCGGCCTTCGAACACACTTCTGGAACACAATTTCGAAGTTCTTCAATTTTGAGAAAAAATGACGGAAATTAATGAACAATACAATTTGAAACATTGAGGTCAGCTACATATTTCACAACAAATGAAAATTGAAAAAAGCCGACTGCCCCAGTTTATAAATTTGCCAATCGAGCAGATTAATCAGTGCCATAATTCCACTGCTATTAACGAACCCATATTTAACGTAATTTTAGGACTTTTTCGTTAACCGTTAATCGTTAATTTTCACAAAAATACCGCGTTAACCCGTTAATGCGTTAACACGTTAACGTTATCACGCACAGCCCTGATACCCAACACAGCAAAAGAGTGCGGTTGTCCAAATCCTTTCTCCGTTTGCAGAACAGGCTGTAGATAGCGAGGGGTTGAACCCCAGCATACGTTGACGGCACATGCTGCTGTTAGGAGCAGCTCCTGCTGACAACGAGCGATTTATCCGATGATTGTTATTAGACACAACCCCTATTGTGCCGACGTACTACCCCACGACTGTCTGAGAAAGACTGTCCTATATAGATGGAATCAAACTGTCAGTACGAACTTTTTCCTTCAGGGGTAGAGTTAAAAATGAAGCCTTGTTCCCTTTAAAATCATTATAATCATTATCAGTAGGAAAAATACTCCATATCAGCTACCTATGGTGCTTACATGCAGAAAATATAGAACTTTGAAGGCAGTGGTCGCGATGGAAAAAGTGCAAAAAAAACTTAAAAACAGCTTGGTCCGCTCATGGCTAAAAGACCACGAACGTTACGCGGCAAGAAACGAGCCAAAAATAGAGTTGTTAGGAGTCTATGTTGCTAATTCCTGCATACTTGTACAGCTCCGCTCAAAAAGATCGCAGCCTCATGCTGAGCTGTCAAAAATCATTGACGTTCACAGAGAGAAATAATTTTACATTTAAGTAATAAAAATAGCTGAAAAATAGGAGCGAGCCCTCCATTAAAGGCACAGAACACCCAAAAAATTAACTTTCAGATTTCATGCTTATCTTAGAGTCACACGCTGATCACTGGGGTATCTCTAAAATCGTCCAAGACCCCCTTTGAACAGAGTTATGGCTCTTCAAAGATGCCTAGATTCTGAAGGTGAAAAATTGGTGGACGAGTTGTCTAGGACCTGTATTTCTCTTCATTCGCAATCGTTGCGTGAGAGAAAGCCAGGATAAGGAGACAGTCCGGTAATGGACTCAAGAACGACGACTTGTGGGAATTAATCCATCCATCGAGCCGCTATCGCGTTCGAAAATCTGTTAGGGGGTCGGGCCTGTGGTGGTGAGCGAAGGGGGTCGGGCCTGTGGTGGTCGCTTATATCTCGCTTATTTGGAGAAAATGAGATCTGGCATTTGGCGCGTGTTATACAGGAGGGATCTTCTACACAATTACATGAAAATCTCAAAATTCATATCTGAGGGTGTACTGTGCCTTTGAAGGCAGTGTCCACGATAAAAATCGTTTTTCTATTTTTTAACCTATCTTGAAAACGGTCCCATGCTGATTACAACGATGTCTATGAAATCGTACACGACCTTCTGGGAACGGAGTTATGGTCCCTCACAAATTGAGCTAGAGAAGCATGGTGGACGAGTTTTCCAAGGCTTGTAACTTCCCTCTTTTGCCCCCGATGTATGCGTGCTTACCTGAGTGAAGAGAGAAGCTGAGAATGAAGGAAAGAACGGGTCGAGTGATTGGAAGTCATCGCTCATCTCACGATCTTGAGAATTCATTTGTTTACGTCGGCGGGCGTGTGATGCGCTTTTGAGGTTTGCCTTGCGCTCGAAATGGCAACTTCAGGCTCTTTTGGGGCTCTTCCTGGCTCGTTTTCATGTGTTCTTTCGACGTTAACGTTACAGTGTGTCATTCCACTACCCATTCCTAGTGGAATTTCAAACACTTTTTTCATCGTGAACACTGCCTTTAAATGTTCAACTCGACGAGGACAGAAATATTCAACTGTTCCTACCGAATGCTATTGTTCATTGATTGAGTTCCAATTTCATGCCAGCTAATGTTCTTTATATTAGAGATCATCAATGCCGATGGTGTGGAGTGGGCTCGCCCACCATCAAAAGAGAGGAAAGTTGAGGCTCAAAAATTGGCCCAAAGCAGGGGTTTTTTCGCAATTTTTTCGAATAGGTCCTACTACTCTGAACCCGAAAAGGGTTTACAGAGAAAAAGAAGACACGCATATTTAACCGCGACCACTGCCTTTAAAGGCACCGCCCAAGTTCAGGGACGAAATCTGAGATTTCCGCACAATTGCGAAGTAGATCTACCCTACATAGCACCTGCCAAGTGCGAGGTCTCAATTCCTCCAAATAAGCGAGATATAGGAGGAAGCCACCCTGAGGCGCCCACATCCGGAAGCCACTCTGGCACGCCTTCTCCACGATATTTCGAGCTCAACAGTAGCGAGATGAGCGATGATTTTGGATCAATATCAGCGTTTTTCTTTTTAATATCAGCCTTTCTATCCATTCAAGTCCGTTTGCATACATCGGTTACGATTGACGAAAGGTACAAGCTTTGGACAACTCGTCCACCATGCTTCCTTAACTAATTTTTTGAGGGCCATAACTTCGTTCCTAGGAAGTCTTGAACGATTCCAGGGACACCATTGGAATCAGCGTGGGACCGTTTTCAAGATAGGCAGGGAAACAGACGAAGGATTCTGAGGTTGGACTGTCCCTTCAAAGGCACAGTACACCCAGAAAACTGTTTTTTAGTATTTATGCTTGTATTGGAGACGGTCACACGCTGATTATAGTGGAATCTTTGGAATCGTTGAAGACCCCCTACGAAATAAGTTATGGCTCTTCAAAGAATTCTGTTATTTGAGGGCGGAAAATCGGTGGACGAGCTGTCCTGGGCCTGTATATCCTTTCAGTCGCAATCCTTGCATAAGAACAAGCCATATTAATGAGAAGGGCCTGTAATGGACTCAAGAACGTAGACTCGGTTAAACTTTATCCATCCATCCAGCCGAAATCTGGGTCGAAAATCAGGAAGGGGGTCGGGCCTGTGATGGTCGCTTGTAGCTCGCTTATTTGAAGGAATTGAGATCTCGCACTTGGCAAGTGTTATACAGTAGGGGTCTAAAACACAATCAAATGAAAATCACAAAATCGATGTCTGAGGGTGTACTGTGCCTTTAAAGGCACAGGACACCCAAAAAATTAATTTTCAGATTTCATACTTACATATCTTGGAGAGAGCCACACGCTGATCACGGTGGTATCTTTAAAAACGTCCAAGACCCCATTTGAACAGAGTTATGGCTCTTCAAAGATGCCAAGATTCTCAGGGTGAAAAATTGGTGGACGAGTTGTCTCGAGCCTGTATTTCTGTTCATTCGCAACCATCGCGTGAGAGAAAGCCAGGATGAGGAGACAGTCCGGTTATGGACTGAAGAACGACGACTTGTTGGAATTCATCCATTCATCGAGCCGCTATCGAGTTCGAAAATCTGTTAGGGGGTCGGGCCTGTGGTGGTGAGCGAATGGGGCCGGGCCTGTAGTGGTCGCTTATATCTCGCTTTTTTGGAGAAAATGAGATCTGGCATTTGGCAGGTGTTATACGGGAGGGGTATTCTACTCAATCACATGAAAATCTCAAAATTCGTATCTGAGGGTGTACTGTGCCTTAAAGTGGCGACCAGAGGTGATTGCGCCTTCTGGCTTAAAAGGCACAGTACACCCCCGGATATAAACTTTGGGATTTTCATGTTATTGTGTAGAATACTCCTCGTGTATTTCACGTGACAAATGTCAGATCTCATTTCCTCCAAATAAGCGAGATATAGGCGACCACCACAGGCCCAACCCCCTTCGCTCACCACCACAGGCCCGACCCCCTAACAGATTTTCGAACTCGATATCGGCTCTATGGATGGATGAAACAGGTCTGAGACAACTCGTCCACCAATTTTTCACCCTCAAAATCTAGGCATCTTTGAAGAGCCATAACTCTGTTTAAACGGGGTCTTGGACGATGTCAGAGATACCACTGTGACAACGTGTGACTCTCTCCAGAATAAGCATGAAATCTGAAAATTAATTTTTTGGGTGTCCTGTGTCTTTAACGATGAGACATCTCCGTAGCTTGGTTCTGAGAGTCGTTTTACAGCTGCGAACTTGGATTCGAAAACGCCATTAAAATCGTATCAACTGGTATAATTTTTGTTGCAAACGGCTGGTTCATCCAATTGCACCTCCCCTGTTGACAAAAACGCGTACTACGGTAATACTGCAGGGTCTAATCGACAGTACCTCAGAACTGCCGTGTATGCGAGACTAGCGTTCAGAGTATTTGTTCCGCACGATTAGAACCAAACTATCAGTCATCCCCTCGCCACTCTTTCTTTTAAAAAGCCACCCTAACAGAGCAGCTAAAGTTTACAGCCAGTTGATGCAGAACACTGCACATATGAATACATTGTCGTGTTTTAAACGTTTTGCTGAAGCCAAGTTGCTCAGCGGTTAGTGATGAGTGTTCAACAGGTTTCCTTGATAGCAAATAATTTCAAGATTTTTTTCTCCATTTAGCATCTCCTTGTTGCATTCCAGGCGCCTTTTTTGCAGTATCGCAGGATTATTGTAATTTTGTTCCCCTTTTTTCTCACGATGTCTTATATGTCGTAATAAATCTAATCTAACCCTCCCTATTTTAACGTTTCACTCAACTTTCGTCCCAGCTGTCGCTGACTCCGGTTAATGATGCAAAAAAGTCTTGGGTATCATGTAGTGTCGTTATCGGAGCTAAATTCCTATCCGCATCCGCTGTTTAATTGCTGTTGCATCACGCGAAACGATAATAATCGAGTTGGAACAAGGGTTAGTCGTGCCAGAATCACGTGATCCCAGCACGGTTATTATCGCATTTCGGTCTTCCAAAAACGGTTGCCCGCATAAGCAGACCGGAATTTGACTTTGATGACAACTTTACGTAGAGAGCGATGAAGTGAGAAATTGTTCCAAACGTGGCAGGCAGGATACCATGGTGCCAAGCGATGCTCGTTCAGGCGTTTCTGATAACGAAGAAGCGGCGAGAAACGCACTAAAACGCCTCATTCCAGTGAAAGAATTGTCTGGTCTGGATTGGTTGTCCGATGGTGTGAACAAGATCTCGGCGGTCACGACAGATTAATGATGGTGTCAAACGAGGATGGAAGAAATCATTATGCGAAATAGTACTGGCTAGAGTCCAAAGGGAAGAATGGAGCAACAGAGTGTTGAGAACTTCAGAGGACCGCTTCACGAGGAATTCCGTCGTCCCCACAAACAGTTTCACTAAATAGAGCTTGTTTCACGTACACCCCGATGAAAAACCCATGTTCTGGATGTTGTAGTTATAATCCTGTGTATCAATAATTTGAGTTCAGGATTTCCTAGATGCCTCAGGGATTTACAGTTTCGGATTGAGCTTAAAACTTTTTTTAGGGGTTGATCTGGGTTCTGATTACAAATCTGAGGTCCGTTTGTCGAGTTTTCAAAAATATCGGCTGATTCTGTACGAAGCTTCAAAATGGGGAAAATTTTGCTGGCCAAACGCAGCTTCTGACGATTTCCTAAATGCTACGATGGCATTGTCCCAAAACCTTTGCTTAGGGGTTATTTGGGCTGCCTAACATAAATCTGCTATCTGGGTTTATCGATCTTCCTTGATTTACGGTATGTGACGATGGGTATGCGGTAGCTTTGTCGAAGTCTCAGAGTTGGCTCAGATATTCTCGGTAGTATTTGGGACGCCGAACGTGAATTTGAGGTCCATTTTTTAATTCTTGGAATGCTAAGGTTGGTTACGCCAGTTGAAAGACATTATGCTAACCGTGTCCTACTGTATCCTCAATCAAGCAACCAATATACCCCCGATTCGCGTTCTGCCCCCTAAATAACCCCCAGTTGTAAGTTTTCAGCCGAATCCCGAAGAAAATTCTGAACGCTCAAAAATTTTCGCGAAGCGATGAAAGTGCCCTTGCTTAGAATCCTTGAAGGCATTTAGAGAATTTCGAGAGAAGTGTTCACAATTTCGTGTGCTTCCAGTGCGTATTTCTTATGTCCTACGTGGGAGCGAAGCAATCGATTCTAGCGAACAATCCCAAAATTTAGAATTTAGAAGACCTTAGAAGCCACCCCAGTCAGTGTTAGGCTTACGGTTATCATCGCCACACGTACGTAAGGCCCATCTCAAGTTTTTCACCTTCCCTGCAGTACATTTTCACCACCAATAATAGATTGACCGCCGTTTTCATATCAAGTGTCTCAATTTAGCCGTCATACCACTATCTCTTACTACATTTGGTGGACCCTGCGTAAACATCGACAATGAGGAGACTATTTCAATAGTAAAAAAAAACTCGCTTAGCATTTGAGGAGAATAGCAAAAGGTCGTTATTGCATACTTCCCGACCTTCTGAAAGCTGACATTCCTAGCAGTAGTATATTAGTGTTATTTTTTTCGCTTGTCTCACTTCAGAGCAGAATAGAAAAACAGTTTTAGAGTTCAGTACTTCATCTAGTCTTTTTAAGGTAATACATCGGCCGATCTACTTCGTGAAACACTTGAAGGAAGAAAAACTAGGAAAGGACACGACAATCAATCCAGATACCACGGAAGCAGTGATGAAGAACATTCGCGGCATTCCATTCCTTATCCAGGTTGGTTGAATTATGAGTGAAGTGCATGTCCACTTCCCTACCCGATTGGCAGAAGTTTTTTGTCTGTTCTGTAACTGCCAAAAAAGTACTATATTAGCCGAAGTGGCCGTTTCAAATGAGATTTACATTTTAGAACCATTTTTGGACGTAGAGTCCGAATATGCCCTTCGCAGCTGCCTAGAATCAATCTGAAAAAAGCATAGGCATTTTCCCATGATTTCCGTACCTATTGCTCCCTCCAAAACGCGCAGTAATCTTTCGAAAATCTGAAAACGGTCTTCAAATTCGTGTTCAACACCCAAAACAACCCTCTGGGCAAAGTTTGGCTGGAAGTACATTTTCCGAACATTGCACAGAGTAAAAGCGTTTTCCAATTACACGGATTTTCGGTTGCGCATTTATGCCGTACTTGTGTAGACGGAATCACAGGCCATTGGGGTTTCAATCGCGCGCGACGATCTACCGTCGCGTCCATTCTCCGCACTAAATCGGTTACGTGGACTCTACGTCAGCTAGGAGGTTCAGAAAGCGTTCAAGAAAATTGTTCCAGATTTGACTCAAATCCCACCCAGTGGGATTATTCGGGATGTTAGTCACGAATCTGAGGTTTATTTGTCGATTTGGCAAAGTTTTAGACTAAACTCGTTCAAAGCTTCCCATGGGGAGGAAAATTTGAAGGCAAAATGCGACTTTTGACGATCCCGGAATGCTGCGACAGATGTGGCTCAAATCGTTTCTCTGGGGGTTATTTAGAGTGTTCAGCACGAATCTGAGGTCAAATTATTGATTTTTTGAAAGCTTTCGGTAGATTACAGTGTGTATACGGTGGTTTGGTCAAAGACTCAGACTTGCCTCAAAATTTCTATGCGAGGATGATTTCGAGTGCTGAATCCGAATTCGATGTCTATTTATCGAATTTCGAATTACTGAGGTACATAGGTACAACCCTCTGAATGGCATGATGCCTACCTTGAAACGTACACTAAACCTCTGAATTTTGGCAAAGGTATCGGATTCTTTTTCAACACCCTAGATTATCCGTACATACACGTTTTGAGCATACTTCAATTTTTTTCCAAAACACTTAAAAGTTATCTGATGCATTTATTCTGTGTTTCCGGCATCGTTTCCGTCAGGTTGTGCTGTTTAAAGAAGGGTATGGTTGTTGGAAGTGAACCTACATGAATTGAAGAAAAGAATCCGATCGTCTCTGGAGCCGCCCAGAGCGATTGTCGGAACCGAATTTTCTATGTGTCCGGCAGTGAGCTCTCCCACAAATCTCAATTTCGCGCTTTCTGTTACATCCCAACGCTTACCTTTATATCTGTTGCCGGAATTGCACGTCAAGACGAGGTGTACTTGTAACAGAGGTGTACTTAATATAGAGGTCGTACCTCCAATTTTTAAAACTCCTGTTTAGATGTACTCTCATTAGAGGTATAGTCTGCCCGATTGAGACTGTCCACCCACGCGGTCGGCATGTGTGTCGAGCGGCCGTCACGAAGGCATTTTTTTCGGACGAGCCTTTCCACGACTCGGTTACAACACTGGGATACTATTGACTATTCATCTGATGATCCTGCTAATCGATTCACAGGTCCGAAAAATGTCTTCGCGATGGCCGATCAACACGCCCGCGGACCGCAGGAGCGGACAGTCTCATTCGGACAGACTATATGTACAATTCAAAAAGAGACCTCATACCTATCTTTCAGCCCCCTTTAATATGTAGATGTTTTTCTGATAAAGGTAGACTTTCAATACAGACTTTACATCTGTTTTTCATCACTCTCCTATGACGGTGATCTAGTTTCACTTAGGAAAAAATTCCAGTACACCACCATGAGAATCTCGAAAAGTAACTATAAGAAATCAGCTAGTAAAGTTCACTGGTATGGTAGTTTCTTCACTCGTTTAATGCAGCACTCTCGATCAAAACCTTAGCCGCTTTTCCACAGAAGGAGGAAGAATATTTGGTCTTTGCAACAGGTGCATAAAAAAACCGAGAAAAATCACAGACTCATTAAGTAGGGTCATTTCCCATGTGTAGAGTGGTCAACTACACAACTTCTTTAACCGTGTACGGCGTTTTGCTCTTAAGCCTGCCATTTGCTTCAAGTGAGAGTACAATATTTGGCATTCAAAATGTTGTTTTTTGGAGTAGAGTGTCATTACCTATATTTACCAAAGTGACTTTTGGAAAGTTTTCCTCTCCAAAATCCACCAATTTTTACCCTTTAAGGCACAGGACACCCAGAAAATTATTTCTCAGTGTTCATGCTTCTATTAGAGACGGTCACACGCTTATCACAGTAGTATCATCGAAATCATTCAAGACCCCCTACGAAAGGAGGTATGGCTCTCTAAAGATGACTCTACTTTGAGGGTAAAAAACTGGTGGACGAGTTGTCTCAGGCCTGTATTTCTCTTCATTCGCAATCATTACGCAAGAGCGAGCTAGGTTTAGGAGCAAGACCGGTAGTGGACTGAAGAACGTAGATTCGGTTGAAATTGATCAATCCATCCTCAGATATTCGTGGAGAAGTTCCCGGGAACGACAGCAGAACTTTCCTCGAAACAACTGGGGAACTTCCCCCGAGTTGGGGGAAGGCGAAGGGGACCTTTCGACAGTAGAGTAACAGGGGACGTTCTAACAGCAGGAGTTCTCTTGTCCTCCTGACTGCAGGTCTTCCCGCGACCTCCAGACTGCAAATCTTCCCATTGTTCAATGATTGATCAAAAATCAGCTCGCTAGATCTCGCTGTTTTCAACAGTCTCCTGTTCCTAAAAACTGCAATAGGTCCAAAAATATTCACCTCTGACGAAAGGGTATTGAGAAGCTTGTTATCTCCTCTAAATACCAAACAGAGATGCCTTTACGCAGTCCTTGGGTGGCAGATCTGCCCCCTCAACTGGCGAGGTGCGCGAATACCTTGCGACTAGCCCGTTTGCACCACCGTATACGCTGCGGCTTTGTTCTCGCGTTCATCATGTTTGGGAGGACGCCAAGGGAACAACCGTGAGACGAACTTTCCTTGTTCTTACCCCGCAGGCGACTGTTTCCAACGTCATTCGTTGCGCATGATTCTAGGAAAGAGGGGGATAGACCTGATTTGGTCGTTATCACTCGGTCGAGGGAAAAGGGACAAGACGTCCCCCTCCGGGGGACGTCTCGTCCCTTTCCCTCCGACCGAGTGATAACGAACAAATCAGGTCTATTGTCCTTGAAAACTTCCCCACAAATATCTGAGTCTACCCGCTATCAAATTTGGTGATCTGGTATGGAATGTGGCCCGTGGTGGTGAGCGAAGGAGGTCGGGCTTGTGGTGGTGGCTTATATCTCGCTTATCTCGGGGAATTGACATTTCGCACTTTTGAAGTAGAGCTCCCCCATACAACATATGCCAAGTGCGAGTTCTCGATTCCTCCGAATACGCGAGATATAGGGGGAAGCCACCCTGGGGCGCCGACACTCGACAGCTACTTTGGCACGCCCTTTTTACGATCGTTCGAGCTCAACGCTGACGTGATTAGCGATGATTTTGGATCAATATCCCCGTTCTTCCCTTGATTCTCAGCGTCTCTCTTTATTTAGGTCGGCTCGCATACATCGGTGGCAAACGACGGAAGTTGCAACCCTCGGACAACTCGTCCACCATGCTTCCGTAGTTCAACATTTGAGGAGTCATAACTCCATTCTCAGGGGGTATAGGGCGATTCCAGAGACATCATTGGAATCAGCGTGGGACCGTGCAAACCTTCCCATTATTTTTTTCGTTATCGAAACCGTGATTTAGTTCTTCCGCAAGGCCAATTTCTCCTTGAAGGCACAACAGAACCATTGGGGGTAATTCTTGGTGTTATAGGAAGGCCTCCGTTTATAGCAGCCTTGCCATGCGCGAAATCTCAATTCGCTCAAATGAGCGAGGAAAATGTTGGCCACGCCCCCATAATCAAACTCCATGTTCTTCAACCATTTAGGGGTCTAACTTCTTACTGCGGTTTGCTACAGTGCGCTGGATGCAAATATCGGTAAAAAACAGGCCCGAAGCAGCATTTCTAGAAGATTTTCAAGTTTACAGTTTTAGAGGATCATAGCTCCACTTGTAGTGAGGTCTGAGCGACTCTGGAGACACCATCATGATCAGTGCAAAAATTTCTCCGAGGAGGGCGGGAAAACTGAAAAGCGATCTCGCGGTTGGGCTGTACCTTCAAAGCTGCGCCAGTGCGGCATCGCTCTCGTCGACGAGTGTTCGCTGACGACGGCCAAAGCATTAAAAATGGATTCATGTAGCTTGAAGGGAAGAATCTGTTTGTCTGAGCCGTTCAGAGCGAACAAATCCTCGCTCGTGAAAGATTTACCAGTGGGCTCTCTCAATGTGGTCTGTAAAATCTCTCCCAGCGGAGTCCACATATCTCGCATTCTGGCACATCCGCATTGCGTAGCACTCATTCACTCATTTACTGGATAGTTGCTTGTAAAAGAGTGTACTGCTGAAAGGATGCCCATCTGTTAGGTGTATCACTTCTATTCTCGACTCCTTTGTTAGGTGTGCTTCTAATACAGGATTTAGTAAAGTAGAGAGTGTACGAGGGCGTGTATACAAGTCTTTCGGTACCTGCTTGTTGGTGCCCCTCCTTCTACTAGGCCCAGCAGGCGTTTGAGTGTGCGTAGTAAACGTTTGAGCGATATAGCGAGCACATCTATATCGTTATAGTCTCACATACATTGCATAAAAGTGTTGCCGTCCGGCATACTAGGGCCTCTGTTCCATAACACCTTAGGATCCCTACCTGGAAAGTTCATGGAGTCGAGGGCCACAAGCCAAAACGTCGCCACCCTGAATTGCCGGTCATTTTCGAGTGATATCCAACAATCTGCGATGTTCAATCTTCTGAGCTATTTCCATGCACCATTTGCTGCTTTGCAGGAAACCCTGCACAAGGGTAGACCGGTCGTCAGCGTCAGAGGATACGCCATCTACTGCTTTAACGCTGATAGGAAAATGGGAGGCTTTGCGATAGCTGAAAGGAAGGACTTCAATGTTCGCTAGCCAGGATACCTTGTCAACATGCTGTTGTCATGGAAATAGACGCAAACGCGAATATGGAACTTGATCTGGAATCCGAAGTACTCGGTAAATGGTTCTACCCAGTGGAGCAAACATCAGACAATGGCTACCGCCTTGTCGATTTCTGTAAACGCAGTGGTCTGATTACTACATTGACATTCAAGAGGAGTCATCGCCGCCATCAGTTTACGTGGCAGGGACCAACCCAGCTATCTCCAGAAGAGCAGCGTAAGCGGAAGATGACAACTTTGAAACTACAGCTCGACTATGTTCTGACGAGGAATATTCCAGTATCGGACATTCGTAGATCTAGAGGTGTGTGGGATGTCGCTTTCAATTCGGATCGCCGTCCAGCTCTGTTGAACTTCACTGCGAGGATTCATAAGAGGATCCGAGTGGCTAAGCCTCTACAGATGATTGAGATTACAAGTCTAAGAGATGGAGAATGCAGAAGGAAATCCCGACAACGCGTTTCCATTCATAACGGAGTACGGACTGAGAAGAAACTTTGCGACGTGGACTCTTTCGTCAAGTGCATCCAGGTCGCTTAAAAAGAGGCACTCCCGGTTGTACAGATCAAGAAGAAGTTCGCTTACGTCTTAGAGGAAACAACATCAACTTACAACAGAGTATGTGCTCTCAGAACTGCAGGCAACTTCGTGGAGGAGAAGCGTCTGAGGAGGAAGTTCCGTCGGCAGCTTCAAAGTGACCGCGAACGAGAGTGGACGTATAGAGCTGTAGAGTTCGAGATGGCTTGGGAGGAGAAGAATTCGAAAAAAGCCTACTCGTTGTAGCGACAGTACAGCGGCAAGATGAAGAGATGTTCGCCTATAGCTGCCAATATGGAAGGATTACTTCAGTTTACTACTGAATCGTCCAGCGCCATCAGTACCTGAGCTCCCGCATGCTCAGAGATCACATTACTATGTCAGTAAGGAACAGCCAACTGAGGCTGAAATTTTTTTGTGTCCGGAAAATGGAGAATAGGAAGGCAGGTGGAGATGGCAACGTCACTGCTGAAATACTGGAAGCTCTCGCTCCGTCTGAGATTCGTGAAATGACCAGCACCATCCGTGCCATATGGATGAGCGGAAGGATACCCGATTCGTGGAGACATGCGATCATTTTGCCTCTTCGAAAGAAATTATCCGTCACGGACCCCAAGAACTACTGAGTGATTTCTCTACAGCGTGTCGTGTATGGTGTCCGTTTTCGATTTAGTCTGACGCATGGACCATGCGGCTGGGCGTGCGGGGTTGGCGGCCTCACTAGAGAATGAGCTTTCGATTCGCGCGGGGTGATCTACCGTCGCAGCCTCATCCACTCATCAGATTAAAATCAATGGGCGAACTCTACATGGTTTTAGAACGTAAAGGTAAATCTTGGGCGACCAACATTATGAGGAAAGGACCAGGGAGGAGCAGGCCGGTTTTCGACCTGGAAGATCGACCATCGACCAAGTGTTCGTCGTGAGAAGAGTAATTGAATTGTGGCAGTGGTATTCGAAGCCATTGCAGCTTGCTTTTTTGGACTTTGAATCCGCATTGGACTCTCCTTATCGTGATCGATTGCTCAACGCTCTGCGAGGGATGATGTTCCGGAAACGTAAGTTCGACTAATCGAGGACATGAACAGAGGAAGAACAGCAGCAGTTCGTATGCCTGTCGGATTTAGGTCAGCTTTCGAGATGAAAACAGGAGTAAGGCAAAAGGTGTAGCAGGGCCTCTTCTATTCAACTTCGCCGTTGATGACATCATGCGTAGAATTGCAGAACAGTTTCCTGTGGACGTGATACTAACATCATCAGGACGCTCCCTTCTCGACCTGGAAGACGCCGACTACATTGTGCTATTCGATGAAAACAACGCAAAACTGCAAAAGATTGTGAACCTCGTTTTGAAGTCTGACGCAGCCTATGGACTTCGCCTTCGTCGCGACAAATGCAAGCAGATGTGGGTCTCTCCTAGGCCTTCAACGGGAGTTTGTGTGGACGGAAAACGTATCGAACTGGTGGGTGATTTGTGTTATTAGGGCTGTTTGCTGAAGAACGATGGTAGTTATGCAGCCAATATTCAACAACGATGGGCGAAAGCTACGTCTGCATTCAATTCTCTACCCGAGTGTTTGTGGTCAACCCCCATCGCGAAGGAAGTCAAGTTGCGCATCTACTTATCCGCTATTCGCCATATCATGACGGATCGGAGACCTGGTCAACACCAAAGACGCAGATGGAAAGGTTGGATTGCACGGAGAGTAAGCTGCTCAGACGTTTGCTTGAATATCTCTGGCCGTGGATGTGCCACAACGAAGATCTCTGCAAAGAAATTGACGCTTTACATCAACTCTTGACACGAGGAAGGTGCCAGCCTCTCCCAACGCCATATCAAGCGGCAACGGAAGGTCGTCTTCGTTTGTTTAGGCATACTTTAGGAATACCGCCAGATCATCTTGTTCAGCAGGCACTAAAGATGCTTCCGAGTCCTGCCTGGAAACGGCCGCCAGGACGTAATTGAAAGTTTTGGACGAATGTGGCGAAGGAGGATTTGAAATCACTTGGCATTGAAAATCAGTTCAGGCGCGATGTTCTACTGGAAGTGGAATAGCGGCTTATAAATGAATTGTATTCAAATTGTGGCTGAGAACCATGAGATATGGACACGCACCCACTAGATTGGCCCACCTTGGTGAAGATGCGAAATGACCGCGTCAGTCGAAAGTCAACCAATTAGGTTCTACAAGTAAGAGATATTTTTTGTATTTTACAACGCTGCCTTTCTGATGTTCTTCTATAGGAGGTGCACTCCAAATAGTGGTATAGTTCTGAAAGAGAAGAAGGCCCCAAATCTGTAGATTTAGAACACCGGATTAGAACACAGCAACTAGTGCCCAAAACAAGCAGCGAAAGCGCTCAATTTCTGCAACTTCCTGAGATTTTTCCATGTTAAAACCGGCTTCAAGTTCTGTGAAAAGTCTAGTGAGGTGTTCCAAAGTGCAAGGCAGTTTTGTCACCTGTTTCAAGCTCGCTACCCTCACCGAGTATTGTTTGAGAGCAGCGCTCTGGATCGTCCGTATCATTCTGTTGGGAAGCCGCATTCAGCTAATGTGTAAAATTATCCAAGCGGTAGCCATCATTCCTTCGTTTTCCGCCCTAATATCTTCCATGTCAAGTAGGGCAGCTGCTTCTTAATTGAATTCCGCGAACCATATGAGGCCGGTTAAAGGCCGGGTTCGTGATAAAAACGTTTTTCGAGTTCCATTCGTGAAAATGTAGGTCTGTTATTTAAAAAAGTGGAAATAAGTGAAACAGGGTGAAAATTCGCAGGAAAAACGAGCAAAAACAAGTCAGTATGGCTCATTACTGGTGTCGGCCAGCTCCCCAATTAACGACTTTTTAGGAATGATTGCTTATCCGTCTTTTATTTCGCTCTTAAAGTAGCCAGTAGTCTCTAAAAAACACAGCAGTCATTCCAGAAGGAAAATAGAAAACTGCGAATCAGGATTTTACAGGAATCTCGATGATTGGAGGCGAGAGAACACCAATCAATAACTTGTTCCTGAGTGTTTTTTTTTCAATTTTTTACTTATTTTCACTTTTGTGATGGCTAGATCTATGATTCCGTGGGGATAAGAGAACAACCGATTTTATCGAGAACCCTGCCTTTAAAGGAAGGGTTCGCAAGAAAAACTATTGTTCGGCTATCCACGTGAGGAGGTAGATCTGGCTATCGAAAAAGTGGGCACCTGGCAACTGGCTCTATTAGCTTGTTCTTGCTAGATTTTTTTTCTTCGTGAAAATTATGGAAAAATCCGCAGATACAACATATGACGGCTAATTGCCAGGTGTCCGCCCCCCCCTAATGAATGAGATTTTTATAAATGCTAGTCTCGCCGTATTTTCACTTGCACTCAAAGAAGATAGCTGTCTCTTGACTTGGTAAGCAACTACTTCAAAAGCAAAATAAATTTCCGAGCAAGCATTTCTGGAAATCTTGTTGATTTGGGGTAGGGGACATCCTGTAATTACCCGTCCTAGCTTGTATGGCTTCCGTCTTCCATTCAGTCTGACGCATGGACCAGGCGGCTGGCCGTGCGGTTTTGGCAGCCTCACTGGAGAATGGGGTTTCGATTCGCGCGGGGTGATCTACCGTTGCAGCCTCATCCACTCATCAGACTTAAATTAATGGGCGAATTCTATCTGCGCGTTTTTTTTTCTCCGGTTTTTCACTGATGTTCTCTTTTGTGACGGCTAGATCTACCTTCTCATTGGGAAAACACAATGACCGTATTCATCGCGAACCCTGCCTCCAAAAGATTGTGGCCAACAAGGCTTTTGTGAATTACTTCGTTCATTCACGACGAAACAGAGTCAGGGACAGCGTTGATCCGGGTGGTGCGGAACAACAACTTTCCCTGAGAAAGATGTTTTTGACCAGAAAAGCGTCCCCCCCCTGGAATGCGTGACTGAATCTGGAAGTAACTTTGGGCCATCTCGCGACTCCTTTCATTTTGCCGTTTTTCAATCTTTGGGGTCTCACCGCTCCGAATCCAACGAATGTCGCACCATGCGCTACAGAGTTTGGAAAGTTTAGGCTAGCTTGGGATTCGCGAAACACTTCAGAAACCGGAAATATCTTCGACCTCCGGCATTGGCCCCGCTAGACCGGAGGGGCTTGTGAATGAACCAACATGGAACCAGCGCACATTTGAACAGCCAGAACTCGGCTCGCAATCGATCTTATGAGCTCATCTTTGGAACTCAGCATCTCCCAACATCTGCCTACCGATTTCACTCAAACACTAGGTCATGTAACGAAACGACTTTTTTCCGAATTTTGAACTGGTTTTTTTTTCTCCGTGGGAGGGTAGGTGAAGTTCGGTTTCGAGATTAAATTATTTTTTTTCACTTGTATAGAAATAACGTTTGGATCATTCATTTATCCATTTACTTATTGATGTACGCAGAAGTGCGCTTAAT
Source organism: Aplectana chamaeleonis (assembly GCA_029168955.1). Taxonomy (NCBI): domain Eukaryota; kingdom Metazoa; phylum Nematoda; class Chromadorea; order Rhabditida; family Cosmocercidae; genus Aplectana; species Aplectana chamaeleonis. Next base: position 2,116,048 of record JAPDOI010000019.1, on the reverse strand, counting down.
GAGACATCTTGATCGAAACAGAACAAATCAATCGGGTCATATAAAATGAAAAAAAAAACAAAAAGAAATTTGTTGAACAGATGTGAACCGCTATAAGAACCACGAAAGAATAAAATATTAAACGCGCCTCGTAAACTGGCCAGGGACGAGGGACGAGAACACATCTTGCTTCACACAAAATAAAAGTCAACAAGCCCCATGATACATTACTAGAAACTTGTGAAACTCTGCAACAAACTTGTGAACTTATTTAGATTGCACAACTTTTTGCCGCGTATTTCTCGGAATTACAGTTTACACAGTTTGGATACCGCTAGCAAAGCGCTACTCCGCACGAGCGTGCATGCGGAATCTGGCGCAGGATTTTCGGATGTTAGCTATTCCAGCTATTCCCTACCTCTAACAATCGAGCTCCAGACCACTACTACAATTGATTCGGAAAACGAAATAGCCTGCTACATGGGCTCCCCATTCAGATGACCGCAAGTCTGTTGAGACAAGTATGAGAAGCAGCCTATGTATTACGTCTCGCCAAGAGTGGTACTGAGAAGAGATGATAAGTAGCGATGACAGAAGTTGTTTAGAGTACTGTCAGGTCCAGACTGTGTAGACTGCGGATAAACTTCTTGAAGAGAAGAAAAGCATACACATCTGGAATATTTGAAAATCGCTAACTAATCGACTTTTTTTAACCTGTATCCGAAATCTGTTACATTTCCAGCTTCAACTACTTTTTGTGGTAGCCTCTCGAGCCACCGCGCTTCCCTGAAAATAGCGAGTTGATCTGGAGACCCGCCCCCTAGATGGTCGGAAGCAACAGTATTTACTAACCTTCACTTTCAAATCACCCTTAAGGCAGTGTTCACGATAAATTTCACTTCCGATATCTCCACCGTTTACGAAAGGTCTGGTGCCCTATATAGCAAGGCATGTTCAAAAAGGGCACGAAAGACGCGTTTTTGAGAAAAAAATAGACCCTCCCTTATTTACGTAGATTTCTGGGCGTGGAGGAATTGACCGCTAGAAGGATGATACCCATCAGTGCAATGAAGCGATCAGCTCACTTAGGCCATTGTTATACCTCCCTGTCGCTGCAACGACAGGTTTCAACAACTATCACTCATCGTGTCGAGACCAGCACCGGCGCTATGGCAGGGTAGGCCGTAGGATCAGTTTGCGTGCGCCCGTCGCGGGAACACGTCGCTGAGGGGTGTTATAGTTATCAGTGACGTAACCCTGGTATACTCCGTCGCCGCAGCGACGAAGCGTCGCTGTGCTGCGCACAGCGACAGGCTGCCGCTGGCTCTCCTGGGCTCCACAGATTCATCTATTTCACGCTGTTTTACGTGATTTTTGGCATATCATGGACAGCATAGTGACATAAAAAGACAGAGTTTTTTAGTGTTCTTTTAAGATTTCAATTAGGGATTTTTGTGCTGTAATTATCCCATCCAATTAATTATAGATCGTTCTTTTATCTATACATTTGTCTTGACTGTCGAATGCACTAATTATATCCCAAGCCGACGTATTTTGCCTCTTCTATGACTACTTCTAGATTTTCCGCTGCCCCAATTTCACCATTTCGTCATATGCGCTTTGTCTGCACTAATCCACACTGTTCTTTACACTATTTAGCATTAAACGACTAAAATGATGATCATACATATGTCACGGAATCCCACACGTATAGACTGTGATGGCCTGGCCATAATCGATTTTTCTGTTTGTTGTGCAGATGCGCGTGTGCGGAAATTTCAGTACGCAAAAGCGCGTTGAATTCAATGCGGCGACGACGACTCTGTCGCCGTGTCCTTCGCCGGCGACCCGCTGTCGCTGAAGTATACCAATGACCTTATCAGCACTTCATTGACTTGATCATTCCTGTAATCTGAGTCTTCACTTGTTCATTCCGAGGGGGCGGATCTGGGGCACCAGGCGGGTCTGGGGCACCAAAACGCTTGTTTGCAGCCGTTATTTTGCCGCTCCTGGCTCGTTTTCTACCGTTCTTTCGACACTGGAAGCCTAGGATCCTTTTCGCCTATCATTTCACCATGGAAAGTCAACGAGGATGATCACCGTGAACGCTGCCTTTAAGCAACTTGAAACAGAAGACAAGGTCACTGAAAACCCTGCGATGGCGAACAACTCGTATTTTGAAAAGATCAAGACGTTGTTAATAACTGCGAAAAGCTGTGATGGAATTACCAGAACATCTTAGGAGCAAGATCTTCAGAAGTGTTTTCTGCACCTTTTTAATTTCTCAATGAAGTTTCCTAATACTTGGACTCTAGATTTGAGAACCACATTGAAGAATCGTCAACACATGCATATGCTTTGTAGAGATGCAGCAACAGCGAAGAGTCATTGCTTTTTATGTTTCTACAGATAACAATGTTGAAAACGTCTTTGAAATCATTTTCCTAACATGGGCCTCGAAGTCAAGTTCAGTGTCAAAAAGCACTCTAAGATCGCGAACATCTTTGGAGTTTTTCAGAACAGATTAGCCAAAATTATATATCCAATTGTTGATGCTTGCCAATATGGAGAACGCAGGTTTCAGACAAGTTGCGCCGGATTTTCGAACACTCTTCATCGCGAAAGCTTCTAACATCTAAGCATGTGCAATTGGCCAATCTTATTTTTAAGAGTTCTTAGCACAAAAAACAAGTGCGACGTTTCTTTTGACGTTTTGTCCGCAGTGCACAAAACACCAGCAGGCGCAAATAAATATGAAATAGGTTTTTAAGATTTTTTTCTGCGATATTCGAGAGCTTTATAGGGACTTTTCCCCTGTATTCACTACTTAGTGGACTTGCCTACTCAAAAGCATAGAAAACAAACAAACGATTTTTCGTTGTGAACACTGCCTTTAAATGCAGTGAGAAAAGTTGTGGAAAAAACAGTAAAAACCAGGTTGATCCACAAACGGCTATAAGACTACAAAGGTTACGCGGCAAGAAACGAACGATAAATAGAGTTATTAAGATCCTAAGTTGCCATTCTGTGCACACGTGCACAGCTCCGCCGAAAAAGATTGGGGTCTCATGTGTGTAGATATACTCATAATTCATCGACATCCGCACACAAAGGTAAATGCATATTTATTTACCAATAGCAGATGACCAATGAAAACAAGCACTTTATTCTGAGTTTTGACTAAATGAGGAAAGAAATATTTGAGCAGGTCAGTACGAAGGCTAATGTTCGTTGATTTAATTTCGATTTCAAGCCAGCTGATATTCTTTATATTAGAGATCATCGATGCAGATGATGTGGAGTGGGCTCGTCCAGCATCAAAAGTCAGGAAATTTCAGGCTTAAAATTTCGCCCAAAACAGGATTTTTTTGCAATTTTTTCTTACTACTTTAAACCCAGAGATGGGCTTAGAGAGGAAAAGAAGAGAAGCATATTTCATCGTGACCTTTGCCTTTAAAGGCACAGTATACCCTCAAATATGAATTTTGGGATTTTCGCGCAATTGTGTAGAAGACCCCTACTGTATAACACGCGCCAAATGCCAGATCTCAATTCCTCCAATTAAGCGAGATATAAGCGACCATCACAGGCCCGACCTCCTTCGCATTCCGTCAAAAGAGGCGGACCTTCCTGAAGCATCTATCGCCGTTTGCCCATCGCCATCCTATGCTGGTAGAAATTCCTTGCGATCCGGCGTAACTGTTCAACAAATCATTTGGTGCTATTTCGAACGCCACTGCTGACTAACTTGAGCATTGGTTTTCTTCACGAACTGTGGCTTTCGAAATGCACTTGGATCTGTTTCATGCAATAGAGGGATGCACTCACTCAAAAAATCTGAAGCAACAGAATATGGTTTTCTGCGCATAGGATGCCTTTAATTCACACTTGTTAACGTCCAAAGACTTCGTTTTTTTTCTCCCCGTTCTGATTACCGACCAGTCGCATGCTTCGATCATGGCGAAATGTGACTGCTAATAAAGTTGTGTGGACAAAAAATACACGCTCGCCTTTGACGGATTGCGAAATGCAGAGCTCATGAACAATGCCCCACACCTTGTCTTGCCTTGTTGTAAGCGTTGAGTGGCACATAGCTGTATATCTCAGTAATATCTCAAGTTCAGGCAATTCAATACTCTATGGAGGCCACTTATTATCGCGATGTGCTGAGCGAAATGGGTGAAGGCGTAGTTCGGACATCAGTAATTCACACAGCCCCGGCTTGCACAAGCATTCTAGATTCGGAGAGCGAGGATGAGACGAAAGAAGTGAAAATCACGCCCCGGTTCGTTAGATTTTCAACATTTTATCTTTTATCGAGCGTTGTTGAAGATCAGATAAGTAAGCGACGTTTTTGTCTTCATCATTACAGGAATTCTGCTGAGGAGCAATGGCTACCGTTTGGTGAATGCTGGCGTAACGAGCAACTTCGCTTATCACTTGAGCGAGGAAGCAGTAACTTACTTGTATGTTCGTTGCATATGTACCGAGGTCTGATTACTATAGATGTCTTTCTTTGTCCTACAAACTTGAAATGATTGTTCTTCATCATGGTGCGAATGGACTGCATCTCAAACACTTCAAAATGGTATTTTTAGTTATTGGTGCTACTCAGTTGCATAGGAGTTTGCCCATTAAAATCGTGTAATTTTAGGCACCCCCTTCATTCATACACTTCAGTTTCTCACACTCAGCCGGTACTGAGGTGTCCGTTTCCGTCTTGCAAGATAACTATAGAAACAATTCCCTAAAGACGCTATAGATTAATTTTATCAGCGAACACAGCGACCTATCTTAGCTCCTGAGTAGAAGAAAAAAGTGGAGTCCGGAAAGTGATCAGCGCATTTCTATTCGAGATCCTCTTGCCCATGGTTCGATCCGGCCACTTTCCGCAATCGAGCAAGAACTTCAGTGGGTATTTTAAATCCATTCGAGGTGACGATAATTTTCACGGCATTCCACGAGGTGCAACGGCACGAACTACAGGCTCGCCTCGTATCCTATACCACGTGGTTTGTAGACTCTCAGTTCAAGTGAACTCCTGTTTTCCATTATCACAGCGCGGAGCGGTGGCTTTTTCGTCGGAGCCTCCTTATCACTAGTTATACCTCACCGAGGCTCACCGCTCCGCTGCTGGCGTTAATCAAAATCGACAGGTCACTACGGATTTACCAGAGCTTAAATGCCATGAACTTGTTGATGATCACAAGCAGGAACGACTGCCAAGTCGTCATAACAACACGACAATGCGGCAGGCAGCTCGACATAACTAGTGGGACATTAGTGGAGAGCGTAGTGTGCGCTGATGCATAAGAATGCAGTGGCTATCTTATCGGGCTTGATTCGGCGGGGCTGATAATTAAACATTCATGAGGGTGGCGGGGGTTGACCGACATGGAAGTGTGTGGCAGTCGCGCTGTTACGAAAAACGTTGCGCGAGTTCAACATTTCGCGAACGCCTTGGAATTTTGAAACGAAGAGTGAGTGCTCCGTCCTCGTACATTGTTGAGCGGGAGTGCTAACGAGAAGAAATAGTGCAGATGGTGTGCGCGCCGTTATGGGGTGAGCGTCGCGGGTACAATGCCCGTCGGGGCCTCGGGTTTTCGCTACGGAGAGTATGTGTCCTTGCGAAAAAGTTGAGATAAAGGCATGATAATGGCTCTTGTTGTTATTTATTGTCCTGACGTTTTCTCATATTGCTGTTACGACGAATAGGAGGAGCTCAGAGGTTTTGAATCAAGTTAAAGGCATGGTTCATGATGAATGTAGTTCTCGAGACTTACACTTACATATAATGGAAGCTCTTGCACCCTCTATGACAGCTACGTTAAAAACTATGAAAAAATCATCCAAGCTGTTGTTTCCGTCCAAAATTTTCGCAGTCGAATTCTGAGAAAGGAAGAGTCGATCGCCAGAAATCGTTGTGTTGACCCATGATCTCTCGATCAAATGGATATCATCTTTCTTTCAGATGATTTGTAGGAAAGGAAAGGTTAACCGCTACGTGTAGAAAAGATATTTTCACGTAATCGAATAATATATTTCATCAACTTCCCTTCACTTGCACTTTATCGGTTGTTGATCAGTTACTTATACCATGGCTGTCAGCAAAAGCTGCCAGATAACTGACGGACGGCTGACCTCTTTTGACGGAATTTGAGACATTCGATCTCATATATCTCCAAAGCGAAGCACTGACGACCCATCAAACTCTCCCTACGTTCTTGTACGAGCCCAGTCAACCAATCGAACTCGAAAACAGTAAGTGGTTTTCAGTGCGTACGATGCCTTTAAACGTGGGTTTTGAGCATGTTACGATGAGTTTTCAACCAGCTCCCCTATCAGCTGATCCGATATTATTTCGATAAGATGATCTGATATTCTTCCAGACATGTTTCAGATGATCTTAATTTCGTATTGATTCATAATTATCGCTATCAGTCACAACTAGTCGCTGAACTTAGGCCCGTATTCATTCCATTAGCGGTGATCGCCCTAAAGCGGTCGTCTTCGCATATTCATGATATGATTTATTTATTTATTTATTTATTTATTTATTTATTTATTTATTTATTTATTTATTTATTTATTTATTTATTTATTTATTTATTTATTTATTTATTTATTGAGCACGCTACGTAACGCAAGCGCAATAAACACCACAATAAGATGATGCACAGAAACCATGAACCGGAATAAACGGAATACAACATTGATATTCATGCACTGATATTCATACATATTCATTGATATTCATACAATATTCATACAATATTGATCCTAACGCTGCCTTAGAAGCACAACAGCTTCTTCCCTGCAATGCGTTTGAAACTCCGCAAGATAGAAGGTATCGGTACTGGGGTAACATCAAGGTTAAGAGAGATGAAGGTTGATCCGGCTCTACGAGTTAAAGAAAGGGCTCTAATATTGCCCTTCGGGGCTACATATGAAATCTCAATCTTGCTTCCCCTACGGGTGAAATTGTTTTGGATTTTCTCCAGTTGCAACACATCTTTTCTTTTCTGCGGTGAAAAAACTGTCGTTCCACTTTCCAAGATAGGTCTGACGTAGGTCTTATATGCCTTTAAAGGCACAGTACACCCTCAGATATGAATTTTGAGATTTTCATGTAATTGTGTAGAAGACCCCTCCTGTATACCACGTGCCAAATGCCAGATCTCATTTCCTCCAAATAAGCGAGATATAAGCGACCACCACAGGCCCGACCCCCTTCGCTCACCACCACAGGCCCGACCCCCTAACAGACTTTCGAACTCGATAGCGGCTCGATGGATGAACGAATTCCAACAAGTCGTCGTTCTTCAGTCCATTACCGGACTGTCTCCTTATCCTGGCTTTCTCTCACGCAACGATTGCGAATGAAGAGAAATACAGGCCTGAGACAACTCGTCCACCAAATTTTCACCTTCAAAATCTAGGCATCTTAGAAGAGCCATAACTCTGTTCAAAGGGGGTTCTGGACGATTTCAGAGATACCACTGTGATCAGCGTGTGACTCTCTCCAAGATAAGCATGAAATCTGAAAATTAATTCTTTGGGTGTTCTGTGCCTTTAAGAACACCTTTCTGTCACGGACCGACAACGCCTTGAATATGAAGAATGTTTAAGAAGATGCTCTACTGCACAAGTGCTTGTAATGTTAGGAGAAATCAAGTTTGCTGTTGTAATGAGAGCCCAGGTCTTTAACAGAGGTTACAGGGTTCAGCACATGCCCATCTAAAGTGTAGGAACACGGAAAGTTCGACATTCCCAGTCTCATGAACACTGTTTTTTCGGGAGCCAGCGGCAGTTTCCACTTGTGGGACCACTCAAGAATTTCCTCCAATGCACAAGTCAACATATCGTCGATCACTGGTCGAGAGAGCGCCGCGTCGAACACATGTGGCACGCACGCAAGCGAGGAGGTAGTGATGGGATCATTACCTCCTCGCTTGCGTGCGTGTCACCCGTGTTCGACGCGGCAATCTCTCGATCAGTGATGGATCATACTCTGATCATCTTCGCATTCTATCTTATTGTACATATATCATGATATCATCGGCGCACTCTCAGACAATGTGGTGGACCGACGGCGGAGAAGTTGCGTACCGACAGCGGGATGGGCGACGTTTGGAACGCAATTTGCACGCGGTCGGCACGAAAAATTGCGCGGTCGATACGCACTGTAACGCGGTCAGTACTGAATGCCACGCGGTCAGTACGTATCGCGGCGCGGTCGGTACGTTCTCGCACATGCGGTCGGGCGGTAAATGAATCTGTCACGCGGTCGGTACGCACTGCCACGCGATCAGTACGCATTGGCACGCGGTCGGTGGACATTGCTACGCGGTCGGTACGCACTGCCACGTGGTCAGTACGTCTTGCCACGCCGTCGGTACGCATTGCCACGGTGTTGGTGCGCACTGTCACGCGGTTGGTACGCACCTCCACGCGGTCGATACGTACTGTGGCGCGGTCACATACGCAATCGGTACGCGGTTAGTACGCATCGCCGCGCGGTCAGTACGTCTTGTCCCGCCGTTGATACGCATTGTCACGGGGTCGGTACGCATAGTCACGCTGTCGACACGCATGGACACGCTGTCGGAACGCATTGCCACGCGGTCGGTACAAATGTTGTGCGTAATTTTGACTACGGTTAGTACGCACTCAAACGCGGAAGGCCCGATTTTATCACGCGGTCAATACGTTACGTTTTTGAAGACGGCCGCTATTAGTACGCATGCATGTGCGGCAGGTCATTATTGCTTCCAGTCAAATGGCGCTCTTTCGAAACGCATTAATGTAGGGTTTGCGACAAGAAAAAAAAACGGTTTTCATCACGAAGGTCAGTATCTGGTCCCAAATAATTGGAAATAAGCAAACGTTGGGAGTTTTTAATCAACAACATCTAAAGTCTAGTTTGCTTAGATGAGCCTGGGCGAAGCAAGCAGAAGAGCGGTCGGTCATGGCAAAATAAGGAAATCTTGACATTATAAACCCAATACGCCATACTTCGCCGTAACCCGCCGTGGCCGACCCAGTCGAAACGTATGAAAAAATGGATGGTGGAGGTTGCAAAAAACACCAGGGGTCGTATTCGCCATCAACTCGCCGGGAAGTGGAAGGGATATGAGGCGAAATTTCAGTACAAAATGCGCGCTCCACTGCCACCTCTCGCCTCCCTTGGCTTCCCTCGCGACCGCCGGAGTTTCTCGCATAGGATCGCTGGAGAATACTCGCTTCTCGATAGAACCTTTATCTTTCGCAGTGATATCACTACGTAACAGACTTTGAATTTCCATATTACACAGTGTAAGATGGGTTGATCTGTTCCTCTGGCGCGCGCGGTATCAACCCTTTCGTCTCCCTTCGACTTCCCTCGGCGGGATGTTAGCGAATACGTTTTTTCCACCCCACCTCATTCATGTCTTTCGTGGTTATCGACCGGGCTGGCTACGGCGATCGGCAATCTATGACCTAGCCGTTTCATGCCTACCGCGCGTTTATCTCAAAATCGCCAGCCGCAATCTAGCTGGAGAGGTTTGGTTTTGTTAATTTCATGTTAATGAAAAACAAGGTGCACACACACTCCGCTTTGTGGCGTACTTGTAGCCGTGTATTATGACGCATCGAATAATCGAATCACTGCCAAATGAGTACTTAGGTATTATCGTTCCTCGAATACCAGTCCAATCCACATCTTTCCCCCGCGCATGGCGGCACCCTCGGTTGAGTCCCACACTCTTTTCGCGGCGCTCAGCGCACTTTCAGTTGTGTCCCGCACACTTTCCCCTGCGCTCAGCACACTAAATTTGGGCCCAATATACTTTTCCCGGCGCTCGGCGCCCAGTTGGGTCAAACACCCATTTCTCGGCTCTCGGCGCACTCCCATTTGGGTCCAACACTCATTTCTCGGCTCTCGACGCACTCCCATTTGGGTCCAACACCCAATTCTTGGCGCTCAGCGCGCTCACATTTGGGTCCTGCACACTTTCCCCGGCGCTCAGCACACTTTAAAGGCAGGGTTCGCGATAAAATCGGTTGTTGTGCTAATCCCATGAAAGGTAGATCTGAGCATCACAAAAGAAAATAAGTAAAAAATTTAATAAAAAACGCTCAGGAACAAGTTATTGCTTGGTGTCCTCCCGCCTCCAATTATCTGGATTTCTATAAAAGCCTGTTTTGTTAACTTTTATTTTGCTTCTAAAGTAATTTCTGAGCACTTCTGAGACTACTTATTGCTTTAAAAACAAAATAAAGGCGGATAAACAAGCATTAACGAAAAAATCGTTAATTAGAGGCCGGCCGACACCAGTAATTAGCCGTTATACCTTGTTTTGTGCGTTTTTCCCGAAAAATTCCGGGTTTTTCACTTATTTTTACTTTGTGATGACCAAATCTACATTCTCATGAAGAAAGCTCAAAAATCGTTTTTATCGCGAACCCCGCCTTTGCTGGGTCCAACACACGTTCCCCGGCGCCAAGCACCTAGTCGGGTCCCGCACACGTTCCCGGCGCCTGGCGAACTCTCAGTTGGGTCCCGTACACCCTCCCCGGCGCTTGGCGCTCTTTCTGAGTCCCGCACATTCTGTGGTCAACGGTAAATGGTCACTGGTCAACTCTTAGCCGTTCATTATTATGTATGATAACTATACTTGGCGTTGGGAGGTCAGCCATGCGGTAAATCGTTTTGCCTTTGCTTGCACGTCTTTTCCTCTGGTTAAAATCACCTATTTTTAATCCATTGGTGTCCAGATATTCACCTTCATGATGAAAACTATCACTCTTTTTATCACGAATGCTTCGTTTAGGCATTAATGCGCGCCATTCTAATGGAAGCAATGCATACCTGCTGCGTGCTTACCAACCGTTGTCATTTTTCAAATAAAACTTAAGTGTTAGGAGGAATTATACTACATTTCTTCAGCCTAAGATGACATTTCTTGTATGTATTTTACAATATTCCGTTTCTATTCTTGCATTTCCTTCCTTTGTCTATTTCCTTATCCTTCTATAAGAAATTCAATGTGTTAATCGCGTTGTGAGCTTAGTACTCGTGTGTTCTATTTAACAAATTCTCATGGGATCGAACGTTCTCGTTGAGAGTGATTGTGGACCCTTTTCAATGGCATACGCCAGCTGTTTGAAACTGATTGTACTGTCGTTATCGGGATGAAATTCCGCTCCACGATTGCGACGAGTCGCTGTTTCAGCACGCAGCACAATTGTAATCGTGCTGGGAGAAAGGGTAATTGTGTCGGGAAAAAACGGTCCCAGCAGGACTAACACGAGTCGTATGATGCAAAACCTGTAGTGATAAATGAGGCCCGGAATCTGACCCAGAGAACGACAGTAAATAAAAAATATTTAGTAAACAAATCGATTAACAAATAAGTAAATAAATAAATAAATAAATAAATAAATAAGTAATCAAACGAAAATGTGAATAAATAAATAAGTAAAATGGTAAATAAATAAATAAGTAGTTATACCGAAGAAAAGTATCATATTAAAAAAGAGATGAAAACGAGGAGAGGAAAAAAGTATCTGGAGTTGCAAAGAATCAGAAGAGAGTGGAGAAGATTAAGAGAGAGAGAAATAGGAGAAATTGGAATGTATGAAGAAAACGCCCTGCGATTTGAAGGAAATCGCCATTTTAGTTGACTTTTTTGGGCACTCCGGTGGAGAAGGAAGAAAAAGTTTATGGGGTCGCCACTAGCGTGTTCGATAGTGAGGTGATCAAGGAGGTCATATAGGTTTCGGGTGACGAAGAACTCGTTAGGGATATCAATTCTGGCCAGTGGAGATTCGAGCATTTCTTTGAATCGTGCGTGATTGTGGTCAAGGCAGCCTCTCCCGTGTTATCAACTTTGCTAGCATCGTTTTCAATTTTTTTGTGTACAATTGAGCCATTCGGGCTAGGTGACATCACCCACGAAATTTGAGCCTCTAAATATGTGCATCTTACAAGTTATGGCCACCTGAGGACTGCTGTGGGTCGATCAACTAGCACTTCTGGGTCGATCATCTTACACTTTTTCATTGATTTTTGATGCAACTGTCAAACAACATGGAGAACATTTTGGCACAAAAATTCTTCAGAAAATGGCAGTGACGAGATCTCCATATGCAGAAAAACGCCAAAAACTATTTTGGCGCGAAATTCAAATAAAATTTAACAATGTATTCAAACTGGTTTTTCTTTACAAATGAAGGTTTGTCAGAGACTCTTTCGACAAATCCGTTCACTAGAGAGACCAAGCTATACAAAAACATGAAAAAATTTTTAGATTTTCGATTTCGATTTTCTTTTTTTTTAAAGAATTTTTTTAAATTTATATTTTCCTCATGGCTCAAAAATTTTGTGGTGCACAGATAACTCAAGATTGGTATTTGACCCTCATTCTGGCGGAAGTCGGCAAGAGCCCAGGACAAAAACACACAAAACAGCTTAAAACCGACTATAATTAGGATCACTACGCCCGTTCATGTTGTTGCTCCATCCTCGAATAACGAGTTCTTCACGAGCACTAACTGTTTTGAAGAGAACGAGTTATAGGCTTGAGATAGAGGAAGTCAGATGAGTGAATACAATTGTGTTGCTCCATTTCAGTGGTTCTCGTCGGATTCTCAGTTTTAAAAGCGCAGCTGTCACAGAGACCAATTCATCTGACTCTCTACCGCAACAACAAGGTCAAAACTTTTCAGGAAATACCCTGCCTCTGAATAACCGGTAGGCTAAATGTGCAAACGCTCGAAATTTCGTTGTTTACTAATCACGTGCATTTGCGTATGTACCACACTCACGGGTTCGCTTGCGTACAGAATGCGTGCGATTGCGTACTGAACGCGTGTCATTGCGTGCCGGAGGCACAAACTTACAAAACGACCTCGCGCACCCAATGGCTTGCGTACTGAACGCGGACGATTGCGCACTGCACGCTTGTACGCAGCGAACACATCCGTGCCTACCGCGCAGACTGAAAACTGACCTCGCCTACAAAATTGCTTGCGTACTCAACGCGGGCGATTGCGTACTGAACGCGAGCACATCCGTCCCGACGCACGGACTGACAAACTGACCTCACTCACCAGTTTTCCTGCGTACTGAACGCGAACACTTGCGTACCGACCGTGCACACTGACAAACCTATCTCCCTCACCAGTTTGCCTGCGTGCTGAACGCGGGCGATTGCGTACTGAACGCGAGCACATCCGTGCCGACGACGCGGACTGATAATAAGGACCTCAACGACCAGTTTTCTTGCGTGCTGAACGCGGGCGGTTGCGTACCGAACGTGAGCTCTTGGGTACTGACTGCGTGTGCTCACGTACCGACCGCAGCGAAAAGTCATATTTCGTACTTACCGCGCGCGAAAATGAATGCGCGCTGTCAGTACGCCTCTATGAAATTTTGCGAGCGGTTGGTACGGAGCTCAGGCGTATCGACCGCGTGCACTATCTCGTTTCCGCGGTCAGTACGCAAATGCGCGCGTTCGGCACGAAATGCATTTTTTGCCCGCGGTCAGTACGATAGTGGCACGCGGTCGGTACGAAACGCGATTTCTCGCCCGCGGTCGGTCCACCCCATTGTCTGAGCTGTTTGCACTCAGCACCACAGAGCTCCAGGAGACCCGGGAGTTCTGAAGTGTGAATAGCGAACAGAATCGGTGACAATATCCCACCTTGGGGCACTCCACTCTTTACGGACCTAACCGATGAGAATGCTGCATTGCTCTTCACTTGAAAATTCCTGTCAGAACGATAGTTTTTTAGCCATTCAACGATTATTGGATGAAATTTCAGTTTTGGAATTCTTTGAAGAACTTTAGAGTGGTCCACACGATCAAATGCTTTCGAAAAATCAAAATACACCACATCGCAACATTTTTTCGAGTCCAAATAATCACTCCAGTCATTTATGCACTCAAGCAAGTTAGTTTCTACTGATTTACCTGGAACAAAACCGTGCTGATTAGCGGGGATAATTGCATTTCTCTCAAGATGTTCCATTATAACTTTTTTGAGCCCCTTTTCAATAATTCTACAAAGATGTGATATGATGCTGACCGGCCCATAATTATCGATACAACTGGCAGGCTCTTTTTTTTAGTAGTGGTGTGACAAAAGAATGCCTCCATCTTAATGGGACTTCCGAAAAGCACATTGACTGATTAAACAGGTATGCTAACGAACCCACTATACAGGGTGGCCCACATGAAGTGTGACGCGTAAAACTATCCACAACTTTGCACAAAACCATTCAAATACAGGCTATCAACTTTTATTCTATACATACAAACATTCTGGATAACATTTTACAGATCGCATTCGAATAGACCTCTTTTTGCTTCAATACAAGCGCCCAGTCTCTTCGGGAAGCTTTTGAGGATGCGCGCGACCATTTCTGAAGAAATTTCGTCTCATGCCTTCACCAGAGCGTCCCATGCCCTCACCAGAGCATCAGCGAATCCAATGAGTTGTGTTTGAAAGAGCAGACTTTTTGCTCCGTGATCGACCAGATAGCGAAATCCAGGTTAAGCGAGTTTGACGGCCAGACATCCTTCGACCAAAAACTCGGAAGATTGGCCTCGCACCATTCCAAAGCCTTCTTTGCTCCGTGGACCGGTGCCCAATCTTGTTGGAGGGTCCAATCGATGTCTTTAGCGTTTTCTTCAGCCCAAGGGAGAACGGCATTCTCCAAAACTTGTTCTCGATAGACCTCGGCGTTAATTTTGACTCCCTTCTGGACAAAAACAAGCTTGGTCTTGCCGAGACCCGATATTCCAGCCCACACCATGACGGACTGTGGAAAATGTGAGTTTTCAATCTTGACGATTCTTGGAAATCCTCTTGACAGCAGTTCTCGTTGATTCTGCGTGTTTTGGACTGCTTTAACGGCAAATATTTTCTCATCTCTGAAGAGAATCCGGTCGAGCTTGCCACCGCGCGCAAGCTTCTTCATACTCCTGCATTTTTCCAACCTGGAGGCCTTTCTTTCTTCGAGGATGCATTGTCCTCTGGCAATTTTGAAAGGATACAGGTCTAGATCTTCTCTGATCAGTCGTTGCAAGCAGACCGACCTACTTTGTGCTCCTTAGCCAATTTTCTCACTCTTCTTGCAGAATTTCGGCGAAGCTTGTCTTTAATGGCCTTTCGAAGGGCAGGAGTCCTCGCAATTCGTTCTGGTCTTCCTCTCGGACGATTCCCAATCCCACCAGTCTCCTCGAATCGTTTTATTACCCGATGTACCTGCTCCCGATGCAGTTTGAGCGTCTTCGAAATGCCGGAAACTGACGACCCTCGTTTGTGCAGTGCGACTATGGCCGAACGATCTTCGATCGATACCATCGTTCTGTGGAAAAATGAGATCATAATGGCCGTAATATAACAACAAAATGTGGAGTGAACGAATAACATCTTGAGAAAGCACGAAAGATTCAAAAAAATGACCAAAAATCGATTTTGTGAAGCCCGTCACACTTCATGTGGGCCACCCTGTAATAACACATGATTATACCTGTAAAAAAAAGATACCTATAAGAAAAGCCGGCCCTTATTCTGTAGGTGGTCATTCTCTAATCGACGAACTCCATGCTTTCTTTCTCAGCGATCAAAATGAGATGTTTGTTGTTTTGTGATAGCTGATAATGATAACTAGTATTTCATCTGAAGAATAAGAGGCGCTCCTGGGTTACTCCTAAAGATAAAACGAGCTTCTCCGGAAATGCATGCTCTCTCGCTTTTCTCTGTCTAGATTTTCTGTAGAAGTTCAGCTAACCTGATGAAATTAGCATAATCTTAAAAATGTTCATCATCTAAATGTGGCGCTTACAGATGAGATTCATATCCTCCACCATATCATCAAGATATTCTTACAGATCACCCCAACATTTCTTCATACGATTGTTTAAGATCATCCTAACTCCATTTTGAGGGGGTTTACCCTCAAAGCCCATACTCTTAAGACACAAGTACCCAACGCTTGCTTACCAAGGAACTCACTCTTGTGTTGGATGTAACTTGCTTATGCAACATAATATGGAACGTGATTTATAAAGCGCGCAATATTTCGAAGGCAAAAAGCCGAATGCTTTGAGTTTGCCACCTTGGGGTTGGAAAAGGTTCCTAACTTGCTGCTTTAGAGATGAAGGAGCGGGTCCAAAGCCTGCTGCTTCACCCACACAAGCAGCGAATCTAACACTTGCTTTCAGCTTCGAGCTTAGTGCCTGAAGCAGCATTCTCGTGACACAAAGCTTCATTCAGGAAGCATGAATTAAGCAGTGCGCTTAATGCCTGCTCTAAAGTTACAGAGCTCCGACCTCGTGATCCTATCAGAGAATATGTCGGAGGAGGGGTCAACGGCTAAACTCAGTTGCTCAGACAGTCGTGGAGTAGCACGCCTGCACAATAGGGGTTGCACTCGGGTACGAAAATATCAACGGAAACCTTGCTGTAGTTACTGCTAACAGCAGGAGCTCTTGCCAACTAGCACGAGCTCCTGCTACTTGTGCTCGAATACAACCCTTTTGTTTATCCTGGCACGCGTGATGTCCGCAGCTCCCTCTCCTAGCGTCTGCTGACACGCTGCTCCAGTGATTCGTCTGATACAAATGAACATCGCATCATTCTCGTGTACGATGGCAACGAATATATAAGGCGGCCAAACTTGCTGAGGGAGCAGTCGGCCGTTTGAGGCAGGCCCGAGAAGGTGGCCTTGCGTCACTTTCTGGACATCAATTTTGGCCGCTGA
The DNA here is from genome assembly GCA_029168955.1 of Aplectana chamaeleonis. Taxonomy (NCBI): domain Eukaryota; kingdom Metazoa; phylum Nematoda; class Chromadorea; order Rhabditida; family Cosmocercidae; genus Aplectana; species Aplectana chamaeleonis. The sequence goes on along the minus strand of JAPDOI010000019.1, from coordinate 2,099,313 downwards.
GGGGATCTTACGTGGGCCATGGCAAAGACGAAGTCCTTGCTGTGGACCATGGCGAGGTTCTACTGATTGCTGCGGGCCGTGACAAGGATCTTACCCAACACCGCAAAAGAGGGTAGTAGTCCAAATTGTTTTCCGTTCACAGAGCAGGCTGTCGATAACGAGGGGTTGAACCCCAGCATACGTTGGCAGCATATGCTGCTGTTAGCAGCAGCCCCTGCTGACAAAGAGGGGTTTTCATAGATGCTTGCCCCGGGATACAACCCCTATTGTGCCGACGTACTACCCCAAGACTGTCTGAGTGAGTGACCACGCGAGGCGATGTCGATATAATGTACGCGAGGCGGCCGACAGGGTTTGCGTTTCCCCGTGGGTGGACTGTGACTGATGGGAGTATCATAAGTCGCAAGTATTATTATACCCATTATGTAAGACACGTGGCAGTATGATGCTTGCATGTTACTTACCTATCTCTGATAAGGCACAAGTAGCATGATTTGCTCGTGTCAACTTGCAAGTGACTTGATTGAAAAAATATAAATTTCGAGCCAGCTGGTGACACCTGATACCACAATTCATCGAGGCTGGGCACTAAACTCGTCACATAGCGTAAAACAACCGATTCGTCACCTCAAAAAGGGCTTTTGTTTGTGTTTTTCGGTGTAGGTCAAAGTACACTGGAGCAGAAGAAGACTCTACAAACGAAAACCATATTTCAACATGAACACTGCCGTTAAGAGCAGCGTACACGCTTAGAAATGATTTCAGTTTTGTAACATAATTCGAAGACTTGGAGCTGTTAGTATTGAGAAATGACTAAAAAAGAAACTCGATTGGAAAGAATAACTGACTCAATACTGAAGCCAAGCACATAAAGTGTGTCCGAATGAAAATGGCGGCCCATGCGGTCGGCGTGCTTGGCAGGCGGCCGTCGCGTTCGCCGCTCTCGGACGAGCATGCGAAACCCACAGCCATCGAACACGAACGGGGTCGGCACCGGCTGGCAGCAAACACTGCGCCGATCAATCAGCTCTGCAGAAGGGGGAAGAGTGGATAGTCGCCGTTGGAATCCAACACTCGTCCGAGAGCGGCACATGCGTTGGCCGCCTGCCAAGCACGCCGGCCGCATGGGCCGTCATCCTCATTCAGACACACTTCAGATCAAATACGGTCATTTTGACTCCTTTTAGCGCTTGCAACGTCGTGAGCTTTCTAGTAAAAGCCCACTTACGTTGCTATCTCAACCTCTTTTGCGAGCACGTACGCTGCCTTAAAGGCATACATAGGACAACCAGAGAAATATTTTTCAGTTTAGGCTGATCTTGGAGAGAGTTACACGCTGATCACAGTGGTATCTCTGAAATCGTCTAAGAACGCCTATTAACAGAGTTATGGCTCCTCAAAGATGCCAATATTTTTTTTTGGGGGGGGGGGAAAAATTGGTGGATGAGTTGTCTCATACCTGTATTTCTCTTCAATCGCAATCATTACTCGTGAGCGAGCCAGGACATGGAGATGGTTCAGCAATGGGCTGCAGAACGACGACTTGTTGAGAATTCATCCATTCATCTAGCCGCTATCGAGTTCAAAAATCTGGTAGGAGGTGTGGCCCGTGGTGGTGGGCGAAGAAGGTCGGGCCAGTGGTGGTCGCTTATATCTCGCTTATTTTAGGGAACTGAGATCTCCCACTTGGCATGTGTTATATAGGAGGGGTCTACTACACGATCAAATAAAAATCACAAAATTGATATCTGAGGGTGTGCTATGCTTTTGAAGTCACAGTCCATGCTGAAGGAAGAAATCTGAAATTTCCACATAAATGTGAAGTAGATCCACCCTATATAGCACTTGCCAAGTGCGAGCACTCAATTCCTCTTAATAAGCGAGTTATAGTAGGAAACCACCCTGGGGTGCCCACATCAGGAAACCACTTCGACACGCCCTCTTTAAGATCTTTCGAGATCAACAGTTTCGAGATTAGCGATGTTTTCAGATCGATAGCCCCATTCTTCCCTTTATTATCAGCCTCGCTCTTTACAGAAATATTAAATATGATAAATCTTGCCTGTGCCTGTTTGCGTGTTTCCGATGAATCCCGTTCTTCGCTTAACTCTCAGCCTCTCTCTTTGCTCAAGTCGGCTCGCATACATTAGTCACAATTGACGGAAGTTATGAGCCTCGGAAAACTCGTCCACGACGCTTCTGCAGCTCATTTTTCGAGGGGCCATAACTCCGTTCCTTGGGGATCTTGTTCGAGGCCAGGAACATCATTGAAAAGCGTGGGACCGTTCTCAAAATAGGAAGAACAACAGAAAACAACGGTTCTGATGTTGGACTGTGCCTTTAAAGGCAGTGGTCGCGATGAAAAAAGTTGTGGAGAAAACAATAAAAATCAGCTGGATCCGCAAACGGGTAAAAGACCACAAAGGTTACACGGCAAGAAACGAGCTAATAATAGAGTTATTAGGAGTCTAAGTTGCTAATTCCTGCATACGTGCACAGCTCCGCCCAAAAAGATCGCAGCCTCATGCTGAGCAGTCAAAAATCATTGACGTTCGCGCCCAGAAATAAATACAAATTTAGCCAGTGAAAACAGTTAAGCAAATAAAGAAAGCCCTCTATCCAATGTTTGACTAGACGAGGACAGAAATGTTGGGTGCGCAACTTTAGGATAAAATCAATTAGCAGGACTATAATGAGTGATGGTTCGCGCCTCGACTCTGATTACCAGAAGGTATAATTATCTCCCTCGACTCAGAATCTCTCGTATAATGCGCACAGCGACTAGATCGCCGCAACGCGACGATGGGGCATTCCTTCATACTCCTCGTCGAGGAGGGTGAGTGGAGGCATTGGCATCAGGGATGTGCGGCAATTGCCGCTTGCCGTTTGTCGTTTGCCGAAATTTTTGTTATTTTTCAGGCGAAACTCGGCAAAACATTGAAAGAAAACGCCGCCTATGTTGCGGCCATATAGGCACTAGGGGTGAGCCGATTTTCCGTTGTTCGCTCAATCGTTATCCGGGGGTTTTGGATTATCTGTTTTCCGCTCCATCGCCTGGCCATTTTCGAACAAGATAAGGGATAAAAATATGATCACAATCCCACTATACGTATTCTGCTAAGCATGCGTGCATGTGCGGACGCTTGAGTGAGAGTTCGCGATAGTTTCTGATTCCGAGTTTTCCGCAGATACAAATCCTGGAGCAGATCTAGTGCGCTCTCACTTTCGACTATCACCAGCAGCGGAGCGGTGAGCTTTTGTGAAATATACCTGGTGACAAGGAGGTTCCGAAGAAAAGGCGACCGCTTCTTGCTGTGATTATCGAAAACAGAAGCTTTCTTGAAACGAACTAGAGCCTACCCTGCATAGCATAGACGCTGGGGAAACTCTCCAGATTGAGCGAAAACCAGATTTTCAGCCGATAGTGGGCCCGCCTTCCCATCTGAGATAGGATGAGTTGACCATTATATGTAAGCGAATTAGAAGTTTTCATCCGTCAGGACTCAAAAACTGATGGACGACCATACGGAAAGAATTTACATTGTTGAATGTAGTGGAGTAGATACTCCCATTCCAAAGTAGTGCTTTAGTTTCTGTTCCAGTTTTGACAGATTCCATCGTACCTAAAAGAAGCAGGAAGCATTTGTGGGACTCACGTGGGCAGGGACTCTGAAAAAGTTTGCCGCGACAGTGCCAGGAAAGTACCTTGACCTTCGACTGTGCCGCGATACTTCCATGGTACTACCGCAGTGACTCCGTGATGACTACTGCACCGTGAAGATTCTGTTGAAGTGTCTTGATTGACGACAATGCCACGACATTGCCTCGATAGTACAGCGGTAGTTCAGCGTTAGAGCCGCACCGGCTCCGCGAGGGTGCATCAGCGAACCCGCGCCGACTATGATGCACTGTCCTGTGTGGCAAAACGAGGTTGTCGCCAGTTCAATTGCTCAAGTTTGGGGCACATTACATATCTCCTTTATCGCGCTAAGGGGGATACCCTCTGTTCCTGTCAGACAAAGCACGTAAGAGCCGCATGCGTGTATTTTGTTGGTAGGCCCCACGAAAATATATTACAGTTGACCGCAATGTTAATAGGACATGGTGCGGTTAGGACTCGCACTAAAACTACGGTAGAATCTGGCACTTTGCCAGATTTCGTCATCGATCAGCGCCACAGCTGATATTCTCGTGAGCAGAGAGACGACGGTTGGCGCCGATCGATGACGAAATCTGGCAAAGTGTGCCAGATTGTACCGTAATTTAGTGCGAGTCCGCAACCGCACCATGTCCTACTAACATTGCGGTCAACTGTATGACTCATTTCATATGAGTTACTCGCGGTCAGTCCTATTTTTGTTACTAAGAACGTAAGGGCCAACCGAACATTGGTGGACACGACGCGGTTGCGTCACGGCTCTATATTTTTCTAAGTTATTAATCCGATTTTGTTATACCTTGACCACCGGTGGTGGTGCTTTTCTAATTCCTAGTCCAGACAGATCCTCGACTGCCGACCCCTGGAGAAGGACGGTATGTGAATGAAGCACACCGCTCTCCACATCTCTCATACCCTACCCTTTATCAACTGGTTATCATGAATTTTGTTTACGAGAGCCGTGACGTGACCGCTTTGTGTCGAGCAATGTTCGGTTGGCCTTTACGTTCTTATTTTTTGTTATAGCACCACCACCAATCGCGGAGCCGCCACGACATTGCCGCTGCAACTCCGCGTTAGTGCCGCTTCGGTGCATGTAGGAGCTAAAACGGTTTCATCGCCTAGCCACAGTGGCGCTTTCTTTGATTTCCATGAGGTCCCACATATCTTGTTTTTGCTCATTTGAAGCCTTGAATTGACACTATTCCCTTGAATTGAAATTATTAGAATGTCGGCATAAGTTATGACAAGAAAAAAAGAAAAAGAGTAGAGCGGCACATGTAAATCAGTTTTGGGTCAATCTGAGGGATGAGGTTTTTGCAGTTTGCCGATTGCCGTTTGCTGGCCGTTTTAGGGATTTTTTGCCGATTGCCGTTTGCCGAAATCTCAAAATCGTTTGCCGCACATCCCTGATTGGCATAGTTCTGAATATGACGCTACTAATTGCTCTGCCTTAGGCAAAGGTAGAGGCATGGTAATCTCATTGATTGGTATTTGAAGAAGGTATTACGAAACAAGAAGTTATCAATTATAACAATAAACATTTGTTGTTTATTTAAATAAATGAATATGGATATGTGGAGCACGAAAATAAATTTACTTGATGGAATCTATGGAATTTAGATAAAATAATCATCGAAATGAGTATAATACCTAATCAGATTGCAACAAGTGAAAGATAGAAATGTAATTAACGAATGTGGGTTTTTGGAGCACGGAAATAGAATTAGACTTGGTAAGAGGTAAACCCTCTATTCAAAATATTTTTAAAAAATATGGCAGGTACCCACAGTGAGAAAATATTCACGACTAAAGATTTGCAAAAAGTGTCGAGAAATCACGTGTTAAAAAGTAATTTGCGAAAATAATCTGTTTACCATTGTGGGCGTGAAAACCATCAGGTTAGTATGTGCTAATCGTAGACCGTTTTATCAACGTGTAATGAAGGTGCTAGGATATCCCGAGGATGTCTTTTCTGCTGCACTTGTGCTCGCATAATTATTCTGTTTTCAAATACTTAAAGTGGTCCTACGCGCAAAACCATGCATAATTTTTTTTTCGTGTTCTTACAAAGCTCGGTTTTTTTGGTGAACAAAAATGTCGAAATGTCGTACACTAGAATTTTTTTGGCACAACGAATCCAGTTGTAATCACAATATTGATTCCGGTTGTATATCGACGCACCCATACTTTTGGGCCTATTATAGCGGTGCGCCTAAACTCTTGAAACATACTCTATTTTTCGAATATTATTGACCGGCATAAAGTGTACTTGATCCTTCTCTCTCGAAGAGCCCTTGACGTAGGTATACTCATAAGGTATACTCTGTTTGGGAGGAAAACTAATTTGGTTCCTTGCGTGCTTGTGCGGAGCAAGGGTAAAAACAGGGAGGAGATGTGGAAAAAGGGAGACGCAGCGTACGCGCGCACACGCAAGCGATTAACAGCAGCAAATTTCACTCCCATGTGCTGTGCTTATCTGGGCCAAATTCCGGTCCGCAATCGCGTCTAGACACGCTTCGCGGCCACACGCTCCCAAGTCAGTAGAGCTTCCAGCGCCGCAGCCGCCGATCTGCTGACTTTAAGTGGGTTTTAGAAACTGGAAACCAAGAAGAATCGGAGAAAATTCCACAAAAAAGCCACATCGAGTCGGCTTTGGCGCTGGAAACCCGACTGACTCGAGCGCGTGCGGCCGCAAAGCGTGTCAAGACGCGATTGCGGACCGGAATTTGGCCCAGATAAGCACAGTATGTAGAGAACATCTACTGTCGATAGCATGACTACGCGTCTTTCAGCAACGTGACGGTGCTTACTGAAGAACACGGGCGATTCTTGCGTACATCTGCTGTAACTATGTTATTCAGGTATTTCCCTACTGCGAAGCATCTCCTCATGGCGAACGGGGTCACGAAGCTGTCGAACATGACTTTTCCCGTATCGAAAGCATCAAGCGGCCTCATGGGTAAGTTAGAGTCACATCTTAAAATTTAGTCTAGTGAATGGATGGGGATGCGGTGACAGATCGTCGCGCGCGGTAGAAACCCCGCTGGCCGGTGGTGTGGCGAACGCTGCATGGCGAGCCGCAATGATCGTGCCTCAATTCAATGGACTAATTTTTTATAAGAGGGCCATAGTTTGCTTCTCGAACGACCAGATAAGTTTCAATGCGAAAAACATCGGCTTCAGGGCCCTCATTTCGAAAAGGCGCCAAGGTGGTGAGTACACCGGGTTCTGTGAATCTCTTCAAGGTTTAGAATGATAGCTGTCGTTCCCACTCGCTGGTGCGAGCTTTTTAATGGAAGAGCTCACCGAGGAGCTCAGCACAGGCCCTCCTTAGGTCGCGACGAAAAGGTCTGCTCCGCCAATTGTTGGCTATACATCCAGAAAAATGCCCAGTTCGTCCACTAAAGCGTCATCTTAGCTTAAGTCGCCCGAGATTGGAAGGCGGATATGTGACTTCAGCGTGGTGGCCTGTGATGAAAACAGAGCTCCATGTCGAACCACAAGATTGTGCGCAGTCCCATACTCTCCCATTTGATAGATTGTCTCCTGCAGAGTTCCTCGCTATACTATGCTACTCTAATGGTGGTTTCAAGAAGAGGCCGGTTGTTTGACACCTCCACGTATGGATTTTAAGAGGAGCGTAAGTTTATGACACATACCCGGTTAACAGAAGGCAAGTGAAACGGTTACAAACCCCGAGAGTACATTAAGTTCTTATCCATGATCCCCTCTGCGACTCGTGATGCCTGTTAAGCGAGAAATTCACCACTGCCAAGCCACGGCTCCGAATCTTTTGAAATTGGCACCCAGAAATCCTCGGCAACACGTGCATTTGTCTCAGGATACCGGTCAACGGTTGTCAGACTAGATAATGAAGCGGATTGTGGTCCAGGATGTTTAGATTCACAGAAAATGTCTTTATTCCCATCTCAAAATTTTGTCTAAATGAATCTCAAAATTCGTACTGCGTGTTGTGTTTTTTTCAGACGGCGGAACAAGAGTCAAGCCAATCGTCAACAATTTCAAGTTCGATGTATTGGAATGTCGGCGTCGTTCATTGAACGTTTCAATAATTCTTTCCGAGCGTCTTCCTTCCATAGCTAAAAACAATCTCCGCTTAGATATGAAGCATTATTATAACAACGTTGTTGCCGCATAGACTTTGTTACCGCACTTTCTCTCAAGGTCAATGGCGTGTTATGAAGCATGGTCCGCAGCATTTTTGCTAGATTTTCTTGTCCAAACGTGCTACACTTAATTATACTAGAGTATACTAACACGCCGCTACACGGCGTACTGGTGGGCGTGTCTCGTGGTGTGTCAATCACTAACTGGACAGAAGAAAGGTTGAAAAAGTTCAAGCGAATATCTATTTTAAGCAGTTTCTTCAGCACTAATAAACTCTATGACCCGCGCACTAATGATTCAGAGAGCTTCTGGGGCCAGATTCATCAACGCGGCAGTGCTGGTATCCCTATCCAGTGGTAGCTCTACCCACGGTAGATTGCTACCCTAACTATCACATTGTGATTCACGAGCGCAATGCCTCCGCGGGTAGCGCAACCAAGCAGTTACGCCTGAAAGCGTTATGCGTGTGACGACGCCGCCGTGTTTTACAAACGACGGCTACTGCACATCGCTCGTAATTGCTTTCCAAAAGCTTAAACTTTCGAAAACTTACAAAACCTAAAGCATATAAAGCAAAAAGCCATGAATAAAGTAAATCTATGTTTAAATCACATGACGAATTCAGCGGTATGCGAAGGCTATGGTTTTCGGTTTTTTCGGTGGATTTTATTGATATGTTCTTCAGGCGCTATTCATACTACTCAACGCCAGCGCGAAACGCGCGTGCCGCGCTGGCGTGGCGCTAGTGTATGAATACTTTCTACGCCCGTGACGCGCGTGCCGCGCTTGCGGAGACTATGAATACTCCAGCGGCGAAACCATGGCGGAGCGGTGAAGCTGGAATGAATGAGACGATCGATAAATAGTATCAGTGGATGAAAACGCCAAGGCGTACCGGGTGGCAGTGTGAATACTGCAGCGGCGACGCCATGGCGGAGCGTGACGCGCCTGCCGCGCGAGCGGGGCGTCAAGCCATTCATACACAAACGCCACGCCAGCGCGGCACGCTGGCGTCGAGTAGTATGAATAGCGCCTTAGTCTGTAACATATGTAGTTTGAATATTGAGAATGAGGATGATGTGTATATTAATACAGAAATTTGTTTGGGACGCTCAAGTGATTTCGCGTCTCATATGTACCTGGATTGCGGCGTCCCATAGAAGTACCTAAGGCGATATTTTTACGTAGAAAATGGAAACACTAGAAGCAAAAGAAACAAAAAATCAGCCGTAACAGAAAAGCTTGGGCCTGAATGTGTAACCACTGATTTGCCGTAGTCCTTATACGAACACTTTATACCTTATATTCACCTAGTTTGCGCATAGTGTTTAGGTTAGGAAAAAACCGGGAGTGGATCACGGCTGCTCTTTTTTGATGATGTTTTCAATCTGCATTTTTCCCTAATCTCGTCATCATCAATCCTTCGCCGCCCTCGTCGTTTGGGTAAATTAAAAGAGTGTTATGCCTGAAAATTAGATGCTGTGAGAGCCCATTTCTCGCACAAAAGGGAAATCATAGATACATATCAGTTTCGTGCAAATGCGTGGAAGAGAAGTTGAAGGCAGCAAGAATATTCATTACTTAGAACACACATCAAATTTTAATTCAGAAAAGATGGAGTTTTATGAGAAAATTCAAGTATCAGATAGAGAAGCATCAAAATCCACAAAAAATCAACCCGTCAGCAAAAATTACTTATCAGAACCCACAATTATTTTCGCTTCAACCAAATAATTCAAAAATAATGAAGCCTTGACGATAAATAACGAGTATTGAAAAGAGGGTGGCGGAAATTGACGATGAAAACACAACATCCTGACCAAATAAATATAAAAATTGCTGGAAATCCGTTATACAGGGGGCTTGAAAACAGCTGCTCAAAGGACGAGCGCGCAAATTCAGCATCAGGGCTGGGATTCATGAACGCAAACCATGGGCTACGCTTGGGTTTGTCTCCGAGGGTTGTGCGCTATTTCCGCGGCAAACCCAACTGTAGCCCACGGTTTGCCGTTGATGAATGCCAGCCCAGAGCGCGAAATCTCGCTGGGTAGGACGCCGCTAGTGGGACCCTACCGGATATTCGCGCAGGGTAGGCTTGGTAGGCTGCTGCCGTGGGTGGCAAGTTTCGTGACTCGCGTCATTCGTGCGGATTTCTGTAGGATGCTACCCTTACCCAGCCTACCCGTGCTAAAGTTCGTTGATGAAGCCAGCCCCTGATCTTTCAAAGAATTCTGCGCAGCAGACCCGGTGCCCCGCCCTTTTAGGGACAAGGGTTCTCTACACACCGGGAAAGGAGTTGTCCCCTTTTTGCAGTCCGAAACGTCACGTTACTCAATGCAAGCGAAGTGGTCCCGAGTGGAATTAGAGCCGCAAAATGCGGGACAACTCCTCCCTCGGTGTGTAGAGAGACCCTGTCCCGCCCTTCTACTCAGATAAAAACAGCCCACTTCCCGCCGACCAAGTCGGGCTAGTCGACTTCGCGCGGCCCCAATTCCATGGGCGTGGCATAGTGCCCCACTTCCCGCTGAGGTAGAGGCTTTCCCGTCTTTCCGCGGAGTGTCGGCTGGCGGTCGGCTATTCCTGGGGGTCATCGAACACTCACTCATTGATTCTCACTTTGATTTCATCATTGCACCACCCACTAGAGTGGAGCCAATGAACAATTGCTGAGCAGAGAACGCTGTGTTGAGACTCTTTCCAAAACTCGCGCTGTGTGCGACGCTGGTCTTGGGCAGGTGAACAACTTTCCGTTAATGGCATCTGCAAATTGGAGGACTGCAAGAACCAGTAATGTAGGAAGCTCCCTCTTGGAAGCTCACTCCTTACTTGTCAAGAGCAGTTCAAACTGAAGTTCCCACAAGAGAATTTTTGAAATTTTGTCTTAACAGACCTTTACTTAAAGTGTGATTTATGACTGTGCTGCAAACTTCTTTAGGATCGTCTTCGGTCAGTCACCAGATTAGCCGTAAGGCGGTGGCAGAAGGGCCGCAGAGTGCTCGTTCACCGCGTACGGGCAGTCAACGAAACGGCGCTGCCGACTGTCCGCGACCGATCTATTGGCCTTCCGCGGGAGGGGCTACGGGACGTCGGCTAGCGGTACCGCGGGAAGTGTGATGTCTCTATCTGAGTATACTACGTACCGTCTACTGTTCACAAGGCCACACAGTCACTTACACGCTGACACGAAAGCCCGCCCACTCTCCACTGCGTCCCATGATTTATTCCCGGAAATTCAATAGTCATTGTCCATTGGAGCAAAACCCCGCCCACTCCTTAAAATTATCACAATATCCTGGCCCATATCGCCTCATCGGGGTTATCGCTTTATAAACCAGGGAGAAAATTAATTTCTTCCGACGACATCTTCCACCATGTCAAAGTTTCTAAAAGCTGAACGAAAAACGCTGCGGACTAGGGCAATAGGCATTTTCTCTCTTACACCCCACTCGATGCGCATGAGCTAATCGAATATATGTATGTATATGTATATCTGTTGCATTTCTGATCCGTTATAATATGAGCCACTTTCACATTTCAACATTTCATTGTCGTCATGTTCAAACTCTGCATGTATTTTTTACGGGCATGAACAAACTTTGTAATCAGATGTTGATGCAGCACACGTACAATCCCACAAATTCAACCTGTAGGATTCTCTTTGAGTTTTTGAAATGTAGTTTTTTCGGTGAGATTTGGATGCGAGAGATCTGCATGGATCTCGGCAACATTTGCTTTCTGCTTTGAGTTAGGTAACGGATTCCAAATTCCAGTGTTTTCATTTCACCATCCACGCAAACAAAGGAAAACAAAGAAGACTGTCTCGCTTGAAAAGCACAGTGCGAGCTCACATGAGGAATAGACTGGCATACAAAGCTACTTGAATTCGCAAAGCGGGTACTAAAGGCAGCATTCACGATGGAAAAAAGAACTTGAGAAAACTGCAAAAATCTGTTTTGTTCGAAAACAGCTGAAGAACTGCGAAGGTTTCGCAGCGAAAAACGCGCAAAAAATAAAGTTATTAAGGCACTAAAATGCCAATCCGTGCACAGATGCACAGCGCCGCCCATAGAAAGTGGAATTTGCTGATGTGTCTGGTCAACATTCTCCGACGTACACTGCAACTAATAAAAAAAAACCTAAGAGTATACAGAAACAAGTTTTTTTTACAAAAACAAACAAAAGGTTTAGTAGTGTCAACTGAATGTCGACAATGGAACTCGAGAAATGCCAATTCGACGACGAGAAGTCAATTACTGATCATCAGTTTCGGGCCAGTTGATGACCCTTGATACTGCAAAACATCACTAGAGTCGTGAACCAGTAAAAAATCGGTCGATTTCGAATCAATATTTTAACTTCGAACAGGGTTTTTTTCGAGCTTCGTCGAGGCCCTGGAAAACGGTCTGCCTAATCCTGGTGGCGGAAGTGGAAAAACAAATTTTGTCTACTTTGAGGAGTCGTATCTTTCGGACGCGGTGACCGATCGGGGTGAAAATTACCTCAGGACGAAAATTTCCTATGTAAATTTTTGGGGTGCTACGGATGATGTATAGCACATTTCTCTGGTTGTAGCACATATGGAGAGGTAAATAATGTTTAGGGCATCCGCGCGGGAAGAGATCAAACCCAAGTCTGGTGTTCGCAATGCGCTCACTCCAATCAGAGCAACTGCAAGGAGTCTGCGCACAGAAAGTTACTACAAGTGTTCGAGATTTTTATTCGAAAATGGGTAAGAAAATAATTCCCACAGTATATGTAGACCGTTTTTGTTCTAGTCGAAGTTGCCTATCTTAGAAAATTCTCATCGAAAATGAGAGGAATCTTATCATTCAGCAGTTCGACAATTGGCAGTTTTGCTGGCAGCTGCTAAAAAATTAGCAGAAGCGTTTACATCATTGAAAATCTGCGCACCGGCCAACTTGCGTTTGTCTCCGGCACTATGTGGCAAACGTATGTGGTTACCGAGCTCTCGCAATTGGAGCTTTGGTCTGATTTTTTTTCGACAAAAAAAAACGACAGATAAGTTGCACGCTTTTCTGGATTCATCGACGGCAGTATTTGTTGCAAGTTTTGAACCAAATTACAATGGAAGGGTGCGCGACCGAACTTGCTCATTTTCGACTGCATGTTGCGTAAGCAAATGTTTTAATCCGAACAATATAAATCGTGCTCGGATATTGTGCTTATTTAAGTGCAGCTTTCGGCTTTTGATATAATGATATAACAACTAATAACTTTAACTTTTGATATAACAAAATGTGATTCTCTCTGAAAATTTTCGGGAATTTCTCATTAACCTTATGTACATACATAATATACGTAAAGAATTCTCGTCCTAAACTATACAGTAGGCATGAAACCTAGTGATACTTTGCGTTCCCTATTGAAGGTTGGCGCAAACTCGGTGTAATATGTTATAACATATGTAGGAGCACGGAGTTTGAGCCAACCTTCATTGGGGAAGGCAAAGTTTCACTAGGATCCATGCCGACAGTATTTATGTACAACCGGCACGGGTCCAGCCCACGGTTTGTTTGCAACAGCGCAAACACTACCGCCAAGAGGAAACAAAAAAGGTTCTAGTCTTGTCAGACGGAATTCTTAAAGAAATGGAGTTTGAATTGCCCAGAAGCTGCCTAGTTTTGTTGTCAGAACTAAAAACTAACATGTATACATTCGGGGGGGGGGGGGGGTGTGAGGGAGTGTGGAACAGTGGCAAGAGGCGTCAGTGACACACGGTCGAGTGATCGATCCTCGCCCAAAGGAAACAAAGCCCTCTATCCCTCTGGGGTCGGTGAATTGGAACCAGACCCGCTGGGAGGATAGAAACACTGACTTGCACATTGTATAGGCCCAAAACAACTTCAAAAGCCTGTACGATTCTGAATGGAAGTGGAATGTGTGGCTCATTCCCAGAGGATTGATATACGCCGAGAACTTCATGCTCTCATTTTATATACAGTTAGGTCCGTGGCTCGCTTCCTTAAAGGCAGTGTTCACGATAAAAATCGTTTTTCTGTTTTTTGCCCATCTTGAGAACGGCCCCGTGCTGATTCCAATGATGTCTCGGAAATCGTACAGGACCTTCTGGGAACAAAGTTAAGGTCCCTCAAAGATTGAGCTAAGGTAACATGGGGGACGAGTTTTCCAGGGTTAGCCTTGCGCTCGAAGTGGCAACTTCGGGCTCTCTTGGAGCTTTTCCTGGCTCGTTTTCATGCGTTCTTTCGACGTCAACGTTACAGTATGCCCCTCCACTACCCATTCCTAGTGGAAACTGAAACACATTTTTTATCGTGAACACTGCCTTTAAGAAAAAACACTTAAATCTCACCCGCGGTTAAGGCGGGCGGTTGGCGGTATGATGCATAAGCTGATCGGCTGTGCTCTTCTCTCGGCCTTAATCGATTAGCAGGCCGGCGTACGCCACCGCTGCGCCAGCCGCGGGTGAGATTTATATGTTTGTATCTTGAGGAAGAAAGCCATGGACCTAACTATACATATTTTGGTCACATGTTGTATCACTCAACACAATTTCCGCACTTCCGCTCACGTTACGAAAAATGGCCGTCTATCCACTAGAAAAACTTAATCGTTCAGAGCGCGAGTCCATCGCATATAGGGAGAAATCCCGCTAGATCACGTCCAGTGAGATAGGGCTCGTTTTTACATTTTAGAGAGTGTCATTCGGCGCAATATACACCAATATTTGATGGTATCTGAAGACGATTTGCGCATAACATGATGGCACACATGATAACAATCCGAATCTAGACGGATTCATGATTTCGCACCTTGTAATCATTGTATGTCAGCAGCCCCAAATCCCAGGCAAATTCAAACCTACTCTTCGATCACCTTCTTTCAGCTCGTTTCTTTTTGAGCTGGGTCTATACAGTTGTAGTGATAGTGATCTCCACTATCAGACCCTCTATTGGCCCTACATCTTGTGACGACTGTACATTTGCATGCTGCAACCTAGATATAGATAGATATCAAAAAATCCTTTAGGTCGAAGCAATGTTGAAAATATGAAAAATTACCGCATTATGATCGTTGAAGAAGTTCAGCACAAGCAACCAAGATTATGCGGGGAAGACATCATATTATTATAATTTTAATGTGAATTTTTTTTTCAAACGTGCGCAACAACCTCGACATTTTGCAAGAAGGTAATAAATTCTCAAAGGTATGGTAACCTTGTTCCACTTTCTTTGTGCCCATATTGTGCGCGTAAGCTTTTTTCAAGCTTCGCGAAAATAAAGGGTATTTTTTGGCTTTTTTGTGAGTTTCGAATTTTTTTTCAGGTTGGCTGAAAACGTGTACATGGGGGATCGTTGGCGTGCTGAACACGAATCTGGGGTTCGTTTGTTGAAATGCTGAAGTTTAGTATACGTTGAGGGAGGTACCAAGCCATTATGTACCTGGTTAAAGACGATCTTGGTGCTTCAAAAAGCGGGTATCAAAGTCGTATTCAACACCCCAAATAACCTCGTGTGAGAAATTTCGAGTGAAATCTGACTTTGACCAAATTACCGCATACTTCCGTATTCAAGCTGTCAAAAATCGATCGACGGACCTCAGGTTCGTGCTAAGAACAACAATCGACCTCCAGAGGAACAGTGTGGGCCGCATCTATCGCAGCATTCCAGAGATGATCGAAAGTCGCGTTTCGCCCTCAAATTTCCTCCTAGGGGGAAGCTTTGAGAGAATTAGGTCAAAAAATTTGGTCAATTCGACAAATAAACCTGAGGTTTGTGATCAGCACCCAAAATGAATCCCATGGGAAGGTCTCTGGTAAATCTCAAAGGCAGCGTTCACGATAATCATCCTCAGTGACCTTCCAAAGTGAAATGATAGGCGAGAAGGTTCCGAAGCTCCCGGACCGGCATGCATGAACGCAGTAGAAGGGTGAGGGGAATCGCGTCGCGTCGCACCGCGCGCGAGAGTGAACGTCGAGCGCTGAGACCCATGCACGGAGGGAAGAGCGAGAGAGAACATCCAGCATGGAGGGCCCCACGCACGGGGTTTTTAAACCCCGTGTTAGCGTAATCATGCATGCCGCCCCCGTGGTCGGAAGAACGGTAGAAAACGAGCCAGGAGTGGTAAAATAGCGGCTGCAGGCAAGCGTTTTGGCGTTCCAGAACCGCCCCGTGCTCCAGGCCCGCCCCCCCCCCCCAGATCGTGAGATGAGCGATGGTTTCCGATCAAAAACCCCGTTCTTCCCTTCATTCTCAACTTCTCTCTTTACTCAGGTCAGCTCGTATACATTGGCTTCAAAAGAAGGAAGTTACAAACCTTGGACAACTCGTCCACAATGCTTCCCAGTTCTGTTTTTGAGGGGCCATAACTCCGTTTCCAGGGGGTCTTAAACGATCCCAGAGACATTATTGGAATCAGTATGGGACCGTCTTCAAGATAGACGAAAAAACAGAAAAACGATTGTTCTCTTTCATTGTGAACACTGCCTTTAAAGTGCGGGGCCCCTTTAAAACCAGTGCTCACGATGAAAAAATCTGTAGTTCTTCACAGATACGTGAGCTTTGGCACCTACCGATAAAAACAGCGAAAAAAAGAATCACGAAAAACCATCGGGAAGCGAACGAAAATCGCGTGGGCTAGTCAGCCCATTGGGCCACCCCGCCTCCCAAAAAAGTCCTTTCTGAGGAAGCATGAACACCTCAACAGCCGGTCAGCAAATGAAACGACTTCGACAATTAGCAGTGGATAAGGTGGATCAAGTTATCACATGGAAAGACTTCATTGCTTCACACCGGTCAATCCTTACATTCTCAAAAATATGACGTCACACAAGAGGTCCTGCTTATGCGGAACAAAATGCTTTCTTGTCACTTTCTGCAATTCTTCCTGATGTTGCTGTAACAGTAAGCTCCTGACCTATCATAATCTGCAAAAGCTGAACATCCATGATTTATCGTGAACACTGCCTATAAGCATTTTTTTAATACTTTCAGAACCCTTTACCTGGTGTAAGTAAAATACCCGCGCTAAGATTTGTAAAAACGGGGAGCGTTTGCCAAACTTGGCAAAAAATCGTCCGATGCATGTAACTTTTTTGAACGAAGGCGTTTTTAATTTCCGTAAAGCGATTGATTTAAAGGCACCGTTCACGGTGGATTTCGTTTTCGGGTTTCCCATATATAATGAGAGCTCTAGTAGCCTATATAACAGCTACGTTGAAAAAACCGCTAAAAAACACTGAAAACCCCTCTTTTGACCGAATTTGAGGCACTCGACCTCATTTAT
Organism: Aplectana chamaeleonis; assembly: GCA_029168955.1. Taxonomy (NCBI): domain Eukaryota; kingdom Metazoa; phylum Nematoda; class Chromadorea; order Rhabditida; family Cosmocercidae; genus Aplectana; species Aplectana chamaeleonis. Next base: position 2,082,260 of record JAPDOI010000019.1, on the reverse strand, counting down.
CTTTACAGTAAGGCGTTTTTAACCAAACAAAGTCTCCCTACGTTCTTGGGTGAGCCCAGAAAATCATTAGGACCGAAAAAGCAGTAGGTGGTTTTCAGCGCGTACGATTCTTTTAGGAAGAAAATCAGGGAGCCCACTCATGAGATGTTGAAAAGTTCTTTCTATTTTGAAGGCCTGTAAAGTGGGTCCTCGCGATCGAGTCTGGAGTTCATGGAAGAGTTTCTCGCGGTGTAGGTCAGCAGATTGCAAATGTAACTATCTGTTATTTTGTCTCCTATTCTCTTTCCTAGGATTTCGGGTGAATCCTTGTTACGAAGTGTTTTGAACAATTGTTTGTGGGGTTTTGGTAGCCATGGGGTGAGGTTGAACCCGTTTTGTTGGGTGCTGGTGGGGGAAGGGGATATGTGTTTTTCGTTGTTTTTCTTCCGTCTTAGATTTATTTGTTTGATTCCTCGCATTTTGTAATTAACACTAGATGGACTAATCCGTTCGGTGTGTTTTGTGCCTCTTAGTTCCCACTTAATTAGAAGAAACCGAAATTCTGTGAATTTGAAGGTATCGTACGGACCATACCCCCCGTTTTTGACGTTTCTGCGTTGTAATACATACGCCTGTAGTGACCTAAAATTGCGAAAACCCTGTCAATGACCTCAATTCGTAGAGATATTCTTCTTGAAGTTATGTACGTGGATTCGGAATCTGAAATTCGCGCCGAATTCGTTTTTGGACAGTTGCGCTGGGGGGGGGCAGGGAACAGTTACTCAATTCGTCCAGATGCACATCGTCGGATACAATCTGGCATGAAGGGAAATCAGCTAATCGTTTCAACTATTTTTCCATATGTTTCCCCTCGAATCACGTTGTTTATGTTTACTGTCTGTGTAATTTTTTAAATATTTTTTTTCACAATTTTGCTCTTGATTGCTTTTCACTTCAGGCTTAGCCAAAAGCCCCGGAGAGGATGAAATTTGTTTTTCTGAATCCTTTTTTATTTCTAAGAACCATTTTCGTTTTTGATATGTTGCTTTGCTGTTAGAAATGAGAGGTGGCTCGCAATTTTACTGGCTTTTATATGCTCGGGAATTTTCGACTGAGTCGGGTCTGGATTTCCCAGAAAATTGGCCGATTTTTTTGGAATTTCTTCTTTACTTTAATTTTCACTCTAATGCCTCATTTGTTTCATGTTTAGAAGTCACGAATCGTCCATGCTTTATTTTTCTGTAAGTCGAGTTAATTTGCCGTTACCGAATGTTACTTCTATCCTACGACGCGCCAGTATTTGAAGAGATGCGCTGCAATTAGCGCACAATAGCAGGGCGTTCTGTTCTAAGTTGGCGATGACCGAGGAAGTTGCTTACATTATGCGGCTCAATATCTGTCTTCGTATTGGAGCATTTTTGACCCACCAAGCGATGCAAACCATCTCAGGCGAGCCCAACTGAGCCATCGAGCAAAAAAATTTTTTAAGAATTTCATCGCGTGCGGTGCCTTTAACCCATTCACGACCGCGTGTCCCACCGGTGGGACACGCGTTGACTACCACTTCGGACCGCGTGTCCCACCGGTGGGACACCTTTTTCGAAAATCGATTTCTCCATCGCATGAAGGAATTTTTGAACCTACTTATGGTCAATGTATTAACCTATCCTAGAGCCGACTACAAACTTCGTGGTCCGCTGGCAGCTTCACCGCTACAATATATCTAACCCATCGAATGCAGCCATGTCGAAAACCGCAAACTTGAGTACAGATTGCATTTTTAAAAGCAATTAATGGCGGATTTTTTCTTTCTTCCATTACTCGAAAAACTAACCTTACTTCTGAGAGTCGTATAGCACTATTCAATATATTAAAGAAATATGATTTCTGATACTGCGCACCGTTTGCGAGTAGAGAATCGGCTTTTCTTTCGCCCGCATTTTTTTCACAGAAATAATTTCATGCAAAGGTCACCAATAAAGAGACAATTAGGGCCTTCTTTCGGAAGTCCTGCATAGTTACGGTTGGTATCCTAGACCGGGGCTCAACTTCGGTGAAAACTACCTTAGGGAGGAGCGGACGAGAAAAATGGGGGCGCGCAAGAGCAGAAAACGAGTGAAAGCTTATAAAACGGTTATTACACTAATAATTCCTAGTCAATATGTAATAACAGAACTCATTTCTACGTCTAAATGTTGAAAAAAACGCTTTTACAAAAAATCTCTTCCTAGAAGGCGCCGAACTGGAGAGGTGAGGGGATGACCGAGAAAAAAATGGCTCTGAAGTCATTTTAATCAGCATTTTCAGTCAATATGAATATTTAGGAATATTTTCTACGTCTCAATGTCAAAAAGAATGCTAACAATGTTAACTACAAAAAAACTGGCGTCGGAATGCGATAGACCGCAAGAGAGTGGGAGTAGCTAATGCAAAAATTAGTGCAAATCGGGAAAACTATCATTTCACTAAGCATCTGCTGGAAACTGAAGAACAGAAGAATGCCTTCCATGGTAATCTACACTAATTAATGTTTCAAACCGCTAGAATTTAACGAATCGCATGATTCTCTGGATGGTCTTATCTACACACTTGAAATTTTAGGTGGCCATTTCTCTGTAAGGAAAGAGTTATGGAAGCTGAAACTCTGGCATAATGATTTTGACGTCGACGGTCGTTGGACAAACAAAAAAACGAAAATCGATTTTTCGGTGGCGTGCCATTCGAGCAAAAGTGGCCCACCGGTGGGACACTGTATACGGTGACGCAATATTGCACGCGGTCCGAACGTGCAGCCACCCAAAATTAGGCGTGGTCGTGAATGGGTTAAAGGCACAGTCCAACCTCAAAATCGATTTTCTGTTTCCCTTCTTATCTTGAAAATGGTCTCACGCTGATTCCAATGATGTCTCTCTAGTCGTACAAGGCCCCCTGAGAACGGAGTTGTGGCCACTTGAAAATTGAGCTGCGGAAGCATGGTGGACGAGTTGTCCGAGGCTTGTAACTTCCGTCATTTGCAACCTATGGATGCGAGCCGACCTGAGTAAAGAGGAAGGCTGAGAATGTAGGGAAGAACGGGGCTATTGATCGGAAATCATCACTCATCTCGGCACTGTTCAGCTCGAAAGATCGTAAAGGGGCGTGCCAAAGTGGCTTCCTGGTGTGGGCGCCCCAGGGTGGCTTCCTGCTATATCTCGCTTATTCAAAGAAATTGAGAGCTCGCACTTGGCAGGTGTTTTATAAGGCGAGTCTACTTCACAATTGTATAAAAATCTCAGATTTTGTCCCTGAGCTTGGACTGTGCCTTTAAGGCATCCTGGTCTGCTACAAAGCCGATTTTACTGCAGGTTTGCAAATAACCTGTTTCTAAAAACAGTGAATTCTCGAAAAGAATCAGTTTTCAAGTGCATAGCGATTGCGCTAGACTTGCATTACAGAACAGGAGAAAAATAACTTTATAAATGATCTCTTCTACCCATTTTTTCGATTCTTCGGAAGCAAGGAAGTGTGTAACAGGCGAATAACAAATCGAACTGAATGGTTCATTCAGAGTCATAAAAAGCAAGAAGCCAAACAAGCAAGCTTGAAGAAAAAAATAACAGAGCAAAAAAGGAATTCTCCATCCACCATCAAAACGTTCAACCCCACCCCATGGGCACCAAGAGCTCAGAAATAAGCTAACAGGTACTCATCTTCGAGGCAGTTTTCGCGATAAAAACGACTTTTGATCTTCCTACATGCGAATGTAGATTTGGTCATCACAAAAGTAAAAGTAAGTGAAAAAAAACCCGGAAATTTGCGGTAAAAACGTTAAGAAACAAGGTATGACGGCTAATTACCGGTGTCGGCCGGCTTTACTAATCAACGAGAATTTCATTAATGCTCGAATGGCTTTTATTTTGCTGTTAAAGTAGCCAGTAGTCTTCAGAAATGCTCAGAAATTACTTTCGAAGCAAAATGAAAGTTGACAAAACAAGCATTCATAGAAATCTCAATAATTGGGTGCGGGCAGACACCAAAGAATAACTCATTTCTGAGCGTTTTTTCTACAACTCTTTACTTATTTTCTCATTTGTGATGGCCAAATCTACCCCTTCTCACGAGGATTGCACCGGCACCGTTTTTATCGCGAATCCTGCCATTAATAAACCCTGGAATAGAGGATAGAAGCCGAGAACAATAGAGAGCTACATACTTCTACCTTTCATAGTCTGCACGTGAAACTCGTCCAAAGAGACCCAGCGCACGGTCGCGCCGCACGCATCCCGACCGTGAGAGCGGGCATTCATAGTCGAGCGCAATTTATATAAAATTACTCTCAACGACTGAGCGACTATGGGCAAGCTTTTTTTACCAAGTTAAGCGAATATTATTCTTTTTACAGCAAATGCAGTGATTACTGTATTATTCGTGTAGTGAGCAGAACACAGCTTAAAGGCACAGTCCAACCTCAGAATCGTTTTTCTGTTCTTACAACTATCTTGGAAACGGTCCCACGCTGATTCCAATGATGTCTCTAGATCGTACAAGTCCTCCTGGGAGCGGAGTTTCGGCCTCTCAAAACTTGAGTCAAGGAAGCATGGTGGACGAGTTTTCCGAGGCTTGTAACTTCCGTCATTTGCAACCGATGTGTGCGAGTCAACCTGAGTAAAGCGAAAGGCCGAGAATGAAGGGAAGAACGGGGCTTTTGGTTTGAAACAGTCGCTCACCTTGCCACTGTTGAGCTCGAAATTTCGGAAAAGGGGTGTGCCAAAGTGGCTTCCGGATGTGGGCGCCCCAGGGTGGTTTCCCGCTATATATCGCTTATTCGGAAGAATCGAGAGCTCGTACTTGGCAGGTGTTATGAGGGGTGGATCTGTACTACACAGTTATGTGGAAATCTCAGATTTCGTCCTTGAGCTTGGACTGTGCCTTTAAGCTTAAAGTCGGGGTTCGCGATAAAAACGGTTGTTGTGTTATTCTTGTGAGAAGGTAGATCTAGCCATCACAAAAGTGAAAATAAGAGAAAAATTTGAAGAAAAAAGAAACAGGAACAAGCTATTGCTTGGTGTCCGCCCACCCTCAATTATAGAGATTTCTATAAATACATGTTTGGTCATCTTTCATTTTGCTTCTAGAGTAATTTTTGAGCACTTTTATAGAATGGTGGCTTCTTTGTGAGCAAGATTGAAGACGGCAAACAAGCATTCATGGAAATCTCATTAATTGAGGGGGGGGGGCGTGCGGACACCTGTAACTAGCCGTTCGATGTGCCCTGTTTTTGTGCATTTTTCCAGCAAACTTTCACATATTCACTTGTTTTTACTTTTGTGATGACCAAATTTACATTCTCAGGAAGAGAGCTCGAAAATTCTTTCTATTGCGATCCCTCCCTTCGATAACTTCTCGAAAAGCAGCCAAAGAATCAGTTAAGAAACACTGCCTCGGGAATTATTTTTCAGATATTTGCGCCGATCATATGATCGCGCTTATAGTGTTTTCTACGCATGCGCATCATTCGGGTGCCATTTTATAGATGGATTTCTTGTGTAGTTTCAGATGAAATGTTTTTGTTTACTCACGTTGGCTTGCGCTACCGCAGCCCCATATCGAAGTCCTATCGAGAATGAAATCGTTGGAGAGCCCACAGTGAGTGTCTTCGTTACATTTTGGAACATCGAATATTTCGATTAAGTAGCACTTCGTGCATCCCAACGTTTAGAGAAAAAACGAGTGCCTCGGCAAACTTAGTCTAGTGATCTCGTCGCTCGCGATCGTAACCCCGCTGATAGGCGTTGTTGCGAGAGCCGCACCATTCGCCGCTAGACTGTAACCCGCGGAAGACCAACTCAGAATAATGGAAACATGGCATATGCTATATTTGGGTCGTTCTTAGTAAGCTCTTTATTCCGATTATCACAGCAAGTAGCTGTCGCTTTTTTCGTCAAAACATGCTTATCACCAGTTATATTTCCTTGAAGCCCACCGTTCCGCTGCTGGTAATTATCGAAATCGATAGCTCACTAGGGATTCCCTAGGATTCAAATACATACTCAGTCTGAAAGCCTTAAAGGCAGTGGTCGCGATAAAAACTTTATCTAAAAAACTATAAAAATCAGCTTAGATCAGAATAGCTGAAAAACTATGAAGGTAGCGCGATGAAAAACGGGCTAGAATCAGAGTTTCTAGGGCCCAAAGGAGCCAGTTCGTGCACACGTGCACAGCGCTTCAAAAAAAGATCGCAGTCTCATGCCGAGCAGTCAAAAATCATCGACATTCAGTGGAAGAAATAAATGCAAATTTGCTTAATGAAAAGAGTTGACCAATGAAAGCAAGCACTTCAGTCAATCTTCTTGACTAGATGAGTCCGAAGGATAATGTTCATTGATTGAAATTCATTTTCAAGCCAGCTGATGTTCTTGATATCAGAGATCATCGCTGCTGATGATGTGGAGTGGGCTCGTCCACCATCAAAAGACAAGAAAGTTCGGGCTTCAAATTTGACCCAAAATAACGGTTTTTTTCGCGATTTTTTCTCATTGATCCCACTACTCTGAACCAGAAAAGGGTTTAGAGAGGGAAAGAATATAAGCATATTTTATCGCGACCACTGCCTTTAAGTAATACATATATATACTTGTAATATATATATCGGCCCTACGTAAATTCTATGCGAATCACATATCTCGAAACAAAGAAATTACATGCAGTGTATCGGCAGCACACTAGCCCGTCAACGGACGCAAGCCACTTACGTTTCTGCGGTTTCTCTTCGTATCTGAGGTTCGCCCATCGATTTAAGCAGCAATCCCGAAAAAATCCTGTTCAGATCCTGGCGCCGTTACTCGTCACCTGGTGATCGCCATGAGTGTCCTGGGGTGGTAGTAAACCTGCCAAACTACGATGTTACCGAAGACTTTTAACATCAATGTTAACTGAGAGGTTATTAGTATTGACTCAAATCGGTGTACTAACATCTAGGACTGAAATAAAGCTACTATGAAAATCTTAGAGGTAAACTTCAAAGTTAGTACGCTTTAACTACCTTCTTACCCCCCTCGAAACTCTCAACCGCGAACATTGGTGTTCGCTAATTAATCGGCGCTCTCCACCGGCAAACGGTGAGGCACTGCGCCTATTGAGGAGTGCGCTAGAAGGCGATGGCGGGTTAGGGTGAAAAGTCCTCGAGAGGACTTTTCGGCGTAACCCGCCAACTCGGAGTTTTTCATTCATCATTGAAGCCGTGATTGTGCCAAGAACTGTCCGAATGCACGTCAACTCCCCAACGGCTGGCGCAAAATTCGTCATGCGTAGTGATGACGCGATCAATAGTCCAGTATTGCCATTCTTTGATTGATCAACGAAGACAAATCCAGCTGACTGTTTCGCCCGTGATTGTCTTTTTTGCCTAGCTTTCGTGTTTTGCGTTCACGATTTCTCTCGTTATATGTTTTTTTTTGGTTTGAAAAAGCATTGCAAATTTGATAGAACTGTCCGAGAAACCTCTCAAACAAACATCTGTTCCAGAATGCGCCGAAAGGCGGGTTTTAAAGTTCTTATTTTTTTTTGTTTTTGGGCTGTGTCTTTTTGTTTCGTCTTTGCTTATCAACAGTTTGCTAATCTCTTTTGTCGCGACCCTGTACCTTCTGTTTCCTTAGGTAGGCTTGAGAAAAAATACTAATAAATTCAACATAGTTTTAGAGCCGTGATATTCAATTTTTGAACATTCTCAAGTGTATGAATGCGAATATCTCGCAGTCGAAAAATTGTCGAACACTTATGCTGAACTATAAGATTTTTTTCTGATTTTTGTAAGAATTTTCCTAATATTAATCTGAATCCAATGCAGAACAATTATCCGTGTTCCTTCATCTCTCCGAAAGAATTTAACATCGAATATTATTCGTTTAATTACTCGGCTCGGTCCCATGTCTAGTATTTACTCTCCTTGTGTTTGCATAGCTGATGCTAGCAACCACAAAAAGCAGGAAGAATCAGCATTTTTGTTCGCGAAATGTTTATTTTTCATGTTCACCTTGAGAGTGAGTATATTCTTCCAGGCTACTTTTCTAATAAAATTTTTCCCTAAACGATTTTTAAATTCGGTAAAATGTGGTTACTGCGGAAGTGAAAACGACAAGTTGAGTGTTTTCTCTGTCCTTTTTTCTTTTATAGCCTGAGATAACAAATGCTACAGGGCAAAGACAAGAGTGAATGGTAAGGTTGTCATGAACGCAGACAAAAAAAACAATCAGATCTGGACTTCCACAATAGAAATTTCAAATTTCACCTTTTTACAAATTCTGGAAAAGCTATCCTTCTGCCCAATTTTTCGGCCAATTCTACCTCATATCGTAGCACTCCATATATCTGAAGACATCGCCAAGGAAGTTGGAGAACTCAGAACGTGAAAGCTAGACAAAGAAAGAACAAACAGAGAAAAAACTATCAGCTGAACGGATTGGTCAATGAAAGCATGGATATAATAACTGAAAAGAAAGTGTGACTCTGATCAAATGTATGCCAAACACATCGTGAACACGAGAAGAAAGAGTGCGCGCTAAGCAAAAACTGATTTCCACTCTCATCATTGTTAAGGCTACTGTTTATCTAGCAAGTGTTGATGAGTATGAAACACTGTTCAAGAAGGTTGAAGAGCATATCAGCAGCCACTCACAAGGTGGTTGGGTGGTGTAGCGCAATGTAGCGTTGCTGTCACCAGCGCGGTCAGTGGTTCGAATCCGCGAACATCCGCTTTTTCACTTGAATCATCTGTGGCACGTTATGATCAGCATAGCTTGGTGCAGAGCGATGTACCGCTGCTCATGTACCAGGGTTCGCGGGTTCGCATCCGAGGGATTTCTAGGTTTGCGAACAAATATGTATGTGGCGGTTCCCAGTTCAACTTAGAGTTACATCGATGTCTCAAGTTAGAATTTCTCATCGTTATCGTGACATTATCACAATTCTTAACTCTGAGTTCTGGCTAGTTTACTACCACCCCTGAAGACCCCGCGACTAAGGTGGAACACCTAGTGTAAATATCGAAATTTTTGTAATTGATTTTACTGTCGTGCTGTGTGTAGCAACACTGTCGAACCAGGAACCTCAACTCTTCAAAATAACCGAGAAAAACTGAGTCCGCCTTCCTCACAATCCGATCTCACAATATTTGAAGGGCCATTACTCCATTCGCAGTGGGTTCTGAGCGATCCTGGAGGAACCATTGTGATCAATTCGAAATTCTCTCCAAGACAAGCAAAAAGTGGAAAACGAGTCTGAGGTTGGATTGTGAATTCGAGGCTGTTTACTCCGCGAAAAAAGGACTCTCAGTTTTCAAAATCTCTACATGAGGTCCAGCTAGTCCAGCACAATATATCCGGCCCTGATTCTGCAAGCGTAAGAAAAATTTGCCTAAACTTTTTCTTTGGAGAGGAGAAGAAATACGATTTTGAGATCAATAGCCACACTTAATATCCACCTAATGAAAATCGTTGGTCAGAAGGCAGCTTAAAGTGTGTCCGAATGAGGAGTCGATTACACTTCCGCCGCCGAGCGGCGCAGCGAAGTGCATTCCTAAATATAATATTGATCGTGCGGCGCCGCGTGATCAATACCGGATTGCAGTGTGCCGCGCCGCCCCTCGGCGGGAGTATAAACGACCCCTAAGACTAGCCGACCACGCGGCTGTCTTACGTGGCAGGCGGCTGTCGCGTGCGTCGCTCTCGGACGAGCATGCGAAACGTCAGCGAGTCTTCCCTCTCAGCCACTGACTAGGAGCGGGGCCGGCAGCGGCTAGCAGCAACAAATCAATCAGCTCTACAGATGAGGGGGAGGGGTGGCAGCCGTTCGAACACTCGTCCGAGAGCGGCACATGCCACTGTCGCCTGCCACGCACGACGGTCGCATGGTCGGCCAGTCTCATTCGGACACACTTTACAGAAAAACGAATGAGCCGCTGTCGCACTAACAAGAGCCTGCTGGGATGATTAATTTTAAGGTTGACTGTGAAAATTCGCTGATGGGCCTAACATTCAAAACGAAGAAGCCATTTTCCGGTCGAGTTTATGTGCATGGTATGGCTGGTGACGAGAAATGTAGCAGAGCCTTTGTCGAAAATAAAAATCAAAGCAGGTGAAATTATTGCTTGTTTTTTTAATTACACCATTCTCGCATCATATCCAATGCAGGAACGAAGAACGTTTTTAATTGTGCAATTCAACCCCTTTTTTCAATTATTACTGCATTCGAACAATATCGTCCTATAACATTTATCCCTCAGGCTGTCAATGAGCTTCACGAACGGTGACTGCACTATGCAAAGGCAGCGCATTTCAGGGCAAGTTCAGGTAAAGGATAGTACCATAAAATTTCTTGAACGCATAGGTGATCCATCGGCTTTGTTTGCAGGGCATAATATCGTCATTGGTAGTTGTTATTTCGTTTCATGGAACATTTGTGACACAGGCTGATCGGGCATACAAATGCATTTGCTTTTTCCGAAGTCAGAAAACACTTACCAACTCCATAGGTAGAAATTGTTTGCTCTTTCCACCTCTTCATTATGTTAACATTTCTATAATCCTCGCTTCTCCTCTGCTTCGAAAAAATGCTCAGGAATCAGTTTGTTCGAAAACTATGTAAGCTGATGTTCAACCAAGCCAATGTACACATCTGGGCCTTTCGCTTTTAGTCTACTGAATGTATGATATTCAAGACTCGACCACCTTGCTTTTTAAATCTGGTGACAAGGTTTTAAGTTTCAACCCGCCTACGTAGATAAGTGCGTGTCTAATCGCCTTCTATGGTCCGTTCTTTTCTACAAACCTATCCCTCAGAATTTACCAGATTCCGGAGAGCAAGATCCTTTTTAAAATAAGTGGTGGGCAACAGACTGAAGGGTTCTCAATTTGTACGAAATAAATAGACTCGTACTCAGAACTTTTTGAACAACTTGTTCCCCAATTATTGAACAATTTACGAATTGTCTAAGTTAAATGTTTGTAGCTGGTGCTAAAGCAGGTCTAATGTCGCGCTGGGCTAGGTGGCAAATTGTCCGTACCGGTAGAATCGAACAACTAATCAGATGGTTGTCTTGTAATTGTTCACAACTTTGTCGGAAACATATTCATGACGTTCACGGACTACTTTCAAACTAGCTCACCAACAATTGACGGTTCCCACATCTCGTTTTGCAATTGTTCATACCAAGTTTGATAATTGTTCATAGCGTAATAGACGTACATATTTCGTCCACTTACACATTACTAGCACCGTGGCTTTCAAATCTTACCTCGAAATTGTCCACAACTCTACTGGACAGTTTCAAAAGAAGAGAGCCACGGTGCTAGTAATGCTTGAGTGGGGAGAAATACGTCTATTACGCCATTACCAGCTATCAAACTGTTGTCCCTCGTACTCGACGGACAACGTTCACAACAATCTATCATTCTCGTATACAAATTTTATAACAAATTTATTCAACAGCTTCATCCTTACAAGATAAAGAACAGAGCCAAAAAGTGGTGGATCCGAAGACCCAAAACAGGTAGATTGACATCCATATCTCCATGAAAGATCATCACGACGGGGGTATTCCTGGTACCATAGCTGCGCGGTGGTGAGCTCGACTTCGTCCGCCTCGGACGTTGTACCATAGTGACGATGACGTCGCTTTGCCGCTCCCTAAAGAAGTCGAATTCCTCTTCACAGAGCCTGAAAAATTTCATCTCTATACGTATACACGAACAACGAAAAATCAAAAATATGAGGCACATAATTAGTAGAAAGTTAATAAAGCCGTGCCCAAGATGTTAACGATTTATCAGGCTAACGTTTCGGCCTCGTCGCCTTCATCAGAGCCTGGAAAATCAAGAAATAGATGCGACTACTCGTCAAACATGAGGCACATAGTTTTCGATGACTTTCGATGACTGTAATAATTTGGAGAGCGTTAAAAGTGGCGTTCTGCACTCAAATTTCGGATTTGCTACGTAAATCAGGAGTAGTGTACAGAGATTGCAAGAAACATAGTAAGGAATAATGCTTGCAATGTGAAAAGAAAACGCACCTTACTTAAAGACTCCGATCCTCGAACCTTTTCGTTGAAACTTGGTTACATTCTTAGTTACTATACACTTCATAGAATTGAATTTCCTGGGGAAAATTGCATAAGCGAAAATTTTGGGTGGATGTATAATGGTGACGAGCACTGTGCATGTTTATATTTACCCGTATAGGTATGTCGTTTCAAGAGTAAAAAATCTGCATTCATGCTTGTCTAGGACGTACCTACAACATGCAGCTACTGTTCTATTCTGCATACATACTTCATTCTTTTTATCTAGAAATGTCACCGATCGGAACAACAGAGTTGCTGAACACTGTTCCTTCACCAACATGCACGTACTCGATTCACACTCAGTCACCAGACGGTCCGATTTTGATGTATGAACCGTTTTATACTACATACGTGTTGTCCATGAATGTTGCAATGGTTGGAATGCAAACTTTTCAAGGACAGGTACCGTTGGCGAAAAGATTTATCATGTTTGGCAGTGCGACAATGTGGTGACTGGCTTTCTCGTTCATAGTTGCTCTGTCAGCGACGGCCGTGGAGAGAGAGTAGATCTTGTGAGTTGCTTTCTTGTTGTTTTTCTTCCGAAAACAGCTTCAAACGCAGTGTTTATTTACTTATTTCTTTAACTTATACGTGGAACACACCGCGTGAACAGAAACGCGTGAAAAATCCGGAACCAAAAATGTACAACACGGAAACAGAAGGTATTGTAAGGCCCCTCGTCAGAGCTCGTCGATAGACAGAGTCCCATCCGGTAGATATGTACCGAATTAGTGACATACCGGTGCAGAAAAGTCAACTCACTGACACGGAAGGTGCTTAGAGTGTCAAACGCATCTGCGAAAACGACTAGTATCGTTAGTATCTCTCCTGACACAATAGTAAAAATGCGCAGTATCCCGCCCTGAGCTGCGGGTTCAAACAAGTTATGAGCATTTTCTAAGCTTCGCGAAAAGGCCCATCAGGCATTTTTTTGGGTTTGAAAAATTTTCTCGGATTCTGCCCAAAACTTGTATGTAGCGGTAATTAGGGTGGTGAACACAAATCTGGAGTCCAATTGTCGAAGTTTCGAGGTTCGCTGTAGGTTACGGTAGGTAACATGTCGTTTAGTAGGCGAAACCTACTTTAGTATTATAGTAACTTGTATACGGGGAATAACCCCCGCATACAAGTTTTGAATAAAATCTGAGATTTTGACCAAACTATTGTATACCCACCGTAATCTACCGTAATCTGCAAAAAATCGATAAACGGACTCCAGATCCGTGTTCAGCACTCCAAGTAACCTTTCAAAAATGATTTCGAGACATATTTATCGTACAAATCCGGAAATCTCGGAAGTGGCGTTCTTTACCTCGAAATTTTTTTTACCGCGCCCCGATAAATCACTCTGTAAGAATTTTTGGCCAAATCTGGAACATTTTTCTAAAATGCATCCAAAGCCTTCTAATTGGTGTAAACAAACGCCCAACCAAAAATCCGTTCAAGTTCAAAACGCTGTGAGTCTGAACAAAGTATGGAGAAAGTGCCTACACCCTAATTCTACTCAGGGTGGTAGCTTTGGGCGCTGAACACATTTATGAGGTCCGTCTGGGGAATTTCCGAAGATCAATACGCTTTTTGGAAGGCACAAAGGGCACAAAAAACGATCTTTTTGGAGGCAGCATACACGCTCGTAAACGTGATTGAGATAACTACGTAAATAGAATGGTATGGCCCAGCAGATTACAACGCCTACGCATTTTGAAGTGTCAAAAACGACCCACAATGCCGCTACATGAGTTAGAAGTTGGCCCCGCCCTGTACTTTCACGCCCCCTGTATTTGCCCTTTTCCTGTAACGCAACGTTGCTGGGTCATATTCACCGTCGATGCGAGGGCTGTGCGTTATAACGTTAACGTGTTAACGCATTAGTTGACGCGGTATTTTTGTCAAAATTAAAGATTAACGGTTAACGAAAAAGTCCTAAAATGACGTTAACTTTGGGTTCGTTAATAGCAGTGGAATTATGGCACTGATTAATCTGCTCGACTGGCAAATTTATAAACTGGGGCAGTCGGCTTTTTTCAATTTTCATTTGTTGTGAAATATGTAGCTGACCTCAATGTTTCAAATTCCATTGTTCATTAATTTCCGTCATTTCTTCTCAAAATTGAAGAACTTCGAATTTGTGTTCCAGAAGTGTGTTCGAAGGCCGGGTCGGTGATACTCTTAATTAAGCATATCTTGACTGTATCGAATGGTATATGACTATATGTATGTACAGTAGCCAGCCTACCGGCCGTTTTGGCGTCTGGCAGGGGGCTTCGCTCCCAGACGAGCCAATTTCCGCCTACGGCGGAAATGATCAAATCGTCTTTGCATATAAATGATCGACGCACATGTTTCCTTCACCATAATCTATTCTGCCGTATACGTAAAGACTGCATCAAGCTCTTCTCACATTTCATGACGCAGCGCATGCTCTACATAAAACGCCAGTAACTTGTTGTCACGCGGCGCACGCTCTGCATGGAGCGCACCTCGCTGCGTACTCTCCACACAAAGCGCTATTCAATTTCTAAGAGGCGTCGCCAGCTCTCTAAATGAAGCGCTACTCACGTTCTACGACGCTGCGCAAGCTCCACATACGGCGCTACTCACTTTCTACTACCGCGCACACTTCACATGAAGCGCTACTTTCGCTGTGGTCAGGAAATGTTTTTTTTTTTAATTTGTTAAAGAAATGCAAAATCAACGTGTTAACACATTAACGGGTTAACGTGTTTTTTTCTTGAAAATTAACGATTAACGCTTCACGAGAATAAAATTTTCCATTAACGCACGCCCCTGGTCGGTACTGTTGGTAGATTGTCTAACAAGTGAACCACACACGTCACTGACGAAGAAGATGTTCCAACAACTCTGCGGTGGAGGAAAAGGGCAAATACAAGGGGCGTGAAAATACAGGGCGGGGCCAACTTCTAACTCATGTAGCGGCAATGTGGGTCGTTTTTCACACTTCAAAATGCGTAGACATTATGTTGTAAGCCATACGGCTCGATCCACATCGTTATCTCAACCACGTTTACGAGCGTGTATGCTGTCTTTAAAGACAGCAGACACGCTCAAAAATGGCATCGATTTTATGACATAAATCAAAGGTTTGGAGATGGTTGTATTGGGAACTGACGAAAAAACGAACAAAAACTGTGCGCAAATAGAGGAATAACGGTTTTTTTGTTATCGTGTGAAAAAGGACGAGTTTTACCGCGCACGGTAGAAACAGCGAATATTAGCAACAAAACGGTTGAGATGGAGAAGCCGATATACTCCTACAGCGTGTACTGGAACATTCACCTCGCTGGAAGCATCAAAAACCAGCCAAAGTGACCGTATTACTACTATCAGTCTGGACGAGTTTGTATTTTGGGCGGGGTTGCAGAAGCTATGGGGCGGGGTTGCAGAAATTTTTCGTTTTGCATTGCTGAAATTTAGTAGTTTTTACTCATTTTTTACGCTTCCAACGGCGTGAGCAGTCTACTAGGAGCCATGCGACTCCAGAAACGTAGTCATTTCAACAACTTTTTCGAGCGTGTCTGCTGCCTTTAAGATTGTGACTTCTTGGAACTTACAGCTCGGAGCTGTATACTGCCCATTTTTGCTATTGAGCCGGAAGAGATACTAACGATACTAGTCGTTTTTGCAGATGCGTTTGACACTCTAAACACTTCCCTTGTGAGTCCGACTGCGACCGTCTGCTTGCGCCCGCAATGCACCCAGTCAATACGGATGTTCTACGCACTTGCACCGGCAGGGCCAATGATGCACCCGAGTTTGGTTTTTCTGCCCCGGACTCTGTCGGTTTTTCGACCAAGTCTGAAGGAGGCCTAATGTGAGAATGGCTTGAACAGGTCAGCACAAATGAATGACAAAGCCTGTGGGAAGCAAACTAAGCAGTCTGTTGGAGATACTTTTTGATCAGCTTTTTGTATTTGGCTAGGGAAGTTGATAATGGATGTTTCCTGGTAAGCTTCTTAAAGGTCCATGGAAATAAGTAGTGCACCTGCGATTATTTTGTAAATCATACTGAGATTGTATTTCTTTCTGTGATATAGTAGGGTGGGAAACTTAAACGACTTACTGCGAACAGAAGCTGATGGAGTTTTGTTGTAGTCAAACCCATATAATCGCATCCAAGCTTTCTAGTGAGGTTATTTTGAACTGCTTCCGGTATCTGAATTTGGATATTAGAAGTTTAAGGCAAAAAGAGTATTCAGAGGTCCGGCAACTGTCCAATTGGTAAAACGAACGATAGACAACTGTTGTATGGCGTGGGCTGGAGGATCCAATGGGTCGCTGGTCCTCGAGTGTTTCACCCATTTCCTGGCCGTTTTTCGTCGTACTTCCGCCCTTACTGTTCTTGGGGAGACCCATTGTTCACGTTCCTGCGAGAAAAAAAAACACGAACACCTTTTTCAACGTGAACACTGCCTTCAAAAACTCCAGTGGAGTGATGCAACATTCAGATTGATGTAGACGGCTGCGCAATCGATCCTGCCATTCAGCCTGACGTCAGCTATGCGGAACGGAATAAAGTTAGCGTCGCTTGCATTTTTCAGCCGTCTCCTTGCGGACTTCGATAATTAGTCGAGTTTCAGGGTGTTGTTGAAGTATTTGGCTACAAATTCAGTGATGCTACAGTCCTCAATTATGAATGCGTGTTAGAGGTCTGCCGATCCGATCTTGATTGTGAACAGCTTACTCCACCGAAATGTGACCGTGAAAACGCAGGGAACGTCTTCCCTCGTGAACCACTGCGGCTTGCTCGGGCGATAGGTGAGTATGACTTGCAATGGAAGTGTTGCTTTATGGAATTTTCCTACTTCCCTGCTGTGGAGACGTACTTTGCTCCTCATCCGATACATAGGAAATTCCACAGTTGTTTTCAGGTGGAGTTTTCTGTTAGTTCTAAAATGAATGCCCCCTTGACGTGAGTATGACAGCCCTCTTTTAATGCGATTTTAAGCAAGAGACGTTGCTGTCCAATAATCGCAATGTTGTAAATGTTGCAACGCGCGCTTGCTCTACATATGGTACAGTCCTGCAAACCTCTGACTTAAGCTTGCTTGCAAGCCTACAACACCTTCGGAAAAACAAATCGAAAAAACTAGTCCTCATTCACACCGAATAAGCAGTGCAAAATGATAGCATTGTACACATGAACTTGTATACTTCTCCCTCAATTGAGGGCCTTACATATCATTTCAATTCTCAAGCTACCAGCTTTAGTTCCGAATATGAACTCGAGTGAAAATATCTGACTGGGGAAACTTGCATCACGTGGAGACGCAGATGAGATTTTTGAACAAGTTGAAAATTTTGTCAATTCCTGTAAGCTCCCCCGTTAGATGCTTCAAAGCAAATCATCCGAAAATGTTCGATAATCGACAAATGCACGTCATATTCCTGGTCCTACATATATGTACACTGGTACTGATGCAGGGGAGAGTGCGACGGAGTGGTGCAGTATAATAGTGAGTTATTTTGTAATCAAACTACGGCAAACAAACTGCCCTTGGTGAAAAAACTCTGGGAGTGCCCTGTGCGGCTTTCATCCTATTATTTTTTTTCTAGATCAGCTTAATTGTCAGCTATCCCTTACTCACTCATGCTTCCCCGCCAAAGCTTGTGTGCAATCTACACAACAAAAATTCAGTGAAGCTAGAATATAATTGGTTCGAAACTTTTCTGGAATGGTTATTTGGGGTGCTTTGGGGGCCAAATTGAGTCCCGCCGCTGAAAGGCGCGGCAGCATGCAATGGAGGAGATTTGATCTTGCGGCGCCGCATAATCGATACTTCTCCATTGAATGCTGCCGCGTTTTTCAGCGGCGGGACTCTATTCGGCCCCTTGAACAAGTCCTAGGTCTCTTAATCGTTTTACATAGACTACTGCGAGCCAGATCCCGTCAAACACATATCTTGATCTAGAGTATGCATACTTTCTTCTTCACAAAGCTCTGAAAGCGCCTATAGCTTCCTATAGCTTCGTCAGAAGATGCTTATTGTTTATCCCCAGTTTAGACTACAGAACAGCGCCAGGGGAGCTTCATCGAATTTGTCAAGTACTGTGCGTAAATGCTGTTAATGTAGAGTTAGGGTCTTCCTAATGCTCTCTTAATAGTAATATGATTTCAATCTTCGTTTAGTGCTGCAAGCTCTGATGATCTTTTCTTGCGACGGTTATCTTATGGCTATCAAGCCGTAACTAGACAATAAACATTTCTTTACAATAGTTCAATAGCAAACACAACACATTGAGTAAACACAATCCAGGGTTCCCTTTACTGTTGGACTGGCTGCTAAGGCCCTAGACTCTGAAGAGAAATTATGATGGACGATTGACGAGGGAAAACATGTCAACGCTCACCCCATTTGGTCAAACGTGCGTTGCGAATAACGCAGCGTCCATACTCAGGCAATCGCGGGGGTCGGTGGCCGGTTAAAACGCCTCTTTCCAAATGAAATTGATCCGATGCGGCTGATCGGCGGAGGTTTCGGCATGACTCATAACTACCGAAGTTTTCGTGGTGATGTCTCATATGTGGCGGAGTTTTCGGGGCGATGTGTTGCAGTGTCTGCACTGTTTTTCTCTGGTACTCTCTCGTGTAGAGCGCGGAATCGGTAGCCCACAATGTATACGCTGCACTGGGATGTGACGTGTTTGTGCTTATCACGGTTGACAGCTCGGGATATCGACGCTTTGGCGGGCGTCGGTGGCAGGTTAACAGGTCAATTGTGCTGCCTCTCAACCTGTCACCGACGCCCGCGATTGCAGGAGTGGTAGAGGGTGGTCGGTGGTAGGTGATTACGCGAAACTTTCGGTGTAAACACGTGGGTGTGACGTCACATTGAGTGGTCGGTGGCAGGTGATAAGGCAGAGCTTTCGGTGTGAACGGGTCAAGGATGACGTGGCATTGTAGGGTCGGTGGGAGGTTGACACGCGGAGTTTTCGGCATGAATGGGGGAGTTTTCGGGCCTTGCCCGCCCCTTTTTTCGTTTCGAGCGGGAGCACGCTACCTGTTCAACTCCTCTCAACCGGCCACCGACCCCCGCGAGTGTGTGAGTACGTGGCGAGAGTGGGCGCTCCCGCTGTTGTGCACCTCTCGACGCTGGAGCAGCCCGTGCCCGCAACTTAACTTTGGCGAACATCCCCTACCTCGTGTTGATTCGATTGAAAACGTTTAATCGGGTGATCAATCGCTTGAGTCGGCGCAACGGCGGATGATTTACCGCGGTTTTCGATTTTCGTGATAGGATTATGAGAAACAAGGGCAGTAGTTTCGATACAGGTTTAATGCCTTCTGCTTCAGTTATGGAGCAGTAAGTTTGGAACTTGCTGCTTGCTTCGTGGTGCTGGCGCAAGCGCGCGAGAGCGAGGGCGCGCTAGAAGGAGCGCCTGTGAGCGGCTAGCGAATCGTGTGCCCAAGATGACAATAGATTTTGCGTAATCGCACGCTCTCGCCACGTTTGGACGGAGCCTAAGGCTTCACCCTAGTGCCGCGAAAAGTGGATTTTGAAGTTGCTGACCAAATCCTACTAGCGGTATTGTGAGTAATCAACTTGCAAGTCAGATCCCTTCTCCCACCCCATCCGAAAAGGCATAGCCTGCAAAGTGTTCTAACGATATGACGTACCAATAAAATAGGATAATATCGATCAATTTGACAATCAGTAAGTAATCAGTTTGTTAGGCCTAGTTTACACTTCCATCGCTGATCGCTGCGAGGGCATGTTTCGAATACGGATTAACGTGCGACGCGATCTCGATCGATGTTCATGTTATAATCCAATCGCGTCGCGCGGAACTCTGAATCGAACTCTGAAATAGACTTTGGTCACTTCCCCAGGCCACCCGCTTACTTGCCAGCCTACGTACCTACAATAGTTGTGTCATTCGAATGGATTTGAATCAATATATTCGAATAATTGCCAATCGAATTCATTATCGGTATTCCTAAAATCGCACAGTTTGATTACTATTTGAGAATCGCACCTCAAAAAAAAACCGGTCATTCGACTCTATTCGATATTCGAAGCCTACTACCCGAATTAACATTCGAATAGTTATAGTTTCGAATAGTTTCGAATAAATCAGCCCCGTCGTCGCCATTTAAAGACAGGGTTCACGATGATTTTAGTTCCAATTCCACATAAAACAATGCGTTGGCCTCAAAGAGATACCCAAATTACGAAGGAACGGCGAGAAACGCATTAAAACGTCGAATTTCAGCGACATTGTTCTGTAACAGAGATTAGTTGTCCGGTAGTATGAACATGTTCATGGTGGTTGTCACCGATTGAAAATTGGGCCGATCCAAAATAGAAGAATATTTCATCAAAGCAGGATTATTTAGGGCTCTAAGGAAAGAACGGAGCAATAGAGAGTAGAGAATTGCAAAAAAACTGGTCCACAAAAGATTTCATTGTCACAACAAACGCTTCCTGTGATACCTAATAGGCGGGGTGAGACATAAAGTGTTCACGATAAAAATCGTTTTTCTGTTTTTCCGCCTATCTTTAAAATGGCCCCAATGATGTCTCTGAAATAATACAAGACCTTCTGGGAACGGAGTTATGGTCCCTCAAAAATTGAGCTAAGGAAACATGGTGGACGAGTTGTCTGAGCTTGTAACTTCCGTCTTTTGCCCCCGATGTATGCGTGCTGACCTGAGTAAAGAGAGAAGTTGAGAGTGAAGGGAAGAACGGGGCTATTGATCGGAAATCATCGCTCATCTCACGATTTTGAACATTCATTTGTTGACGTCGCTGGGCGTGTGTTGCGCTTTTGAGGTTTGCCTTGCGCTCGAATTGGCAACTTCGGGCCTTTTTGGGGCTCTTCCTGACTCGTTTTATGCGTTCTTTCGACGTTAACGTTACAGTGTGCCGCTCCAATCCCCATTCCTAGTGGAAACTTAAACACATTTTTCTATCGTGAACACTGCCTTTAAGGATTTCGTGTACTTCTGGTGAGTTTTTCTCAATTTCTACGTCATTTTAGTTCTACCCGGGGGCCACTCAATCAATATAGCGATTAATCTGCAAATTGAAGATTATCGTGAACACTGCCTTCAAGGTGTACGTTAGGTGGCCGTGGCGCCTCGCCGCGTGGCTGGCGTTTCGTGAATTTCACCCGGGTCGGAAAAACCGATTTCAACCGCTTCGCGGCTGGAGCGATTGCATCCCACTTTCAGTCCAAGATGCTGGCCTCAAAAGAGGGCAAATCGAAGTAGCTGCAACTCTGACTATGGAGGATACGTTGAATGCAGACACAGTAACATTTGGACAAGATATTCCGGCTCTAGATGGCAAGAAGGTTTGTAGAATTTTCGCTAACAAGAAGCACTGATCGCATCAGTTGCAAGCTACATGATACAACAAACCTTTTCAGTCTAGCTCTGGCTCACCACCTGCGCTGGCGAAGACAGTGTGCTTTCCAGCGATAACTATTCTTCTAACATCTGTGTTGCTCGTGTTCATATTCATCACATCTATGCTTACTATATTCTATGTAGCACGATATCAGACGTATGTAGTGAATCCAAAAAAATAGCATTCTTTGTGCTTCCGCAATAATAATAACTTATTAAAGCATTTTATATGGGTTGTCTGAGTGAGTACTTATGCATGACTAAAGATCTTCTTCCGACGGAACAAAGTTGTAGAATTTCGAAACTGCAAAAAAATAAAAGATGAAAAGCACAAAATACAATGGGGCTTTCTCAAAAGAGAACGTTTCTGCTGAATGCATGTAAGGAACAGTAGATAGTTCAGCGACTTGAGAAAAGTCATTGTAGAGAAGGAATTTGGTGAAGAGGAAATTTGAGGCCTAGCCTGAAAACAGTCCCACACTGATTTCCATCTTGTCTCTGGAAACGTTCAAGACTCCCTGGTAACGGAGTTACGGCCCCTGAAAAACTGAGCTGCGGAAGCATGCTGGACGAATCGAGATCTTGCACTTGGCAGGTATTGTATGGGGTGGGTCTACTTGACAATTATGTGGAAACCCCAGATTTCGTTCCTGAGCTTGGACTGTGTCTTTTAGGGCACAGCACACCCTCAAATACAAACTTTGTAGTTTTCAGTTAATCGTGTAGTAGACCCCTCCTGCATTACATATGCCAAGTGCGAGATTGCATTTTCTACAAATAAGCGAGATTTACGCGACAGCCACTGGCCCGGCCCCCTTCTCGGGGATAGGGGCTGTCTACACACTGAGAGAAGAGTTGTCCGGTTTTGCAGTTTGAAACGTCACGCCACTCAATGCGAGCGAGCGAAGTGGTCCCGAGTGGAATTGTAGCCGCAAAAGGTGGGACAACTCCTCCCTCGGTGTGTAGAGAGCCCCTGTCCCCCCTTCTCGCACCACCACGGGCCACACCCACTACCAGATTTTCGGCCTCCATAGCTGCTAGATGGATGGATGAATTCCCAACGAGTCTTCGCTCTTCAATCCATTGCCGGACTGTCTCCATATCCTGTCTCTCTCTCTCTCTTTCGCATCGATTGCGAATGAAATGAATTACAGGCCTGAGACAACTCGTCCACCGAATTTTACCCTCAAATTATAGGCATCTTTAAGGAGTCGTAACTCTGTTCGTGTGGGGTCTTGGACGACTTCAGGGATACCTCTGTGATCAGCGTGCGGCTACTTCAAAATCAGCAGAAAAACCGAGTAATAATTTCTGGGTGTTCTATGCCTGCAAAGGCACAGTCCATCTTCAGAATAGTTTTTTTTTCTGTTTTCTTATTAGTCTTGAAACGGTCCCACGCTGATTCTATTGATGTTTCTGGAATCGTACAAGTCCACCTAGGTACGAAGCTATGGCCCCTCCAATATTGAGCTGCGAAAGCACGGAGGACGAGTTGTCCGAGGCTTTTCACTTCCGTCATCTGCAACCGGTGTATGCGGCCGACTTGAGTAAAGAGAGAGACTGAGATTTAAGTTAAGAACGAGATTCTCCGAAACACGCGAACAGGCACAGGCAAGATTTACAGGGATTTCTTTGAACAGTTTTTTCCCGGTATTAGATTGTTCTGTGGGGACTTTTCCCTATTAACCCCTACTGAGTAGACTTGGCTACTCAAAAATATCGTAAATTAAAGTACGGTTTTTTATCGTTAACACGGCTTTCAAAGGCAGCACACACGCTCGAAAATGATATCAATTGTATGGCCTAAATGGGAGGTTTGGAGCCGGTAGTATGGGGAACTAGGAAAAAACTAACCAAAGCTGTATGCGAGTAAGGGAATAACGGTTGTTTTCGTTATCGTATGAAGGTGGACGAGTTACTCAGTGCGCTGATGAAAGAGCAAATATTGGCGACAAAACGGTTGAGACAGAGAAGCCGATAGACTCTTACAGCCTCTGCTAATACGCTCACTTTGTTGGAAGCATTAAAAAAATCAGTCAAAGTTACCGTATTCGGACGACCAATTTAGACGAGTTCGCATTTGGGGCGGATTCGTCGAAAACGTTCGACTAGCTTAGCTCAAATTTAGTAGCTTTGACTCAATTTTGATGCATCTGACGGCGCGAGCCTTCTACTAGGGGCCATACGACCCCAGAAACGTAAATATCTCAAGGACTTTCCGAGCGTGTCTGCTTCCCTTAAAGGCACAGTCCAACCTAAGAATCGTTTTTCTGTTTTTCTGCCTATCTTGGAAACGGTCTCACACTGATTCTAATGATGTTTTTGGAATCGTACAAGATCCCCTAAGAACGAAGTTATGACCCCTCAAAAATTGTGCTACGAAAGCATGGTCGAAGTTATGACCCCTCAAAAATTGTGCGACGAAAGCATGGTGGACGTGTTGTCCGAGACTCGCAACCTCCGTTATTTGCAACCGATGTATGCGAACAGACCTGAATAAAGAAAGAGGCTGGGAATGAAGGGAAAAACGGGGCTACTAGTCGGAAACCATGTCGCCGCTGTTGAGCTCGAAAGATCGTAAAAGGGGTGTGCCAAAGTGGCTTCCTGGTATGGGCGCCCCAGGGTGGCTTCCCCCTATATCTCGCTTATTCGGAGGACTTAAGAGCCCGCATTTGGCAGGGGCTATACAGGGTGGGTGAACTTCACAATTATGTGGAAATCTTAGATTTCGTTCCTGAGCTTGGTCTGTGCCTTTAAACTCACAGTCCAACCTCAAAATCGTTTTTTCTGTTTTCTGCCCATCCTAAAAAGCGGTCTGACGCTGATTCCAATGATATCCCTGCAATCGTACAGGACTCCCAGGGAACGGAGTTATGGCCCCTCAAAAATTGAGCTGCGGAAGCACGGTGGCAAGTTGCCCGAGGCTTATAACTTCCGTCATTTGCGTCCGATGTATGCGAGCCGACCTGAACCAAGACAGTAGTCGAGACTCAAGGGAGGAACGGAAACTCTTCAGACAAAGAAAATCTGACCGCGTGCAAATAGTGGACCGCCACCAGGATGGGCGTTGGTCGAACCGGTTTTCGCTCGCGGTCAGTCCGCAACATTCCGCGGACAGTCCAGAACGCGTTCGGCCAAAAAGGTCCCGCTGTCAGTGCGGAGGGTCCTGCTTTCAGACCGGAAAGTCCCGCTCAGGTTACAGCGCGCGGTGTGGATATCCACAGGGTGTGGGATCGGCTGAGCTGCGCAGGGTTGGAGGGGGAGGTTGAGCTCTGTCGGGACACCAAGTGGACCATTCAAAATGGCTGTATACACTGTTTAGAATCAGTTTTTTCACGAAGATTTCGATTATACTTTCCGATGAATTGCTCCTCTTTTCTAAATATTGTTTAAAAGAAACAGATCAAGTCACGCTCCTGGAGCATGGATCTGAGAAAACGGCCGAAAATTTCTCCCGTTGGGGGGGGGGTCTGAATAATATTGGTCATGTCCACACCTCGTGCCGTACCCTGGTCCCGCTCTCAGAACGGAAGGTTCCGCTTTTGATCCGAGTTTACACACCGTTGGGCCGCGAGCACCAGTGGTTAGCTCAGAAGGATCCACTGTTTGTCCGCTAGCTATCTCTCTCGGTTCATCTGGGCTTATCCACGGTCGGTCCGCAAGCTCCCACGGTCAACAAAAATTGAGCCACTTTTAGCTCAGAGGCTCCCTACGGTCAGTCCGCAACCAGTCTAGGTTAGTCGTGAAGCTTTCGCGGTTGGTCTGAAAGCAGGGGTGCTCTTAGTGCTGAAGCAGCAAAGGACAGTTCGAAGACGACCACTGCCAGCCTGTAATCCCATCTCCCCAATGAGATGTATAACGGTCTTGAATAAAAAAATCAGGAAATCCGTCCAACTCAAGCAAGCTCCACCACCATTACCAAATTTGAACGCCACTAACAATAAGCATGCCGTTGTATGCAAGAAACTCACTTTAGGTTAATTACTTCACCAATACTACATAAAAATTATAAAAGGCAAGGAATGCGTCTTGAATAAATAAATAATTAAAATTACTAAGAAGGTTAGCAACTAAATACCTGACTACCAGTGGCCGTATTCATGAAACGGCGGGCGCAGGAAGGAGGCGTAACCTTTCCGTACCTGCCGTATGGCCACCAGTTTTGTGGCTCCTCTGTTGAGATTTCAGTAGTGGCGGCCTCCTCTTCGCCACCTGTCAGAGCAGAGACAGGCATGGGTAGCCACCTGCAGAGACCAAGAGGAGACCGCCGGGTAGAAAACAGCTGTGTCTCAACCCCGCTATCAATGCATTGCGGCGGGCACAGCATGCCCGACCTCGACTGTGCGGGTGGACGGGCAGAGCGCGCGCCGCCTGCCGGTAACATATTGATCGCGTTCTCAAACGCAAGATCGACGTAGCAGGCAGCCACCATTCTCTCCTTCCACCCGCTAGGTGGCTAGGAACTTTCCTCTCTTCTCGCCAGGTAGCAGGTAGCCTTCCTGTCTACCTGCCGGGTTCCCAGATCGTAAACTCGTCCAACAGCGGGTGGACTTTGTACCTTCCTGGGGGCTCTCAGGGTTTTGCGAATACGGACACAGGTACCTGGCTTAAAGTACCTTTTTCTTGGTTTCACGTTGGAAATACAGCTCCAGTTACCTACTTCACCAAATAGGATGCCAGGGCCCGTAGTAAACCCCCAGTGCGCTGAGGTGAGCTCACTGCATGCGGTCAACTTGTACGGGAAGGCATGACCGCATCAATCGAACCATTACACGGTTAGCGATGGCTGATCTCCCTGTGGACGGGAATGGTGGTCACACGGCTGGTTCGGCGCACTTGGGGTGCGAAGAGGGTCACCTCCGCGCCTGCGGGCAGCTGTTGGGGCAAGAAAAAATAGCACAGGTTGCGCGAAGACGCAGCGCGACGGTCATTTGAACCCCGTGAGCTGCCCCTTGCGACTTAGACCCTAGTTATACACCAGCGTTTTGCCGCCGCTGGCTTCCGCGGCATGTCTGCTATTGGTCAATTTCGAAATCTGAGCATTCGCAGACGTCCCGCGAAAACCAGCGGCAGCGAATCGCCGATGTATAACTACGGCCTTACGGGTCTCGCCTGACGGTCGTCGCAGTCCGCAACTTCGCGTTCCACATCTTCGAACAGTAAGCCGAAACCTGCGACCAAAATCAATGCTGTGAACGAGCGAGGCGGGTGTTCAGTAAACGCAAAACAGCTGAATCGAGCTGAAGTTTGCTCGATTTTCAGCTAGTGGTTCCTTCCTGCATCACCAAGGTAGGTTGTTTTGCAACGAAATCGTTTTAATAATTATTTCTGAGTTATTTGAAGCCATGCGTAGGATTGAAGGTGACTTTAAAAAGTATTTCCCGTTTTCGTTCCGTTTTGTTTTCTAGTTAACAGTTACTTCGGTTGTTTTTTTGGATTGAGAGATGAACGATGAAAAAAGTGATCCGTTGAGCTGTTTCATGTTGCTTGCTAGCCTCATTTTATTACAGAATATTGATTTACGGTGCTGCAAAAGCGTCGAATATTCGATTTTCCGAATTTTCGGTCGATTCAATGCACGGACTTTCGAACGTTTAGCCACCAACGAAATCATCCAGCAGTACCTATGATTGTCCAGAATTCATTAAGAAATTCGAACATTTATTCGATTAGGTTGGAGGCCGCTTTTCCGAAGACAGTCATCAATAAGAAAAATATTTGTAGGGGTTATCCGAATATGTTCATACATTCGCGTTTTCTTGAACCTCATTCGAAAATAAGTTGTTCATTCAGCAATCTTGGAAAGGCCCAATTGAAATAGATTCTTCCGGGATTCTCGAAAAGGTTATATTAACAGAAAATCATTCATTATTCATCCCATTATACCAGAAACAACCCAAATTACTCCTCCAAGTATTTATTTAGAGTTTTCATAATAGCAATGATTCATAGCAGTATCAATGATAAGAATTTTTTGCTCATTTCTCTGAATAAATCTTGAGTGGACCTCCCCGTCTAGGATAGAGCCAAAATCCCTCTTCCAAAACGGATCCAATCTTACCCACTGCTACCATAGCCACAGAAATAATTATGAAAACATGTTTTCGTGCGAAGAACTACCCTTGGTGCTGCAGGAAGGTAATGCAGGATAGAGGAAGGGAACAATTATGTAGTGGGTATAGAAGTGAACATTAAGACGGAATGCGAGTTTATAGACCATCCCACATCACATATGTTATCGAATCATGAATCGTGAAATCAATAAATGCTCTATGTGTGCAACACGCTTGCCTTTCCCATCGTACTCAGTAGATAAAAAAATAAATGTCTTGTAACTGTTGATTTTCGGTTAGCAGGACTGCAAGTCGCGGCTTGCTTGCTATATGGTGCCACAATACAGACTTCCCTACTTGGCAAAACTTGTTTCGCCCTGCAAACGATTTCCTCTTCAAATTCTAAATAGAAGTTCTATAGGTCACAGGCGCGAAATCCATCCAAAACCATACTTGAATCTTTTCGCACTCGGTTATAAAACGATATCATGACAAATTTGGTGTAAGAGCTTTCACCTGGTAAAGATCGTACCTTAGAGTTGTCGTTCTCTAGCCTCTGTTCATCGCGCTGCTCCGCCTAACATGTTAATTGCACAGTCTTACACTCCTTCGTGAAGTGCTCCCATCAAAACGTAATGGCAAAAAGTTTCGACTCGATAGGAATCGAACCTTGGCCATGCACACCCAAGTCCCCGTCGTTCACCCCTGCACGACGCTGGCGGCAGCATTCCCAGATAAAAACAGCCCACTTCCCGCCAACCAAGTCGGGCTAGTCGACTTCGCGCGGCCCCAATTTTGTGGGCGTTGCGCAGCGCCCCACTTCTCGCCGAGAGAGAGGTTTTCCAGTGTTCCCGCAGAGTGTCGGCGGGCAGTCGGCTATTCCTGGGGGGGGGGGGGTATCGAACACTCACTCATCGGTTACCATGCTGATATCGCCAACGGGCAAGTGAGTGTAGTAAGCAACCCTGTGTAGACTTACTCCTTACTTGTCAAGAGCAGTTCAAGTTGAAATGCCCAGAAGCGGGTTTTTGGGATGATTGCATGGGATGACTGCAAGGACCAGTAAGTGTAGGAAGCTCCCCCGTATAAGCTCACTCCTTACTTGTCAAGAGCAGTTCAAGTTGAAATCCCTAGAAGCGGGTTCTTGAAATTTTGTTCTGACAGACCTTTACTTAGAGGGTGATTTTTAAATGTGCCGCGAACTGTTTAAAGACTGTCTTCTGTCAGTCATCAGATTAGCCGTAAGGCGGTGGCAGAAGAGCCGCAGAGTGCTTGTTCACCGTGTACGGGCAGTTCGCCGTGTACGGGCAGGACTTTGGGAGCTGCAGCGATGGGCGCAAGAAGCCAGAGTGGCATTGTTTTCGCAGACATTTTTTTGCAAAGTGTTTTCCTGGACGGCCCCTGCAATCGAACGGGTGCATATGACAAGACAGCAGAGAGTACTCTCACCAGTCAGATATGCTTATGGGGTGAAGAATTCATAACACATTGAAAGCCGCAATGCTAGAGTTTTTATTGCGTCCTTACAGAGCGATAACCCAGAGCTGGACGTGGCTGCTGATGGGGCCTACGACAGCCGTGGGTACTGCGCTGAAATAGGAAAGGTTGCTGTTGCCGATCAATGCACTAGCCTCATAATGCATACTGAAGTATTAAATCGCGCACATGTGGTCAGTGTTTTTGTAAGCATGCGAGTCGCCGTAGATATATATCTCTATAATAAAAAATATTCGGAAAATCTAAGCCCAAGAATGGAAATTGAGGGCATGAGGAGGGCTTTGCGTTGGTTGATGACGCAAGGATTCAGCATCGCTTCTCTTACAACTGATAGAAGCCGCTCATTTGCCACGCTGTTGAAAGAAATGGAACGGACTCAACGGTCCTAAATTCGTCATTTCAATCGATGGTTGGCATGTCATAAAATCTTTTGGCGATGACCTGCGAAAGGTAATGTTCTGCGAGAATGTCACGAAAACCAAAAGAGGTTTGTCGATATTTGAAGCAGTCACGGCGGGCCCAGTGTTCGGCGATTGCCCAGTGGATACAGAGGGTGATGGGCCAATTCTGGAGC
This sequence comes from Aplectana chamaeleonis, assembly GCA_029168955.1. Taxonomy (NCBI): domain Eukaryota; kingdom Metazoa; phylum Nematoda; class Chromadorea; order Rhabditida; family Cosmocercidae; genus Aplectana; species Aplectana chamaeleonis. The sequence goes on along the minus strand of JAPDOI010000019.1, from coordinate 2,052,690 downwards.
TGCGTAGAGGCTGGTAGACCAGGAGAAGACGTGCGAAATCGTTTCAATGTGTGTCTGATGCGTGTACAAGACGTTCATCAGTGGGAGGAGGTTTTTTTTAAACTACTCCGAGTGGAACTTTCCTAACCAAACCCCATTCCAGGATGATCTGATCGGCCCATACACAGAGTGTCTTCACGGACCACTTGAACAGCCAGGCCCAGAACCTCTGTCAATAGGAAACCTCTGTCCATGACACGTTCCGGAGTGCTGTTTTCAAGAACCGTTCCCAACAAGATCTGGGAAGGGTTGGCCCGCATGGAGGGACGTCCGTGTGTGAAACTAAGAACGCACTTGATCGGCTATATTGTCGTAAGGAAGTTCACCAATAAGTGCAAACCAATAACCTTTTTACTTACTTCTTGCATTGGAAGAACTACACCATTTAGTCCGCTAGCCACGTACACGTTGTACGTAATGCTGTCTACGATGCACTACAACTGCTTGCGGTTGGCGGAATTGGAAGGAACTAGAACGGTGAAGCGAACTATAACCGTTAAGCGGAAGTTTGCTAATAGGCAGTCGTATGTGGTGGTGAAGACCGCTCCAGCGCATGAGTGGAGGAAAGAGATCCTGAGCCATGTTCTCGATCTCCAGTCGAGCATGCTCGAGCAAGGGAAGCCCCAACCTGTGCAACTTCCGGAGCCCATCCAGCGCCTCATGGAAGCAGAGGATACTCTGGAGGAACTGGAAACGCAAGTCATGCGGGTTCAGAATATCCGCCAAAGCACAATGGAAGGGCTGGAGCTCGACATGTTCGACGATCCAGAGTACGACGACGACGATCGACTACTGCGGATGGCCTACAGCATCGTCAGCAATCCCCAGAACGAACAATGGTTGCCGGATGAATGAAAACAGGAGGCCATTTATTCGAGAGTTTGTTCAATAAATATATTTCACGTTGTTTCCTGAATGCTGATTCACTATTCCGTAAAAGAGCCGGAAGTATTTGGATTGTTCTTAGCACATCTAAAGATGAAGTCTATGAAAACGTTTTTGCGTTTTTAGCTTGCTTCTCACAAGAAGCACTTTTTGGTCAAACTGGCCATTCTAAACGAAATGTAGTTTTCCCATAACTATTTTTGGACGCAGAGTCCGGATATGACCTTCGCAGCTCACTCTGTAAAGGGTTATCAGCATTTTTAAAACTGTGCGAAAAGTTAAGAGTACCCCTCAGTCAATTTTCAGGAAATTTTCACTTTTTTCTAGGATTTCGCTCACAACGTGTATGTAGGAGTAGTCTAGTATGCTCAATACGGATCTGAGGTTTGCTTGTCAAGGTTCTGAAGTTTACTGTAAGTTGCGGTAGATACTTACAAAACCGTTTAGGGGACAAAATCCACGTTGATTTGCCACGTATATCACAGCAGTCCGGAAATCGTCAACCGATAAGAAACTTGGTGAGAATTCACTCAAAAACTTTGAAATACCGGCGGATGAACCTCGAACCTTCGTGATCACCGCCCCAAATAACTCGCCTGGGAGGATTTCAAGTCAAATCTAGAACATTTTTAACGCTATCAGAGCCCTCGATTTGGTATAAATAAACGCCCAACCGAAAATCCGTACGATTGAAAATGCTGGCAGGTACAAAATCGGGGGGAAACGCCTATAACTTCATTAAAGGCAGTGGGCGCGATCAAATAGGCTTGTCGTCTTTTCTCCCTAAACCCTTTCTGGGTCTCGAGTAATATGACCTATAAGAAAAAATAGCGAAAAAACCGCTGTTTTGGGCCAAATTCAAAGCCTGAATTTTCTTGTCTTTTGATGGTGGACGAGCCCACTCCACATCATCGGCATCGATGATCTCTTATATCAAGAACATCAGCTGGCTTGAAATTGAATTTCAATCAATGAACCTTCGAATGTATGTACTCATCTAGTCAAAAACATTTACTGGAGTGCTTTCTTTCACTGCTCAACTGTTTTTATTAGGTAAATTTGGATTTAATTGTTCCTCATAATGTCGGTGATTTTTGACTGCTCGGCATGAGACGGCGATCTTTTTGGTCGGCGCTGTGCACGTGTGCACGAACTGGCTTCTTAAAGGCAGTGTTCACGATAAATCTCGTTCTCGAGGTCTCGGAGTGAAACACTAAGTTGGCAGGTGCTGTAGAGGTAGGGTCGAAGAAGGCAACAAAAACTGGCCAGAAATAAATACAAACGGCTTTGAAAGCTCTCCCGGTGCGCCTACCTATCCCGGTCCGCCCCCCAATCGGACGAGCTTGTGGCGCCGCACACGTTTCGATGGCAAATTGCCAAACAACTCTGCCGCAGTTAGCATTATCGATTCGCGCAGATTTCACGATGAGAGCGCGCTTGCCAAAATCAGCAGGACCCATGATTCTCGTCCACGCCCTGAGTTTAGAAATCCTTATTTTGACTTATTCTAGACGTTTTCCTTCCCTGTTTCTTCACACTTAATTACCTTACGACCGAACGATTCCATTTTTGGTTCGAACTCGAGTGCGATATTCATCGTGAACACTGCCTTTAAGGCCCTAGAAACTCTATTTCTAGCCCGTTTTTCACCGCGCTACCTTCATAGTTTTTTAGCTGCTTTTGATCTAAGCTGATTTTTGTAATTTCTTCGATAACGTTTTCTATCGTGAACACTGCCTTTAAGAGCGATTCTAGGCGACTGTGAAGGGCATATACTGACTCTACGTGTGACTTTAGAAAAGTTCATTTCATTTGAAATAGCCAGTTTGAATAATAGTTGTTCTTTGTCAGCAGGGTCAGGCGGGACTGCGAAATTTCAACACGGGTAGTGGGGACGGGTCGTAAAAAAGTTTGGTCCGAAAATGATAGTTAGAGAGGATGGCAAATATCTCGGATCAGGAATGAAAATTTGGTAGAGGTATTTCGAAAAGTCTCGATATTTTGGATCACTAAGGGTAAGTAAGGATCGTTACATTTTTCAGGTTTTAGATGCTTGACCCCGATTGCTGAACGAAATTCCGGCGTCTGACAGTCTCAGTAATGAAACATGAACTGCCAAGAAATCGTGCTTCGGAGTGGGGATCCAGAAATTTTGAAAAAAAATGACGGTGGGGGGCTCTGATTTCAAAAATATACGCAACGTTTGTCAGCGATAAAAATGATTGATTACAGTTCTTCAATTAAATGACGAATTAAAACAAAAGTAGGCGATTTCATCGTGTTCTAAACCAACACAAATTTTTTTACAAAAAAACACAAATTGTAGCAATTAAACCCATGCAAAATGTGAAACTACGTCTAGAAAACTTAACGAGGTAAACAACAAGAACCTCAGCGACTCGCACCAACTTACAAAAACACTTACCCCGATGCCTCGCTTGGTTTCCTTCCGCAGCTGGTGTTTCGAAAATGCGTCGTCCTCCACCACCAATTCCATTCTACAACGCGCCACCAAACGTGAAGCTCTGCGTTTAGCGCAAAATCGCATGACGTTCTGTTCAAAGTGGGAGATTGCTGGTGAAATTTGGTGGAGATGGTGAAAATCAACCCCCCATAACTTCGGAATGAAGCGATTTCGTCCCACCAAACCTTGAAGATCCTCTCAGAAGGGTTCGAGAAAGCCACTGAGCGCAAAAAAAGGTTAGTGGTTTTCAGCGCGTACGATGCCTTTAAGTGCGAATTAGTGATAATGAACATCTTCCACTCATGTGGAGTAGACAACCACAATAATGAGGAGCCGGACCTATGTTGAATGAGGAACTAAAACCCCTTAAACAAAATTCACCACGCCTGCGGGTAGCGAAGCAGGCCAACACGAGTGGAACGAGAGCAGCGAGACATTGCACTGCGCCACTGCGCGATCTATCCGCTGCTAGACCAGGTACATGAGGTACTCAGATAAAAACAGCCCACTTCCCGCCGGCCAAGTCGGGCTAGTCGACTTCGCGCGGCTCCAATTTTGTGGGCGTGGCACAGCGCCCCACATCCCGCGGAGAGTCGGCCGACAGTCGGCTTTTCCTGGGGGTCATCGAACACTCACTCATCGATTCCCGCTTTGACATGATCATTGCACCACCCACTAGAGTGGAGCCAATGAACGATTGCTGAGCAGAGAACGCTGTGTTGAGACTCTTTCCAAAACCCGCGCTGTGTGCGACGCTGGTCTTGGGCAGGTGAGCCACTGTCCGTTAATGGCATCCGCGAATGGGAAGACTGCAAGGAGCAGTGAGTGTAGGAAGCTTCCCCGTATAAGCTCACTCCTTATTTGTCAAGAGCAGCTCAAGGTGAAGTCCCCAAAAGCGGATTTTTGAAATTTTCTATCAACAGACCTTTACTTAAAGGGTGATTTTTAAATGTGCCGCGGACTGTTATAGGGCTGTTTTCTGTCAGTCATCAGATTAGCCGTAAGGAGGTGGCAGAAGGGCCGCAGAGTGCTTGTTCACTGTGTACGGGCAGTCAACGAAACGGTGCTGCCGACTGCTAGCGACCGTTCTATTGGCTTTTCGCGGGAGGGGTTACGGGACGTCGGCTAGTGGTCAGCGGGAAGTGTGATGTCTCTATCTGAGAACACTCACTCATCGATTCGCACTTTGATATCATCTTTGCACCACCCACTAGAGTGGAGCCAATGAATGATTGCTGAGCAGAGAACGCTGTATTGAGACTCTTCCCAAAACCCTCGCTGAGTGCGACGCTGGTCTAGGGCAGGTGAACCACTGTCTGTTAATGGCATCTGCGAATGGGATGACTGCAAGGACCAGTAAGTGTAGGAAGCTCCCCCGTATAAGCTCACTTCTTACTTGTCAAGAGCAGTTCAAGTTGAAATCCCCAGAAGCGGGTTTTTGAAATTTTTTTCTAACAGACCTTTACCTAGAGGGTGATTTTTAAATGTGCTGCAAACTGTTCTAAGACTGTCTTCTGTCAGTCATCAGATCAGCCGTAAGGCGGTGGCAGAAGGGCCGCAGATTGCTTGTTCACCGTGTACGGGCAGCCAACAAAACGGTGCTGCCGACTGCCCGCGACCAATCTATTGGCCTTCCGCGGCAAGGGTTACGAGACGTCGGCTAATGGTACCGCGGGAAGTGTGCTGTCTCTATCTGAGTAGTGGTGCAGTGCATCGTGAAAAAAGCAAAATGCAGCCATCAGGCATCACATTATGTACTCAAAAGCACAATACAATTTCAGACATGGATTTTTTTTCGATTTTCATCTATTTAATTCTGTAGCAGACTACTCCTCTATAACTCTTGTCAAGAACGAGATCTCAGTTTCCTCTGAAAGGCGAGATAAAAACGGCCACTCTTTACATAGTCTTCGAACTCAATATCGGTTACATACATGGATGGATTTCATCAACGACTTTGTTTTCCATTCCTTTGCCAGCTTATCTCTTTATTCTGATTCCCTCAAGAAATAGATGAGAAACCAGTTAGGGGAGGGGAGCGCAAATATGATTAGCGGGTGATTCTCTTCAAGCTAAGCAGTTTGAATTTTTTTTTCTTTAAGGCAATGTCCGCGTTAATTTTCAGATTTTCTCCATACTATAAGTGTGCCTTTTTTCAGACAAAATATCTTTCCGGTTACCGGCACACTCTTTGAATATGATGATTTTTTGTCAGGGTTTCCTTCTAGTGATATTTGATGACAATTGCTGTTGCTGATTCTTCTACAATACCGGCCATAACTTCTGTCCCAAAGCGCGTCGGCGACGCGAAGTCGGGTCGAAAACGCCGTTTTCGTTCGGAGTGGACTTTTTGAGAACCTGAAAAAAACCATTCGATTCCCCTCGATGAGGAGATTGCGATTATATGTTCGAACTTGAGAAAAACTCAAGTCTTCACATAGTTATGGCCTATTTCCCCTAAAAGGTGTCAAAATCTTTTTGAGTGGTTACTTTCTGAATCTTAAAACACTGATCGCTTCTTCTCGTCGTCCTGATTCCAAAAATCTTTTCAAGTTCGGAAAATGTTACATCTTGACATAGTTATGGCATATTTCGCCCACCCAAACAGTAGGAATGCTCTATCAACGGCGAAACTTGAAAGTAAGCATCACCAGTATATTTGTGTCGTAATTCTGCTTCTGAGCTGTCTCTGTACCTTTAAAAGTGCGAGATTTGAGTCTTAATCTTTCTTTGTTTTATATGAACTCGGTTTTGGCGATGGTCTCCCTTCAATTTCTCGGCTCTCCACGCTCTACACGCTATTGTTCCTCTCTCTCTGACGCACTCCTCGCTGCCTGTACTGCCTCGCTCGAAGACAGTCCCCCAAAACCGAATAGAATTCGAGGAACGGAGACGGACTGTAGAGTCAGTGTTATGAAAGCTCGGTATCTGAAAGACCAAAGGTCGAAATGGGAGAAGAGTAAACATCATGGGTGTTCTCTGAGATATTGCTATAGCGAGACGGAACGCTGGTCGACTCAGAAAAGAAACCAGTTATATGAACAGGTGGTCCGTATTGAATCAGCATCAAGAGAGAATCGGAACAGGAGTTAGCGTTATGGGTGGTTTGTCCCTGGTTTACCTGGTTTAGTAAATCCTATTCTCACACTACAGAGAGTAATTCAGTGGCTATAGACCACCGAGACAGCGCGCGCGGTCGCGGCGAACACAGCATTGATTCGTTTCACACTCGTCATTGAGCACTCTTCCGGCAATGGGGATGTAAAATCATGTCATAAAAGAAAAGTATCGCATCCTCGTTTAATGAGAAAAATGCATATTCACCTAGTTGAGAAAAATCCTCCGTATTAGCTCAATTTAAAAAGAAATATCCAACGCTGCCATTCTGAAAATTCTCTGTTGTCGGGCAGCGATTCCGCGGCTATAGACCACCCAGCCAGTGCGCGCGCAGCATTTATTCGTTTCCCAGGCGAAGTGTGTGACTCATCATTGAGGAATCTTCCAGGAATGCATGCAAGGAAAGTATCGAATCCACGTTTTATAAGAAAAAAAATGCATTCTCACCCAGTTGAGAAAAATCCTCCGTATTAGCTCAATTTAAAAAGAAATATCCAACAGTGCCATTCTGAAAATTCTCTGTTGTCGTTCAGTGATTCCGCGGTTATAGACCACCGAGCCAGCGCGCGCGGCCGCGGCGCGCGCAGCAATTATTCGTTTCCCACGCGAATTGTGTGAATTATCATTAATTTTTAATCTCACCTTCTGCATGAATTGCACTTTATCCGCGGACTTCACGCGGTCATCCTGTGCTTTGTCCAGTTCGTCCGTTTGATCTTCGTAAATTTCTTCTAGTTTTCTCACAAACTTTAGCGGATTTTATTATGTCTGTTGAAGTATTTTTTCTATCTTGGTACAATTGTGATTTTTGCTAATAAAACGTTGATTCAATACTTTATGGGTCCTGAATGATGGCCGAAGAGTGCAGAAAGATGAGTCGCACCCTTCTTCGGGAAACGAATGAATGCTGCGCGCGCCGCAGCCGCGCGCGCTGGCTGGGTGGTCTATAGCCGCGGAATCACTGACCGACAACAGAGAATTTTCAGAATGGCACTGTTGAATATTTCTTTTCAAATTGAGCTAATATGGAGGATTTTTCTCAACTAGGTGAAAATGCATTTTTCTCATTGAACGAGGATGCGATACTTTTCTTTTATGACATGATTTTACATCCACATTCCCGGAAGAGTGCTCAATGATGAGTGTGAAACGAATCAATGCTGTGCGCGCCGCGACCGCGCGCCCTGGCTGGGTGGTTTATAGCCACTGAATTACTCACCGTAGTGTGAGAATAGGATTTAGTAAACCAGGTAAACCAGGGACAAACCACCCATAACGCTAACTCCTGTTCCGATTCTCTCTTGATGCTGATTCAATACGGACCACCTGTTAAAGTCTAGTTTTGACTGCAGGTGGTCGCTGCGGCCGTGCGAGAGACAACTGTTCCTTTTTCATCGCGCGTAATGGAAAGCCGCTCTAATTGTGATCGCTTCGTGGCAAACGTCCTACATCGCTGGGTCGCGATGAGGAAATCCTATGTTTTACTGCATCGCTGCTTGAAGAGCGATTCTCAATGGTCGCTGGCCATCGCTCCATCGCGGCCAAAATGGCAGCGATGGAGCGATTGCCAGCGAATGACACGTTTCGTCTAGTGAACATTGACCCTTTCACATGATAAAATCAGTGTTTTCGAGTTGAAACGCGTTATTGATGAATACCATTCATTAATTTCACTGATTGGTTGAATTTCTTCTATCATCCGTGGGCCTATGCACTATGAACAGAATCGCTGCCGCTGCTAGATCGCTGCAGCAGCGGGTGCAAAATCGCTGCGATGAGAAACAGCAGCGATGCAGTCAAAACTAGGCTATACATAACTGCTTTCTTTTCTGAGTCGACCAGCGTTCCGTCTCGTTATAGCAATATCTCAGAGAACACCCATGATGTTTACTCCTCTCCCATTCCGACCCTTGGTCTTTCAGATACCGGGCTTTCATAACACTGACTCTCCAGTCCGTCTCCGTTCCTCGAATTCTATTCGGTTTTGGGGGACTGTCTTCGAGCGAGGCAGTACAGGCAGCGAGGAGTGCGTCAGAGAGAGAGGAACAATAGCGTGGAGAGCGCGGAGAGCCGAGAAATTGAAGGGAGACCATCGCCAAAACCGAGTTCATATAAAACAAAGAAAGATTAGGAGTCAAATCTCACATTTTCAAAGGTACAGAGACAGCTTAGAAGTCAGAATTACGACACAAATATACTGGTGATGCTTACGTTCAAGTTTCGCCGTTGATAGAGCATTCCTACTTTTTGGGTGGGCGAAATATGCCATAACTATGTCAAGATGTAACATTCTTCTAAACATGATAATATTTTTGAAATCAGGACGACGAGAGGAAGCGAACGGTGTTTCCAGATTCGTAAAATAACCACCTCCAAAGATTTTGACTTCTTTTAGGGAAAATAGGCCATAACTATGTGAAGACTTGAGTTTTTCTCAAGTTCGAACATATAATCACAATCTCCTCATCGAGAGGAATCGAATGGTTTTTCAGGTTCTCAAAAAGTCCACTCCGAACGAAAACGGCGTTTTCGACGCGATTCCGCGTCGCCGACGCGCTTTGGGACAGAAGTTATGGCCGGTATTGTAGGTTGCTGTTTTATCACAAATAGGATTTTCTGGTGGGCTTCCATATTTTTTTGCCTTGAAGGTCTTGTTAGGTTCACAGTTTGCTGCTATTTTTTGAGGTTCCTCCTGACGAGAGGTTTTTTTTTGAACGGCTCACCTCACTTTTTTGTTTGAGTCCTAGAACTTAAGTTTTGGTGGCGAAGACACTATTTCGATGTTTTTCCTAAGTACCGTGTGTTCAGTGAAGTTTGTTATATTGAATTCAGATTTTCTTTTGTAAAACTCGTTGGTTAGAAAGGAAGGATATTTCTTGTGTTGCATGATTGATGAATTGTTGTTGGAATAAGTAGATTATTATTATGGAAAATCAGAAAATCATATGCGGAAAATGGTGAAAATTGGTACGAAGGGTAAAGACGAGCATAGTATTACGTAATAGACGTTAAAGTCATCTAGGATTTCAAAATTGATCAAAGAGATGCTTTTCCAGGTTGATGGCGTCACGAGCGCTTATTTCAGATGGGGTCAACCCGTTCTCTGTAGCGTGTGCGATGCTGTTCTCAATTCGGGGCCGCTCCGTTCGGTTTAAAGGCAGGGTTCTCGATAAAATTGGTTGTTGCGATATCCCCATGGAATGGTAGGTCTGGCCATCACAAAAGTGAAAATCAGTAGAAAATTAGAGAAAAACGCTCAGGAACAAGTTATTCCTTGGTGTCCTCCCGCCACCAGCTACCGAAATTTGTGTAAAAGCCTGGTTTGTAAACTTTTATTTTGGTTGTACAGTAATTTCTGCGCAATTCTGGAGACTACTGACCACTTTGGCAGCAAAATGAAAGGCGGGAAAGAATGCATAAATGAATATCCCGTTAATTAGGGGGCTGGCCGACACCGGCAATTAGCCGCTATACCTTGTTTTTGAACATTTTCCGGCAAATTTCCAGGTTTTTTCGCTTACTCTCACTCTTGTGGTGACCAAATCTACATTCTCATGAAGAGAACTCAAAAGTCGTTTTTATAGCGAACCCTGCCTTTAAAGGCACAGGACACCTAAAAAATAAATTTTCAGATTTTATGCTTATCTTGAAGACAGTCAAATGCTGATCATAGTGGTATCTCTGAAATCGTCCAGGACCCCCTATGAAAAGAGTTATGGCTCTACAAAAATGCCTAGACTTTGAGGATTAAAAATTGGTGGACGAGTTGTCTCAGGCCTGTATTTCTCTTCATTCGCAATCGTTGCGTGAAAGAAGGCCAAGATGTGGAAACAGTCCGGTACTGGACTGAAGAACGACGACTTGTTGGAAATCCATCCAGCCGCTATCGAGTTCGAAAATCTGTTAGGGGTCGGGCTTGTGGTGGTCAGCGAAGGGGTTCGGGCCTGTGGTGGTCGCTTTTATCTCGCCTATTTGGAGGAATTGAGATCTCGCATTTGGCACGTGTTATACAGGAGGGGTCTTCTACACAATTAAAGGCAGTGTTCACGATAAAAAATGTGTTTCAGCTTCCACTAGGAATGGGTAGTGGAGGGGCATACTGTATCGCTGACGTCGAAAGAACGCATGAAAACAAGCCATGAAAAGCTCCAATAGAGCCCGAAGTTGCCACTTCGAGCGCAAGGGAAACCCCGAAAGCGCATCACACGCCCACCGACGTGAACAAATGAATGCTCGAAATCGTCAGATGAGCGATGATTTCCAATCATTAGCCCCGTTCTTTCCTTCATTCTCAGCTTCTCTCTTAACTCAGGTCAGCTCGCATAGATCGGCTGCAAAAGACGGAAGTTACAAGCCTCGGGCAACTCGTCGACCATTTTCCTTAGCTCAATCTTTGAGGGACCATAACTCCGTTCCCAAAAGGTCTCAAACGACTTCAGAGAATACATTAGAATCAGGATGGGGCGCTTTTCAAGATAGGTGGAAAAACAGAAAAACGATTTTCATCGTGAACACTGCCTTTAAATGAAAATCTCAAAATTCATATCTGAGGAAGTACTGTGCCTTTAAAGGCAAAATCAGCAGTTGGGAAAATTTTGAAAATCGCCCGAACAGCTACCGTGGTCCGGAATGCAACCGAATATCGCTCCGAGCAGAAACGCGGTCGCTCGGAGAGCGACTCCTTTCGCCCGAGTGAATGGAAAATTTTCACTCGCAGCGGAGAGACAGCGTCGCTCGAGTTGCCTTCTGGTAAGAGTCCGAACGATGGTTTGTCGGGGAAAATACACGACATGTAAGGATGAGGAACACCTTGAAGACTCTCTTAGAATAAATGAATACATAACAAAAAATCCCATTACACAATGGAGACGCGAAGACAGCCCGAGAGAAAGGAATATTCGATAAAGTAACACAATCATGGAGGCACTGCAATTTTCACCAATACGTTCAATTTCGATTCACGGAAACACTTGTTTTAGAGCCACTGCAAACCGCAGTTGCTGAGTTCCCATCTTTGCATGCTGCAAGAATGAAAACAAACATTTTCAGACCGAAAATCGACAATCTTGGCTGGTGCCAGGTTACAGGAGCACCTCAGCTCTTTCTACAATAACAATTTTCTTCCCGAAGTAGAATACGGGTTGGTTCACCATGACCTCATTGCATTTCCGTTAATGTTCTTGAGAACGTCGATGTTTATCAGGTTCTCCTTCGACGAAGAAGCCCAATTTCATGCTCTAACTAGAGCTTGCTTCAGACTTCCTGCGAGGTTTTACAAAATAGAGTCTTGATAGTCGCGCGTGTACGGCGCAAAATAAACAATCCTTGCCGAAAATTCCCGAAATGTTCGAGGGACTTGATAGAAGGGCTTAATTGCAGCTCCGCAAGGAGAAGTGGGGTACCCCCCGAAAGACAATTTTAAGTTTGCTAAGGAAAATCGATCGTGAACTGACTCAGAACTGTTTTGAGGGGGGTGACGATTATAAATTGCCATCGACACAAAATTCTCACGGTAAACAAAATTGATGATACCCATTTGATAAGGGGTAGGGTATGTAAGAAATTTAGAGCGGTATAGTTTCATTCACACACCGTCTTTCTCCATAAGTGAGCGGCTGAAGCTGAACAGACTAGGGACTAGGGAAACAGCCTCACTGGTGATAAAGATATCACGGTATCGGGGCCTGAACATGGAAAGCTCTCGTAAGAAAAACTACAACACTTCCGTGAGAATTTTGTGCCGGTGGCAAATTATATACTTGTGAGGGGGAGGGGAAGTTACGTTGGGTGCTGATTACGAATCTGACGTCCACTTGTTGATTTTCTGGAGATTTCGTGTATTCGCTCGCAAGCTCCAGATCGGTGGTAGGGGGATTTCCAAAGTCTAGAGGAGACCTTTGGCTAGTTCCGAAATTTTACGATAGATTTAGACCAAACACTCTTCCCGGGTGTTATTTGTAGCGCAAAATACGGATCTGAGGCTAGTTTCTCGATAGATTAAAGGCAGCGTTCACGATGATCATCCTCGTTGGCTTTCCACAGTGAAATGATAGGCGAGAAGGATCCTAGGCTCCCAGTGTCGAAAGAACGGTAGAAAACGAGCCAGGAGCGGCCAAATAACGGCTGCAAACAAGCGTTTTGGTGCCCCAGACACGCCTGGTGCCCCAGATCCTCCCCTCAAAAAGAACAAATGAAGACTCAGATTACAGGAATGATCAACTGAAGAAAGTGCTGATAAGTGAGCTGTTTGTTTCATTGCACTGATAGGTATCATCCTTCTAGCGGTCAATTCCTCCACGCTCAGAAATCAACGTAAACAAGAGAGGGCCTATTCTGGCTCAAAATCCGACTTTCGCGTCCTTTTTAAGCATGCCTTGCTATATAGGGCACCAGACCTTCCGTAAACCGTTGAGATATCGGATGTGAAATTTATCGTGAACACTGCCTTTAAAGAAGGTTACCGTGATTATTCACTAGCTCGAATAATGTCCCAGATTTGGTCCAAAACTTCTCTTTTGGGTTGTCTGAGATGAAGAACACGACTTCAACGTCCATTTCTGAATTTTCGAGAAATTAAGAAGAAATACCTTGTAGGAAGGTATATACAAGCAATCCCTCAGTGCACCCTTAGTCTACTATCCCATAACCAACTGGACGCGAAAAAAATCTGACTGTGGCGGTATTCAGTGGCCCTAAAACAGTAATTTTGCTGTAAATTAAATTTTTACATGGATCCTGTCGTAAGGCAGCTGAGTTCGACACTGAACTTAGGGGATCCTTGTGTCAAATAGCTAAGAATGTTAGAGTGGGGGTGGTAGCAAACAATCCAAAACCTCAACCTCACACTCACTTTAAAATGTCACTAAACTGGCACTTTAAGCTTCCAACGGTTAGATGTAGAGAGGGTTTTTGGGGTCCAGGAAACCCAAAAAATAACTCTGCACACAAAATGGTGATGTGAGGTCTAGCTAACGTTGACATTATTTGGCCCCTTCGGGGTGGCCTTCCCCTTCCTCTCACGTCGATGTGATATCAGCCTCTTAGACCGTGTCAGAGGATGACGAAACACTGCGTGGTTAAGGAGGGCGCACACGGCGAAATCGCTATCACGAAATTCTTCTCCGAGTAGAATTTCCCCGCAATCATAGTCATAGTTGGTGACTGGCGCGAATCAAGTGCATGAATTGAGATTCGCGGTGGCCTCGGAACGCACACGAACGGACAAGCGGCAGGTATGATACCGTGCGCGGCGAGGGAACAATCTGTCTTCTCCCCATAGAACTTTATCAGCTGTGGCAGTGATAACAATGCAATAATTGCATTGCTTGATATCGATCAAATGCCCCTGTAGTTGCCTCAGCATCCCCCAGCCCCCCCCCCTTTAAGAATTTAAGAGAGATGGCTTCTCTGATTTGATTTTCTATTTCAGAATTCAATTGCTGAATGTTTAAGTTTTTTCATTTGTTGCGTTAGCATCACTACAGTTATTTCATGCGGTTTTCAAACGTTTGATGTCATGTAAGCATTTCTATTTTCAATGCTGAATTTCTGTGCTGGAATTTTTATGCTTTCTTCGGTAAAACTCCTTTTTACCTTGTATTTTTGAATTTGCTTTTTGAGATTTTTTAACGAGATTTTTGAATGCGCCCCTTAGTTTCGACTGTTTTTAGAAGAAAAAAAAACAGCTGACTGCAGCCGTATTTATTCGTAATGTTCATCTGTAGTATTCCGTTCGTGCACCGCTATAGCTAGTTCTTTTCATAAAAAATGTTTTTCATAATTATTTGTAAAAGTTTGACAGCTGTGGGAAGCAGGCTCATCCTCGCCCGTGGCTATTAAACTGTTATTAATGATTATTGAGAACGTTTTTTTATGAATAGCAACAACCTTAATAATGCAGGAAGGAAATAAAGATTGTAAATGATCACATGGGTAGACAAAGCTGCAATCAGGTGCAATATTATCCCTTGAAAGTGTGTTCCAAATCTTATTGAAAACGCGTTTGCAGACAGTGAAATCAATAACAAACTGAAAACGAATTTCACCAGGGAGAAAAAGAGAAAAATAAATTTGAAATTCAGAATAACAAAATTAAAGGCAAAATACTCAAGCGACATCGAGATCGTATAAAACCACATAAAGTAATTATGATGATCAAAACCTCAATAAATGGGAACATTAAATTTACCATTCACAGTATACGAAGTAGACCAATAGAATAATAAGCCATTCACCTCACAATTCTCAAGAACCGAGGAAAATTGATAAATATGGAATGTCGTACTTTCGAAAAAAATCGGAATTCCGACAAGTTTTTTCAAAATTGTACAACCACAGTATGTACAGTTCAACTCCGCATTGCCGTTCAGTCCGCAAAATGCGCGCTGCTTGCGAAAGCGTGCTGCGGCGCGGTTGCGAGTATCCTCAGACAGGAATGTGGGATCACCCGGGCGGTGGGATCACCCGGGCACCAAAGGCAAAAACCGCCCGGGTGATCCCACATCCCTGTCTGAGGATACTCGCAGCACGCTTTTGCAATCAGCGTGCACTTTGCGGACTGAACGGCAATGCGTAGTTGAACTGTATGTATGTCAAGGCTGTGCAACACACACACTGGACTGCGAGCTTCTGCTACTCCGACAGCCGAAGTCTTAGGGTGGTCGACTCGTAGTTGCATCATCGCGAAAACTGATCTGCGGAATCTTTCTTTGAGTTTCTCATCAATTGCTGACTTGTGATGCTGGACGACGATTAGCAACTCGCGACCTACGCATCATCTGGATTTGGACGATGGAAAATCATCGAAAACCCTATTGAAACAGAGTAAAGGAAGAGTTGCACACCATCCCGCACTCAGCAACGCAACTAGCCGCATAACCACTCACATGCATAACAATGCACTTAGCGCAAGTTGCGGTTGACGAGATAGCGCAGTGGCATTGCTCCCCGTTCTTGAGCGCGCGGGTAATGGTTCGATCTGAAGGCCACGTTTTGAAGGCCGCGTGGAACCCAACTCACCATCTTCTGCCCATCATATCGCTCTCTGACGACCGAAGTTGCACTCAATTGCCACTTCGATATTCCTGTTAAGTTGCGATTTCGTGAAGTTTGCTACCACCACGGGTGTCGGTGGTGTAATGTTGACACTCTCGTCCTCGCAAAGCTTTGCTATGCAGTTCTGCCTGACACCTAAGTTTTGTGGTCAACTCAGCTATCTTGTGATATCTTGTGATCATACTGTGTTTCTCTGGACCGAATTCCGGTCCGCAATTGCGCCTCGACACGCTTTGCGGCCGCACGCGCTCGAGTCACTCGAGTTTCCAGCGCCAAAGCCGACTCGATGTGGCTTTTTTATACAGTTTCTTCCTCAATTTTTTAAGTTTCCAGTTCACGAAACCCACCTAGAGTCAACAGATCGGCGGCTGCGGCGCTAGAAACTCCCGACTCGGGAGCGCGCGGCCGCAAAGCGTGTCGGTTTCGCAGTGCAGAACGACGTGATCGTATGTCGCGAAAGTTACCATACCTCTAACATTTGTTATTGATCTCACTCCCTAACGACCACTGTAGCTGGCCTGGCACTGATGGTGGGGCATTGCAGCAGTAGCGGCTGTCACTAATATCATCAATACGATCGTTAACCGTGCGCCGCCCTCGGACGCTTGCGGCTGGACGTTAACTATGGACACAGCCTCGCACTGCAGCCAGCTGAGTGGCTTCGTCAAATGGTGACCTTCACACATTCCTTTTTTGCCCGGCACTTCCGTGGCGTGATGCCTCAAGAGTACCACCCGATCGAATTCTGTCCATGCTCATCATCTGAAATGTGTAGCAATAACAACCGTGAGAGTTGAAGACGTTACCCATCTCTGAAACCTTGTGGACCACTGCTGTACTCCATGCGAAATTTATGCTTCTTCGGGTACAAATTTGACTAGGTTGAAGTGATAAGGCTTCTGTACCAAAAGAGTGGCGCGTTTCCGAACGTGGCGAAGGTGTCTTAATTTTTCCGGTATCAAACAAACGTATCACTAGAAACAACTAAACAGATGCGCTGAAAACAGAGACTTACCTATGAACAACTTTTCTATTCGGACTTATCAGGTCAACTTGGTACACTTCAGTTCTTGGAGTCAGTGAACCTCAAAGGCATCGTACGCGCTGAAAACCATGTTTCGTTTTCGAACGCTTTTAAGTTGTTAGCCTCCTATAGTGACTAAAGGTAGCGAAAAGCCCGCTCAAAAACGTTGACTTTTCAGGAAAAAACGTTTTAACAAAACTTCTGAAATTCATTTGAAATTCGCGCCGGCATCGATTCGGGATAGTTACGCGAAGGGCGCAAGGAACAGCGTTACAATTCGTCCATTGGCGCAGCGTTGGAAGCAATTCACCGAGGACGCCAATCTGCACATCGTCCTTGCTCGTTGTGTGACGAGAATTTTCCAGTCGATAATGCCACTTTCGTCCGACGGTGCGTCAGCGTGCAGTGGCATGCCCTGTACTTAGCGACACGACGTTCTGCTCAAATAATGCGAAAGTGTCAAATAACTGATGGAAGGGCCGGCCCCTTTTGCCAGAACTCCTTACTTTCCACTTCCTATATGCTCACAATGGCACGTTTTTGACCAGCCAAGCTCGTTGTACGTTCTCACAGGGGCCCAAGGAAGGGATTGAGCATAAAAAAGGGAAGTGGATTTCAGCGCGTACGATGCCTTTAAAGGCACAGTCCAAGCTCAAGGGTAATTTTTGGTATTAAACTGCAGGTGCCGTGTATAGCAACCCTGCCAAGCGCAATATCTCAATTCGCACAAATAAGCAAGAAAAGCAAGGAAAAGGTCGACCCCGCCCCCATGGAAGAAAAAATCGGTAAAGCCCGCCGACAAGCTTCCGGTCTCAGTACTGAAGAGAAGCGCGATAGATTTTGTTCCGAATCTATGTTCCTCTATTTGTTTTCGGTCTGGCTTTATTGCGTGACCTGCTTCAAAACGATAGCTGCGAATAACGAGAAAAAAACAGGCATGAGGCAACTCGTCCGCGAACTTCTCGCCGTTCAAATTCAGAATCTTTTAGGGATTGTGACTCTGCTCGTAGTGAGTTCTTAGCGATTCTGAAGACACTTTTGTTATCAGCGTATAATTTTCTTTAAGTTAAGCAGGATAACGAAAATTCGATTCTGCGGTTGGACTGTGCCTCTAAGAGTCAAAAATATCTGGTATCGGGTTGGACAGTGAAATTTCGGATTAAATTATGTCTATCAAAGCGGACCTCGATGCGGATTCAATGAAAGGTGTTATACTATTACTCAAAGGGAACTCGTGAATAATCGAAAATCTGTTCAACATGCCGCTAGAATGGACCTCTGGCGACATATTCAGCAGATTTTGGATTTTTTACGGGCTCCCGTCCAAGATGTTGGCATGATTGTGAAAGTTGGGTTACCGGGGAAGTACCGTCGGCATGAATCCTAAGGGATATAATCAAATCTACAGCGCAAGAGCGATTCGGCTGGCACATGTGACGCGCGCGGCGGAAAACCGCCGTGGGCGCGCCGTTGTTGGAGCGCGTTAACCGGGCGCCAACTGTTTTGCATGTCAGAGGCCTCACGCTTAGCTTACCCCAACGACAACGTACACGCAGCTGCTTTACGCCGCCCGCATCACGTGTGCCAATCGAATTGCTCCCGCGCTGTGGAATCGTTCAACATCCCGGGTTCCAATGAGACTGTGTTCACTATTGAAGGTTGGCGCGAACTCGGTGGCACATGCTATGACATAGATGCACCGAAATTGAGACAATCTCTTATGGGGAACGCAAAGTCTCATTAGCATCCATGCCAATGATCCCTAAAGCACTTCTACAATTTTCCGAACCGGTACTGGTGGTCCACGTTGGCTGTGAAGTGTAGTGCAGTGGACAAACATAAAAGCTCTTTGCGAGAATCTTGACATGTTTCAGCGCTTCACTGCTCACTTGGATCACGAGGACCTGCTCGAAAAATTGGAGAAACGCTTTATCTACAGTCCACCTTAACAAAACTAGGCGGTGGTGCATTTCCGTATTACCACTAACTAGGAACTGATCTCAGCACAAATAGGGTTTTCGAAAAATAGTCAGTTGCGGTGGAGATAAAAAGAAGCATATCGAAGTTTGTGTAATGTCCTTATTGCATACGGTTAGACCGAAAAAGACCAGAAATGAAATTTTCTGGATTCCATAATCTCAGACAATTTTGGCCTAATTCTTTCAAATGGGGGGGGGGTATTTGGGGCGCTAACCTAGAATATGAGGTCCTCTTTCAGTTTGTTTTTCGAGAGATAACTGTAACCTTTGGTACAAAAAGAAACCTACCATAGCATTCCGCAAAAAAAAACCGAAATAGCTCTTTTATTAGTGTTCAGCGCCACATATAACCCCTTGAACAAAAGTTTGGGCCCAAAATGTTCTGATCTCCAAGAGCCCAAAATATTTATTTTTCAATGTTTTCCACCGATCCAGGTGCATAAAGGAAATTCAACAGACTCCAAGCTGCTCCATTTTGCCTCCCCCACACAAAAATCAACAGGCCATTTTTCGAAACTTCAGCTTCTCAAACGTTCGCCGTTGTGTACAGGACACGGGTGAGATGTCACCTCACGCAATGCTCCCTGTAGACATCCGAAAAGGGTAGAGATCGCCCCTCGAGAACTGCCCGTCGCCCCCCTACATGACGCCGTAGACAACCTATCCATGGAAACGCTTTTGCTGTAGACATCCCATCGGAGGAGGGTGTTCACCCCGGATTCCGCGTCCACATCCTATCGACATCCCGTAGACCTGATATTACCATCCCAATAAAGCATCAGCCGCCTTATGACGTCACCAATCGAGAGGGGGCTTATCTCCTTTAAAAACTTGATAATGAGGCTCAATTTTCTATATTTCGAATATTATCTAACCAGAACAGAGAAATTGGACCCTCTCAACTAAATTTTCTAGAGAAAAACTACCATCGGCGTGGATCATAATGAGACTTTGCGTTCCTCTTTGGAGGTTGGTGCAAACTCGGAGCACCTACGTTGTAGCATACGGCACCGAGTTTGCGCCAACCTTCAGTAGTGAACGCAGTCTCATTAGGATCCATGCCGACGTTACATTATTTTATAAATGACGTCCTTACCCGGACAACCCTCTACTTCTTAGTAGCAGTCGTTATATACTACTGGATGGGAAAGCCATTTTAGCGAACTCAGCAAAACAAAATTCTACCAGGTTTCCCAGGAATTCGAATACTTTACCTCTCCTTTCTGGAAGAATTTCTCCCAAAAATTTCGGTAATTTTCAAGTAATCTACCGGAATTCTCTAGTAATCTGCCACACTTCTCTCGTAATCTACAGAAATCTCTCGAATTGTGCTGGAAAACTCTCCCGTAAATCACCGAGACTCTACTGTACTATGGGTGAATTTTCGACTGTAATCTGCAAGAAATTTCCCTTAAAGGCATCGTACACGATGAAAACCATACTTGGGTTTTTGACGTTTTCGTGTTGTTATATCCCTATAGTGGCTAAAGGTTGCAAAAAGCCCATTCAAAGACGTCAACTTTTCAAGAAAAACCCATTTCAAGAAAGCTTAATACAAATTTGAAGTTCCCGCCGACATAAATTTGGGATAGTTGCGCGACGAACGCAAGGAACACTTTTACGATTCGTTCCTTGGCGCAGCGTTGGAAGCAATTCACCGAGGACGCCATTCAGACGAGCGATCCTTTTTTCTTGAACGAAACTAAAATGGGTTACTAACCTGCTGCGTCCATTGCTGTCAGCTGCTTTCGATCGATGTCGAGCGTAAAATCGAGTGGCGTGTGAATTGCGCCCTACGACGCGTCAACGCACGATCGCCGGTAGCGACCACGGAGTTTTGTTCCTTGTAACAACGGATCGACCCCAAGGCCGGCCCCCAAAACCCAGGAAGTCCTTTTGAGGTAAGCGAATCTACATTCAGTGGCGATTTTAAAACTTCAAACTTTCTGAGTGACATTATTATGACCCAATAGTCCGACTGAACGCAAAAGCTGGAATTCGGTTTTCATCGTGTACGATGCCTTTAATATGCCAGAATTTCGCCAAATTACGACACACAAATTTGGGAGCTGCCAATAATTTTTTCCCCATAAGAATGCTCGACGCGGTGTTTTTCCGCCCAAACTTCGCCGAAAGTTTACTCAGGGTCATTGTCACAAATTTCAGGCCGTCTTTCGCTTTTGGGAGGTGAAATGGTTACTACAGGGGTGATTCCGTAATTGCGAAACACGCGCGAGAAACGAAAACTGCGTATAAGGCTCGTGATTCGGAATGTTGATCGAATCCACACCTCAGATAGTCGGTGGTACTCGGACGGCGCAGATGCGGAGCTCGGTCGCTCCCTCAGCCACGTATGGTCTGGGGTACGGGCGCTCAGCGGCCACAGAGCCTTTTCCGACCTCTACCAAATTTTGGCCGTGAGCGCCCCTTCACGCTATTGTAGGCTTTCGTGATGCTTCATGGCGAAGCGCGAAAGTTGTTAGGAAACAGACCGAAAGACTTGTTTCCTACAAAATTTTGCCTGGGAGCTTCACTTCCAAAGGCCTTCCCCCCTTTTTGGACCATCTGGGCAATCCCAAGACCTTGCTTTGCAATTTGCCGACCATGAATCGGCCGACCACCTAACCCCCACGGGGCTCGTATACAGCGAGGGTTTGCACTAATCCTTCATCACGTTCTCTCGTGTTGGTCGCTTGACGGTTGTTGGTCTGCGTCCGGGAAAATCGACATAGCCGTCGCGCTAGGGGAGCTACCAATCTGCGCCTCTCATCTCGCTCACTCCACGGTGCGCTCACCGGACACGATACCTAGAAGTCGGTGTCGGGACAGGGCTGTCTACACCCCGAGGGAAAAGTTGTCCCGTTTTTTCAGTTTGAAACGTTAGGCCACTCAAAGCGAGAGGAGTGGCCACGAGTGGAATTAGAGCCGCCAAAGGCGGTACAACTCTTCCCTCGGTGTGTAGAGAGCCCTTGTCCCGTCGGCGTCCGAGTACCACCGACTATCTGAGACCGCGGATGTGGCTATGGAGCAGTTCGGCTGGCACACGCGCCGCATGCGACGTCGTCCTTGGGACTCGTTCATCGAGCGCCAACCAGTTTTTTTTAGCAAGCCCAGGTTAACGCGCCCTAAGGACGACGACGGGCGCTGCGTTTTCCGTCGCGCGCGGCGCATGTGTCAGCCGAACTGCTCCTTAGCCACACCCGCGGTGAGAATTCGATCAACATGCCTCGTGATTCGATCCTTAGATAAATTAACATGATATAAGGATCGAATCACGAGCCTTAGACGCAGTTTTCGTTTCTCGCGCGTGTTTCACAACTACGGAGTTACCCCTCTATAACCACTATACCTCTAAAAAGCGAAAGACGGCCGAGATTTGTGTGAATAGCCCTGAGTAAACCCTTTGTTAAATTTGGGCAAAAAACCATAGCGTTAAGTACATTTTACAGGACAAAAATTATTTGAAACTCTTAAAAATTTTTCTGTCGTAAATTGGCAGAATTCTGGCATATTGAAAGGAAATTTCTAGGGCATGGAACCAGAACAAGCATCGCAACCATTTCTCCTATTTATTATATGTAAAAAGATTAATAACAAAAGAGACAGATCAATTTAACAATCAATCAGGAATAAACATTGCAATATTTGCTAGCGTTCAGCCTGCATCAAGAAATAGTAAAGTGCTAAACCTAGGGGTTCTGCATCAACCTACATTGCTGTTCAAAATCGACACGGAATTTAGATTGTGCTTCCCAAATAACTGCACCAGACAGCAATCTAGGAGGCGTCAGCAGAACTGAGCATTTTGAAGTTTTTTTCAATGGAAAATGTCCTGATAGAATGCTTTTGAAGAATAGGAAAATTTGGCAAAAACACGTTTATTTCTGAACAGCCTTGCCATTCACTAACGAATAAACCTCAGAGTGGTAGGTGGACCTTAAAAACTAAAATGTTTCTCCCAGTCCCAATTTTTTCCAGGTTGGCTATTTGGTAAACCCCGGACCGAATTGTTATATTCAAAAATATTCAAATGATTTTTGGATTTTCGAATTATTCAAAATGTGAAAACTTTGGTTTTCGAATAATGGTCGAATATTTCGAAAACGGACTTCCGAATGATATTCAAAAATTGAATACTTCGTAAAAAGCGGCAGCCTCGCTGGTTCAATTAGACGATTTTGCGGTGCTTTGCTCGCCCAGCCGCTGGAGGCCTCGTCCAACCACTCGTGGCCCCAGATGGTACTCGGCGAACTGGTCGAGTCGCATGTCGGTGTGCCGGCCGCGTCGCGTGCCGATGTGCTGCTACGATAACGCTGGACTACCTTGCAGCACGTGCTCCTGCGAATAAATTTTGCAACACGTGCTCCTCCGGTAAAAGCTTGCAGCACGTGCTGCTGTTTGGAGCACGTGTGCCTGCAATACACACTTTCAATGGTCGTGGCCACTCGAGTTGGATACATATTCGACACGCAATGAATGCGGCGATTTTTTTGGGCACGCAGCAATGTGCTCCATTTCGCTCATTCCGGACTACGCTAAAATGGCTTCCCTTGTTAACCAGAAAAAGTGATATCGGCTAACTACGCTTATTTTTTTTTTGAATCTACATTTTTTCTTCTAGTTACATTTGCCTCTCCTTGTGTATTGAGCACTTGGATGGGAATCAGGGTAAATGAACACCACCGAATCATCAGAGATTCTTGTCAAACATCTAAAAGCGACGCGAATGACATACATAAACGGATGAAAAAAACCGGAATCTGCCTACGAAGGCGGCTGCTGAAAGCTCCGCAACCACGGAATCCTTCGGGTCCACCACGGGGATCTTCGCGAGGTTCGCCCCTCGGTAGGTCACCAACATCGTTTCCACGGAAAGACGTTATTAAAAAACGAATCACAGATCTCACATAATAAAAAAATGAGAAGAATCACTATAGAAGTCTACGGCATCATAAAAAAATGGATTGCGAATCTTACATAACAAAAATTGAGAATTCGGACGGCACAATCTTCGTGATACATCGATTGATGTACGCTGCCAACGCCCCTCCCGTGAATGTTCTGTAGAACAGCCCATCGACCTGCGCAGCTGTAGACATCCGGAATCGACGTCCTGTGGACAACAACTCGGTCTGGGTCGATTTGCGGCACTCGGCGGGATTGCTGGTCGATAGGCTGTTTGACACCCCGTCGCCCCCTGCTCAACAGCACATCGGGACGGCCCCGCGTAGAGCTGCCTGTTCGCCAGCGGTGACTCGTTCTGGGCGGATCGACGTCCTGTACACAACGGCGAACGTCAGAGTTATGCTCCGGATCTGTCCTGAGTAATTTATGCACTGAAGTCATGGTTGTCTCGGTTCTAAGTTTGTCATTGACCTGGAAAGGAAACAGCTCATAATTTCTACTAGTGGGTTGTCGCTTTTTTGTTCTCATTTTGTGTGTTATTCCCGTTTGTGTCTTTTCTAAAGGTTCTTGTTGTATGGAAAAATGTATGTATGTATGAAAAGTGTTCTGCGTCTGTGAAAATCTTACAGTTTTTGAATTTTTTTTACATTTTTCCTTCAAAACATATGTATGTGAAACATTTGAAATTTCGCCGTTGACTTGGTGTTTAGGTGCGCTTCTGCGGACACTATCATAATCAACGATGTAATTTATTTATTTTTTGGATTTCTGGGAAAGAAAATATAGCCTAGGCCGCTCATTTTGAGCCGGCCAAAGCAAGGCTTATCAGGCCTGTGTCAAAATCTCCTTATCATTGTTATACTTTGCTATCACCGACCACTCCGCTGCTTAATCCGCCAGGACTCATCCTAGCAACCTAAGCTACACAGGAAACGTGAGAAACGGAAAGTTTTGCCGATACACGAAATACTGATACAATTAAAGCCTTTACTGGGGACAAAATTAGAAAAATAAAAAAAAGCGATGAAAGCAATAGCTCACCCTAAAGAATACCACCAGTTTCCCCTTATTCAAAAAAACCAAGCTTGGAAACGAGCCAGCCACGGCTGCAGTATTGAGTACGGGAAAATCTTACAGTGCTTGAACTTTTCGGTTCTTTTTTCCTTCCAAACTCCTATACTATGTTTAGTGAAAAAAAACGCGATTGCACTACCACCTTTCTCCGTTTGGCTTGACTTTTGTTACCCTTGCGGATACAATCACTGCTGGATATGCAAACACGGATTTTAGGAAAATGAGAACGACATTAAGGAAAAACATGCACGATATAAAAAACATAGGATAGAGGACAGAACTCCGTTGATCGATCGCTTACATGCCATCCGCGACTTATTTTGTCCTTGCGCGAAAATCACGAAACTGATTGTGAGGGAACCCGTGCCTATAATTCCCTCACAATAAGCCTTCAATACCCTCCCTAAACCTAGCGCCGCGTGCCGCGTCGTGGTTACTACCCATGCTGCTCATTGGGTCGTAACCGTTCCCTTCATAGGGAGCGAAGCAACATTTGCCTGGGGATGTATCCCTCGAGTCATCAGAGCAATCAATCCAATTCGTTTCAAAGTGAACGCAAAATTCAAAATCGAAAAGCAGTTAAAATGTTCACAACTCAGTGTGAATCAAATACATGAAGGAAATGAGGCCTTCTCACAAACTGCAAGCAACAATGATACAAGATTAACATATACAGGATTGGCATCATACAGAAATCATAGTTTACGATTTCATTTCGAAAACCACCCACGGATAGAAAATCTTCGAATTAAAGGTGAACGATTCTGGACCGAAGGCTGCATTTGATGCATCAACAAGAATGCAAACCAAATTATAATGATTTCGGCTTTGATACGTGTTCGTCTTTGAGGTACACTCGTCATCACTGCGCAATTGAAGACGGCTCAGTCTCGACCGCTCTCCTCTTCTGAAATGTCTACTGTTACACGAGAAACAACTCTGAGTTTTGACCGAGGAATAGCCTGCATTTCGCGTAATAGCCGCGTAATAGCCGTGTGATAGCCGCCATATGATGCTCGCCGCGAAATAGCCGCCAGATAACCGCTAAATAATGCTGGCTGAGAAATAGCCCCGAAATGGCCGCCAAATGTTTGGTCTCTTGAATCTGCTGAGCCGTGCCCTACTCCGGAAAGCTAAGGGTAAAACCGGGTTTCTTGATCATCCTTTATTACTGCTTTCCCTTACATGAGCGGATTGTAGTAATGATTGAAGGTATCGTTGTCTGTAATTGTGAATGAAGGTAAGACCGGCAATAAAAGATTGCAGCATCATTTCAGATTGGTAGCTGTGTGAAGAGTTGCCAGGATGTAGCCGATAAATAGCCCCCTGACAGCGGCTCCTGGTGGGCTATTTCTCGGCTATTGCGCGGAAAACGTGGTCTCGGCCGAGCAGCTAGGGCGCGGAAAACGTGGTCTTGACCAAGCATAGGCCCCGAAATAGCCTAGGTATAGCACACAAGGAGCCGCTGCGGAGCATGGCGGGCTATTTCGTGGATAACCTGGTCTCCGCCGGGCACTTGCCGCGTAATTAACGGGAAATAATTGAGAAATAGCCGCGTAATAGCCTAGAAATAGCCCAACGGAAGCCGCTGCGGAGCCTGGTAGGCTATTTTTCGGCTATATTTCGTTCAAAACTTCCGGAGAAAGAAAGAAACAAAAACAAATTAGCTTACCGGCTTAGCAATAGGATGATTGTTGCGAAGGGTGAATTGGCGTACCTCCGCTCTGAAAAAACATGTACTCTCAATCTTTGGACCATACTCGATGAAGTGACTATGATTATTTTCTTTCAGAATTCTTTCGATATATGTGCCCACTATCAAAGTTTCCACATACGTTTTGTGTCAAGAGGGCAGCGATAAATTGCTCCACCCACTCTATTTCGCCTCAAAGAAATTGTCGGTGGCAGAAAGACGTTACCATATCACAGATATAGAAGCGCTCGCGATCGTCTTTGCATTGAAGAAATTTCATTTCTTCATTTCTGGCGTAAAAACCATAGTGAGGACAGATCATCAGCCGCTCACTACACTGTTCAAACGAAACAATGTATCCGCAAGAGTGATTCGCTGGGCACTGGACGTACAAACATATGATTTGGAAATCCAATATGTAATCCAAGCGAAAGAGGTTTGGTTGGCGTCAGAAACGTCCCAACAAAAAGAGAACAATAGGTAAGTAGATTGAGGAGAGTCTACAAAAAGTGAACAATATTCTCTGAGAGTAATTTTTCTTGGTGAACACTTCTTAACAGCGAAAACAAACCGTTGTGGCATTTTACGATGATGAGTATAGTGTCTTTCGCAAAAAGCACTTCTATTCGTTTAGCGAGATTTTACGGGATTACTCTTGCTTAATGCTGTATTTCTATTTTATTGTTTTGCTTCTCCTTACAGCAAGACCTAACCGTCTGTCTAAGTCTTTGCGACGTCATCTTCTATTCTGATGGTAAGAGTTAGGTTTACATGCACATACGTTTAAACGGTTCTTGCGTAATCAAGACCATTATTGGAACCACGGAAAGCTTCTGTGTAGAACACCGCAACGGTTTGTTTTCGCTGTTAAGAAGTGTTCACCAAGAAAAATTACTCTCAGAGAATATTGTTCACTTTTTGTAGACTCTCCTCAATCTACTTACCTATTGTTCTCTTTTTGTTGGGACGTTTCTGACGCCAACCAAACCTCTTTCGCTTGGAAGACCCCTTTTTGATAGAATTGTTCACTTTTTATTGATATTACGAAGTAATATCTATGAAAAAATCTTCAATAT
This sequence comes from Aplectana chamaeleonis, assembly GCA_029168955.1. Taxonomy (NCBI): domain Eukaryota; kingdom Metazoa; phylum Nematoda; class Chromadorea; order Rhabditida; family Cosmocercidae; genus Aplectana; species Aplectana chamaeleonis. Next base: position 2,025,380 of record JAPDOI010000019.1, on the reverse strand, counting down.
TTTTCAAATAGCATTGATTGCTATAATAATCAGTAAGCAACAAACTTGTTGCGCACGCTACGAATTAAGCGCTACTCACTTTCCACGACGTCCTGATGACGTCATCAGATGCCCTATGTACTTTACATGACACCATGATGACGTCATCAGATGCACTATGTTCTTTACATGACATCCTAATGACGTCATCAGATGCCCTATGTACTTTACGTCACATCCTGACGACGTCATCAGATGCCCTATGTACTTTACATGACACCCTGATGACGTCATCAGATGCCCTATGTACTTTACATGACACCCTGATGACGTCATCAGATGCCCTATGTACTTTACATGACACCCTTATGACGTCATCAGATGCCCTATGTACTTTACATGACATCCTGATGACGTCATCAGATGCCCTATGTACTTTACATGACACCTTGATGACGTCATCAGATGCCCTATGTACTTTACATGACACCCTGATGACGTCATCAGATGCCCTATGTACTTTACATGACACCCTGATGACGTCATCAGATGCCCTATGTACTTTACATGACATCTTGATGACGTCATCAGATGCCCTATGTACTTTACATGACACCCTTATGACGTCATCAGATGCCCTATGTACTTTACATGACACCTTGATGACGTCATCAGATGCCCTATGTACTTTACATGACATCCTGATGACGTCATCAGATGCCCTATGTACTTTACATGACATCCTGATGACGTCATCAGATGCCCTATGTACTTTACATGACACCCTGATGACGTCATCAGATGCCCTATGTACTTTTACATGACACCTTTTGACGTCATCAGATGCCCTATGTACTTTACATGACACCTTGATGACGTCATCAGATGCCCTATGTACTTTACATGACATCCTGATGACGTCATCAGATGCCCTATGTACTTTACATGACACCCTGATGACGTCATCAGATGCCCTACGTACTTTACATGGCACCCTTTGCCGTCATCAGATGCTCTATGTACTTTACATGACCCCTTGATGACGTCATCAGATGCCCTATGTACTTTACATGACATCCTGATGACGTCATCAGATGCCCTATGTACTTTACATGACACCCTGATGACGTCATCAGATGCCCTATGTACTTTACATGACACCCTTTTGACGTCATCAGATGCCCTATGTACTTTACATGACACCTGATGACGTCATCAGATGCCCTATGTACTTTACATGACATCCTGATGACGTCATCAGATGCCCTATGTACTTTACATGACACCCTGATGACGTCATCAGATGCCCTATGTACTTTACATGACACCCTTTGACGTCATCAGATGCCCTATGTACTTTACATGACACCCTGATGACGTCATCAGATGCCCTATGTACTTTACATGACACCCTTTGACGTCATCAGATGCCCTATGTACTTTACATGACACCTTGATGACGTCATCAGATGCCCTATGTACTTTACATGACATCCTGATGACGTCATCAGATGCCCTATGTACTTTACATGACACCTTGATGACGTCATCAGATGCCCTATGTACTTTACATGACACCCTGATGGCGTCATCAGGTGGCCTATGTACTTTTACATGACACCCTTTGACGTCATCAGATGCCCTATGTACTTTACATGACACCTTGATGACGTCATCAGATGCCCTATGTACTTTACATGACATCCTGATGACGTCATCAGATGCCCTATGTACTTTACATGACACCCTGATGACGTCATCAGATGCCCTATGTACTTTACATGACACCCTGATGACGTCATCAGATGCCCTATGTACTTTACATGACACCCTGATGACGTCATCAGATGCCCTATGTACTTTACATGACACCCTGATGACGTCATCAGATGCCCTATGTACTTTACATGACACCCTGATGACGTCATCAGATGCCCTATGTACTTTACATGACACCCTTATGACGTCATCAGATGCCCTATGTACTTTACATGACACCTTGATGACGTCATCAGATGCCCTATGTACTTTACATGACATCCTGATGACGTCATCAGATGCCCTATGTACTTTACATGACATCCTGATGACGTCATCAGATGCCCTATGTACTTTACATGACACCCTGATGACGTCATCAGATGCCCTATGTACTTTACATGACACCCTTTTGACGTCATCAGATGCCCTATGTACTTTACATGACACCTTGATGACGTCATCAGATGCCCTATGTACTTTACATGACATCCTGATGACGTCATCAGATGCCCTATGTACTTTACATGACACCCTGATGACGTCATCAGATGCCCTATGTACTTTACATGACACCCTTTGACGTCATCAGATGCCCTATGTACTTTACATGACACCTTGATGACGTCATCAGATGCCCTATGTACTTTACATGACACCCTGATGGCGTCATCAGATGCCCTATGTACTTTACATGACACCCTGATGACGTCATCAGATGCCCAATGTACTTTACATGACATCCTGATGACGTCATCAGATGCCCTATGTACTTTACATGACACCCTGATGACGTCATCAGATGCCCTATGTACTTTACATGACACCCTGATGACGTCATCAGATGCCCTATGTACTTTACATGACACCCTGATGACGTCATCAGATGCCCTATGTACTTTACATGACACCCTGATGACGTCATCAGATGCCCTATGTACTTTACATGACACCCTGATGACGTCATCAGATGCCCTATGTACTTTACATGACACCCTGATGACGTCATCAGATGCCCTATGTACTTTACATGACACCCTGATGACGTCATCAGATGCCCTATGTACTTTACATGACATCCTGATGACGTCATCAGATGCCCTATGTACTTTACATGACACCCTGATGACGTCATCAGATGCCCTATGTACTTTACATGACACCCTGATGACGTCATCAGATGCCCTATGTACTTTACGTGACACCCTTATGACGTCATCAGATGCCCTATGTACTTTACATGACATCTTGATGACGTCATCAGATGCCCTATGTACTTTACATGACACCCTGATGACGTCATCAGATGCCCTATGTACTTTACATGACATCTTGATGACGTCATCAGATGCCCTATGTACTTTACATGACATCTTGATGACGTCATCAGATGCCCTATGTACTTTACATGACACCCTGATGACGTCATCAGATGCCCTATGTACTGATAGCCTGCGACCACTGGCAGTGGCTAGTGGCGCGAACGAGGAACGAGGGACGAGGAACAGGACACGAGGGACGCGTTACAAGAAAAAACGCGAATTTTAGCTAAGCTTCCGCCGATCTAACTTTGTTAATTTTCAATCGATTTGGCTCAAATTTTGTCAGCGGGTGTCTTCTATACTCTCTCACTTATATCCAGAAGGAAATCTCTAGAAAATTTGTTTTACAGGTTTTATTAACTACTTTACCAAAATCTAAGTGATCACAAGTGCCAGGCAAAACCAAACCTCTCCAGCCGCTTCGCGGCTGGAGCGAAAAAGGGTCAGCGAACCAAATTGCAGACGCCTTGTCTCGAGGATTCACAAAGGAAACTCACGCACGTGATCAAAACGTGGCAGAAATAGTAAGAGTAGTCAATCTGGTGGAAAGCGAATTCAGTTGGTTAGAAGAGTTACGAAGCGACGTAGATTACGGTGAAGTCATCAGGAAGCTCGAAATGGGTGAACTAGAGGACTAGGTCCAAATACCGCGGCTTCAGAAAAAAATGCGTGTATGTGATTTCTGCATATTCAATGGAAATTTGAATATCCTAATGGAAGATGGCTCAATGGCAAAAGTCGTACCCAAGTCCAAAAGGTCTGGACGCAAGCAGCTCGTTCTGGCAGAAGATACCACACACCCACTACATGTGAACTTTATCTGCCATGAGAAGCAGCTAGCGAAGCCACCCGGAAACTACAAAGGTCATCGCATCGGATTCAATTGCCCCTTATTGAAGGATGAAAACGCAAGGCGCTTGTCCAGTGTGCTCCAGGACATTCCGGACACGATGAAAGACGTCGTTTTTGACAGCGTCGCACGACTGACCCAGCTGATCCTGATTTGGATGAAAGAAGACTGGAGAGAGGATCAGAAGCTGCTCGCCATGGCACGTCAGAGTTTAGCGATACCCTTGTCTGCAAAAGCCTTGGTCCTGGCACTCTTGTACTCCAAAAAGAAGTGTCTGCACATCCAGCTGAGTCTGGAGAATCTTGAGCCTGAGGATATCTACCATGAAGCGCTGAAGACAAATGGGTTGAGCCTGCGTATGAGTGGGGTCTACCAAGCGGCGCTGAAGATGGTGATGGGCCAGGAATGGAAGGAGCCCTGGAAGAAAGCCAAGAGAGAAGAAATACTCCTGACGCCAGCGTGCCTTTCAAAAATTCATGCGCTGATTCAACATGGAAAGGTGTATGATGTGAAGCAGCTGCCGAAGATTCGAATTCATTCCGACGTGCTGATGATCATTGGGAAGCACTCTGAGAATTTTTGCCGCGACTCCCCCGCGACTGCCCCGCGACTTCTCCGGCTCGGTGCCTGCCGGCGCCGAGCCGGAGGAGTCGCGGGGAGAACGCGGAGGAGAGGCGGGGGAGTTGCGGGGCAGTCGCGGGGGAGACGCGGAGAGGATGCGGGGTTGTCGCTAGAAGTCTAGAGCTTAGCAAGTGGCTTTCATCTAGACCTGTTGTTGGCAGGTGTAGTTGTCGCCCATTTACTCGCAATCGACCCATCACGCCAGCGTTCCCTGCGTTTGTGGTAGGTGGTCATCTGCGAGAAACTGGGCTGCGAATCTACTCCCAACAAGAGGTCTAAATGAGAGCCGCTTCTCAAATTCTGGACTCCGCCGCAACGAACCCGCGACTTCTCCTCACTGAGTCCGCATGCATCGAGCAGCACAGTATCGTGGTAGAACCGCGGTAAAGTTGTGGCTCACGACTCGTTCGACTACAGGGAGAACATAGAGGCAATGCACACGATAAACGTGTTCTAGTTTTCGGTGTTTTTGTGTGGGCCGGTTGGATTTCGCCTGACGCAGTCATTCCTGATCTTTACCGAAACGTGTCGTCCTGGTGATCTGGCGGTCTCCTTAAAATCTGCGCGAACAAACGAAGACGACCTTCCGTTGCCGCTTGAGATGGCGTTGGGAGATGTTGACACCTCCCTCGTGTCAAGCGTTGATGTGAGGCGTCGATTTCGTTGTAGAGGTCTTCGTTGTGGCACTTCTGCGGCCAGAAGTATCCAAGCAAACGTCTAAACAGCTTGCTCTCCGTGCAATCCAACCTTTCCATCTGCGTCTTCGGTGCTGCCCACGTCTCCGATCCGTACATCATGATAGGGCGAATAGCGGATAAGTGGACGCGCAACTTGACTTCCTTCGCGACGGGGGTAGACCACAAACACTTGGTAAGAGAATTGAATGCAGACGTAGCTTTCAAACATTGCTGTTAAATATCTGCTGCACAATTCAGCCAAAATATGTAGCAGAAATCATCCACCAGTTCGATACGTTGTCCGTCCACACAAACTCCCGCTGATGGCCTCTGAGAGACCCAAATTTGCTTGCATTTGTGGGAACGAAGTCGAAGTCCCTGCGCCATGCTCCGAAACAAGGTTCAAAATCCTTCGCAGTTTTGCGTTGTTTTCAGCAAATAACACTATGTCGTCAGCGGACTCCATGTCGGAAAGGGAGCGTCCTGATGGTGTTAGGATCACGTTCGCAGGAAACTGTTCTGCAGCTCTACGCATGATGTCATCAACAGCGAAGTTGAATAGAAAAGGTCCCGCTACAACTCCTTACCTTACACCTTTTTCACCTCAAAAGCTAACGTAAGCCCGACAGGCGTGCGAACTGCTGCTGTTGTTCCATTGTTCATGTCCTCGATTAGTCGAACATACTTTTTCGGGACTCCATCGGCTCGCAGAGCGTTGAGCAATCGATTGCGATGAGGAGAGCCGGACGCGGCTTCAAAATCCAAAAAAGCAAGCTGTAATGGCTTTGGATACCGCTGATACGATTCGATTACTCTTCTCACGACGAACACTTGGTCGATGGTCGATCTTCCAGGTCGAAAACCGGCTTGCTCATCTCTGGTCGTTCTTTCACGATGTTTGATAAGTCGCTCGAGAATGATACGTTCTAAAACCTTGTACCTGACACGAAGTAGAGAGATTCCTCTATAGTTCTTAGGATCCGTGACGGATAGCTTCTTGTGGAGAGCTACGATGATCGCATGTCTCCACGAATCGGGTATCCTTTCGCTCATCCATATGGTACGGATGGTGTTTGTCATTTCACGAATCCCAGACGGAATGAGAGCTTTCAATTTTTCAGCAGTGATGTTGTCATCTCCACCTGCCTTTCCATTCTTCATTATCCGGGCAGAATTCAAAACCTCAGCCTCAGTCGGCGGTTCCTCACTGACATCATAATGTGCTCTCTGAACATGCGGGAGCTCAGGTACTGATGGAGCTGGACGACTCAGTAGTGAACTGAAGTTATCTTTCTATAATGGCAGCGTCTCATCACCAACTGCCACTTCGTTTGCAGTATTCAATATAAGCGAACATCTCTTCATCTTGCCGCTGTACTGTCGCTACAACGAGTAGGTTTTTTCGAATTCTTCTCCTCCCAAGCCATCTCGAACTCCACAGCTCTACACGTCTACTCTCGTTCGCGATCGCACTGAAGCTGCGGACGCAACCTCCTCCTCAGACGCTTTTCCTCCGCAAAGTTTCCTGCCGTTTGGAGAGCACTCACCTCGTTGTATGGTTTCCGTTTTCGATTAAAGGCAGGGTTCGCGATAAAAACTACTTTTCAGCTCTCTTCATAAAAATGTAGATTTGGCCATCACAAAAGTAAAAGTAAGCGAAAAAACCCGGAAATTCGCGGGAAAAATGATCAAAAACAAAGTGTAACGGCTAATTACCGGTGTCGGCCGGCCCCCTAATTAACGCGATTTTCATTAAAGGCAGTGTTCACGATACAAAATGTGTTTCAGTTTCCAATAAAAATGGGTATTAGAGGGGCACACTGTAACGTTGACGTCAAAAGAACGCATGAAAACGAGCCAGAAATAGCCCCAAAAGAGCTGGAAGTTGCCACTTTGAGCGCAAGGCAAACAACAAAAGCGCAACACACGCCCACCGACGTGAACAAATGAGTGCTCGAGATCGTGAGATGAGCGATGATTTCCAATCATTAGCCCCGTTCTTCCCTTCATTCTCAGCTTCTCTCTTTACTCCGGTTAGCAAGCATAGATCGGCTGCAAAAAACGGAAGTTACTAGCCTCGGACAACTCGTCCACCATGTTTCCATAGCTCAATCTTTGAGGGACCATAACTCCGTTCCCAGAAGGTCTTGTACGATTTCAGAGGCATCATTGGAATCAGCATGGGACAGTTTTCAAGATAGGCAAGAAAACAGAAAAGCGATTCTTATCGTGAACACTGCCTTTGATGCTTGCTTATCCGGCATTTATTTTGCTGTTCAAGTAATCAGTAATCTCCAGAAATGTTCAGAAATTACTTTAGAAGCAAAATAAAAGTTGACAAAACAGGCTTTTACCCAAATCTCGATAATGGGGGGCGGGAGGACACCAAGCCATAACTTTCTCCTGAGCGTTTTTTCTCCAATTTTCTACTTATTTTCACTTTTGTGATGGCCAGATCTACCATTCTACGGTGATAGCACAACAACCGATTTTATCAAGAACCCTGCCTTTAAGTCTGACGCATGGACCAGGCGGCTAGACGTGCGGGGTTGGCGGCCTCACTGGAGGATGGGGTTTCGATTCACGCGGAGTGATCTACCGTTGCAGCCCCGTCCATTCATCAGACTAAAATTCTTGCGCGAACTCTAAGTAGATGATGTTTCCGCTATGACGTAGGCGTACTTCTTTTCAGGCTGTACAGCCGAGAGTGCCTGTTTAGAAGCGTCCTGGATGCATTTGAAAAAAGAATCCGCGTCGCAAAGTTTTTCTTTGCCCGTATCTTTGCCTATCGCTGAGCGATTAGGAGCGTCCCATTCCAATCGATGCCAATGGCTCTAGTCACCCTCCTCTATGTGGGATATGAAGGCACAGATGGGATGTCGTACGTTCGTGCCGTGGCAACGTGGAGGAAAGAAGACCGCCTCCGTTCAAACCGAAGTCAACCCCTCCGAGAAGAAGGTTTTTGTCGTGGGAGAGGTGCTGGTCGGCCGCAGCTCTCCTGAGGATTTGATTACAAAGGGCCGGCTTCGATAGGAATCCAGGTTCAGCGCAGCAGTATCCATGTGCCACCTGCAGCAAGGATGTTACCTGGCATTAAACAATTGTCCAGTGCTTCGGATGCCGAAGGTGGGTGCCTCTCTCCTGTTCGGGCCTCAGTTCTGTGAGGCATCATGACTCATCCTTTCGTTGTGCTCTATGCTCTGCCCCCAGCAACTCTGATTCCTCAATTACCAACTGCCCCCTCTCCATTGTTCACATTAATCTCAACGGCCTTCGTACCAAATTATCTGAACTCTCTCCATTCGCACATTCTCGTCACCCGGATGTTATCATGGTTCAAGAAACCGAGCTCTCTCCTTCTACCACTTATCCCCAACCTAACTGTCCGGGCTGCACAGCCTATCACATGCCAAGGTCACCTCTTGGGGGCGGAGTGTCTACTTTCGTGCAATCTGCTTTACCTTCTCATATTATTCCTAATACTCCTGAGGACGGTACTCTCAAGTACATTCCTGTCCACCTCCCCCTCAACACCCCTTTATCTCTATTCAACATCTACCAGGTTGTCCAATAATTCTTGTCCGAAAATTTCACCATTTAAAATTTTTTTCAACCTAATTGAAAAACAAGTGTAATCTGCAATACAATCACCAAAGTTATCCACAACAGTGGCCCATCGATTGGGCAGGTCGCCGATGCCCTTCGCCCAGAACTCCGGGGGCTGCGACTCGAAGAATTCCGCGATGTCGGATTTGAGGTTGTCGTAATTGGTGAATTTTCTTCCGATCAAATAGTGCTTCAGCGGGCGGAACAAGTGGCAGTCGGAGGAGGCGAGGTCTGGGGAATACGACGAATGGGCAACCGTCTTCCAGCCGAGCGTCGCCAACTTCTTCTGGGTCTCCTTCGCCACGTGGGGGCGCGCGTTGTCGTGCAGCAGGTGGACAAATGCCCGTCGGGGACGCTTTTCTCGAATTGCGGCGGCTAGTTTCTCGAGCTGATCGGTGTAGATGAAGGCGGTGACTTACTCGACTCAACTTACTCGGCCACCACAAAGTTCTGGCCCGCTGGATCCCCACCGTCTGACGGACGCCAACAAGCAGAGCCGCGTGGCCGTCTGCCAGTCCCTCCTCCTTCGTCCGCATCGCAAGGAGTTTCTCGAGAACTTGGTCACTGGGGATGAGAGCTGGGTTCTCTACGACGTCGCCCGCCGTGCCGTCTGGATCTCGCGCGGAGAAGAGCCGCCGACGACGCCGAAAGCCGACCTGCACCCGCTGGAGATCATGCTCTGCTGCTGGTGGGACACCAAGGGCATGCTGTACTTCGAGCTGCTCCCGCAGGGCAAGATGTTAGCGACCGCGGTGCCCGTGTCGTTGCCCAGCAGCCACTCGTAGTACACGAACCTACGAATTCGACCTTGGTCCATTTTAGCTTGTACTGGTAGCTAGACGCGGCGACTGCGCCTTATATACCCCTAGCGTAGAACTTTGGAGAACCGTCTAGAAGGTTCTTACACTTGCCTGATATTAAAACACTTCTAAGGAAAATTATAGAATTTTGAAAATTTTCGGACAGGAATTATTGGACGGCCTGGTATATTCCTCCTATAACATCTTGTCCCCCGTCTTACAACCCCATACCCCTCCTTAGGCAGTTGAACGACGGCTCACACTACCCTTCAGCTGTCTTTGCGGGTGACTTCAATGCTCACACGTTCTGTTCTGCTCTTTAATCTGACGCCAGAGGGGAAGATGTCGAAGAATGGGCTGAGGAGTGTGACCTGGTTATCTTCAACGATGACCAGCCCACTCGTCTCAATGCCAACGGCCGACCTTCTAGCCCAGATATCTCTCTTGTGTCAACCAATCTTTCTAATGCTTGCAAGTGGTCCACATCCACAACTCTCTCCAGTGATCACATTCCCGTCTTTGTCTATATTGATCTCTCTGACTCTCTTGCTCGTTAATTTGGTTTTCGTCATCGTACTCATCTAAATTTATGCCTAGCAGACTGGACCCTGTTCAGAGATGTTGCAATCCGCCATGCGGTCGACTACCCATGGAATGGTGATGTGCGTCAGAAAGAGCGCCATCTAACAAGTGCCATCCGCAAGGCTGTGAAAGCAGCAATTCCTTAGGGTCGTGTCAAGACCTTTTTTCCGAATGTCAGCAGGGAAATACTGCAGAATATAAGAATCAGAGATGAGATGAGAGCCGCAGACCATCCAGACCTGGAGATTGATGTGCTGGATAATAAGATCAAGCAGGATCTGGATAAAAACAAGAAGGAATGCTGGCAAAAGTTCACTGAAAAGCTGAATTCCAAGGCGGACGGAACAACGACGTGGAAAGTGTTGAGAAAAATTTCCGGCAAGTCCGCTCCCTCGATGAGCTCCGCTAATGAGTTCGAGGAGAACGTCTTCAAATTAGGGAAAGCGGCTGCTTACGCACTCGGCAAGAATTGTTCATCACACGTACCAAGCGAGGTGTTCAAAACAGAGTCACGGTTAGAGAGCTGAACCGGTTGCCGCTCATGAACGCCTCTGAGGCCTTTACTCCTACTCAAGTAGAGAAAGCTATCAAAGAAATGCGGAATTCGAATGCTATTGGACCTGACGGTATCTCCCCAGCCATCCTGAAGAAACTTCCCACGGAACTTCTATCGATGCTTGCAAATATCACTAACACTTCTTTCCGGACCTGCATTCTACCCCAAGCTTGGAAGACAGCCAATGCGATACCGTTGTCAAAGCCAGGCAAGTCCCAAAGCACGGCAAAAGGCTTTCGACCAATTAGCCTGTTATCGCCCGTCTCCGATTCAGCTGGACAGTTTATCGTGACGGACCTAGCTGATCAAAATGAGCGACAGCAGCATCAGCATGGGTTCAGTGAACGTAACTCTACTACTACTGCTCTATTGAAGATCGTGAGCTTTGCGGTTGATGGGTTCGACATGAGAAAGCCCCTGAGAATGGTGGCCGTCGCCCCGGCGATCCAGTCGATGTGCGGAGTGTGCGAGAGATTCTGAGTCGATGGAGATAATTGTACCCTCTGCAAATCTGAGTCGAGAACTAATTACAGTCCCGCTAATTGATTTTATCCTGAAGTTGCGCACCCCACTCAAATTGGTTCACACGAAGGGTTAAAGGCACAGAACAACCTAATAACTATTTTTCAAATCTTATGCTTATCAAATCAAATTCCTAATATGTGCCCCATCTTTAAAGGCTGTGGTCACGATGAAAAACGTTATAGAAAAAACTACGAAAATCAGCTTAGATCAAAATCAGCTGAAAAAATATGAAGGTAGAGCGGTGAAAAACGGGCAAGAATTAGAGTTTCTAGGGCCCAAAGAAGCCGTTTCGTGCACACGTGCACAGCGATGACGAAAAAGATCGCCGTCTCATGCCGAGCAGTCAAAAATCATCGACATTCAGAGAACGAAATAAATGCAAATTTAAGGAATAAAAACAGTTGAACAATGAAAGCATCACTTCAGTCAATATTTTTGACTAGATGTGTACATAAATCCAAAGCTTCATTGATTGAAATTCAATTTCAAGCCAGCTGATGTTCTTGATATAGGAGGTCACCGATGCCGATGATGTGGAGTGGGCTCGTCCACCATCAAAAGACAACAAAGTTCAGGTTTCAAATTTGGCCCAAAACAGTGGTTTTTTCGCGTTTTTTTCTTATAGGTCCTATTACTCGAGACCCAGAAAAGGGTTTAGAGAAAAAAAGACGACAAGCATACTTGATCGCGACCACTGCCTTTAAGCAACAAAAGCTCTAACGAGTTGTCTCCAAGGCAAGTCATAGGCTGAAAAGGCGGCAACGCTGCACAGAAACAATAGTTTTTAGAGGTTTTGCGCTGATATGTTTATTATCAGATTTCTCAGCTATGAGCCTGGAATTCAAAAAGAATGTTTCATTGTACTACGTTTCCAGTCTTCTTGCGATTTTTAGATCCAAGTTGCGTCAAACATTGTAAAAAAACCGTAAGAGGCGATTACGTGTAAATATTGGTAAGTACAAAAATTGTACGAAATTTCAACTTATTACTGGGAAATTTCAATTCCAGAAATCGTAGGAAAAAATTTATCCATTTCGGGACGGAAAAAGTTTCGACATTTTTGAAAAGAGTTTCAAGTATTATGTGTATGAGTAAGCTTAGCTCGAAGGTCACTCAGCTAAAATGTATGTGGGTGCAGTTCGTCATACTGGTTCTGATAATGTGATGGAGTGAATGGAGGGCTAGGAGTTCTTTAACAGCTGATGGTCTCAAAATGGTGGGTCGAATCAATCAAATTGTTATAAATGAGTTGGATTCAAGGAGGATATTGCAACAGGAGAGAAGGCATTACAGCGACCGCTCGTTGGGCATTAAAGAGGAAATTGATAGGAGTGAACGCCAGGAGTTTAATCGATACGACAACACAGCCGTAGAGAGGCGGGGGTGTCGCGGAAGAGTCGAGGATCGCGGGGGAGTCACGGGGCAATCCAGGATCGCGGTAGAGTCCCGGGGCAGTCGCGGAGGAGTCGAGGCAATATTTCTCAGAGCAGGAGGCCAACAACAAAGATATTGTCGGAAATTTAGCGCTGTGGCTTGAAAAGCTGGCCACAGAGGACGTGCATGTGGCCATTGGATTGGCACTCATGGAACACCAGACGGCGGAGCACGAGAGTCAATGGAGACTCGTGTTTGAAAAAATCAACACACTGGTTGAGAATTTGAGCAGGCACGTCAACCACGTTAGCATGCTCAATGATGCTAACCCGGGAGAATGGGACCATCCCCATAGATGCCTGGGCACCTAGCCATACGATGAGCGTGGGATGATAGGGTATCATCTCACACGCAGATGGTACCAAAGCGTCAGGAAATATTGGGCCCCAGGATGGCCAGAGCCAACGGAGAAGCCGTGCAATGTAAATATGGGTGAGCCCGAGGCAAAAAGAAGAGCTGGAGAGATTCGAGCAGCTGAGGTAAGATCGCCAATTCCCTTACCAAAGGGTGTGAAATACAGCAACTTGATTTCAGCAGACGTACCACGCGCAGGAAAATTTCGCGGTGCCGCGCATGTTTAAGTGCACGTGGAGGCCACATCAGATGTGAATGTGAGTGTCTCGTTTATTTTTTTAAGTTTTCGTCATGAAATGCGGGGCCGCTCACCTCATCGAGAAAAAAAAGAGGAGGTTCGAGTGAGGGGCCACTCTACATTGCCCCCGGGGATGTGATGTAAGGTGGAGAGAGGCAAAATAGGCGGAAAATTGGAAAAAAAGAGTACAATGTGAGCGTCGACGACGCCAGATCACATTGACTATTGGAGATCAAAAGAATCGACCAATGAGGTGAGCGCGCGCGCAGAATCGCCTATAAAAGGCGAGCACGCGTGATTTCCAGGATATTCGTCTTCTTCGTCTACTGGCTGCTCAACAACCGACGCCGACTTCACTCGCCTTTCTCGGATTTTCCGAGAACTGTTCGACTATGGCTAATATTCTTGTTTTTAATAAACTCATTATTTTCTGTGTCGTCCAGAAACCGTCAACGAACTCTACTAAAACACCATTGTCGGTCTGATCATAAAACTCCTGAACTGACCAATTGAGTGAGCGAATAGGGTAAGATAGAGGCCAATCCATCATACACTAGCTTTGTTCTCAACCATCTGTTGTCAAATCGTCGTCGACAACTACGAATCTGCCTTTATATGTACTGTTGTGCAGGCACAACGCTCCTGTCACATCGAAGTGCTGTCCTGCATCGCATACTGCATGAGGGCGCTTGACAATTTTTGTGAACTGAGATATTTAACAAGTGAACAAATCAAACACGACCTAAATCAGACATTCGTTAATCAGAGGCAGCAAAATGAGGATGATTATGTACTAGTCGCTGAAGTGAAGGAGCAAGTGGAAAGTGTGGCATGAAACGATTAGGGGATGGATTATCAAATTTATTTGAAGACTAGAAAAACCACTGTACAGAAGCAAGCGGAATTCTTCCTTGGAGTTCATTCTAAAAGGCGTAATACGTGGAACATCTTGATTGGTGGTTTGCTGGCTGATGTTTCCTTCGTTCTTCGGGTTCGCGTAGCATTAAAGACACGCTCTTCAAATGATAGAATAGCGGGCCGTGCACCGTTCCAGGAGTGAAGTCCCTGAAATGAATACTTTCTTCCAGGAAGAAGACCTCTAGGAATGTTCTAATTCCAACAACGTTACCTGCAATCTGTACTGGTATGGTACGAGTCCGTGGAAGAAGAGGACATATGCAAGACGTGGATCGTAGAAGAAGCGCCAGAAGACAGACGGCTTACATTTGAGCAGGTTGGCTAGTTCATCCATTATCTCCACGTAGTATACCTAAAACAAACTCATTTTCATACATTTTAATTACAATTGAGGCAGCTGCGACCTATTTATCATTTTCACGAAAAAGGCATTCACCGCTTCGTAACAAGCGCCACAAGAGTTGCTTTCGGTGAGTGGACCACCCCGAAACGTGTTCGAAAGCGAATCGCCGACGCAATTTTCCGTCCGCGACGGAAAAACACGGCGAAAGCGTCGAGAACTTTCAATCTTTCAGGGCGAATATTTCAGAATCCGAAAACAATTCTTAATTTGCCTAGTCGTGCTGATTTCAAAAATGTATTCAGACTTAAGAAAAGCTCAAGTCTCGAGAACTCGAGAAAACATTGTTTAAAATCCACCCGCGGGGGGGGGGCGGTCGTGGCCCGCCAATTCAGGCCGACAGAAGAGTGCAGCTGATCAGCTTACCATACCGCCAGCCTCCGGTGAGATTAAAGCCGCTCGCGCCAGCCGGGTGTGAGATAAAATTCTTTTGAGGAAGAAAGCCACGAACCTATGTAATTGTTTGTAGTTGCTTTTGAACTTTAAAAGATTCTTGCCCTACAGTCAGATGAACAAACGAAAATTACAACGAAAATTATGTAGATTTTTTTCTGCTTAGATGTACAAGATTACAACCACACCTCATCAAGACTTGTACATATTTTATTGAATACTCAAAAATACACCTGTTAAACAGTCAAGACTATACTTCGGGCCGAATTGTATTATCCGAAAATTATTCCAATGATTTTCTGAATTTCGAGTCATTCAAAATTCGAATTTCGAAAAATCTGGTTTTCGAATAATATTCGGAATTCAAAAACGGGCTTTCGAATAATATTCCAAATTCGATTGTTTCAAAAAAAGACTTTCGAATAATATACGAAATTCGAATATTTGAAAAACAGATCTTCGAATAATATTCGAAATTCAAATACTTCTAAGAGCAAACATATTCGAAATTCTGAAACTTGAGTAATCGTTATGCACAATCACCATTTCATTAGTAGTTCTTTTTTTCTGGTCAACCTTCAAAAGCACACTCTATTAAAGGCAGTGTTCACGATGAAAAATGTGTTAAAGTTTCCACTAGGAATGGGTAGTGGAGGGGCACAAAATAACGTTGACGTCAAAAGAACGCATTAAAATGCGCCAAGAGAAGCTAAAAAGGAGCCCGAAGTTGCCACTTCGAGCGCAAGGTAAACCCTAAAAGCGCATTGCACGCCCACCCACGTGATCAAATGAATGTTCAACATCGTGAGATGAGCGATGATTTCCACTCATTAGCCCCGTTCTTCCCTTCTTTCTCAACTTATCTCTTTACTCAGCTCAGCTCGCATACATCGGCTGCAAAAGACGGAAGTTAGAAGCGTCGGACAACTCGTCCACCATGTTTTCTTGACTCAATTTTTGAGGGACCATAACTCCGTTCCCAGAAGGTCTTGTACGATTTCAGAGACATCATTGGAATCAGCATGGGGCCGTTTTCAAAATAGATGGGAGATTAGAAAAACGATTCTCATCGTGAACACTGCCTTTAAGGCACAATCTTGACCTACTCATCCCACGCCCGATTTGGGGTTCCCACACGCTTGGATCGTGTGAAATATTACGTCACCGTATAAGGTGTTCCGTCGGTGGGATAAGCTGGCCATAAGGTGTTTCAAAAATTAAGAATGTGATGAATTTTCATATGTAGTATTCAATATGCGTCATCACTCCTATGGGTTCGTTTACACTACTCCGACCAAGCTGCGCGGCGCAGGGCATTTCTGTAATATTGATCACGCAACGCGGCACGATCGATATTATAGAATCGCACTCCGCCGCGGCATCAAAGTCGCCTACCGCCATTTAATACTTTTATTGCCGCGTCAGGTGTCGCTCCTTGAGAAAAATCATAAAAAGCGGCAAACGAGGCGGTGGCGGAGAAAACGTTTCCGACTGTTATTACCGCTATAGCGGCGTTCGCCGTGCTTTACTGTCTCGTAACCAGTTCCGATTGCGAATCGATTGCCGATCTGGGTATTTCGCCAGCATTTTCATGTGCGAAGAAGCTAGTTGCCATTTAAGAAGCGGCATTTTCCGGCAAAAGGCGTGAAAGGGTGTGAGGGTTTCAAGCGCGTACGCTCAGCACTGTCCCCCCCCCCCGGAGTCGTGCAAGCTCGACGGCAGCGAATTCGCCTAGGCGGCACCGTGGCGTAATGGTAGGTCTTGAGAGTGCCGCTAGGGTCTCGGCGATGAGTCCGAAAAGGCGCTTTCCAAAAAGGGATAGTGCGGGTCAAGTTTCGCCTGAAGCCAAGCGTTTTGTGCGAACATTGTGGCAGTTTCTCTTAACCAGTTCCGACATAATTCAACCCCAGGGACAGATTCTTCAGCCATCTTGATTAAAAATGGTTTGAGATTAAGAATAAGTGTTACCATATTTCTACAAAGTAACAGTCACAGTTAATGACAGCTCAGAACTTATTTTCAAAACCGAAGCTAACATTTGTAAATTCAGGAAAATTTATCCAAAAAATGGAAAAAAGCATTAGAGAATTCGAAAGAATTATTTGAAAATTCGAAAAAATTGATTTCCGAGTATACCCTAAAATTTGAAATTTGAAAAATCTGTTTTTCGATGACATTCCAAAATCCGAAAATCGAAAAATACCATTTCCGAGTATATTCGAAACGCGAAATTCGAAAATTTTGATTTTCGAATATATTCGGAAATTTGAAATTTGAAAAAAATGGTTTTCTACTATATTCGAAAATTTGAACAGTTTTGCCCAAGTATAGTCAAGACTGTCCGTAGGACCTGAAAAACAAATTACGTTCTCAAAGCAACAGGTCGCATACAGAACTGCTAGTTTTGAACTGCGTGATGTTTTTTCCTTGTCCTCATGATAGCCGCCACGGCTATCA
The DNA here is from genome assembly GCA_029168955.1 of Aplectana chamaeleonis. Lineage (NCBI taxonomy): Eukaryota > Metazoa > Nematoda > Chromadorea > Rhabditida > Cosmocercidae > Aplectana > Aplectana chamaeleonis. The sequence goes on along the minus strand of JAPDOI010000019.1, from coordinate 2,007,910 downwards.
AAAATGTTCCTCTCAAGCCTGCAAATCGGGCGCGAAACGCCTGGAAACGCGCGAAAATGCGGTTTTCGAAACTCGCGAAGCGGAAAATTTAGAAATCATCTGATGTTTTTTTCGCCCAAGTGTGTTTTCGCGCCCCGCAGCACTTTCTGCGGTTTTCGAAACTCCGCTCATCCCTGGTCTGGACCGGTCGCACTGGTACTTTGCGTTCCTTAGCCCTAGTGCATACTTCGTCGTGGTTGCGACGGCGTCACCGCGACATGGAGTCCTTAGGCCCAGTGCATACTCCGCGCGACAAGCGACGCGACATATGTAGTGTTTGTCATAGAATTCGACCAAAAGTCGATGTTGCTGATATGCGCTGTCGCTGTCGCGCGTCGCGGGAAGTATGCACTAGACCTTAAAGGCAGTGTCCATGATAGATTTCGTCCTCGGTTTTTGGCCGGAAATCGAAAGTTCAGAATCTCATTGGAGCACTGGGGTCGAAAAAAAAACGAACGAAAACGAGCCCGAAAGAGCTTCATACGGCTCCGGAGTCCGCTCGCTCTAGCCCTTCCGCTCGCGGTCGAGTTTTCCGAGGAACAGTTTGGTCCGCTTCTACATTAGCATTGGAGCGCGAGCACGGATGAGTTTTAGCATTGGGGCGCATTTTGCGCACGCTGTCTACTTCAGGCCAATGCCCGCGCAACTGAACCACCGTTGAAATGTGGCTTTCGAGAAGAAGAGCTGATTTTGGATGTTTCGCAGCATTTTTCATGATTCTTTCTTGACCGAAGAAACAGTCGGACTCTCAACCTTCGTTTTCTTGTAGGAACTCGAAAACAGTTTTTATCGTGGACACTGCCTTTAACGACGTGATCGGTCACCGTCCCGTCGCCTGCAAATGAAGATGATGCAATATTGCGTCCTCTTCTAAATACACACATTATTTTCTTGGCAGAGTGTAATGCAGTTTCATCTCCTTTCAGTATTCACAAGATAAATGAGTGGCATGTTCCACTCAGAATAAGAAATTTACAGTCAACGAAAATGTGTAGCTTTCAGCAAACACTAATCCTGAGAGCTGCACATTCAAACAAATAACTGTTGAGATCTATTAATAATCTAATGACACGATCATGCTGTGTATGGTACAAGGTATCAATGGGGTCGCGAAAAGCACAATCCCGCCGAAATAGACTCGAGATAATAAAGTAGAACGAAGAGCATATAGAAATTTCGCCATGCGATCTATATGAAAAATGAATCTATATGGTGCAGAGAGTTGAATAGTCGATCCACTGCAAATTTTATTTTGTGACAGTGTAGACTAGAAGCGGGTGCTTTTTCTTTTTCTCCTCCCACAAAAACCGATCTGCAAAGCGCCTACCACTCTCTGTGGGGTCACTGAAGGCGATCCTATGTCTCGGAACCAACACTCCTGCGAAGTATCGTTTTCTGATGACGTCGAGAATCTCAGAGGCAATACCCTTCCTCCTGGAGTCGATTCACACCAATTATTGGATAATCGTCTCGAACTGTCTGACCAGTACTCAAACACTGTGCCGATAGAAGAGGTTGTGTCACCACAACACCAGCAATATAGTAATTCGGAGATGCCTCTGTCATCATTGATACCCATACCGTCCTCCGCTCGTCCCAACCCCAGACTGATAGATCACTAGAAACCCGACACTTGGATTCACAATCTCCTCTACAATTTGTTCGGGACTACGTTTTAGAGTCAGGTTGTACCCGGAAAGTGTATCCACTCAGGTAAAACTAGTTGACCAGAACCGGACGAATAGTTGTCGAGGATCGGTCGAGAATCGAGACGTTGTCGAGAATTCCGATATTCGCAGTATTTGTCTAGAATTGCGGCCGATTTAATCAGAATTACAGAGACCGTTGCCGAGAATTCGAGGGAACGAGTGTTTGCCGAGAATTCGCACAGATTTCTCGACAACTCCTTCCGAAGTTGAGAATGTGTCTCGAATATGTCGAAAATTTCCGAAGAAATCAGGACACCACTTTAGAACCCTCTTTACGCCACATTCTTCAAATGCTGCGACTGCTGTTTTTGTTCTTTTCTTCTCGTGTGGGTCCTCTGCGGTTTTTTTTCTTTTTTCTCCATTCTTATAGCTGGTTATCAATTATAATGTATTTCATCAATTTCTTGAATATCAATCTCGTTCTTTTAAAAAGTTTTCATCTTCTCGAACTAGCGAACATACCAAAACATGGGATTCCCGAGTTAGTGAATTTTGAAAGTTTTCGAGCTTTTAGGTACTGATTTTTTTTAATGATCGGTAGTTGCAGCAGTCAAATTTGAAACATATTATTTGAGAAGTTACCCAAGAATCATCAGAACAACGTTTGAAATTAAAATTGGTAATTCGAATCAATTTCGAATGATTCAGTACTGACCGAAATTTGCAACTCTAAACCTTGCAATGGTTGTTTAGCATTATACTGATGTACAACTCAGAGAGTCGGTGGGTCCGATTCGGCCACGATAGGCTTTCTAATCGGGTACCTAGTTGAGTTGAAAGGAACTTTCGCAGCAGCACGTGCTGCTCCGAGGAGCACGTGGCCTGTTTGATAGGACTACGTGGCGCAGAGAGACAAAACCCTCGCCGCACCCCCATTTCCCATGCGGCAGCACGTGGGCTATTCAATAGGACTACATAGCGCTGGGCGGCGGGGTTCCACCCCTTCGAGGAGCGGGTCTCCCCCACAGGATACTGTCCAAGTCACGGCCCGCAGCAGGGGGTCACCCCCACAACAGTCCGCGACAAGGACATCACCCTCGCCACGGTCGACAGCGAGGGGAGCTTTCCTCGCTGAGGCGTAGGAGAGACCCCTCAGCGGTCAGAAACCGTCCAGAAAGTGACATAAAGTCACCTTCCAGGAGCGGCCTCGAAAGGCCGACTACGCTCTCTGTGGGATCGGGCCCCTTATATACGTGCTGTGCGGCGGATATGCGCCTGGCCACTTGTGGAGCGATCGATTAACGTGTTCAATCATGAGCATAGTGGATCGTTCGTCGTCCAAACCACATCGTAGTCGAATCGAAAGCGTATCGTGGCCGAGTGAAACGGCTATGATTGGCGGCACGTGTTTCTCACTTGAACGACAATTAGGCCACGTGGCGCACGATAAGTACGTGGCGGTATCGTCGTCCAACCGCTTTGTAGTCGAATCGAAAGCCTATCGTGGCCGAATAGAACATCCCGACTCTCTGAGAATATGTGGACTTCCGGCGCATCCTCACCTGCAGCCAGCGGTTTAGCCGCTAGCTGCAGGAGTGAATGCGCCGGAAGTTCACATTTTGGAAATTATGGGTCAAGAGAGTAGGATATTTGAGTCCAGCGTAGTCGAATTACTCTGTATACCAACTTTCACCGCCTAAGGTGGAGGCTGAACACCGCTACAGTATAATGGCTCACACCTTTCTCAGGTGTACTCCTCCCGGAAGTCGACAATTTTGAAAACTGGGAGCCACGAGAGTAGGATATTCGAGTTAAGCGTGGTCGATTTACTCTCTACTCAAACTTTCATCGTCTTATGTTAGAATAATTCCGAAGACCACTACACTGATAGCGCACTGGTGCTGGGCAAACGCCAATAGCGGCCCATATTGAACGATTTTGTAGACCCACAGCATATACGATGCACAATTTGCCTCTGCCGAACGTCGAAGTGTCAAAGTTGGGAATTCGGCAAACAGAGTGGCGTGAAACAGGGGTGTGTGGCGATCGCCGTTTGCCAATTGCCGTTAGCCGGCCATTTTCGGGGTTTGCCGTTGCCGTTTGCCGAAATTTTCACTCAAAACGGCAGATTTTCGGCAAAAATGCGTTAAAACAACAGTGCCTGGTGTGCGCCCTCACCTCGGTTTCTGTATTGGTCAGCGATTCGAAGCTGCAACGAATATTTATTTTGGCTAGTTCCAGCTACTAGTTCCAGCTCATGTAATGGGTGATTGTACCCAATGGTCCTTTAACTAATGAAGACATTTTGACTAGGTTATCAAAGGAGTTTTTTTAGGTTCTAAGTTGGGAGCCTCCAAATGTCTCTCTTTAATCATGAAATTTTTAACCCCTTAGAAATGCCGAAATCGCAGAAAAGCTCTTCCAGGAGCATACCGAGTCCTGCAAGTTCCGAATGTGCAAAAACAAATGGTGCAGAAGTTTTGGCGTGAAAGCATCTTTTGTTAGTATGAACCACTTCAGAACTCGTGTAAATAGGCGCGCTTATCGTCGGTTGATTGCCTGATGGTAATAATTGGGGCAGGAAAATGATCAATTCTGCAAATACTTCGTCCGGCTTTCTAAAAATCGAACAATGTTCGCAGAGGTCATTAAAGGCTGTGTTTAATTATATTTTCGATGTCGAAATCATTAGCTGAAACGAAGGGTTGACGGTGCTATCGCAGCCACGGGGGGGAAGCTCTTGGCCACGCCCATTTTTCTGCTACGCTTCTACTCTACTAATTTTGGAGTGGGAGGAAACCCTAGGTTGGTTCTCAAAGTGCGCGGCGGCGCGAAACCAATGGGCATGATCAAGTGGGATGACTTAGTGTCTCCCTCCTCGTAGCACCGTGTTGACTCCTTGGCAGAGCTGAGTTTGTTACGAAATGGTGTAGAGTTGAACAAACGAACAATTTTTCGAGGCAACGACTGAAACCGCCTCCAAAATTTTCACCTGGAATCAAATTGTCCGAAGCACATTGCAACAATAGTGTCGAAAATCTGCTCAAAACGAGCAATCAATAGCAATATACGGCCAAGAAACTTGAATGTGGTGTGCTCGCCCCACCCACTTCCTCGGTAGCCACAGGGGAAGTGGATGGGGCGTGCGCACCGCACTCATGTTTTGGGGCCGTATAGAGTGATTCATTGTTTGTTTTTCAGCCGACATTGTTGTTGTATTGGGCCTCGTGCACCCTTTTGGGTTAATACACAGAATGGGAAACTCCAAAGAGCAGTCGGCCGGCTAAACGCACCGTGCCCGGCGCTCCTGCGACTACGTGGGCGCACCGACTTTCTGTAGCGCGCGTCGCATGTACCAGTCGAATTGTCATTAGGTGCCTCTCATTCTGTGTATTTGATCAAAATGCCACTCAGAGCTCTTGATTTCCGGTGAAAATTGGAAGACTGCTCTTATCGTGTGCACTGCATTTATTTAGACTAGTCTCACTCCACTCCTGTACCTTCAAGAAAAAAATAATTTGAGCGTAATCTTAGATGAGCGAAATAAGAAACCCTGAGCCTACTACTTCTTACTAACAGTAAAAATTGTGAGTGACTCCGTTCATAACCTAAACCGCGCGCTGCTGATCGCGGTATGGACTATCTTTCTTCGAAAATGTCGACCATTCAACGCGTATTCATCCGTCTATTCCCACCTGATTGTGGTACCGGTATCGGCCACAGTCTTTGGGTCGGTGCACACTCCCACCGCACCAAGCTTGCTTATACTTTGCTGCATGTGCTCGGATCGACTAGGCTGGGTCGCGCAATCAAACGGCCTAGTTGAACTCGATAGAGGCTTCTATACTATCACACAAAACAGCGCTACTTTAATTCTCTGATCACCTGAGGCTCTCAAGTGGCTTTTGATATATGGGATTTTCCCTTCCCGACTAATCAAATGTGGGTGTATAATAGCATAGAACAGCTTTTGCCGTTTGCCGTTTGCCGGCCATTTTTGGGGTTTGCCGTTGCCGTTGCCGTTTGCCGAAATTTCAAATTCCTTTGCCGCACACCCCTGGTGTGAAACCATCTACGTGGACTTCAGCGACCGTTGTAATAAACATTTGGGCAGGAGTCCCAATTTTAGGTAAGTACATACTGTTGTACATGTGTGCTGTGCTTCTCTAGGTCAAATTCCGGTCCGCAATTGCGTCTCGACACGCTTTGCAGCCGCACGCGCTCGAGTCAGTCGGGTTTCCAGCGCCAAAGCCGACTCTATGTGGCTTTCTTATACAATTTTCTCTAATTTTTCTTAGTTTCCAGTCTCCGAAACCCACCTAGAGTCATCAGATCGGCGACTGCGGCGCTGGAAGCTCTTCCGACTCGGGAGCGTGCGGTCGCAAAGCGTGTCGAGACGCAATTGCGGGCCGGAATTTGGCCCAGATAAGCACAGTATGACTGTGTATTAACTGTCGAGAATCGGGCAATGAGTTGCCGGGAATGGGTCGAGAAGTTGTCGGGCATTATCGAGAATTGGGCGAAAAGTTGTCCAGAAGCTTCTAGAGTCTGCAAAAGTTGTCCCGCATTCGTACGCCTGCATGACAACTTTTCGTCCGATTCTCGACTAGTTTTACCTGAGCACGTACACTGGGGTAGTAGCATTCCCTCCGAATCCATAAGTCGAGTTGCGAACAGGTCACTTTCACTGCAGCGACATCAGACAGCCGATTGTGGTGCTTATCATGCAAATCAATCTGTTCTAGGCTTTCAATTGAATACATCATATCGCACTGTTTGCAGTATTGCCCCCCCCCTATTTTCTTCTGACAAGCGTCAAGAGTTCTCTGCCTGGAGTCGTCGTCATTGATGGGAAGTCTTGGCCTTTTTCTAGATAGCTGTTTCGGCTCAAGTTCAAAAAAAGGCGTTCTGGGACTCACTGACTTGGACTTTTTCGTTGAAGGCGGGGAGAAAAAAATCGGTCACTAGCTTCTGCATTCCAAACCGCCAGGTACTCAGCTCACGCCCTGGTTTTTTTTAGCTTGGCTAGCTCAGCTAGACAACATTCATTTCCGGACCTCAAGCTTGGGTGATTAAACCTTGCGTGACTAGTAAAACTTGGGCAATTAAAGCATTAGGGTTTAGTCATCTATAATCTAACACAGTTTCAATTGTAGGTGCTCAACACTGGAATTTGTATTAGTTTAACCCCTTTTGTTTGATTACGCTAAGAGTGAGGTATTTTTGTTCAATTTCAGATTCGACTAAAATTTCACCCATGGAGACTTTTAAGGCACTTATCGCTGATTAGATACTTTCCTCCATATTCGAAAAATCATGGAAGGTGGCACTTTATATACTGAAAAAATCCGTGCTTCAAGAAAACTAGCGAGACCTAGCGAAGTTTTCGCTCAAGAAAGCTTTGACGTGCGCCAACTTGCTGACGCAGATTAGCTTATCAATCAACTGACTTCCGTATACCCAAAAGTTGCTGCCCGTATGGACTCTCCTGATCAGAGCAGACTGCCGGACGCTTATAACTGGGCGTGGGGGTATGGAAATGTCCGATCATACCACAAAACAAAAGAAGCCAGCGGTAGATCGGTTGTTATCGGCACCAAATTTAGGACCTCTGCCATCCCTCCTTCCTTTACGTCGGAACCCTCTGCCCTTCCTTCCGATTTGCAAAATTCACAAGCGATTATTCTCGCTTTACCATTTCTGTCACGATAAGGAAAAACGCACTCGCATTTTAGGTGCTGTTTCCCTGGTTGACCAACACCATGCTCTTGTTCTCAATTAAAGAAATATGCACGTGGATGTTGTTTTATGAAGCGGATTTTGATAACCTCGGACTTTCAACATATATAAATCTGGTTTAGGGAAGTTAGTAAATCAAAATGACTGAGCGGTTGTAATGAGCGACGAACTGGGGTGTGTAAGTGAAGCTGTTGCTTGCTTCCCCAGATTGGCAAGGAAAAGTCTGCGAAGTTCTGCGTCCGCCTCAGAACGCGTCCCACGCTTCTCGAGATACGTGTTCTCCTACTTTCTTTGCTACAAAAAGGTTGAGATTTGGCATGGAAAAATTGACGAAATCTCTTTCCTTTGAAATTCTACACTCTTGGTGACGTTGCGCACACTATCATTGCGGTCCTGCACACTTTCTATGACGTCCTGCACACTCCCGTTCGGGTCCTGCGCACTTTCTATGACGTCCTGCATCCTGCACACTCCTACTGGGGTCCTGCACACTTTCTATGACGTCCTGCACACTCCCACTTGGGTCCTGCACAGTTTCTATGACGTCCTGCACACACACTCTCACTGGGGTCCTGCACACTTTCTATGACGTCCTGCACACTCCCACTTGGGTCTTGCACACATTCTATGACGTCCTGCACACCCCCGCTTGGGTCCTGCCCACTTTCTATGACGTCCTGCACACTCCCACTTGGGTCCTGCACAGTTTCTATGACGTCCTGCACACACACTCTCACTGGGGTCCTGCACACTTTCTATGACGTCCTGCACACTCCCACTTGGGTCTTGCACACATTCTATGACGTCCTGCACACTCCTACTGGGGTCCTGCACACTTTCTATGACGTCCTGCACACTCCCACTTGGGTCCTGCACAGTTTCTATGACGTCCTGCACACACACTCTCACTGGGGTCGTGCACACTTTCTATGACGTCCTGCACACTCCCACTTGGGTCTTGCACACATTCTATGACGTCCTGCACACCCCCGCTTGGGTCCTGCCCACTTTCTATGACATCGTGCACACTCCCATTTAGGCGCTGCACAGTTTCTATGACGTCCTGCACACCCCAGCTTGGGTCCTACCCACTTTCTATGACGTCCTGCACACTCCCACTTGGGTCTTGCACACATTCTATGACGTCCTGCACACCCCCGCTTGGGTCCTGCCCACTTTCTATTACGTCCTGCACACTCCCATTTGGGTCCTGCACACTTTTTATGACGTCCTGCACACTCCCATTCGGGTCCTGCACACTTTCTATGACGTCCTGCACGCTCCCACTTGGGTCTTGCACACATTCTATGACGTCCTGCACACTCCCATTTGGGTCCCGCAATTTTCTACGGCGTCCTGCACGCTCCCACTTGGGTCTTGCACACATTCTATGACGTCCTGCACACTCCCATTTGGGTCCTGCACACTTTCTGTGACGTCATGCACACTCCCATTTGGGTCCTGCACACTTTCTATGACGTCCTGCACACACACTCTCACTGGGGTCCTGCACACTTTCTATGACGTCCTGCACACTCCCACTTGGGTCTTGCACACATTCTATGACGTCCTGCACACTCCTACTGGGGTCCTGCACACTTTCCATGACGTCCTGCACACTCCCACTTGGGTCCTGCACAGTTTCTATGACGTCCTGCACACACACTCTCACTGGGGTCGTGCACACTTTCTATGACGTCCTGCACACTCCCACTTGGGTCTTGCACACATTCTATGACGTCCTGCACACCCCCGCTTGGGTCCTGCCCACTTTCTATGACGTCGTGCACACTCCCATTTAGGCGCTGCACAGTTTCTATGACGTCCTGCACACCCCAGCTTGGGTCCTACCCACTTTCTATGACGTCCTGTACACTCCCACTGGAGTCCTGCACACTTTCTATGACGTCCTGCACACTTCCACTTTGGTCCTGCGCACTTTCTATGACGTCCTGCACACTCCCACTTGGGTCTTGCACACATTCTATGACGTTCTGCACACCCCCGCTTGGGTCTTGCCCACTTTCTATGGAGTCCTGCACACTCCCATTGGTGTCCTGCGCACTTTCTATGACGTCCTGCACACTCCCACTGGGGTACTGCACACTATCGATACAAACCTAGCGATTCTGTATGGCGTCCCATCCACTGCTACTGGAAACCTATCACTTTGATGAGAGAGTAGCCCTTCTAGCGCTAGACGACTCGCAGAAGTTATCATGACCCACGGCCAAAAGTGCGCCCCACGGACAAACGCGGTTGCTCCGAGGCACGTAAGGCCTCTTTCAGAGTTCGATCGCTCTGCGACGCGACCGAATGAAAACACTGTGCATCGATCTGGTCGCGTCGCGCGATCTGGTCGCCGGCCTTTCAGACAAGATCGCGGGAAAAGTCGCCCAATCGCGCGATTGGGCGACTGACATGGCCAGATCGCGTCGCCATGCAGTGCACGGCGACGCGACCGATCGCGGCGACCGCTTCTATGTCCTCGATCAAATTCCTCTTTTTTCACGTTGATTCGGGCAAAATAAGTATAAGTAGGCAAAACAATCATAATACAAAACAATTATTATCATAAATTGATTGTTATCATTCAAAAAATCTACGATACACTTGAGGGTGACAATAAAACTAGGATCCAAACCACAATTGACAGTGTAGTTCAATGGTCTGAACAAAACCTTCTGCCTCTTTCCACTCAAAAAAGTCAAGTACTACACCCACCGGGATAGAACTACTTATCCGGAAGGCGGGTACAATATCGATGGTTCAATACTCCAGCATGTTAACCTAGTAAAAGATTTAGGGTTTCTTGTCGATTCGAAATAGAATTTTGATAAGCATTTGGATAGTATTGTTGCGAAAGCTGAACAGAAACTTTTCCTTCTGTTCAAATCGCTGAAAACTAAAGGTCCATTGCTTTTGGTTAGAGCCTATAAAATTTAAGTTCGATCTGTTCTTGAATATGGTACCTGTATCTACTTTCCTCATTAAAAAACCTGCGTTGCCAAACTATAAAGAGTGCCAAACAACTTCACAAGGAAGGTCTTCATAAGGTCTCTTGGCTTCACGTATAGGAGTATTCCCCGTGGCATAATGAAGAATCGTATGCTTAATTTGGATACTTTACGTTACAGACGCAAGCTACTTAATTTTTCAAACTGGTTCAATCAAATACTAGGGGAGAAAGGTTCAAGCTTAAATTCCGTCAGCCGCGCACCTCTTTGTGGCGCAGCTTCTTCACCTTCAGAGCCGGCATAGAATACTTGAAAATGAGTCACCGATCAACTTCACTAAATTGAAAACACTTGTCAAAAATTACCTTCATTGTCAAGAAAGGATCTATCTATCGTTTTACGCTTTTTCCTTTCGAAACTTGTCATTTTTTTAGATCCTCGATGTTTTCGTTGTTTTTCTGCCTTTTCTATGTTTCTACAACTCTGCAAGGGCGTGTAATAAAGTTAAAGTTAAATGGCGAAGCACAATGCACCTTTTTATCTTAAAGGCAGCGTCCGCGCAGAAAACCACATCTGTGTTTTTCTTCTCAATGCAATGTATGAACCAAGTGGAGATAGTTGGCGAAGCTTGAGGTCTCAATGTTGCGTATTCATAATGCTATAGGCTCGTGAAAATCGCTCCGTGGTCTGAAAAGGCGTTTTCCCGGTCGATCATCTAACACGAGGAACAGAAACCCCACGACAGTCTTCGGCCGGCCGCGGAAATCCAATTTTCTAAATTCTTTATTCCGAAGAATCTTCGAGTTAAGACGTGGATATTGAAAGCCTCCTATTTTTAGATGATCATTGACAGCAGTAAAGCGAAAGGAATTGCGGAACCCAGAAAGTTAAGGGGGCTAAACCAATTCAGCCGTTCAAATTTTCGATATTTGTGTAATACACAAGACACACCGGACAGACGTGAGAAAAAGGAGGCTGAATGCTGCGAGATTTTCAAACGAGTTTTTCTCGGAAACTTGAGTGTTTTGGGTGGTCTCTTCATGATATATGACAACCTGGTAAGCCTACCTGCGCAAAATTGTGAAAAAAATAAACACGGTTTTTAGCGCGCACGCTGCCTTTAAATGACTAGCCAATTGCGCGACACCGCGAACATGAAACAGGCGTCGATTAGAATGTGTACGTAAAAGTGCGTGGTCGCCAACTTCCGCGATTGGGCATTCACACTTCCAAAATCTGCGATTTCCACGGCGACGCGACGGTCGCGTCGCCGTGCCCACGATCGCGTCGCAGAGCGATCGAACTCTGAAAGAGGCCTAAGAGGTGACTCGGGCCGATTTTTTGGTAATCGATATATGTCCTACCCACCTAAATGTTGGTACCATTAGCGATTGGCTCCCAGAATAAGTTATTCTAGGCAGGATTGCAGCCAAGACTGGAGCATTTACCTACCGATTAAATTATACGTTTAGGCGTAACCTGTCCCAGCCTTTCAAAAATCGCCCAACCGATCTCAGTTTGTATTGAGCGCTCTAATCAACCCTGGCAGATGTCTTGAGCGGGAAATTCCCACTGAATTTTGAAAAAGTGGAATAGCGCCGATGTCCGTGAAATTCAATGTCCTTTTTTCCGATTTCATGATTTCTAACCAGAGTGTCTTCTTTGATAAATGTCTACGCGAACACCACTTGGACCAGAAATATGCACTACATTTGAAAAAATTGTGGAAAAAGCAGATTTTAATTGGAAGAAATCGTTCAGAAAGCCAGGACAGTATTCAAGAAAAATTTTTTTCCGAACGTTCGATGGCCATTAATCTAAGCGAACTGTCGGCTAGAACACATAGCAGACGATTTTGAGGCCATCAGCTAATCGAAAACACTTTAAACTAACCTAAATTGCCTCCCAGGACGGATGTCTGCCGGCTGCGTCGCGGTGTCGCAGCGCAGTGCACGACAACACGACACACCGTCCAGCTGGCGCTAACAGCGCGCATATTGCTGAAAAGTGTAGATTGGCCGCGACACAGGCACGACACCGTCGCGCACAGCAGCTCCCACTAGATTCGCCACGCACGACGGCTGTTAGTGCTAAGCGCGATCGATTGCTGCGCTGGGCGCGGCGGGTTGTACTAGTTCCTACACCGCGACACCGTCGCCGCGACGCAAGTATGCACTAAGCCTTATGGCGTGTTCAAGCAAACGCGGCGAGCATATTTTATAGCAAACGCGCACAGAGTCTGCGTAAACGCTTAAAGGCAGTGTTCACGATAAAAAATGTGTTTCAGTTTCCACTAGGAATGGGTAGTGGAGGGGCACACTGTAACGTTGACGTCTAAAGAACGCATGAAAACGAGCCAGTAAAAGCTCCAAAATGGACCGAAGTTGCCACTTCGAGCGCAAGGCAAACCTCAAAAGCGCAACACACGCCCACCGACGTGAACAAATGAATGCTCGAGATCGTGAGATGAGCGATGATTTCCAATCACCAGCCCCGTTCTTCCCTTCATTCTCAGCTTCTCTCTTCACTCAGGTCAGCTCGCATAGATCGGCTGCAAAAGATAGAAGTTACAAGCCTCGGACAGCTCGTCCACCATGTTTCCTTAGCTCAATTTTTGAATGACCATAACTCGGTTCCCAGAAGGTCTTGTACGACCTTACAGACACTATTAGAATCAGCATGGGGCCGTTTTCAAGATAGGCAGGGAAACAGAAAAACGATTTTTATCGTGAACACTGCCTTTAACAAAGAATGCAATGTGTAAAATCGATCCGTGTCGAACGTAGACATGTACATATTATATATTATCGTACTAGGAGGCTTTTGTTGAAACGATATATCGTGTTCTCTGCTTCAGCGTGGTGTTGGCTGTGTAAAAACGAAATTCCCATAAATCTATTGCGTGCTTGTGCGGAGCGTGTGATTAGATAACGCGAGAGAGCGAAGGGGAGAAGGGGGGGAAAAGCATTGCACAACTTTCAATGAGAAGTTGGTTTTGATACAGATAGAAGTGCACTTCCCTTCGCGACTGTAGTTGTGAACATGAACGTAAAAAACCCACTTGAATGGTATGTCGTCTGCTAGCAATAAATTCTTTGGCCATCTTCTCGTGCTTCCTTTTTATATCCTTCTCCATTTTCTCCTTCGATGGTAACTTGATTTTGCCCTAAAAATCAGACTCCCTGTTTATCACAGAAGCATCATTCAAAATTTGAACTTACACTGAGGGCCGCGGCAAAAACTCGCGTCTGCATTTCGGAAATGGGCATGATGGAGCCTGTAGGCTGGATCAAGCCAATGACTGCGAGTGTATTCTGGAACAGGAAAAAAGCAAGTGTGATCTCGGCGACTGGGTTAGCGATGAAACACAAAAACACTCCTCTGGATCAATCGTATTAGGACCTCCGGGAAAAATCCGCTGAGAACCCTTATCTCGAGTCGAGTTGACAGTCTTAATTTTGCCGTTCTAGGCCTCTGAACTTTGCCGTTCTAGGCCTCTGTCAGAGTTAGCCAATTGCCAGAATCCCATCAGGTCGAAACGCACAAAAACATAACAAACGGGTGCAGAAAATGCACATGACTAGTCCGTCCGCGTCCGTTAGGGTACTAATAACTCCAACTCTACATAGTGCGCTTCTCGCCAAGGTACCTTTCAAAACCAGAAAATAATATCCAATATTCGATTTCTATTATAAACAAACACTCACTTTAGGGCAAAGCTGTGGCGGATACATGTACTTGTAGAGGTCGACATGGTTCGCCTTGACTGGTATTAATTGTCCATCTTCAATGAGAGGGAAGCCGAATGAATATCCTGTTGCAAAAATCACCTGTAAATATTACACGTTCTCGAAAACAGAGAAATGAGCACCTGAGGAGTGCATGAAATTATTGACTCTTCATTAAACATAGGCGTAAAACCATTTTAGCTGAAAAAAACTCATTGTCTAGCAAGCGCAAGTACACCGCCTGGGCCGTATATCCGAACTTGTGCTACTGGGCAACCCTGTCCATTTTGCAGATTAGGCCTTGCTTGTACTCAGGAATTTCTGATAAAGTTGCATGCGAATTAAGGACTCTAAACATGTTACCTGCAATTTACCTTCTTAACTTTAAGTTACATGTGACCTTCAACAACAGAAGTATGTTGCACGGCGCGAGTTGACTTACAGGTGACATAAAGTGCTGACGTGTAACTTAAAGGCAGTGTTTACCATAATCTTCAATTCTGAGATTATTCGCTATATCGATTAAGTGGCCCCCGGGTAGAACTAAAATGACGTTTAAATCGGGAAAAACGCACAAGGAGAACACGAAATCCTTAAGTATCACCCCGCCTTTTAAGTATCACAGGAAGTGTTTGATGTGACAATGAAATCGTTTGTGGACCCGCCTTTTGCAATTCTCTACTCTCTATTGCTCCGTTCTTTCCTTAGGGCCCTAACTAGTCCTGCTTTGCAAAAAATATATCCTTATAATTTCGATTGACAGAATTTCCCACCGATGACAACTACTATGAACATGTTCATCCAGCCGGACAACTGGTCCATGTTATAGAATAATGTCACTGAAATAGCACGTTTTGATGCGTTTCCCGCCGTTTCATCGTAATTTTGGTAACACATGGAGGCCAACGCATTGTTTTATGTAAAAAACTCGCGGACGAAGATCATCGTGAACACTGCCTTTAAATGTGATATTCTATCGCACATGTAACTTAACTGGGCGAGCTGTTTCCTAGGGAAGTATACGACGCACTCTCGAGGCAGGACGATAGTGTCGTCGGTTTAATTACTCAAGTTTGAGGTGCTTCGCCCCGCACACCGGCTGAAGGCCACGCCTAGCCGCTGGCGGCTCCCGGCGTGCTCGGCGAGCATGCCGCGTGTCGGTGCCGGCCGCGTCGCGTATGGGGATCAGGTAACATGAAGCAACAGAGCAAGTTACTAGCAACGTTGTGTATTATTAGAGCAAGTTTCTTGATACTTTAATGAAAAATCTGATCAAGTTACACGTAACATCACTTCAGGCTACTTGCGAAATCAAACTAAGTTGCGTGAAGCCACCATGCAAGTTGTGTTGAAGTCTCAGTTAACTGGTTCAGAAATTCCCGAGTATTGCATATAGTCAATGCGCCAGTGTGAACGACAACTGCTCGCTTTTTTATCGCACATGATTACAAAGAGGTACGATTGTGATAGCTTCGTGGACGACGTCCGTAATCGCTGCATAGCAGAAGCAGAGCACTACTGGGTGGTGGTCTCAATGTGTCCAAACCGCGCAGTGTGGTGGAGAAACGAAGGGCTGTGATTGGCGGTGGACAGTGTATCCTCCGATCACTGCCCTACGCTCCTTCGCTCCCTTTTTCACGGCTTGGACACATTACGATCACCATCCTGATGTACTGTCGCTCTCGTAGCCAAATTCCGGTTCGCAATTGTGAAATACGGCTGTTGCGTCACGCAACACGATGATAATCGTGCCGGGGGAAAAGCTAAACGAGCCGGGACGAAGTTTTCCCTCCACGATTACCACCCTATTGCGTGATGCAACAGCCGCTGTCCGCAAATGCGGACCCGAATTAGGCTCCGAGAACGACAATACTTCGTCGCTGTTCTTGGATTATCAATGGTCGCTAGTGATTGCTTTGTCGCCGCCAGCTTGGAAGCTAAGGAACAATTGTCAGCGAATGACACATTTCGTATTGTAAGCACCGATCCGTCCACATGACGACGTTATTAATGTCTATAAGTAGGGAAAGGTCATTAACGGTCTCTAGCCATCACGTTTGCCTTTTGACTGAATTGTTTCGATTACACTATGTAACAAATTTTCACTTTTTTCTGTTCCTGGGTTGAAATTGTGTTTTCCTAACTCGTTAGGTCTAAAACAGACAGGTAATCACTTTTATCCCAGAAAAACTTCGCTTTTGTGACTAGGACAATGAAGTTTGAAAAATCGCGTGTTTATGTAAGACAATTTTTGTTCCTGGCTTCTAAGTGTTATATTTTGTTTATGTACAATGTATGTGAAAAAAGACTTCATTAAGCACAGACTTTGCTTACACGACGACAGCACGAAGAAATCTCGTTTTTTTTTGTGAAAATAGGAAGATTTTTATTCATTTTCGGCACTATGATCAGGTAAAAACAAACAAATGCACAAATAAAGGACAAACACAGTCGGATACCACTCGACAAGGTTCGAAAATATGTAGATTTTGTAGAATTACGATTGTACTGTAAATCACTCTCTCGAAGTTGAACCAAATATAGTCCCCATCATGTTTTCGTTACACTGTCCTTGGTAACGACGTAAAGTCCAATAAATCTTGATGAAAGGGTTCGCCTTGCTCGTTGAATTTGTCAAAAAGCGAATTAATGATATGGACTTTCAGAGACATCCTGCATCCCATTTTGTGGTAATTCTTTATGAGAGTGTACCAACTCCACATAGCTTTCAGCTTTGTGATCACCTAGGAAGCTGTGAAGAACTGCAACGAAGTTGCTCCAAGCCGTTCTCTCCGTCCTGTTCAGCAGCTTGGCGAAATCCTCACATTTTATGATCCTCTTGATTTGTGGTCTGACGAATATACCAGCCCTGACCTCATCCTCGGACAGAGTTGTTGCCAAGGATAGTATAACGAAACATGATGAGGGACTAAATTTGGGTGCAACTTCGAGAGAGCGATTCACAGTACAATCGTAAATTTGAAAAATCTGCACTTTTAGGAACCTTGTTGAGTGCTTCCCGACTGTGTTTGTCTATTCCTTGAGCATTTTTTTCTTTTTAACCTGTTCATAATGCCGAAATGAATGAAAATCTTTCTATTTTCACAAATAACGGGTTTTCTTCGTGCTGTTGTAGTGTTACCGAAGTTTGTTCTCAATGAAGCCATCTTTTCACATACTTTGGACATGATTCTCATACTTGCGGCCGTGGTGTGTGGTGGCTCAATTGTGGCTCTCGATTATACAATGGCAAAACAATCTGCTATCAAGAAGTCAGCAAAGAAGGTCGTTCCAGATGTCTCGATGCCAATATGGGCTAGTAAGTTGATCGAAAGGTTCGACATTTACTCAGGTAGTATGGAACGCACCCTCTCAGGTGCTATGGAACGAGTTCTAACGCAATTGCAGGTCGTCCAGAATACCCAGAACAGTATCCTCTCGCGGCTATCTGATTTGGAGACCAAGATCAGTTCCACCCAGTGCTCGCCATCAGCTCAGAAAAACTTAATGTACTCTACAATGGTACAGGTGAGGGCGGACAGTCTAAAAATCGACGAAAAGCTGAGGACGATTACTTGGGTCGGAATTGATGAAAAGGGTGACGTAGACTCAACCCGCCGCTTCGATCATGAAATCCTTAAAAAAGTTGTCCAAACATCTGGTGATAACGAACTAATACGCGAGTTGGATCAGGGTCGTATTGTTTCGCGTCGTTTTCCAGCGGATAAACCCCGTCAGCCCGGGTCTAGAGGGCGCATTATTAAAATCTCGCTCCCTAACCAACACTTGAGGGATGCGCTCTTATCTCATATGCGGAGCGGCCGCCAAAGTCTAACCCGCGATTTCGTACATTCATTCGCGCGCAGAGACTATACGGCAGAAGAATTGAATTTAGATAGGGCCCTGCGAAAAGAAGCCGGAGAGCGGAACGCGAAAGAAGGCAGGCTCGTTTATGTGGTGAGAGACTTTGACATTGTAACCCTCAAAAACCCTCGCGAGCTTCCTAGACGCCAGCAGCCTGCACCTACCGCTCAACCGACGCGAGCGTTTCAAAGTGGTCAAAGTGATGATAGCAGTAATGAACAAAACTCAGCAGCGGATTCCATGAATGTGCCTGCACCTACCGCTCAACCGACGCGAATGTTCCAGTGGTCAAAGTGTTGGTCGGAGTAACGAACAACACTCAACAGTGGATTTCACGAATCTGTCAATTACCCAGGCCTAGGTTACCAGAACTTCAAACGGTTCCAATCCTCTCCCGCATTCCTCTTTTAGTAGCTTTCCATTTTCAACAATAGATAATCATAGAAATCTGATTTCGTCTACAGGAATTATCTATCTCTTCAATGCTAGATCGATATGCAACAAAATTCCTGACCTTCAGTACCTCCTTTCCGCTAACCCGCTTATGGTTCTGGTGACCGAGACTTGGTGTAAACCAGACATTATTCATGATTCCACCCTCTCCCAAAACTCCAGTTACGAGTTATACAGATGCGATAGGGAAAGCGATGCAGCTGGTGGAGGCGTCCTAGCCTTGATTCAGAAGGCACTTTCTCACCATGTAATATCCTCAAAAAACTTTTCTGCATTTTGTCAATGTCTTACTCTGAGTTTACACACTGGGCCGAAAGTGACCATCATTGTTTTACTCTATCGTAGTCCTGCATGTGATCAAGCTTCTTTTCGCGAAGCTATAGCATCGCTCTCTGAAATTGTGAATGATAATTGTAACCTCATCATTCTTGGTGACATGAATTTCCCAACCATCAACTGGGAGGAAATGGAAAATACTTGCAACGTTTTTGGCTCGGCACGCGATTTTTCTCAGTTTTGCATGGAACACTCTCTTGAACAACTCGTCTCCACCCCAACACATGGATCCAATATACTAGATCTAATTATAACAAATGATCGCAGCATCACTAACGACATTGAACTCCATCCACCATTCTCGACCTCTGACCACAGGACCATTTCATTCAAAATGACTTTGTACAAAGAGAATCAAATGCGAAACACTCAATTTTTTGACTACGATAAAGGAGATTACACGTCTATTTGTTCAGAACTTCAACAACTCAACTGGCGCATCCTTTTTTCCAATTGTCTTTCCTCAGACGAGTGTTATAACATTTTCACTAAAAAATGCCATGAATTGATTCATAAATATGTCCCCATTGTATCAAGAAACGAGACAAAACGATCAGGCTATCCTCGCCATATTCGTATACTAGAGTCAAAAGTCGAGAGACTGTATCGTGCCCGCTCCATTATCGGTATACAAAAATACCTACGTTATTCTCGAAAGCTCAAACGTGAGTTAGCACGACACAATCTAAGACACGAGGATAGAATTGCATCCGTTAATAATCCCAGAATATTCTACAAATTCATTAGCAGCAGAATCAAATCGAATGGAGGTATCGGATCTATTCTCGATGCTAATGGGATTCCTTATGAGTCAGAGGTAGAGAAAGCTGAAGCATTCGCTACTTTTTTCAAATCGGTGTACAGAAAACATTCTTTGAGTGACGCTAGCTGTCCACCAATTACAAGCGAGAGGCTTGATTACTTGGATATTTCTTCTGAAGTTGTGTACCGAACCTTGAATAGTCTACCATCCCGCAATTCCACTTCTCCCGATGGCATACCCTATATATTTCTCAAAAAATCAGCATTGGGTATAACATCCGCTCTCACTCTACTGTTCAACAGATTTCTTCTAAACGGAGATATCCCTTCCTTGTGGCGGATAGGTTTTGTAAAACCAATATTCAAAAAAGGAGATAGAGCAGATGTGAGAAATTATAGACCGGTATGCCTGACCTCTTCTACAAGTAAAGTTCTTGAGAGGATTGCGTGCAAGCAAATTTCCAGTTACCTTCTCAATAACCACCTAATGGCAGATGTTCAACACGGTTTTCTTGCCAAGAGATCCACACTAGCAGCTCTTATGTCTACCATACCTATTTGGCAGAGAGTAATAGACAGTGGTAGGTATGTTACGGCGTGTTACATTGACTATAAAAAGGCCTTTGATTCAATTCCACTCAAACTTCTGTCACTAAAACTTCGGGCTTTTGGAATTAACGGATGCCTTTTGAAGTTTTTAGATTCCTTTCTGAATAAACGATGCCAGAAAGTTATGGTCAATGGTGCCTTTTCGAACACATACTACACTCCACAGCGGCGTACCACAAGGTACATGCCTTGGCCCTCTTATGTTCCTAATGTATATAAACGATTTGCCGCAATGCTTGCCTGAGGCGGTAAACTGTTCTATCTATGCCGACGACTCGAAAATTTTTTCCTTCAACAACCCCGAGTTGCTTCAAGAAGCACTTGATGCTGTACTTGATTGGTCTTCAAGGTGGCTCCTTGATATATGTGAAGAAAAAACCACTGTAATGCACATTGGTCGTAGCCATCCTAACGAGTGTAACCTTTCTCTTGGTGATTTTCTACTTTGTGAATCTACTACAGCTCGCGATCTTGGCGTCACCTACTCTAACAGGCTTACTTTCGATGACTATATCAAGGAAATTACTACCATAGCACACACCAGATCTAACTTCATACTACGTGCCTTTCCAGACGCGCAATATGACAACCCTTTTCAACCTATTTGCAATGTATGTTAGACCTTTAGTGGAATATTGTTCTCCACTATGGTCTCCATCTAAACAATGCCTGATAAACCAGATCGAAAGTGTCCAAAGAAAATTCACAAAGAGGATATTCAACAGAAATGGTTTATTTAGGGTTGGCTACAGAGAAAGATTGCTCCACCTTGGTAGCAACTCATTGCGGCTAAGACGGGAAATCTATGACCAAAATCTAGTTTTCAAAATAATCACAGGCAGAATTGAGATGAATACTAGCTCTTTTTTCACCCAATCCTCATTTAGTGACAGAACGAGAGGTCATCATCTTCGCCTTATTGCAGAAAGATTCCGAAGTCAGAGTTACAAGCACTCGTTTCTGATTCGCGTTGTTAAAACATGGAACGATTTGCCGCCATCAGTGGTGCATTCGACGTCATTGGCAATGTTCAACCGAGGGCTTGAAGTTGCTCTCAGAACGAAAGGCTTGTTCTAAACTCGTTATCTTGTGCCCAATTATTTTTTTACAGTAAGTGGTGTGATCGTTTGTTAGCAGCAGTGCTAAATTTGTTATCATGGCTTATCTGTCACTATTATAATGGAACTATTATGGTTTATCTATCACTATCAACATAACCGAACAGCGCTCGAAGAAAAATTGTGATACGCATGGCATGCTCACGTTGTGACGATACTTCGTGGAATTTCTTGATTTTTCTCCTCTTGATCTTGCCCTGTATGGCTTGCGTTGATATATGCGCTTCGTATTTACCGAAGTATGATTCTATGGTGCCCGCCAAACTCAGAAAAACGTGTTTCTAATGAGTTCAAGGTCTGCTGTTGTTCAAGTAGGATATTCGTGAGCCATGGTTTGAATACCTAATCTTTTCCTCCGCAGTCCATTATCCTTTCAGCAGCCAATGCTATGCGGGCATTCCAAAACCATTACATCCATTTCTATCCTTATCCAAAAGATGCCTCAGCAAAAGTTTCAATGGTTGAATTTTGAAGCAAGTCTACTTCAGAGTCCTTTTCAGCAGTGCTGTGCTTCGGTGCGATGAGTGAATGTTATCGTCCATGTTCTCGTGTCACGCCAATCCGCCATGACCATTTTTGACCAGTGTGATAGCTTATACTGTAGGCACCCCCGAGTCAGTGCCATGAGTTCGTATTTAGATCAAAGAGGTGCCTCCGCATCCGCTCGTGAATGGTTTCCTACCAGTTGCGCTGGATCTCGGTAGGGTTATCCTACAGACAGCTGCTCAATGGTCAAAATCTGGTCAAACCCTCTGCTTGGGCGGAAGTGATGTTAACGAAGGTGTCAACGAAAGCTCTCATTCATGCTGCTTGAAGAGCAACAGAAAAATAATTCTCGATAGCTCTATTTGTTTCTATTTATTTTCTCAGCCATCCCTTTTAGAACCTCACAAACTGTTGGCTGCTACGGATCTTACTGGACACAATTTTTCTCTATAAGTGAATGGCCACTGATTTTCGAAGAGCTTATAATCAAAACGTCAGATCTTTCAAATAGAGGCACTGTTTTCGCGTCCAAGAAGCTTAGTTTGCTTCAAGCTTCTTTTCTTCTTAGTCAATCTGGATGTATATTAATTACTTTCATGTTTCTGTTCCTCATTCATGATTGACAAATAAATGAATGAATGAATGAGCAATGGAAATATAACACTTAGAAGCCAGGAACAGAAATCGTGTTACATAGTGTTATCAAAGGGGCTATGCTATGAAACAAATTTGTTAATGCTGCCACAGTGAGATCGAAGCAGCGGCGTGCGCCCAGTCGCTGCGACGGAAAACAGCAGCGATGCTATACAAACAAAGGTTAAGGGTCAAAGTCACGTTAGCCGTGATTTCACGGTGCGAACTATGTACGATGACTAAGGTTTCAGCACAGGCCGTCGCGCCCGAACGTTTATACAAATGCTCCTAACACTGGAAACTGACTGCTGCAAATTAGACTCACAGTATCGATTTTTTCTACTTCAGTTCCGTCCTCGAAAACAACACCTTGTTTTGTAAAAGACCCGACGTTCGGTTTAATCTGAATGATTTTCTGTTGTTGTTGTTGTTCACCTTAGTCACTCTTGGTGATCATGTTCACATCCAACTCTTCACACTCACTTCAACAGTTCCAGAAATGATCCTGTTGGGAAGTTCGTCGTTAATTGTAACGTGAGCAGAGAGCACATGATGCTTCGGCTTCAGACCGAACCTCCCATGGTCGAATCTGCAATTCGGAGACCTCAGCTACTAGAAAAACATATTTCAAGATATGTCCTAGGAGCACGGCTTGTACTGTAAATCTATCATACGCACTTAAAAAAGTCAAATTCTTCGTGTGATTTAATTTCAGTATTCAACTGCATCGCTCACGATGAATTTCCTCTTCGAGTTTTCCATATATGATAGACGCTCTAGAGCCCTGTATAACAGCTACGTCGAAAAAAAAACGTCAAAATATAGCTGAAAACCGAAATTCCGACGGGTATAGAGCCACTTTCCTCCAATCGAATTCCGTGTAGGGAAGAGTTAATCGCTAAGTTGAGACGTGATTTCTCGATCATATCAAGTTCACATTCCCTCCAGGGCCCAGTTTCATCAACATAATTCGGGGTAATTTTTGCCCCGAGTCGTCTAACTTCCTTCCATACCCCAAAATTAACCCCAATCGCGATTCATTGACATTCACCTTACGAAAGTAACGGATACTCCTGCTGGCGCTCAATTAGAAGAACAAATACAGATGACAAAAGAGCCATGACGGGGGCGATAAGGATATAGTTAGCATCAGCAATCACTTGAAGGCGTCAGCAGGCTGCCGTTCTCAGAAAAATGAGAACATATTACATGTAATATAAAAGGCCTGAATTAATGCACATGTAACATACATGTAACATAAATTGGCCAATGTATATTACTTGCAAATTATCTCGACCGATGTATGTTACATGTAATGTATCGGTCCCTCGCTCGCAGGCCAAATGTCGCAAGTAATATGTTTTCGATGGTGAAAACATAATACTTGTAACATAAGAGACGATTACAATATACTTGTAATACATCTCCGTCAATGTAAGTTCTTCTTCTTCTGCAGCCTCAAAGTGGTTTTTGTCATAGGTTGAGGAACTGGGCGGCCTTCACAGGATTCGTCCAAAGGTCCATTGTTGTTAAGGAGGTAGGTCTCTTCGGGCACATGAACAAGTGCGCCGTGTCGTGTCCGGGAGCACCACAGTCCGGGCATGCGTCTGGTCGGCTGCTGTCGATCTTGTTGACGTAAGACATGAGCAGAATAGAGTGACCACAGCGCAGCGATACAAGAGCACATCTGGCTCGTCTGCCGAGTTGAGACTCGGACTCGCAAACCCGAGGCGGCACCGTTCCCAAGATAGGGTTCACAGCCGCCTTTGCTAGATATCCTCGAACAAATTGCGTGTGCTCCTCACGCAGAAGAAGAAGCCTTTCCATGTTGGAGTCGGCCCATCTCTGTACATCAACTTTACGAGGAGCATCGGCGAACGGCGTCCTAATCGACCTCTCTCTTATGGGCTTCATGATTCTCTTTGACGGATGATTCGGCTGGCTCAGAACATTAATATACATCTGCTGTGCCTGGAGTTCACAATGCTCCTTGACCGGCAATATGCAGGCCTCCGCGTGAAGATGCTCCACCGGGAGCTCCTTGCACAACCGGTAGCAATTCTAAGCGCAGCATTCTGTACACGCTGCAGCTTATTCAGGAGCTGTCAGACACCAGGTGCTGCCACACTGGTGCCGCATATTCCAGAGCCGGCTGAAGTATTGCTCTGTAGGTTCTCAATATAGTCTCTCGGCTGCTTCCCCATGATGTTCCTCCGAGAGCTCTCAAGATATTGAGTCTAGCCTTGACGACTGTTTGTTTCTGTTCCGCGTTTTTGTGGAACTTCAGTGATGGATCAAGAATAAGGCCAAGCAGCAGGGAATTTTGCTGCTGGCAACAGGTCACCATCCCATTTGACATCTGGATGGGCACTGTGTTCCTTGGTGTTCGTTGTGAACACTGAAACAGAAGGATTTTGCGGCAGAGACTGTGAGCATCATTTTATCGAGGAAGAGCTTCAACTCGACGAGATATGCGCTGATCTTGTTAGCGGCTATCTGCAGGTCACGATCCTGGCACATGATGGTGATGTCGTCGGCATACATAACAATCCTTACATCATTGGGAGGCTCGGGAATGTCCTCAAGATACAGGCTGAATAGGGCGGGGACAACACTCCGCCTTGCGGAACACCGGCTGCTATTGGAATGCTATCGGATACATGATTCTGGAACAGAACCTTAGCACGGCGGCCTTTAGTGAACGCTGCAATCCATCGCTTCTGCCATGATGGTAGCGACGACTTGAGCAGTTTCTCGGACAGCAGTCCCAAGTTAACAGAGTCAAACGCTTTTGCTCAGGTCGAGGGCGACGGCCACCGTTCTCAGGGGCTTTCTCATGTTGAACCCATCGACCGCAAAGCTCACGATCTCTAATAGAGCTGTAGTAGTGGAGTGAAGTTTCCTGAACCCATGCTGATGCTGCTGTCGCTCATTTTGATCAGCCAGGTCCGTCACGATCAACTTTTCAGCTAATTTAGCGACGGGCGATAACAGGCTTATTGGTCGAAAGCCCTTTGCCGTGCTTTGGGACTTGCCTGGCTTTGGCAACGGTATCACATTGGCTGTCTTCAAGCTTGGGGTAGAGTGCAGGTCCGGAAAGAAGTGTTAATGATATCTGCAAGCATCGGTAGAAGTTCCGTGGGAAGCTTCTTCAGGATGGCTGGGGAGATACCGTCAGGTCCGATAGCCTTCGAATTCCGCATTTCTTTGATAGCCTTCTCTACTTGCGTGAGAGTAAAGGCCTCAGAAGCGTTCATGAGCGGCAACCGGCTCAGTTCTCTAACCGTGACTCTGTTCTGCACGCCTCGCTTGGCACGTGTGATGAAGAAGTTCTTGCCGAGCGCATAAGCAGCCGCTTTCCCTGATTTGAAGACGTTCTCCTCGAACTCAATAGCGGAGCTCATCGAGGGAGTGGACTTGCCGGAAATTTTCCTCAACACTTTCCACGTCGTAGTTCCGTCAGCCTTGAAATTCAGCTTTTCAGTGAACTTCTCCCAGCATTCCTTCTTGTTCTTATCCAGATCCTGCTTGATCTCGTTATCCAGCACAGCTATGTCCGGGTCTAGATGGTCTGCGGCTCTCTTCTCATCTCTGGTTCTTATCTTCTGCAGTATTTCCCTGCTGACATTTGGAAAAAAGGCCTTGACACGACCCTCAGGAATTGCAGCTTTCATGGCCTTGTGGATGGCACTTGTTAGATGGCGCTCTTTCTGATGAACATCACCATTCCATGGGTAGTCGACCGCATGGCGAAGTGCAACATCTCTGAACAGGGTCCAGTCTGCTAGGCCTAAATTAAGATAAGTACGATGACGAAAACCAGAGTAAGGGGCAAGAGAGTCAGAGAGATCAATATAGACAAAGACGGGAATGTGATCACTGGAGAGAGTTGTGGATGTGGACCACGTGCAAGCATTAGAGAGATTGGATGACACAAGAGAGATGTCTGGGCTAGAAGGTCGGCCGTTGGCAGGGAGACGAGTGGGCTGGTCATCATTGAGGATAACCAGGTCACACTCCTCAGCCCATTCTTCGACATCTTCCCCTCTGGCGTCAGAATCAAGAGCGGAACAGAACGTGTGAGCATTGAAGTCACCCGCAAAGACAGCTGAAGGGGAGAGTGAGCAGTCGTACAACTGCTTAAGGAGGGGAATAGGATTATAAGAGGGGGAACACGATGATATAGGAGGAATATAGATTTTAAATAGAGATAAGGGGGTTTTGAGGGGAGGTGGACAGGAATGTACTCGAGAGTACCGTCCTTAAGAGTATTAGGGATAATATGAGAAGGTAAGGCAGATTGAACGAAAGTAGACACTCCGCCCCCAAGAGCTGTCCTTGGCATGTGATAGGCGGTGTAGCCCGGAATGTTAGGTTGGGGATAAGTGGTAGATGGAGAGAGCTTGGTTTCTTGAACCATGATAACATCCGGGTGATGAGAACGTGCGAATAGAGAGAGTTCAGATAACTTGTTGCGAAGGCCGTTGAGATTAATGTGAACAATGGAGAGGGGGCGGTTGGTAATTGAGGAATCAGAGTTGTTGGGGGCAGAGCATAGAACACAACGAAAGGATGAGTCATGATGCCTCACAGAACTGAGGCCCGAACAGGAGAAGTGCACCCACCTTTGGCATCCGAAGCACTGGACACTTGTTTATGCCAGGTAACATCCTCGCCGCAGGTGGCACATGGATACTTCCGTGCTGGACCTGGATTCCTCTCGACGCCGGCCCTTTGTAATAAAATCCTCAGGAGAGCTGCGGCCGACCAGCACCTCTCCCATGACAAAAACCCTCTTCTCGGAGGGGTTGACGTCGGTTTGCACGGAGGCGATCTTCTTTCCTCCACACTGCCACGGCACGAACGTACGACATCTCGGCAGCTCAATGTAAGTTACATGTGAATTATCACTACTCAAGTAAATTACATGTAGTATAAGTGTAACATAATTCAATTATCTCCAGCAACTGAGAGCCCATGCTGAACACCTTCTGCAAACCTGCACAGCATACGGGCCGCCTCATACCCTAGTGATGAGGGCAGGTCCATTGCATTGACTTTCGACAGGTTGGTCACTCGCCCGGGCCGAGTCGTTGATCTATCGCTCCTCATGATCCGTTTTAATCGTATGGAGGATTAGAGGGATCGACAAACAATGTTTTTGGAGCGAGCTTAGCCCCACTGCTTGTTGTATGAAGCTGTGGGATCCAAGCTTGCTGCTTCAGTCATGAAGCAGCAAGCTTTATGCTCCTGGGATGTCCAAAAGAGCTTAAGCTCTTTTGGACATCCTATGTGCAGAAAGTTTGCTGATTCGTACCTGAAGCAGTAGCCAGGAACATGCAGCTCCAACCCTTAAAGCATCGAGCTTCAACTTGCAGCTCTAATTAGGTTACATGAAATATAAGTGTATGTTACATGTAATATAAGTGTAGGTTACATGCCATATAAAGGTAATATATGTACTTGAATGTCTCGAGTATCTTACACTTTATATTACATGTAACATGTTTTCATTTTTCTGAGTTGGTGTGCTCATGATACGTGTCGGCTTTGTATGCCACGCCACCAACCAAAGCTCCGTCCATAGCAAACGTCCTAGCGTCAAGTGACGCTGGGGGTTTGCATCTTCAGCATTTGTAATTGATCTCACTCTCCAGCGACTCCCCAGCGACCACTGCAGCCGGCCTGTCGCTTTCGGTGGAGGCATAGCGGCATTAGCGGCTGTCATTAATATTATCAATACCATCGTTAACCCCGTGCCGTCCTCGAACAAATTGTATGCGCCAGCCGTCAAGCGTCATGCGCCAGCGTTTCAATCGCCTGTCGTTCGCCATGGACGGATCCTAAAGGGGTCTGCATAGTTGCAGAGACCGGCGAGTGGTCGCCGAGCGTCAGCCTTGACACGGCGACAAAAATGTTTCGAAACATTCTTGTCGCAGCGTCGGTTGCCGCTCGCTGGCAGTGATGCAGGGCCGTCGCGGCGTCGATACACTCTGCGGTACTCCTTCGTCGCCCTTTACGCCACGTCGGTCGCCCCGTCGCTGAAAGTGATCGATATTGCATCACCCAGCGTTGCTCGTCGCTGCGAGCAACGCTATAACTTGGACTCTGCAGATCCCTTAAAAACGCTGCCGCGCATAGTGAGTGATTCAACAAATGGATCGAGGTTCTCAGGAAAATAGACCGAAGTTCTCAGGAAAATTCCGGGAAACTACTTTAGAATTCCACCAATGGTGGTAAAAAAATTCAGCTTGTAATCAGCTCTGATAACTGCTCACTTGCCTCTTATGGAATGTACGGTGGTGGTGGACAAAGGTTGAAAATGGATTTTGATAATCCAGTTGTAGCAATTCCACGTTAGGTCTTTTCGCCTCTGGCTAGTTTTTAAAACTTCCAACGATTTATGCGCTCTAGCGCAGTGCGCATTAGTTTAGAAGCTTCGCTATCACAACTACTTGACCGCTACATAGTTAAGCTATTTAAACCGAGGGGACATGCTGAGGTGTAACTCGGCCACTTTTACTCCATAACAAATCAACCCGTTCTTTCTCTATACGGATCAACTTTTAGTAGACTTTTTGTTAGTTTCTCATACTACTACCAGCTCCAAACCGTCGATTTATTATCACAAAATCTAGGGTGCGGGACGTTCAGGCAGAAAAGCTGGAGCGTGTAGAGGGCAGACAGATAGAGAGAGCGAGTGGATATTTGCTTACAAGATGAGAATTGTTTATTATGTTCTACTCTTTCGTGTTCCAGATACTATCTCTGCCATGTCAGAAGCGTTTCACTCTTCGATTTTGTTTGATAATCTTATTCGACAAAAAAAGATAAATAGTTTCAGGGCCTTCCTACTTCGATTTCGGCCTAAACAGTGTCTATCTCTGAACAGCTGATTTCGTTGCGCTTAAAAATGGCGGAAAAATGTCTAGTTCGACGATGGGTCATTGGTACAGCATTGATCAAGACCACTTTTCCATCCACAGCTTCCTTCGTTCGCCGCAACGCATCATGGGGAAACCACTATCGTGCGAGAACCCAATGCCGAGCAGGGCTTTTTGTCGGCCTCCTCATGCAACAAAATCGGCGGCCCCGTTCTATCTAACAAAATTATATTTACGCTGTAGCTCAAAGATAGCCATTCGCTGTCATGGCTAAAGTTGGAAAAAGGCTTTAGGTCGGGTATGCATTTGGGTGAAAAAAAAGTTTCTCGCCACTCTTTTTTGTGATATCAGTTTAAATTTTCAATTTGAATTTTTTTGGCCAAGTGTATTATACATTCGGTAGGGTTGACCTTCTTCTATTTTTCGGGCTTTCAAAAAAACTTGGTTATCTTCGAAGTTCAAGCTGAAATTTTACGAGTAACAAAAATTCCGAACGAATTTCAACACAATAAAGCCACCAAAGTTAACTGGACCTTGGAGCATTCATGTACTAGATGATAGTTCCTTGTGAGAATTTTTAATGGAGCAAAATTTGCGTTTATTATTAAGTTCTGTGAAGGTGCTACTATGCTTCTCAAACTTCAAACTGTTTTTTCTCGGCAGTTTTTGAAAAGTGATCGGTAAATGGTAAAACAAATACTGTTCGGTAGGGAACTGTCAATGTTAATTAACAGCAAGGTTTCGCTGCTGAAGGGCAGTAATTACCGAACATGCAAACTTACGAACTTCGCGAAAAGTCAGCAGCCGCGCTCCGTCAAGAGTTTCGGCAGCGGCTATTATCTATTTTTTTTATTATCTGGCCTCGGTGGGTTCAAATGTCCCATCAAGTTTGGCAGCTCTGGTGGTTCGATTGAAAGTAGCACTCAATAATGCCCAGTACATACTTAAGATTTACAAAGAATTTTGGCATATAACTCGAAAACCACCACGGCTTTCATAGAGTGGAAAAAAGCATCAAAAGCATCGTTCGCGTGAAATTCGTTTCTAAGTTTTCA
The DNA here is from genome assembly GCA_029168955.1 of Aplectana chamaeleonis. Taxonomy (NCBI): domain Eukaryota; kingdom Metazoa; phylum Nematoda; class Chromadorea; order Rhabditida; family Cosmocercidae; genus Aplectana; species Aplectana chamaeleonis. The sequence continues at coordinate 1,977,598 of JAPDOI010000019.1, read as the reverse complement.
ATATATAATGGAGGCTTTAGTACCCGGAGCTACGGAGTACGGGGTGGCGTCGGCGCCAGCCGGCTGGCAGCAGTGGTCGATCTCGGCCGAGTTGCCCCAACAGCGACATCGATGGCTCCCTCTCAGAAGAAAACAGCCCACTTCCCGCCGGCCAAGTCGGGCTAGTCGACTTCGCGCGGCCCCAATTTTGCGGGCGTGACACAGCGCCCCACTTCCCGCGGAGAGAGAGGCTTTTTCGTCTTCCCGCGGAGTGTCGGCGGGCAGTCGGCTATTCGTGGGGGTCATCGAACACTCGCTCAACGATCCCCACTTTGTAACATCATTGCACCACCCATTAGACAAGGAGCCAATGAACGATTGCTGAGCAGAGAACGCTGTGTTGAGACTCTTTCCAGAACCCGCGCTGTGTGCGACGCTTGTCTCGGGCAGGTGAACCACTCTTCGTTATTGGCATCTGCGAATGGGAAGACTGCAGAAACCAGTGAGTGAAGGAAGCTTTCCCGTAGAAGCTCACTTCTTACTTGTCAAGACTTTGTCAGTTCAAGAGGCCAATTTTAGAATTTTTGTTTCGGTAGACCTTTACTTAAAGGGTGATTTTTGAATGTGCCGCAAACTACTTTGGGATTGTCTTCTGTCAGTCATCAGATTAGCCGTAAGGCGGTGGCAGAAGGGCCGCAGAGTGCTTGCTCACCGTGTACGGACAGTCAACGGAACGGCGCTGCCGACTGCCTGCGACCAATCTACATATTGGCCTTCTCAGAAAAATGAAAACATGTTACATGTAATATAAAGTGTAAGATACTTGAGACATTCAAGTATATTACCTTTATATCGCATGTAACCTACACTTATCTTACATGTAACATACACTTATATTGCATGTAACATACACTTATATTTCATGTAACCTAATTAGAGCTGCAAGTTGAAGCTCGATGCTTTAAGTGTTGGAGCTGCAAATTCCAGGCTACCGCTTCAGGTACGAATCAGCAAGCTCTAAGCTCTCGTGGACATCCCAGAAGCTTAAAGCTCGCTGCTTGATGGCTGAAGCAGCAAGCTGGGGCCCCATAGCTTCATACAAGAAGCGATGGGCTTCAGCTTGCTTCAAAATATCGCATGTCGCTTCCTCTAAACCTCCTCACGATTAAAACGAATCGTGAGGAGCGGTAGGTCAACAACTCGGCCAGGGCGAGTGACCATTCTGTCGAACGTCATTCCAATAGGCCTGCGCTCATGGCTAAGTTATGAGGCGGCCCGAATGCTGTGCAGGTTTGCAGAAGGTGTTCAGCATAGGCCCTCAGTTGCTGGAGATATTTGAATTATGTTACATTTATACTACATGTAATTTACTTGAGTAGTGATAATTCACATGTAACTTACATTGACGGAGATTTATTACAAGTATATTGTAATCGTCTCTTATGTTACAAGTATTATGTTTTCACCATCGAAAACATATTACTTGCGACATTTGGCCTGCGAGCGAGGGAGCGATACATTACATGTAACATAACATCGGCGTGGATCGTGAAGAGACTTTGCGTTCACTGTTGAAGGTTGGTGCAAACACGGTGCGCCTATGTTACAACATATGACACCGAGTTTGGGCCAACCTTCAACAGTGAACGCGAAGTCTCATCGCGATCCATGCCGACGTTACATCGGTCGAGATAATTTGCAAGTAATATACATTGGCCAATTTATATTACATGTATATTAATCCAGGCCTTTTATATCACATGTAATATGTTCTCATTTTTCTGAGTTCCGCGGGAAGGGTTACGGGACGTCGGCTAGTGGTACCGCTTGAAGTGTGCTGTTTTATCTGAGTGAGCTCGCTCGTTGATTGGCCATCGACGGAGATCACGCACGCAAGATCAGAGCCTGAATGGAGAACAAAAGTTTCTTCAAACGAAAAGGGTAACGACTTCTCATATCAAAGAGAATGAATCATGGTGAATAATTCAAGTGTAGCTATGTAGTACTGATATGAGTGCTCCAGTAGTCGGCAAAAGCGTAAAATTATTCGCACTCATGTCAAATTCTCGCCCACCCGGGGTTCCAACTCCAACCCCTTGAACAAAATCGGATAAACTTCGTTTTCATGTCGAAATCTCGCCCACCCGGGGTTCCAACCCTTTAAAGAAATAGGAGAAAACTTCGCACTCATGTCAGAAGCTCATGTTTACTACCCCTTGAAAAATCGGAGAAAGCTTCGCACTAATGTTAGAATCTCTCTGTCTGTGTGTGGAGAGTCCCAATCCCAAAAAAGTCACCCTTTTTGTTTGGCCAAATGTCGCACGTAATATGTTTTTGATGGTCAAAACATAATACTTGTAGTATAAGAGACGATTACAATATACTTGTAATACATCTCCGTCAATGTAAGATACATGTGAATTATCTCTACTCAAGTAAATCACATGTAGTATAAGTGTAACATAATTCAAATAGCTCCAGCAATTGAGGGCCCATGCTGAACACCTTTTGCAAACCTGCACATCATACGGGCCACCTCATTCTTTAGCGATGCTCAAAAAAATGAAAACATGTCACATGTAATATAAAGTGTAGGATACTTGAGACATTCAAGTATATTACCTTTATATCGCATGTAACCTACACTTATATTACATGTAACATACACTTATATTTCATGTAACTTGATTAGAGCTGCAAGTTGAAGCTCGATGCTTCAAGGGCTGGAGCTGCAAGTTCCTGGCTAGTGCTTCAGGTACGAATCAGCAAGCCTTAGCTCTCTTGGACATCCCAGGAGCTTAAAGCTTGCTGCTTCAGTCATGAAGCAGCAAGCTTTAAGCTCCTGGGATGTCCAAAAGAGCTTAAGCTGTTTTGGACATCCCAGGAGCAGAAAGATTGCTGATTCTTACCTGAAGCAGTAGCCAGGAACATGCAGCTCCAACCCTTAAAGCATCGAGCTTCAACTTGCAGCTCTAATTAGGTTACATGAAATATAAGTGTATGTTACATGTAATATGAGTGTATGTTAAATGTAATATAAGTGTATGTTACATGTAGCATAAGTGTAGGTTACATGCGATATAATGGTAATATACTTGAATGTCTCAAGTATCTTACACTTTATATTACATGTAACATGTTTTCATTTTTCTGAGTTGGTCTCTCACACCTCAAGATTTGTTTAATCGTGAGGGAGGATTAGAGGGAGAGAAAAGAAGCATTTTTGAAACAAGCTTAAGCTCACTGCTTCTTGTATAAAACTGTGGGATCCAAGCTTGCTGCTTCAGTCACGTAGCAGCGAGCCAAGCTCCTGGGATGTCCAAAGAGCTAAGGCTTACTGATTCGTACCTGAAGCACTAGCCAGGAACTTGCAGCTCCAGCCCTTGAAGCATCGAGCTTCAACTTGCAGCTCTAATCAAGTTACATGAAATATAAGTGTATGTTGGGGGGTGTGTATACAAGTCTGTTGGTACCTGCTCGTTGGTGCCCCTGCTTCTACTGAACCCAGCAGACGTTTGAGTGTACACATGGAACGTTCGAGCGATATAGCGTGCACAACTATATCGCGAAAGTATCCCGCACATTGCATAAAGGTGTTGCCGTCCGGCACACTAAGGCCTCTGGTCCATAACACCTTGGGATCCGTACCTAGGGAGTTCATGGAGTCGTTGGCCACAAGCCACAATTTCGCCACCCTGAATTGCCGGTCATTGTCGAGTGATATCCAACAATCTGCGTTGTCCAATCTTCTGAGCTACTTCCATGCACCGTTTGCTGCTTTGCAGGAAACTCGCCTCAAGGATAGACCAATCATCAACGTCTGAGAGTACGTCATCTACTGTGGTGACGCTGATGATAGGAGAGTGGGAGGCTGTGCGATAGCTGTAAGGAAGGACTACAATGGTATGATCGAGGAATTCGGCTCAACGTCGTGTAGGAATGCATTTGTGCGACTGCGGGATCACAGAGGATTCGATCTGTGGATAGTGCTCATGCGCCCACCGAAAACGCCGAAGACAATTCCAAGGATGCCTTCTACGAGGAACTCATTACGATGCTAGCCAGGATACCTTGTCAAAATGCTGTTGTGGTGGGAATCGACGCAAACGTGAAGATGGGACTTGATCAGGAATCCAAAGTACCCGGTAAATGGTTCTTCCCAGTGGAGCAAACATCGGACAATGGCTACCGCCTTGTCGACTTGTGTGAACGCAGTGGTCCGATTATTGCAGCGACATTCAAGAGGAATCATCGCCACCATCAGCTTACGTGGCAGGGACGAACCCAGCTATCTCTGGAAGAGCAGCGGAAGCGGAAGATGACAACTTTGAAACTACAGCTCGACTATGTTCTGACGAGGAATATTCCAGTATCGGACATTCGAAGATCTATAGCTGTGTGGGATGTCGCATTCGATTCGGATCACCGTCCAGTTCTGTTGAACTTCACTGCGAGGATTCATAAGAGGAAGCGAGGGGCTAGGCCTCTCCAGAGGATTGATACGACAAGTCTCAGGGATGAAGAATGCAGAAGGAAATTCCGACAACGCGTTTCTGTTCATATTGGAGTACGGACTAAGAAGAAACTCTGCGACGCGGACTCTTTCGTCAAGTGCATCCAGGACGCTTCGAAAGAGGCACTCCCGGTTGTACAGCCCAGGAAGAAGCTGGCCTACGTCTCAGAGGAAACTACATCTACTTACAACAGAGTATGTGCTCTCCGAACTGCAGGAAACTTCGTGGAGGAGAAGCGTCTCAGGAGGAAGTTGCGTCGGCAGCTTCAAAATGACCGCGAACGAGAATGGACGTGTAGAGCTAAGGAGTTTGAGAAGGCTTGGGAGGAGAAGAATCCGAGGAAAGCCTACACGTTGTTACGACAGTATAGCGGCAAGATGAAGAGATGTTCTGCTGTCCTCAACACTACCAATGCAGTTGCAGTTGGTGATGCGACGCTGCCATTATGAAAGGATTACTTCAGTTCACTTCTGAATCGTCCAGAGCCGTCAGTACCAGAGCTGCCGCATGTTCAGAGAGCACATTACGATGTCAGTGAGGAACCGCTGACTGAGGCTGAAGTTTCGAATTGTGTCCGGAAAATGAAGAATGGAAAGGCAGGTGGAGATGACAACATCACTGCTGAAACGCTGAAAGCTCTTCCTCCGTCTGGGATTCGTGAAATGACCAACACCATCCGTGCCATATGGATGAGCGAAAGGATACCCGATTCGTGGAGACATGCGATCATCGTACCTCTTCACAAAAAGCTATCCGTCACGGATCCTAAGAACTACAGAGGAATCTTTCTACTTCGTGTCATGTACAAGGTTTTAAAACGTATCATTCTCGAGCGACTCATCAAACATCGTGAGGAAACGACCAGAGATGAGCAAGCCGGTTTTCGACCTGGAAGATCGACCATCGACCAAGTGTTCGTCATGAGAAGAGTAATTGAATCGTGGCAGCGGTATTCGAATCCATTACAGCTTGCTTTTTTAGAATTTGAAGCCGCATTCGACTCTTCTTATCGTGGTCGATTGCTCAACGCTCTGCGAGCCGATGGAGTCCCGGAAAAGTATGTTCGACTAATCGAGGACATGAACAAAGGAACAACAACAGCAGTTCGTACGCCTGTCGGATTTACGTCAGCTTTCGAGGTGAGAACAGGAGTAAGGCAGGGAGCTGTAGCAGGACCTTTCCTATTCAACTTTGCCGTTGATGACATCATGCGTAGAGTTGCAGAACAGTTTCCTGCGGACGTGATCCTAACACCATCAGGACGCTCCCTTGTCGACCTGGAGTACGCCGATGACATTGTGTTATTCGCTGAAAACAACGCAAAACTGCAAAGGATTGTGAACCTCGTTTCGAAGTATGCCGCAGCCTATGGACTTCGTCTTCGTCCCGACAAATGCAAGCAGATGTGGGTCTCTCAGAGGCCTTCAACTGGAGTTTGTGTGGACGGACAACGTATCGAACTGGTGGACGATTTCTGTTATTTGGGCTGTCTGCTGAAAAACGATGGTAGTTACTCAGACTTACGTGGGGAAGTTTCCGAGAACGACAGCAGAACTTCCCTCGAAACAACTGGGGAACTTCCCCCGAATTGGGGGGGGGCGAAGGGGACGTCTCGACAGCAGAGTAATGGGGGAAGTTCCCACAGCAGGAGTTCTCTCGTTCTCCCGACTGCAGGTCTTCCCGCGACCTTCCGACTGCAAATCTTCCCTTTGTTCAATGATTGATCAAAAACCAGCTTACTAGAACTCGCTGTTTTCGACAGTTACCTGTTCCTGAGAAGCTGCGATCGGTTCAAACATATTCACCTCTGAAAACCAGGTAGAGATGCCTTACGTAGTCCTTGAGTGGCAGATCTACCCACTAAACTTGCGAAGTGCGAGACCACCTCGCGACTAGCCCGTCTGCGTCACCGTATACGCTGCGGCTTTGTTTTCGCGTTCATCATGTCCGGGGGGAGGCCCTGGGAACAACCGTGAAGCGAACTTCCCTTGTTCTCCCCCCGAATTGACTGTTTCGAACGCCCTGTCGTTGTGAATAGTTCGAGGGGAGAGGGGCGAGACGTCCCCCTCCGGGAGGACGTCTCGCTCCTCTCCCCTCGACCGAGTGATAACGACCAAATCAGGTCTATTGTCCTCGGAAACTTCCCCACAAATATCTGAGTATGCAGCGGATATTCGACAACGATGTGCGAAAGCTACGTCTGCATTCAATTCTCTAACCAAGTGTTTGTGGTCTACCCCCATCGCGAAGGAAGTCAAGTTTATTTTTTATTTATTATTATAATACGTCGTTGCCGACGCGCACAGAATACAAATACCCGCCGTAGGCAGGTCAAAGCAATTACAGTAATAAAATACACACGGCAGTTAGCCAACAATTGCAATTTGGAGCTAATAAAAAGGGCCACGAATCAAGAGTGTATCATCAGGAAAGTACGTAGAGCAAAAATATCACGGTCATTAGTTGTTGAGTTGTCAAGTTGAGCGTCTACTTATCCGCTATTCGCCCTATCATGATGTACGGATCGGAGACGTGGGCAGCACCGAAGACGCAGATGGAAAGGTTGGATTGCACGGAGAGGAAGCTGTTTAGACGTTTGCTCGGATATTTCTGGCCGCGGATGTGCCACAACGAAGATCTCTACAACGAGATTGACGCCTCACATCAACGTTTGACACGAGGGAGGTGCCAAGATCTCCCAGTGCCATCTCAAGCGGCAACGGAAGGTCGTCTTCGTCTGTTGGGGCATATTTTAAGAAGACCGCCAGATGGTCTTGCTCAACACGCTCTAAGGATGCTTCCAAGTCCTGTCTGGAAACGGCCGCCAGGACGTAGGCGAAAGTTTTGGACGGATGTGGTGAAGGAGGATTTGAAATCACTTGGCATTGAAAGGCAATACAGGCGCGATGTTTTACTTCGCAGGAATTGGAATAGTGATCAATGGATGGATTGTGTTCAAATTGTGGCTGAGGACCGTGACAAATGGACACGGCTGACTACTAGGACGGCCCACCTCGGTGAAGATGCGGAATGACCGCGTCAGGCGAAAGCCAACCGATTAAGTCAAGTCATAAGTGTATGTTACATGTAATATAAGTGTAGGTTACATGAGATATAAAGGTAATATACTTGAATGTCTCAAGCATCCTACACTTTATATTACATGTAACATGTTCTCATTTTTCTGAGCATCGCTAAAGAATGAGGTGGCCCGTATGATGTGCAGGTTTGCAAAAGGTGTTCAGCATGGGCCCTCAGTTGTTGGAGCTATTTGAATTATGTTACAGTTATACTACATGTAATTTACTTGAGTAGAGATAATTCACATGTATCTTACATTGACGGAGATTTATTACAAGTATATTGTAATCGTCTCTTATGTTACAAGTATTATGTTTTCACCATCAAAAACATATTACGTGCGACATTTGGCCTGCGAGCGAGGGACCGATATATTACATGTAACATACATAGGTCGAGATAATTTGCAAGTAATATACATTGGCCAATTTATATTACATGCATATTAAAGGCAGCATATACGCTCAAAAATGATATCAATTTTATGGAATGAATCGAAGGTCTGAAGCTGTTAATATTCAGAGAAAATGAAAAAACCGGAGAAAATCAATTGAAATGAAGATATAACGGTTCGTTCTATATTGGCCCAGAAGTGGACGAGTTTTACCGCATTGGCTGAAATAGCGGAGCTAGCGACAAATTCGTTGGGATAACGACGCTAATGTACTCGTAAGACCCTTTCTGCAACTCCTACGACATTAGAAGCGTAAAAAATGAGCCAAAGTGACCGTAATCGAGCATTGAGCATTTGTATTGAGGGGCGGAGCCCGTATCGATGGGCGGGGAAAGGATGATTTTGTGACTCAATACGGCTCAAATACGGGTACTTTAACTCGTTTTCAACTCTTCCAATATCGTGAGGGCTCTTCTAGGGCCCGTACGACCCCACTAATGTAGTTAACTCAACAACTTTTGCGAGCGTGAATGCTGCCTTTAATTCAGGCCTTTTATATTACATTTAACATGTTTTCATCTTTCTGAGTGATCGGTCACTGCTGACGCCGACGCCACCCCGTACTCCGTCCTCCCCCTGTACCGGCCAACCCCCGAACCCGGAAGAAAAAATTCTATTTTGGTTCAGTTTTGACACTGCAGACTTCGTGAGTGGCCTTATCAAGGCCCTCTTGAATGACATACCACAAAAACAGGAATTTGGTTTTCAGCGCGCACAATGCCTTTGAATAGAAAATAATTCATGCTTTCAGATTGCATAATACAATTTTCCAATAGACCGACGCTGAACGTTAAAAAATCATCAAATTCGAATGGCGGGGATCTTTCACTACAACCCAATACTATGGGGATTGGTACACTTCAGCGACAGCCGGTCGCTGGCTACGGAGTTGGTGCCGCTGCACAATTTTCCACTCGCTTTTACATACTTATATGTTTGCCTAAACGCATCTTCAGACCAATTAACCGGACAGGGGATCTCTATACGCCGAGGTAGGGATTTTCCCGACCTTTGCGGATCCGATTCCACTCGGGACCACTTCGCTCGCGTTGAGTGGCGTGACGTTTCAAACTGCAAAAACGGGACAACTTCTCCCTCGGTGTGTAGAAAGCCCCTGTCTCCCAAATAACCATTACCGATTTCGTTCCTACCACAATTTTTTGGAACGAAGTTGCATGAGGAGCATTTCTTGATGGAAACAATCTACAATAAAATGTATGAATCACAAAAGCGCGGTGTATTTTAGTCCCAGACCAATGAAAAACTTCTTATTCGGCATGTTACCCCGATCTCATTGGTCTTCGTCTCACATATGTCAAAAACGAGTTAGTCAAGTCGGAAAATAAGTTCATGTAACAAAAAAGATATGCAAACTGCACTGAACGATCTGGTTAAATGCCTAGAAATGGTAGAAGCAGTGTATAAATTGTCAATCAAGGGAATACTAACATTGTCGATCATTTGCTACTACTAGCTTACTAGGAATATCATAAACGTGCCAGAGGAAACGAAAACAAGGTTTTCTATGAAGTTGTCGGGACCCAGCGACAGCCCCTTGCTGTGCTGCGCACGGGTTGTCGCCACTGCGACACAATATACAAGGGTTACATCACTCATAACCATGAGGGAAACGTTATACTTTGTCGCTGTCATGAGCGTCGTAGGAACAGTGGTTGCGCGTCCACAGCTGCGACGTTTCGTGTCGGGCTGGTATACCGCAAATGTGCCGATGCGTGCCACTGTCAATTCCGCTGTCGCTGTGCGGCGCACTGCAACAGCGACAGGTTTGAAGGGCGGGAGTTCCGCGACAGGCGTCGCTGTCGCTGTGCACAGCGACGCGACCGTGTGTCGCAAGCAAAAGTATACCGTACCCCTAAGGCTGGGATCACACTTCCAACGACGAACGATGAGACGCAATATTTACCATCAATACTCACCGAAAATCGATGTGATTGATATGCACTGGCACTGTCCCTGGTCGCGGGCAGTGTGATCCCGGCCTGAGGCAGGGGTCATATTCCCGTAGCGACGGTGTGAGAAAAAGCAGTATCGATTAATCGCAACGATATTGCGCTTCTGAGAGAATCGGTTGTTTTGGCGAGCAAAACTGCATCCCGTTGATTGAAATGGGTTGGCATCTTTATCCGAGATCGGTTTAAACATTTGTTTTCGACAACATTTTGGACATATTGAGCAATTATGCATATCGCCACGATAACATTGGCGCCGCTCTCCGCTGGCTAAGGCCGGATTCATAATTCCAGCAACGAGCCACGCGACGCAATGTCTACCTTCAATGTCGACCGAAAATCGATATGCCTGTTATGCAGTGTCACTGTCACTGGCCGCGGGAAGTATGATCACGTCCTAACGTTACAATGAAATCGCGACCATATGCATATTCACTGAAAATTGCGGCAATGCGTTTGCAACCGGAGGCGTCAATCATTTCCACATGAGTATTCCATCCCATTCAACTCCACGAGCTGCCCTTGTGCTTATAGAAACAATCGGTTTTCGGCGAAGCGCTATATCGCTGCGATTGATCGATACGGCTTCTTCTCACACATCGCCGCGATGGAAGTATGATCCCGGCCTATCACCCCTCAGCGGCCCGTTCCCGCGACGGGCGTTTGCAAACTGTTCCTGTGACAGCCTGCGCCATTGCGTGGATGCTGGTCCCAACATGAAGAGTGGTAGTTTTGTATCCCCTACACTTGATATTACACAATTATCGATTATTACTGTCCTCAAGCATAGTACCTACTTGGTTTACCTTATAATCACCATCCATTCTGGTCCGCATCATGTAAGAATGCTGAAAACGGTCGGGTAAGGTTAGTTCTAGTGCTCAATGAGCTGGCGCTGCCATTTCGAAAGTCAACTAGTTCGCATAAGATTCGTGATAAGCATCGTTAACAAATCCCATCCCCCTCCAGAGAAGTTTGGAACGATTTCTTTCCCACCGCAGAAGTTTGAAAATCCGAAAAGTATCCTTTCCAGAGATGCTGAGAAAATAACTAGGAACGCACAAACTGCTCGACCACTGTGAATTTGAAAAGGCTACGTTATAAAGAACCTATTCGTATTCAAAAAAGACCCCGACGCCTCGAAATTTCAGAGAATATTCAATCTTTCATGGCGTGGGTGTCGGTCCGAGGGCAAAACAGCCTTGGATGCGCACTGTGAGCTGTAAGCACGCGATCTCTCAAAGGCAGTGGTTGCGATGAAATATTCTTATCTACTTTCCTTCTCTCAACCCTTTTCTGGGTTCAGAGCAGTAGGACCTATACAAAAAAAATTGCGAAAAGATCCCTATTCTAGATCAAATTATCAGCTCCAAGTCTCCAGTTTTTTGACTCAGATAAAAACAGCCCACTACCCGCAGGCCAAGTCGGGCTAGTCGACTTCGCGCGGCCCCAACTTTGTGGGCGTGGCACAGCGCTTCACTTCCCGCGGAGAGAGAGGTTTTCCAGTCTTCCCGCGGAGTGTCGGCGGGCATTTGGCTATTCCTGGGGGTCAACGAACACTCACTCATCGATTCCAACATTGGAATCATCATTGCAAGACATACTAGAGTGGAGCCAATGAACAATTCTATCAAAAAGGGGTCTTCCAAGCGAAAGAGGTTTGGTTGGCGTCAGAAACGTTCCAACAAAAAGGGAACAATAGGCAAGTAGGATGAGGAGAGTCTACAAAAATTGAACAATATTTTCTGAGACTGATTTTCTTGGCCGAAACTTCTTAATAGCGGAAACAAACCGTTGCGGTGTTTCACACGGAAGCACTCTGTGGTTCCAAATAGTCTCCGATTATGCGAGTAACGATAAAAATGTATAATTATGTGCACCTATTAGTTATCATTAGAAGGGAAAATGATTTCAACTTTACCTACACAGACGGCTAGCTCCAGCTGCTACGAGAAGTGAACTCAAAGTGCAGCATGAAATAAGAGTATTTTCTTATAATCTCGTCAAGAATAGAAGTCCATTCTTGGAAACCATTGAACTCAAGAAATGCCACAACGCTTTGTTTCCGCTATTAAGAAGTTTCGGCCAAGAAAATCAGTCTCGGAAAATATTGTTCAATTTTTGTAGACACTCCTCATCCTACTTGCCTATTGGTCCCTTTTTGTTGGAACGTTTCTGACGCCAATAAAACCTCTTTCGCTTGGAAGACCCCTTTTTGATAGAATTGTTCACTTTTTGTTGATATTACGAAGTAATATCTGTAAAAATCTTCAATATTTCCCAAATAGCATGGATTGATATGACAATCAGTAAGTGATTGACTTGTTGCGCACGCTACAAATGACGTACGATTCTCTTTCCTCGACATCCTGATGACGTCATCAGATGTCGTGTGTACTTTACACGACATACTGATGACGTCATCAGATGCCCCATGCACTCTGCACGACGTCCTGATGACGTCATCACATGCCCCATGCACTTTGATGACGTCATCAGAAAGTAACAAACTTGTTAGTGACTTTCCCTTTCCCTTCCCTACGAAAAAGTACAGCCTACAACGTGTTTTAGCGATTTGATCTGCCAACTGATAATATCACTTGATATGATAAGCAGTAATAAGTGAAGTAGTTAATGTTAAACAGTAAGTAACAAACTTGTTAGTCACTTTCCTTGTCCCTTCCCTACGAAAAAGTACGTGTTATAGCGATTTGATCTACCAACTGATAATATCACTCGATATGATAAGCTGTAATAAGTGAAGTAGTTAATGTTAAACAGTAAGTAACAAACTTGTTAGTCACTTTCCTTGTCCCTTCCCATCGAAAAGTACAGCCTACAACGTGTTTTAGCGATTTGATCTACCAACTGATAATATCACTTGATATGATAAGCAGGAATAAGTGAAGTAGGTAATGTTAAAAAGTAAGTAACAAACTTGTTAGTCACTTCCCCTGTCCCTTCCCTACGAAAAAGTACGTGTTGTAGCGATTTGATCTGCCAACTGATAATATCACTTGATACGATAAGCAGTAGTAAGTGAAGTAGTTAATGTTAAACAGTAAGTAACAAACTTGTTAGTCTTTTTGCTTGTCCCTTCCCATCAAAAAGTACAGCCTACAACGTGTTTTAGCGATTTGATCTACCAACTGATAATATCACTTGATTTGATAAGCAGTAATAAGTGAAGCAGTTAATGTTAAACAGTAAGTAACAAACTTGTTAGTCACTTTCCTTGTCCCTTCCCATCGAAAAGTACAGCCTACAACGTGTTTTAGCGATTTGATCTACCAACTGATAATATCACTTGATATGATAAGCAGGAATAAGTGAAGTAGGTAATGTTAAAAAGTAAGTAACAAACTTGTTAGTCACTTCCCCTGTCCCTTGCCTACGAAAAAGTACGTGTTTTAGCGATTTGATCTGCCAACTGATAATATCACTTGATACGATAAGCAGTAGTAAGTGAAGTAGTTAATGTTAAACAGTAAGTAACAAACTTGTTAGTCTTTTTGCTTGTCCCTTCCCATCAAAAAGTACAGCCTACAACGTGTTTTAGCGATTTGATCTACCAACTGATAATATCACTTGATTTGATAAGCAGTAATAAGTGAAGCAGTTAATGTTAAACAGTAAGTAACAAACTTGTTAGTCACTTTCCTTGTCCCTTCCCATCGAAAAGTACAGCCTACAACGTGTTTTAGCGATTTGATCTACCAACTGATAATATCACTTGATATGATAAGCAGGAATAAGTGAAGTAGGTAATGTTAAAAAGTAAGTAACAAACTTGTTAGTCACTTCCCCTGTCCCTTCCCTACGAAAAAGTACGTGTTTTAGCGATTTGATCTGCCAACTGATAATATCACTTGATACGATAAGCAGTAGTAAGTGAAGTAGTTAATGTTAAACAGTAAGTAACAAACTTGTTAGTCTTTTTGCTTGTCCCTTCCCATCAAAAAGTACAGCCTACAACGTGTTTTAGCGATTTGATCTACCAACTGATAATATCACTTGATATGATAAGCAGTAATAAGTGAAGCAGTTAATGTTAAACAGTAAGTAACAAACTTGTTAGTCACTTCCCCTGTCCCTTCCCTACGAAAAGTACAGCCTACAACGTGTTTTAGCGACTTGATCTACCAACTGATAATATCACTTGATATGATAAGCAGTAATAAGTGAAGTAGTTAATGTTAAACAGTAAGTACTCATTGTCTACCTACTCACCAGCCTGCTTATCTATCCACATACCAACTTACCTGCCTGTTCAACTGATCGCCTGCAACCATTGGCAGTGACCACTACTAAGGGTGCGTAACGCACGAGGAAGCAGGAAGCAGGAAGCGCGAAGCAGTAACAGCGCACAACAAGAATTTTTAATAAGGACTCGCCGATCTAACTTTGTTAGTTTGGAATAGATTTGGCTCAAATTTTGTCCGCATGTGCCTCCTGGACCCTCTCACCTATATCCCGATGGAAATCTCTGGAGAATTTGTTTAACCGTTTTTATTAACTACTTTACAGAATTCTAAGTGATCACAAGTCCCGGGCGAAACCAAACTTCTCCAGCCGCTTCGCGGCTGGAGCGATTGCTGAGCATAGAGACTCTTCCCAAAACCCGCGCTGTATGCGACGCTGGCTCTGGGCAGGTGAGCCATTGTCTGTTGATGGCATCTGCGGATGAAAAGACTGCAAGCGCATGTGAGTGTAGTAAGCAACCGTGTGTAAGCTTACTCCTTACTTGTCAGAGGAAGTTCAAGATGAAGAGCCCAGAAGGGGATTTTTGAAATTTTGTTTCAACAGACCTTTATCTAAAGGGTGATTTTAAAGTGTGCCGCAAACTGCTTTTGGATTGTCTTCTGTCAGTCGTCAAATTAGCCGTAACGCGATGGCAGAAGGGCCGCGGAGTGCTTGTTCAACGTGTACGGGCAGTAAACGAAACGCCGCTGCCGATTTCCCGCGACCGATCTATTGGCCTTCCGCGGGAGGGGTTACGGGACGTCGGCTAGTGGTAGCGCGGGAAGTGTGATGTCTCTATCTGAGGAGCCCACTCCACATCATCGGCGTCGTTGATCTCTTGTATCAAGGACAGCAACTGGCTTGAAACTGATTTTAATCAATCAACAATGGCTTTCAAACTGGTCTGCTCGACTATTCCTGCCCTCACCTAATTTAAAACATTGAATGGAGTGTTTTTTATATTGTTCAACTGCTCTTGTTAGCTAAATTAGCTGTTATTTCGGCCTGTGAATGTCAATGAATTCTAACTAAAGGCTATGAAACGGCGAAATTCACATGGTTCCTACGCGTGCTGGTGCGGAGCGGAGGTTAGAGACAGTGTGAGCGGAGTGCAGACGGAAGCTGAGGCATCGCGCGCGCCGCTCGCGCCTCGAATCATGTGAATTACGAAGTTTTATAGAGAATATACACGCAGGAGACTCTGATCTTTTTGGGCGGAACTGTGCACGTGTGCTCGAAACATCAACGTAGAAACCTAATAACTCTAATTTTAGCCCGTTTGTTGCCCCGTAACCTTCATGGTCTTTTAGCCGTTTGGAAACCAATCTGATTTTTATGGTTTTCTCAAAAACCTTTTTCATCGCGACCACTGCTAACCGATGCGGAGCGGATACTCATTTTGGCCAATGTAAAACAGCAGCTCCTTCACTCATCAACAGGAAGCACTGATTAGACTTATAGTGAGAACTCAAATCGTAAAATGACAAATAAGTACCTATGTTTGCCAAATGGCCCATCTAGAGGTTTCACTTTCAGAAATTTGATTTTATAGAACCTCTTGTTTTTCAGAAATTTTTCAATATTTTGTTTTCGTAGCAATGACATGACTGCACCATTATGAGGATTCTTAATGGCACATGATAATGGACCGATGCATGACACTACCATTGGCGAATTCGCGGTTACTTGGCACGAATCTCCTTTAGGCTACTGAATAGATATGTAAGATCACCTTTTGTTGAGCTTTCTCTCCAATGCATAGTTTTGGGCGAATCTTGGGAAGGCTGCCTTCAAGCCGAACATAAACCTGGAACAAGTTGTCATTCGTTCTTCAGCACTAGCATCTAGACTCTGGTTCATTTCAAGTAAACTCCTGTTTTCGGCTATCACAGAGCGGAGCGGTGGCTTTTCTGTCGGAACCTCCTTATCACTAATTATAATTCACCGAGACTCACAGTTCGGCTGCTCCTGATAATCGAAATCCACAGGTCACTAGGGGTTGGCCAGAGTCTACCTATGTAGGTAGGTACTTTTTAGTACAGCCCCGAAAGCACTCTGAAAAAAGGTGTCGAAGCGGGTGCCGGATTCACACGTGATGAACCTGCGACTCGAGAGTAAGGTTAACCACGAGCTCTCTAAGCACTCCTCAGGGCTCTCAACCACTAAATCACTGTTTCGGTCACTCTCAAACCATGGTTTTTATCACAAGGTAACTGAGTTGAGCGAAAAACTCAGGGCGTCAGATCGGACTCAAACCTGCATCACATCGTTTTTTTTTATGATCTTATATTTCCTTTTTTATGGTTCTATCTTCGATGAATCGGCTCCGCTCAGACAAAGGAGCGGACTTATAGTGAACAGAAATTGGCGAATATGTATGTAGTATTAACCGCGCTTTGGATCTATTTCTACCGCTGGCAAAAATGCACTTAGAACTGATAGTAAACGAGCTGTGTTTGCTTGATATCTTCGCGTGGTGTGTCCAACAGATGTGCGGACTTATCGCGCGCAGCTACTGGTGAATAGAACTTATCGCTACCATAAATCGTTTCTATCGCACACAGCAATTTAATTAGAACGGATCGCGAACGGGCCGCATCGCACTCCGGTTGATCGCGAGCAGCGGCAGATATCGGACTGGCCGCGTCAGACCCACGTCGACACGGTGCTTTGTCCCGGGTGGTAAAACGAGATCGTCGCCGGCTCGTTTACCCAAGTTTGAGGTGCATCTCGTATCTTCTTGACTGCACTGGCGGAGGTACACTCTGTCCCTACTAAAGCAAGGACACAACACCTTTATTTTGGTCTTAGGCTCAGCCTAGTCGTATTACAAATAATATTTAAGATAAATAGACTATTTATGCGGCAGGTCCTATTTTTGTCCACGCGTACTGACCGCGAGCCCATTCAGAGCTGACCGCGCGCAAAAAAGCGGGACCGCCATTTTGACTAAGCATTCGTTCCTAGTTGGCGTCGCCATAAGTCCGTCCTCTTGTCTGAGCAGGACATCGTCATCAAACAGAAAGTCTTCCATAGGAGCTGTAAAAATCCTACCTGCTGAGATAGGCTAGATCGGCCGGTTCTCCGCCATCCCAAACGCGATTCATAACCCAAGATCCAGACCTTGTTGCTAAGTACACCTAAAACGATTCTGCTTGGCTGCTTGTCTAATTTGACAAGTCCAAATTTAACAAATTTGTAACAACCTTTTTGCAAATTTTGCTGAGCTCCACTGCAATATCAGCACCACTGTTCCCTATACCAATCACAACAACTGTCTGATCTTCATAACCCTGAAGTCCAATCGTAATAAACAAGCTGTAAACTCACACAATTATCTAAAACCCAGAATATATTCTCTCACCCTATGATCCTTGTAATCATGACTATGTATAATTTTTCCTTCGAACGCCTTCTGTCCAGGAAATGGTTCAGGCCAGTATGGATCCGTGTGATGACCGGTACATACCATAACACCATCGAAGGTCTCCGTTGCATTATTGTTAGTCCTGTTAAGGTTCTCAATCATGGATGAGGCTAGCAAAAAAGACTACATTTAGACAGACCCTGCGGCACATGTTCTTTACTTCCCTTTTTACTATTTATTTGATATTGCTAGCCTAATATATAGGACCTCTTTCACAGTTGCATTCAATTCGCTGAACGACACGTTATAAGATAGGTCAGCGAATCGTTGCGAGTCGAATGCAGAGTCGAACAGCCGGCATCGCAATGGGCCAGTTCATAATTGCGACGACGCACGAGCCGAACCGGTTCACATTCGACGTCTCGCCTGCGTCAAATGCGAGGGTGCCGTCCGAGTTCGGATATATTGCGAAAGAAACTCAACAAGCGAAGCTTCGTTCATGAACGTTTGAGGCAACCAACAGAGCATTGTTTTACACTTAACATATGATGCCATTCACCATCTTTTTCATGGGAAGGGATTGGAAAGGCACATAGGTGTGTGTCTCTTACTGGGGCTTGTTTTGCCCATACTCCGATGTTTTTGAAAACCAAGTTCTGCATGTCGTAGGTAAATACATGCAGCCCTCTGCATCAGAATGCCATCTCAAAAATTTCCTGGATGACTAACAAGGGAACGAACAGACCCGTTTACAAGAACTGCCCATACATTCATGTTTTTCTGCTAGAATACCTTCAGGGTAGCCGTAATAACATCCTACTATTTGCACGAGCAGTACTGGGGAAAAAAGATATGAGTCATTTTTGGAAATGAGGTCGAAGCGGTGAGAAATTGGCGAGTAATCCATCGTTTCAACAACGTTATCAACCCCTATTGGCCAAATGGTCCAAGGCGGCGACCTACCAGCAGAGGCTGCCGGGCTTGATCCCCTCTGCTAGTGGAATATTTGCTGCGGCGTTTTTTTGGATCCAACATTTATACGCGGCATTTGGATTACAATTTTTCGAAAAGCCCTCATAGGCAAGAAGAACAAGCATATCGAAGAGCAAAACACGGAAACGAGGTTTTTAATGGAAAATCATTTGCGTGGGCCAACTTACTACAAAATATATTCTATTCTTTGGAGACGTGAACCTCTTCCTTTGCATTTTATTTGTCAATCAGCCGATTTTTCGAATATTCCGGCTTACTTAGTTCAAAGCTCCCCATTGAGGGAGATTTCGCTGGCCAAATGCGACTCTTAGCGAGTTAGCCAGCCGTCAGAGGTGGTCGGTGAGCTGAGCCCCACCCGGTTGATACGCACCGAAATAGTGACAGACGGGTGCAGAAAAATCAAACCACTGAGTCCAACTGCGACCATCTCCTTCCTTCCGCAACCCACCCGGTATATATGGGTATATCCGCACACGGGCAGGGCCAATGCACACTAGGTTGGTTTTTCTGCCCTGGACTCAGTCAGGCTCAGTCGGTTTTTTGACAGGGACCTTACGGAATGCCACAATAGTACTTGGGGTTGATGAACACAGAATATGAGAAATTTCAAAGTATGGAATGCCACCTAAAATTCATTATTCCTATCGTAACCCTCAGAGTTGCGACAAGCTAACTCTTGCTTCGTCGTCAGCACCCAGAATATTTCCCAGTTGAATGCTTTGACCTCACGCCGAAGAATGTTTTTCCTAACATTATACAAATTCCTGAATGACCCTTACCTTTTCGCGGTGCAATGGAAACGCTTTTTTGAAATCCTCCGGGGCATACAGATGATTCCGAGCACAGATTATATAGGTACTGTCACACACCTACCACAGTGAAAACATGGCTTTTCAAATCAGGGGCGCACGGGTGAAACAGTCTCTAGTTAACGTAACCAAGAAACCCATCACCCTAGGTTGATGAGCGGTATGCCTGAGACGACACCGACAAGGGTCACGAGCGTGTGCCAAATGAGACCATTTTGACTCTTACAGCCCTAAATATGAAGGAAAGAATGATTGTCTTCAGCATTGACTAACTTCAGATCAAGCCACTCCACATCCCATTGACCAGTTTCTGCAAAGCGACTGCTTCTTTTGATAGACTTCACTTTATGTTCGAAGCGAATGTACTTTTGTAAGTCGAACCTGAAATTTGAATATGGACCTTTACACTCACGGCAATCGCATAAATGCAACCGTCACTGAAGACCTCCCTGCATACAGTTTCCTTGCTCATATGGATAACTACAATTTCCGTCAAAACCGAAGTTCCACGATATCTACGCTGCATGGGCTCGAAAAAAAGTGATGAGACAACTAGAGGGCGGATGGGAAATGGAGTGAACAGAAACACGCGCCCGCGCCATGAGCAACAGGAAATTTGTTTTGAGTTAGACTCAGCGTCATCGCGTTCAATTTAGTCTGGCGAATGGATGGGGCTGCGACGATAGATAGCTGCTCGCAATCGAAACCCCGTTAGCCGGTGATGCCGCCAACGCCGCACGGCCAGCTGCAATAATCGCGCCTGGTCCATTCACCAGA
This sequence comes from Aplectana chamaeleonis, assembly GCA_029168955.1. NCBI lineage: Eukaryota > Metazoa > Nematoda > Chromadorea > Rhabditida > Cosmocercidae > Aplectana > Aplectana chamaeleonis. The sequence goes on along the minus strand of JAPDOI010000019.1, from coordinate 1,957,412 downwards.
CCTAAATTGAGACGCAAACCATATGTCTATCTTGATATAAGAAGAAGCAGTTTCTCGCGATGAGAAGCTTTATTTGTTTCAAACTAACCCAATTCGATCAAGGAGGTCTACATGACTTTTGGAGAATACCGAGCAACGTACTCGTTCGCATATGATCGGAAATATTCCAGCAATTCCCTGTTATGCATGAAATTAGCTGCATCTTTAGGTGGTGGAAAGTCACTGAAACAAAACAATGAAAACGTTCTTTGAACGAATAAGGTAATTATGAGTCACTGCAATCCGATTCTTGACACGGAGAACCTGCTTACTGCCCTTTCTGTTCGCTTCATTTAACATAAAGTGTGTCCGAATGAGAATGGCGGCGCACGCTGACGGCGTGCTTGGCAGGCGGCCGTCGCGTTCACCGCTCTTGAACGAGCGTGCGAAACGTCCACACAGTCATCGACTACGAACGGGGCCGGCACCGGCTGGCAGCGAAAACTGCGCCGATCAATCAGCTCTGCAGAAGGGGGGAGGGGAAATGGCCGATGTTGGAATCCAACACTCTTCCGAGAGCGGCACATGCGACGGCCGCCTGCCAAGCACGCCGGCCGCGTGGACCGCCATTTTTCATTCGAACACACTTTATCAGTGGCCAGGTTGGTTTCCCTATATTGTTTTTATAAGAACACCTTCCCTTATTAAGTGAGCGTCAAACAAGGATGTGCAACATAGAGACGGGGATTCGGAGCGAGCTTCCTGATGAATCGCTATGTACATAGAGTTCGCGCAATCATTCTAGTCTGATGAATGGACGGGGCTGCGACGGTAGATCACCCCGCGCGAATCGAAACCCCATTCTCCATTGAGGCCGCCAACCCTGCACGGCCAGCCGCCTGGTCCATGCGTCAGACTAAAATGAAAACGGATACCATATGTATGATTGAATGACTGTGTACATACATCCGAATATTGCATTTTTGTGGCAGCACGATTGAACGATCAATTCAAATGGGCCTTCGGAAAAATCCTTAGTGAATAAATTTTCCGATTGGAGTGGTTTTAAAAAAATCGAAACGAGTGATTAAGGAAGGCATCCCACATGTTTTTGATAAAAAAAATGATAGCGCAAGACGAGAAATCGATCTGCTCGCGCATTCGATACGAACCGTCGGCGCAGATTGCTTTGATACGTTGCGTTCCTCGTTGTGCGTTGGCGCAAACTCGGTGCGCGTATGCTACAGTTCGGGGCAAAATTATACGGCATAACTCAATTCTTGTCGCTCCGAATTTCGTGTGATTTTAGCGGACAAACGGTAAATGGCAATCGACGCAACACCCTCGAAAACCCCTGGGTACGATTTTGAGAAAAATGGATTAGCTGGCAACAAACTGACTCCAAAAATTGTCGAAAGTAGCCGTTGCAAGACTATACGACATATCTTACAAGCTCGTGAATCTTTCATTTCTTCGTCCACTGTATCAATTCGTTTTGAAAAGGAATAATCACGAAGATGGAGCTAATAGTCTACAGCCGCCTACTCACTCAGAAAGGTGATTTTTGGCCGAGCCATGGGCTCCTACCGTTTTTGTGTGAAATAGTCCTCATTTTTGCAATCGTTCAGTACATGGAAGAGTTCCATGTGCTGACTGATTCTGAACACGTTTTTCTCTCGCAAAAAAAGTGAAAAGGTTCTAATGCCGAGCTTTCCCCTTTTAGAATTCGCTCTGATGCCTACCCCCTTTGAGTCCGAAAGCAATCAAACATTTCAATTCAAAAGCGCGAGATAGGTCTGACTTTCTTTTGCCTGATTTCTTCATCGAGTTTACTTTAGCATGAACCACTATTTTAGCAGAAAATCGTAATTCTATCATTTTTATATCCGGAAATTGCTAGGCAAGGGACTGTCATTAGAAAAGATGTTGATAAATGTTGTACCGAAATGATGAAGAATGGTATAAAAATGTGTTAACTACGAGGGAACGTCGAAAAAACTATTTATCGCAACACTTAATCGTCAGCAACATTTGGACACATGGGGTCATGGGATGGCTACTTTAACCTAGAATCTTCCATTGCATTCCATTTCAGGATTTTATATACTCACTAGGTCATATTTTTGATGCTGATTCTGAATAGAACCTCCCGTTTCGAAATGGAGTACTTTGAAGCGAGTTATTCAAAAGCGGCGCCAATCAGCGCGCTCAGGCGCTCTAGCGCGCGAAAATGAACAACAGATACGGGCGGTATTGTATTTTCTGCTGTAAGCCTAAACACAACGCTCAAAGTTATCCCACGAGTTTTCCATCGCTTCGAAGTTGTAGTTCTGGCTGGAAATTCGAGCGAGTTGCTGTTATTGGCCCGAAACCAAGCCCGCGTCGTCATGCCGACGAAAAGAGAAGACTTGTTCGCATCATGTAGTAGAAGCTCCGCATATCATTGGGAAGTGTTCAAACATTACCTTTTGTCCTTTCTAAGGCGTATCCGCCTCCTTTTTTTGTCAGCAGGACGACGCAGGCTTGGTTTCAGGCCAATTATGCCGATTTGCTTGAATTGTCAGCCTGTTCTCCGTACCTCGAAGAGATGGTAAACTCGTGGAATATTCTTGGACGTTGTGTATACGCCTATAGCAGACAATACAAGCCTGTGGCTCACAGACTTTTCGACGTGGTTCTGGGCCTATTTCTGTAGACTATTAACTTCATGTTCCTGGTGGTTCTTACCATGAAAAAAATTGATAGAGAGGAGGTATAATTCAAATTTACCGAGTACGTCAGCTGTGTCGTATAATTTTGCAACGGACATCTTCGACAAATTCTGGGGTAGGTTCCTTGACAGCTGATCCTGTTCTCTTAAAATCGTATCCGGGGATTTTCAAGGGTGCTGCGTCAATTGGCATTTTCCGAGTGTCCGCTCACATCAAACAAAGTTCGCAACCACGAAAATTGAGGTATGTCGCATAATTTTGCAACGCGTTGTATAACATTCATTATTTATTCATTCATATCGTGAACAACACGTAACAAACTTAAGGTCGAGTATTGACAGGACATAAACATGAGAGCAGTTAAACACACATGCGATAAACAATAGCACGATCCAACAAATGAGGACTCTCAGCAGATTAAAGGCACTGTTCGCGATAAAAATTGCTTTTCTCTTTTCTTGCCTATCTTGGAATCGGTCCCATTCTGATTCCAATGATGCTTCTGGAATAGTACAAGACCTTCTGGGAATGGAGTTATGGTCCCTCAAAAATTGAGCCAGGGAAAATGGTGGACGAGTTGTCCGAGGCTTGTAACTTCCGTCTTTTGCAGCCAATGTATGCGAGCTGACCTGAGTAAAGAGAGAAGTTGAGAATGAAGGGAAGAACGGGGCTAATGATCGGAAATCATCGCTCATCTCACGATCTCGAGTGTTCCTTTGTTCCCGTCGAGGGGCGGAAGGGGGCGGGACTTGCCCACAGCGGCGGGGTTTTCCCACTTTTCTAAACCGTTTTGCGGCTCCTGGGTAGCTTTTCGTCCCGTTTTTTCGACGCTGCTCTGCTTCTGAGAGCCACGAGAAGCGTTTGTCATGAAAAATTCGAGGATGATCATCTCGGAGTCTTCCACTATTACTATTCCCTTCAGTTCCTGCAGAACAGTTGGCGAGACGGATGCCTCTTTCCGAATAATTGTATCATTATTGTTATTCGAAATGTTTGCAAATCGCAGTTGTCCATTTGGTCGGAATTCAAACTTCACGAACTCATGTCCGAATTTACCCTTGAAGCCAGCGTAATACCTTGCGTAAAAGTCCTCAGAGCTAATCGCATCACCAGAAAACATATCCTTGAGATACTGGTTCTAAACCAGTAATTCAAGGATATGTTATAGGAACATATGCGTGCCGAGTTTTCGCCCACGCGCAAAAAGGAACGCAAAGTATCAGTACGCTCCGTGACAACTCTACGCATAAGGTCTCAGACATTCGGATCCGACCCCAGCTCGAACGGGGTTCATCCCCAGATTTCTGTCGGGTCGGACCCTTTAGCATTGTTCCTCCACGTAGTCCCAAGTGAGAAAACATGGGGGGAGAGCAAATTTTTCTTCTCCCCCACGTCGTCTCAGTTGGAAGAAGTGAGGGGCGAAACCGGAGAGGGGTTCGACGCGACAGAAATCTGCGGTCGAACCCGTTGAGTTTCTGATGTCGGAGCGGAATTTACTTCGTTCCTCAGCATGCGTGTGCGGAGAGGGATCAAAGAACAGCAAGAAAGTCGGGTGAATAAGGAGAAAGCAGCGTTCTCGCGCGCACGATTGCAACGGACTCGCTGTGAAATGGAGTGTAAACTTCTTGCAAAATGATGTTCATAGATTGTTGAAAAGAGCAGGTCCAAAGTTACAAACAAAAAGGAATGGGTCTAGGTAAAAGAGATAGAGTGAGGCGGAAATCGAGAGGCAGGGAGCTAGAAAGGTAGAGATATAGATAGAGAGAAAGAAAGAGCACTCATGCTCCTTTGTTAGCGATATACCATGCAAACGTCGCTCTGAAGCCTTGAATGGAAGTGCCTGCATACTCACCTATATGCCGTCATTTCCTTAGATGTGTTAATGACTGTAGTTTTCATAACAGTCCCTTCGCCTGAAACATCGAAAATTGTTCCTTAGTCATACTTTTACGTTGGTAAAAGGTTGGCTTATATTTTTACATGAAAACTGTCAAATCTGTTGAGGTGCGAGGAAACTGGCAATAGCAGAAAAAGAGCTCATTGAATCGAGAATTTCAGGGATTCAGTCTCACCTGGACAATCATCCGGCTTGTAGCGCCAAAGCCCTCCGATATCATTTGACATTTCGAAGCATACGACCTGAATCGATGCGCGGTATACAAGGTACTTGCGTAGATAATTGTGAGCCCCCGGGATGAGTTTCTACACTTGGTTTCCATAAAAAACCGTTGTTTGATGGGGTAAGCTGTAAGCCACCATTTGAATTCACACATTTCCTTCCTCCGGGTCTAAGGTGTGATGCTCACTCTCATCTATCTCAGCCATTTGTATGGGGATTTTGTCTTGAATTTCAGTAGGGCGAAACAGCATTTGGCCGAGTTTTCTCACACGTAGATTCGACCTTTTTCAAACTCCGAAGAGGGCGAGGCCGCCGAAACGTTAGTCTGTCAAGAAACCATCACACTACCTCGTGCCGGCTGAAGACAACGTTTATTTATAACAAACGTACACGCGCCATGGAATCAGTGCGGTCAGATCACATTTCTTTTGGTTGATTAGCTCTTCGGTTTCTCACCACAGCAAATACCCGGTTTGTCATGACTCTGAAGAGAGCTTATTTCCGCTCTGAATGCAGCAGCACTATCTCACAGCGAGATATTGAAGCAATTTCATTGTACCCGCAGCATCGTTGAGAGCTATCTGCATGATCCAGTTGGCTGCGACACCAAGAAATCGTACGAAAATCTTAAAGGCAGTGGTCGCGCTCAAAAAAGCTCGTCTTCTTTTCCTCTCCAAACCCTTTTCTGGGTATAGAGTAGTAGAACCTATAAGAAAAAATCGCGAAAAAAACGCTGTTCTGCGCCAAATTTGAAGCCTGAACTTTCTTGTCTTTTGATGGTGGACGAGCATACCTCACATCATCGGCATCGATGATCTCCAGTATCAAGAACATCAGCTGGCTTGAAATCGAATTTCTATCAATGAACCTCCGGATTTATGTACACATCTAGTCAAATACATTGACTGGAGTGCTTGCTTTCATTGTTCAACTGTTTTATTAGGTAAATTTGCATTTATTTCTTCCTCTGAGTGTCGATGATTTTGGAGTGCTTGGCATGAGACTGTGATCTTTCTGTGCACGTGTGCACGAACTGGAAATTTAGGGTCTTAATAATCTCTCATTCTAGCCCGCTTTTCACCGCGCTACCTTCATAGTTTTTGAGCTGTTTTTGATCTAAGCTGATTTTTGTAGTTTTTTCGATAACGTTTTTCATCGTGACCACTGCCTTTGAGTGTACCGCTTAGCAGGATGGGAGATCCATACGGAGGCTTTCTTCCAACAGCTTTTCTATGCATTCTCAAATTCTGGCACTTCTTCAGCTTACCGTTTACCGTAAGACTATTCGGAGATTAATCAGCAAAGACACAAATATTGTGATAAAGCCTAAGAAGGAAGCCCCGATCCCAACGTGTACTCACAAAGTTGCCGGCTCCAGTTCACTCAACAAACATTGCGACTGAACGCATAGGGTAACAGTGGCCTAATAGTCTTCTTCCCAATAAATTATACTCACCAAATTAACTTTTTGGAAGGGAAGAAACCCTATCTCCACGGCCCTGTTAGTCCGGAGTGCTAGTGGAGTGATATAAAACAAGATCCAGTCTACTACAGTCACAGAAACAAGGAAGGTGGATATCTTATGGCCTAAAGAGCATTCAGCTACAAAAACGGCTTGAACTGGCTTTCGTCGGCTGACGGATGAAATTATCTCAATACCAGGACATGCTGGGCACACTTTCCGCGTGGTTTCAACGCATTTAAAGGCAGTGGTCGCGATCAAATCTGCTTGTCGTCTTTTTCTCTTTAAACCTCTTTTCTGGGTCTCGAGTAGTAGAACCTATAAGAAAAAAATGGCGAAAAAACCACTGTTTTGGGCGGAATTTAAGGCCTGAACATTCTTGTCTTTTGATGGTGGACGAGCCCACCGCACATCATCGGCATCGATGACCTCTTATATCAACAACATCAGTTAGCTTGAAGTTGAATTTCAATGAACGAACCTTCGAATTTATGTACACATCTAGTCAAAAACATTGACTGGAGTGCTTGCTTTCATTGCTCAGCTGTTTTTATTTGGTAAATTTGCATTTATTTCTCCCTCTGAATGTCGATGATTTTGACTGCTCGGCATGAGACTGCGATCTTTTTCGTCGGCGCTGTGCACGTGTGCACGAACTGGCTTCTTTGGGCCCTAGAAACTCTAATTCTAGCCCGTTTTTCACCGCGCTACCTTCATAGTTTTTCAGCTGTCTTTGATCTAAGCTGACTTTTGTAGTTTTTTCGATAACGTTTTTCATCGTGACCACTGCCTTTAAGGAGGACTCCGGTACATGTTTTGACAGGGAAACCGAAATTTCATTTGAGCAGATCAAAGATGAACTCCTTTGTGCAGCACAATGCGGTACTTCTGCAGCGGACCGCTTGCAGCCCAAACTGGAACTTCATGAAGAATCATTAGAGAATCCTTGTTAGCCGCGTGTAGACCAATGGTAATATCAGTCGATTCGGTGTGGAAAAAGACCACGGAGGACTAATCTTATTCTTCTTCTTAAACGGTTGGCTTTCGCCTGACGCGGTCATTCCGCATATTCACCGAGGTGTGCCGTCCTACTAGTCAGTCGTGTCCATTTGTCACGGTCCTCAGCCACAATTTGAACACAATCCATTCATTGGTCGCTATTCCACTTCCTGCGAAGTAAAACATCGCTCCTGAATTGCCTTTCAATGCCAAGTGATTTCAAATCCTCCTTCACCACATCCGTCCAAAACTTTCGCCTACGTCCAGGCGGCCGTTTCCAGACAGGACCTGGAAGCATCCTTAGAGCGTGCTGAACAGGACGATCCAGCGATCTTCTTAGAGGCACAGTACGCCCTCAGATATGAATTTTGAGATTTTCATGTAATTGTGTAGAAGACCCCTCCTGTATAACATGTGCCAAATGCCAGATCTCATTTCCTCCCAATAAGCGAGATATAAGCGACCACCTCAGGCCCGACCCCCTTCGCTCACCACCACAGGCCCGACCCCCTAACAAATTTTCGAACTCGATAGCAGTTCGATGGATGGATGAATTTCAACAAGTCGTCGTTCTTCAGTCCATAACCGGACTGTCTCCTTATCCTGGCTTTCTCTGACGCGATGAGTGCGAATGAACAGAAATACAGGCTCGATTCAACTCGTCCACCAATTTTTCACCCTGAAATTCTTGGCATCTTTGAAGAGCCATAACTCTGTTCAAATAGGGTCTTGGACGTTTTTAAAGATACCATCGTGATCAGCGTGTGGCTCTCTCCAAGATAAGTATGAAATCTGAAAATTAATTTTTTGGATGTCCTGTGCCTTTAAATTATGCCCGAACAGACGAAGACGACCTTCCGTTGCCGCTTGAGATGGCGCTGGGAGATGCTGGCACTTCCCTCGTGTCAAGCGTTGATGTAAGGCGTCGATTTCCTTGTAGAAATTTTCGTTGTGGCACATCCGCGGCCAGAAATTTCCGAGCGGACGTCTAAACAGCTTATCCCCCCCCCCCTCCGAACTTTCCATCTGCGTCTTCGGTGCTGCCCACTTTTCCGATCCGTACACCATGATAGGGCGAATAGCGGATAAGTAGACGCGCAACTCAACTTCCTTCGCGATGGAGGTAGACCACAAAGGCTTGGTTAGAGAATTAAATGCAGACGTAGCTTTCGCACATCGTTGTTGAATATCCGCTGCATAACTACCATCGTTCTTCAGCAAACAGCCCAAAAAACAGAAATCATCCGCCAGTTCGATACGTTGTCCGTCTACACAAACTCCCGTTGAAGGCCTCTGAGAGACCCACATCTGCTTGCATTTGTCGGGACGAAGACGAAGTCCATGGGCTGCGGTATACTTCGAAACTAGGTTCACAGTCCCTTGCGGTTTCGCGTTGTTTTCAACGAATAACAACGTCGTCGGCGTACTCCAGGTCGACAAGGAAGCGTCCTGATGCTGTTAGGATCACGCCCGCAGGAAACTGTTCTGCAACTCTACGCCGATGTCACCAAAGTGAATAGAAAAGGAGGACTTATCAACCAAAATAATAGTGATTTGACGGCGTTGATTCAAAATCAACGTCGTAGACGTGAAGATGTCGAATAATTATGATAAGCGCAAAAAACATTTAAAAGTCTGCAAAAACCACGAAGGCTGCAGCGAACTGAAAAGACGATTCTCCAGTCATGTTGTGTGCTCATTACAATAATGACAACAAAAAAAACTATCTCCTCCATGAAACTCGGCATCATGAAAAAGCATGGTGTCATATAAATATGCAGTCAACTCTCGAGATCTGAAAAAGTTGATTTCAAAAGAAGTTATCAAAAAAGGACGCTGAAAATACGTCCCAGCCCGCTTTTTGACCAAATCCTTCGAGCTGTAGTGTGGCCTTTGCTATTTCCATCACATCCTACGAATACGTTGTGTGACCACAGGTTTGGAAAGGAGACAGCTATGATAGCGGCACAAATTGCTGTCTGCTTTCTCAGCATTTCAGACCCCTTCTACACATGCCTCTTTGTGACTCACGTTAGTCGACTTTCATTGCGAACACTACCGCTGGAATAATACCGCCTCGGCATTTTTTACAAACCTACCTCATGATCTTCTTCGACAGCACTTTTGATGGCGGGCAGTCCACTGGCGCCAGCTCCGACAACCGCAATTCGCATTGCGTAGAGGCGGAATCGAAGCTGGAAAGAAAAATACGTGTTCTATTGCATCCGTCTACACGTCGATAGGAATCGATAGTAACACAACACAAACGATTTTCCTCAATGATATCCCATAACAAACCGATTTCAAAAACAAAAAGAACTACAGGCCAGTACTTGTGTGTCTTGCCTCGCAGCAGTAAACAAGCTACCAGCACATGCTTTCCCTGCTCAAAAAACCAGCTATTGTTCTCGTCCCCTCTCACAATTGAAAATGGTGGATGACGGCACCAGCTCGACAGCCTTCGGTATGTAGCTCATGTGGTGAAGCACTTATTCAAAAAAAAATTTAATTATCGCAGTATTCCTCTTCGAATTGGTTGGTCTCAAAGCGAAATGCGGAAAGAAGATGATACTCCTAAATCAATCCTCGAAAAAAGAAATAACCTTTGTGTTGTTACCGCTGAACAGAAATCTGCGACAATCACTCTAATTTGAAAATACAAAAAACCTTTGCGTGTATGATTTACATGATGAATGAAGGTACACCAGAGTTTGGTCGGCGTGTAATGATTCGTCAGATGAGTGCTGTATATAGATAAGTGACAGCGCAGAGCGTGCGATGTCACTGACACTCAGAGGCGCAGACTTCTCGGGCACACACCTCCGACGAAGAATGCCCCGTTCACTAAGTGGAACAGCAGAAAATGTGAGTTTAAACCTATCTAAAGTTGGTTCGGTTCAGTGGAATTTGAAAAAGGGTACTTATGCAGCATTGCAGACCACCCATTAAGCTTAATACACCATGTCGTTTTAAGACACTGTGAACAGAAGTTATGCTTTGGTTCTAAAGACAAACTTTTCCTATGTAGCAGTTATTTCAAACATGACAGATTGTCATTACGCATTTGACATGTCGTGTACTGATCTTGAGCAAAAAGTTATGAGGATTTACTGGTCACAACTCAATTTTCCGTTCACAGACTCTATGCCAAAGTTAACTGGAATCGATTAGCTGCGGGAATTAAAGTTTTTGTAGAAGTCGATAGCCGCCACGCGCACACACTGGGCAAGAATTGATACATAAGTACACATATGACCATTACTGAAGTCTCATTATACGGAGGTATGGAGGGGTCACTAAATTTACAATATGAGCGCGATGCGGCTGACAAAATTTTGAGCGCTGCTACACTTCCCGGACTCCTTGGGTCGAAAATTGTTTTGTCCAAACATAGTCATGTGCATTGTTTCAAGCGCTGAGCTTGGAAACAAAAACCGTTTGCACATCTCGGATGATTGGCTAAGTCAAAATCTCACACTGGGTCGAAACTCAGAGATGCACAATAATCGCAGCCTAGAAAAAAACCGGAATTCCATAATATCTAGAGAGAACGCATCGAAGTCACCTGTTGTGGGAAACGAAGAGCTTTTCTTATCTCTTCTTACGTTACTTAAAGGCAGCATACACGCTCGTAAATGAGGTTGAGATAACTACGGAAATAGAATTGTATGGCTCAGAACACAGCGCCTACGGATTTTGAAGAAGCGTAAAGGCGACCCATAGATCTCACATAAGTTCATCTTATGTAATAATAAATAAAATAAATAATGCCGCTACATGAGTAAGAAGTTGGCCTCGCCACTGTATCTGCCCTCGCCCTGTATTTACTGTTCTCCTTCAAAACAGTGGTGCTGGACCATTTCCACCGTCGGCGACGTTTGTGGGTGGTTTAGTAAGTACAACGAGTAAGTGACATACATCGACGACGGTGGGAATGACCCAGTACTCCTGTTTTGGAGGAGCAACAAATACAGGCGGCGGGCAGATATAGGGGCGGGGCCAACCTCTCATCCGTGTAGCGTCATTGTGGGTCGTCTTTAACGCTTCAAAATGCGTAGGCGTTGGGTCCTGAGCTATAGGAATCTATTTCCCTAGTTATCTCGAATACGTTTACGAGCGTGTATGCTGCCTTTAACACACTTAAATTCTCTGCAACTCGGTGTGCAGAAGTTTTAGGTAGCTACAGATTAAAGTCGATAAGAAAACGCCATCGTATGTACATAAATCAATTCGTATACGATCCGCTACAAACGGCCAGACCGACCCACAAGATCATGTAAGGGGCGGGGGACCTATGCATGACAACCTGACAGAGCAGAGCCATGGTTTCTACAGGTAAATATTGAGGTTGAAATGAAGTTGGAAAGGAATAATACTTAAGACAGCTTCAGTCCAATATGGAAAAAAAAGAAAAGCTGTAAAAGAGAGCAGCGAAAAGTCGAAGCATTCAGAAGATAAATGCGCAAACTATTCCGTGGAACAGCAGTCCTTTCGAGAGAAAAGAGGAGAGTTCTAGATATTGTGTAGTTTACTCTCTACAATTTCTTCATAATCTCAGCTCTACCAGGGGACCAAGTGTTCGTTTTAGCGAATGATCTGCAGAGAGAGAATTATCGTGAACAGTGCTGCAACGGAACAACAACACTTCGATTCGTCTCTTCTTCAGGCGCGAGATGTTTCGAAGAAGAATTTGTTGCGGATTTGATTGGAGCCGAATAAAAGGATTGAGGGTTAATCCGATCCATGAGTGATTATCGTGGACCGGTCGGGGAGGGCGCTAGGAAGGCTAAACGTTTGACTGGCATTCGCGAATCGCGCTACGAAACGCATAAATACCATATTTGTGCCGTTTACCATAGTGGAGTGTAAAAGTTTGAAGTTCATTGACATGAATAACGGTTCTAGGGTGGAGTCAAGGTGTCGCCCAAAACAATTCTTTTGTACTATGTAGGGTCGTAATTCACCTGCGTATCAGTTTTCTTCACCGATCAGTTTCGTTGATCAATTTAAGAATGTTCTCTGAAGTGGTGGGCGCAATGTTTATTTAAAATTCTCCCACTAGTTACGGTTACGCTTATAAAAGTTTTTCCTTCCGACCTTGTAGAAGCGTCTTGCGCAAACAACACGCGAAGAGTTTGTTTTGATTCAGCCGTATAATCTACGCTAAAATATAGCCTTCTCCAATTGTTCCAGCCACTCCACTTTGTCCACGTAGGCGGCGGAGCGGTAGAACTTGTTAGGAGTCCAGGAATGACATGCATGAATGATGCGGCGGTGGGGGGTAGGACCAGCAAAGCAGCACGCGTGCGTTACGGTTTGAATGTAATTACGACGCGTGTGTGGAGCACTGCGCTCCCTGACCAATGGCACTAAAAGCACAATTTTACTATGTGAAAGTGATAAAACGACCTTTTTCCAAATTCTATTTCGTTCAATTCCCCGTAGTCAGTTACTACCGTAGTCATTTTGCGCGCGATGGACTGCATGAGCGGCCTCTTACTCAAGGGTTTTTCGCCCTCGATCGAAAAGATGAGGCTGTTTGTGTCTTTCGATTTTTGATTACATATTTGGTGAGAAACCAAATCGACCACGGCGCATCTTTTAAGCATATTCTCTATCTGCAGGATCGGAGCCCACAAAAATTAAAAAATTAATTTCTTTTTACTGAGCGCGATTTTTGAAATTTTGATAACGCCAATCGAATGCTCATAGTTAGCAAGGGCTAATCAAATGTTTTTATCCGAGAAATTTCATTCCATGGAAGATCTAGGCAAAGGAATGTTCAGAGAATGCCCAACTTTGACATTTTATATCATTTTTCAAAAAAGTCTTCTGAAAATTCTACAAGCGTACACCTGAGTTTTTTGAGGTGCTCTAGCGATATACATTTTAAAAACGGCAAAAAATTGTGTTCCGATCTATCTTGATTCTTAGGTGTACAGCCGCCTCATATGCTCGTTTTTCCATTTAAAGGCAATGTCCACGATAAAAATCGTTCTTCTGTTATTATTCTTTTATTTCGAACCCGGTCCCATGCTGGTTCCAACGATGTCTCCGAAATCGTACACGACCTTCTGGTAACGGAGTTATGGTCCCTCAAAAATCGGGCTGCGGAAGCATGGTGGACGAGTTTTCCGAGGCTTGTAACTTCCGTCTTTTGCTGCCGATGTATGCGGGCTGACCTGAGTAAATAGAGAAGTCGAGAATGAAGGGAAGAACGGGGCCAATCATCAGAAACCATCGCTCATCTCACGATTTCAAGCTTTCATTCGTTCACGTCGGTGGGCGGCAATGCGCTTTCGGGGTTTGTCTTGCGCTCAAAGTGGCGATTTCGGGCTCTTTTGGGGCTCTTCCTGGCTCGTACGTTCTTTCGACGTTAACCGTGACCACTGCCTTTAAGAGCAAGACGAAAGACGGCGAAACAAGCATTCATCAAGATTTAGGTAATTGTGGGCGGGTTGACAACCAGCGATATAATGCTCCTAAGGGTTTTCCCTCCGACTTTTCACCTATTTCCGTTTTTGTGATTACCAGATCTACCTTTTCAAGAAGATACCACAACAACCGCTTTTATGACAAACCGTGCCCTTACTCTGAAAAATTTTGCCGCAACTCTTCCGCTACTGCCCCACGACTCCACCGCCATTCCGGGCTCTCTCGCCACTCCCCCGCGACCCTACACTCTTCCGGGACTCTACCGCGACTTCCCCAGGACTCTTCCGCGACTTTTCCGCAACCTGGTCATTGAAGAATCGTCAGCAGCTCTGCCCCGCATCTCACCCGTGACTCCTCCGCCTCGGCGCCGCCAGGGGAGTCGCGGCGATATTTCTCAGAGTAGCAGCAATCGAACCATTAAACACAAATAAGAGCAAAACTCGTAATCGACTGAATAAGCTGCACTGTTACACAGAAATGGTTCTCGTTGATTTTTTTCTGACTTTCGCCAGTTTTTTTTCAGAAAACAGAAAACAGAAGCAGAATGGCAGAGACGGCCAGAAAACAGAAAACAGAAATTTCCGTACACCTCTGTTCGGCAAGCCTACAAAGTATAATTGTACACGATTTTCGGAAAATTTTCAAGAGATTTTTTCAAAATTGTGTCAATCCTTTCGAACAACCCTTTTGAACAAATTTCGAATTTCAAACGAATTTAGAAAAAAATTTGAAATTTTGAAAGAATTCGAAATTTCGATCAGTTTCGAAATTCGTTCGTTTGACCTGTTCGTTCGAAATTCTTTCGAACGAATTTTTTTCATTTTTTGTCCGTTCGAAATTATTTCGAACGAATTTCGCTTTCATTTTTAGTTCGTTCGAAACTTTTTTCGAAATTGTACAACTATACTACAAAGCACTATCCAGCACTGAAGTTTACGTGGATTTCGAAAACTATCTTTGCAAATAATCTGTTTTCAAGAATGGAAAGGTAATGAGTGAAACACCGGAAATGGCACCATCCCATTCTAGAACTGATAACTACAAACGTTGGACCTCTTTGATTCCTTTCTTAGAGCATTGCCACTGACCTAACTACTTTTCTTCTTTTGTGAGGGATCTCCCTTCACCTGCCCGGAGAATAAGTTTGGTGGAGTACGTTTTTCCTTCAGAGGAATTATGTTCTGAGCGAGAATTGAGCATACTCTAACAATAAGATGTGGGAGCGAAACAGGAAAAATTGGAATTGGTAAAATTAGTAATTTAGCTCCAATCTTAAAGTGAGGTGAGTTGGTCCTGTTACAGTACAGGTCCTTACTTCACAATTTTTTAAAGTGTTCGGAATAACTGAGCAGCTACAGAATACCTGTCTCATAAATCAAAGAAGGTATAAAAGTAATAGAGTTTTAATCATAATAGGGAAGAAAAACGACTTACGTCAGTGAGGACAGAAGAATCTTGTCTTTAGACAAATAAAAGTGTCTAATCAGGGTATCACGAAAAATGCGTTCCTTATCGTAAACACCAAGAAGTATATAAATAGCGAAAGTGGGAGGGGAAAACCGGTCAAACCAGGATTTAACCGATAGCGAAACCGCGGCGTGGCAGTCGACTCGTTATAGTAAAACGGGGTTCATCACCACTCATAGAGGAATATTGGAGGGTGATTTTAGAACTCAAGAGTGGAAAAGCATGAGAAGCGAAAAATGCATCATCGTCCGACAATGTGCAAGTAATTAATGTGAACGACTAAATATATGTGTAGGTTGGAGAATAAGTCGGAGAAATAGTTTAATGATTGGATTTTTTTCTCAATATTTTGGGTATTCATTGGCAATCTGTAATATGGCATTCGGAAGCACATTTCCTCTGCTATCTAACGCTTCTTACCGTTTCCCACAAAACTCAATCACTTGCGAGTTTCACATTTAATGGCAAGGGTCACGATGAAAAAAGTTGTGGGAAAAACCGCAAAAGTCAGGTTGATTCGCAAACGGCTGAAGGAACATTAAGGTTCGCGGCAAGAAACGAGCTAAAAAATAGAGTTATTGATATGCTAACTTGCCAATTCGTGCACATGTGCACAGCTCCGCCCTTCAAGATCACAGTCTCATTCTGAGCAGTCAAAAATCATTGACGTTCACAACCAGAAACTAATGCAAATTTAGCTATTAAAAACAGCTGAAAAATAGGCACAAGCCCTTCATTCAATGTTCAACTCGACGAGGACAGAAATATTCGAGCAGGTCCTACCGAAGACTATATTGTTCGTTGATTGAATTACAATTTCAAGCCAGCTGATGTTCCTGATATGATCATCGATGCGGATGGTGTAGAACGGGCCCGTCCACCATCAAAAGACAGGAGAGTTCATGCTTGAAATTAGGCCCAAAACGAGGGTTTTTTACAAGTTTTTCTTATAGATCCTACTACTCGGAATCCAGAAAAGGGTTTAGAGCAGAAAAAAAGGACAAGCATATTTTATTTTGACCACTGCCTTTAATCGTATTGTGTGGTCCAGAACAGAATATTTCACAAAGTCTATATTTGCATTCTTCTACCACATATAACACCGAATTACCCATGGGTTATTGAACGTCTGACACCTCTTAAGACTAGGTGATAGCACCAAAACAGGGTTGGTAGTAAACCACGAGTTTAATGAGAGAAGAAGCTGTCTACAAGCCACGACCGAACCATTTAGAAGAAGAGCTTTCGCCATAGAAAGTCGAAATAGTGCTTGAATTGAGAAAAGATGGACTCTTCGGAGGACTATTCCGGAAGCCGCCAGCTTGCTTGCGCTATGGCACGTCTGCAAGCACTGCGCTCATTCCCTTCAAGCAACGGTTCAAAGGCCTCGTCATAGTTGGTCGATAGTCCCACCCAGTGATATATGTAGAAGTCAGACACGCGAAACGAAAACAAAAAATTGTCTTCGATAGTTCCTTCTAGCTCGTCCGCTGTCCCTCCCTGTCCAACCCCAATCGAAATTGAATCACTAATGCTATCAGCATTCAGGAGACCGCGGGTCCACACTGCACACCAACTGCAGTTTTGTCCCTGAACGCCCTGTACTCGATTTTTTTCGTTTTACTTCAGGAAAAACCGACTCCTGCTAATTATTGCAGGAATACCCATACTTGGAACTACCTACATAACTGGTACGCAGATATTAAGCCCCACATATCTTATCTTGACATAGTCATGTACAACAAAAATTCTGTTTGAAAACTCCCCGAATTGGTTGGCCGTAGAAAGCGCGGTCTTTCAAGCAGGGTTCGGCGCTGGGTGCGGATATCCACACCGGGGGGTCTGAGCTGCGCAGTGGTGGAGGGAGGGGGGTCTGAGCTCCACCGGGAGACTACATGAACCATTCTAACCGTGGGTGGTAGGTACACTGTCCGGAAAAAATTTTTGCGAATAATTCGGTAACACAATCCTTTTTCATGCTCAATCCCTTCCTTGGGCCCCTGTGAGAACGTACAACGAGCTTGGCTGCTCAAAAACGTACCATTGTGAGCATAGAAGAAGTGAAAAGTAAGGAATTCCGTCAAAAGGGGCCGGCCCTTCCGTCAGTCATTTGGCACTTTCGCAATATTTGAGCAGAACGTCGCGTCGCTAAGTACAGGGCATGCCTCTGTACGCTGACGCACCGTCGGACGAAAGTGGCATTATCGACTGGAAATTTCTCGTCACACAACGAGCGAGGACGATGTCGAGGGCCCAGGTGAGTATTTTTGTTAGTCAGTGCAAGCCAGTGCAGTCAGAGCATTGTAGTCGTCGGCGAATTTTTTCCAACGCTGCGCCAATGGACAAATTGTAGAACTGCTCCTTGCGCCATCCGCGTAACTATCCCGAGTCGATGCCGGCGCGAATTTCAAACGATTTGCAGAAGGTTTTTAAAACGATTCTTTCTTGAAAAGTTGACATTCTCTAGGGGGCCTTTCGCTAACTTTAGTTACTATAGGGGTGTAACAACTCAAAAATGCTCAAAAACAAGACATGGTTTTCAGCGCGTACGATGCCTTTAACATGAAACCTTGCTGTAATCGAATTTACGTAAATGTTGAAGTTATAGTGAAGGTTCTCCTACGGTTGAATATAAGACACATAGGTTCTGGGCGTGTATCCTGGATAGTTGTGTACTGAGTTGCAAATAAGAACAGATTGGAAGCTACGGAATGGGGCGGAAGAAAAGAAAGGACGCGATGAATAAAGTTATTGGCAAAGGCGAAGACGACGACATGTACTAAAGAAATAAATATGTTTTCAGAGAAGTACTAAAGAAATAAATATGTTTTCAGAGAAGAACAGGTTACTTTAAATGTATGGAAAACAAGCTTCAATAAGTGGTTAGATACGAAAATAGGTACTCCAACATTAGCCAGACCAGGCATGGCAAAAACACTTTCTAGTTGGAAAGAGCGTCATCTAATCTGGTTACGTTCTAATTTCATTCTCCGAAACCCACTCATACACCAAACACACGACACGGGTTCGATCCCGTAAAGTGCTTAATTTTTGCAAGACGTTAGACCTCACATTTTTTTGCAAAGTAAGGGTCACGAAAATAAGATATTCGAGTCGAGAGTGGTAGATTTACCCTATATACAATTTTTTAGTCTCTAAGATGGACGCTGAAAGGCACTTCCCTGTGTGGCCCACACCTGTCGCAGGTGCGATCGCGCTGGAAGTCTACATTTTTGCAAGGTATGAGTCAGGAGAATACGATGATCGAGTCCAGCGTGGTCGATTTACCTCATATGCCAATTTTAGCGGCGTCATAGGAACGCCGAAGACCGCTTCACTGCTTGGGCTCACACTTTTCTCAGGTGTGGTCCCGACGGAAGTCGTCAATTTCGAAATTTAGGTGTGACGAATGTAGGATATTTGAGTCCATGGTGGTCGATTTACCCTGTGTGCTATCTTTTACCGCCTCAGCGTAACGCCGAAGAGCGCTACGTATACCCACACTACCCTGATATGTCGAAAATCGACAAACGGGTCGCAGATTCGTGTTAGGCAGCCCGAATAGCCCCTATGTACACGTTTTGAGGGGATTTGACCGTAGGATTCTCGAAAGTCGCGTTTGGGTAGCGAAATTTCCCCCATTTTGAAGCTTCGGACCAAATCGGACGTATTTTTTGAAAAATTGTCAAATGGGCCTCAGATTCCTAATCAGCGCCCAAAACAACCCCCAGAAACAAGTTTTAAGCTCAATCTGAGACAATTTTTTCGAACGCCCTAAGCATTGTCATTCGTGTACCCCTTTCCTATTGACAAAACTGTGGAAATGCCCACTTTTGGAAATCTCCTGTGAATCTCTCAGGCATTTGGCCGATTCTGAGTATGCAATAATAGAGCCTTGTGGCCCCTTAGAACATATCAAAGTGGCATCTCGAAACTCCATCTTATGTGTGCAACCCTCCCTTGCCACAATCATTTCGCGTAAAAGCAAACAAACGTATGATCTGCCCCTTGCACAAAGGATCCTTCTACTACATCACTTTCGATAATAAATTAGACTGACTGGGTCTCAATTTCTTCGATTTCCTGTTTATCAGCAGAATAAAGCGACTACGGCGCATCTTTTGAGCATGACCATATTTTTCGGGAATAATCCTCCGAAGAACCGAAAATATTAAATTCGACAGGCGGAAACATCACCAATCTAAATAGGTAGTAAAGCCAAACGATTCCGCATAGCTGACTCGATAATCATTCTCAATGACTGTTCATCGTAAATGATAGGCGAGAAGGATTCTATGCTGTTGTCGAAAAAGCGGTTTGAAAAGAGCTAGGAGTGGCAAAATAACGGATGCAAACAGGCGTTCTGAGGTCACCAAAACGCATCATGTCCCCCTTTCGCGCCCTAGACCCTCGAGGTTGTTATAACATGAAGTAATCAAGTCAAGGAAGTACTGATAAGCGAGCTTAACCGCTTGATTTCATTTATAGGTACCATCGTTCATCTCTGAGAGTTTTGACAGCGAAATAGCCGGGAAATAGCCCACCAGGCTCCGCAGAGGCTCCTGGTGGGCTATTTCCCGGCTATTTCGCGACTATTTCTCGGCTCTACACGGAGCGGACAAGAAGTAGCCGAGAAATAGCCAAGATATAACCGAAAAATACTCAGAAGTAAACAAAATTGACCAGAACGCAACCGTCGCCGGCTCGCCGAGCCACCATCTGGGGACGCCAGCGCTTGGGCGGGGCCTCCAGAGGCTGAGCGATGTCCAAGTACCTCAAACTCGGGTAAACGAACCGACGGAAGTGCTGACATCTGAAATCATGCCTCGGGAATGCTCCGTATATCTACCGGGAGGGCATTATTTCTCGGCTATTTCTCGGCTATTTCGCGGCAAGCATTAATTGGCGGCTATTTTGCTGCGAGCATTATCTAGCGGCTATTTCTTGGCTATTTTGCGGCTAATTCCCGGCGAGCATTTTTTGGCGGCTACTTAGCGGCTATTACTCGGCAAGCAGGCATTTCTCGGCTATTTCGCGGCTATTTCTCGGCCAAAACTCTCAGAGATAGCGGTCAATTCCTCCACGCTCAAAAACTAAAGTAAGCAAAAGTGGCTTTCTTTTAGCACAAAAACACGGTTTTTACGTTCTCTTCAAGTATGCCTTGCTGTATAGAGCACCAGACATTCCGTAAACGGTTGAGACATCAAAAGTGAAATATGTTGTGAACATGTTCATGAAAGAGACGTCGAGAATTGCTCTTTGGAGGCCCATAATTTTCAAGCGGGAGCTGAACTAAATTTTTCTGCTCCCTCTATCAATCCATACCGAAAAAACTGCGAATGAAAACATTCTTGGGCGAGCGGCATCATGTATAGTTCCATTCAGCGAAAGTGGTTGAACGTAACTTGCTTCTCTGGGCCAAATTCCGGCACGACACGCTTTGCGACCCAAAAGCTGGAAATCAAACAAAACTGGAGAAAGCTATAAAAAAGCCATATCGGTTCGGCTTTGGCGCAGGAAACTCGACTAACTGAAGCGCGTGCGGCCGCAAAGTGTGTCGAAACGCAATTGGGGACCGGACTTTGGCCCAGAGAAGCACAGTATTACAGATTTCTTCTTTCATGTAAACGCAGTTGTTTCCAACATGTCAATACTGTAGTGATTTTTGCGCTCGTCACTGCTTTTCATCCTTCGTGACTGAAAAAGAACTGCATCATGTCAGAAAAATCGTACATATGTTCACTACGATTCACCCATTCAGGACCGCATGTATCATCACAAGAAAGTGCTGTTCAAATATCGAGTTCTCATCACAACAAGGAATGCCTGGACATACGCCTGATTGGAATGTTCACCTTCCTACATTTGCCTACAAATTTCGTCGTCCGTGTGCAGCTGCGCTTTAACACCATATCTGGACCTTTGTTTAGAAAAAACTTTGCCTGCATTAGAAACCATGACTGCCCACATCCACACCTGTCTTTATCTTGGCCCAACAATCAGTAGCTGACGAGATGGACTCCCAGAAAATAAGAAACATTTGGGAGACCAAGCAAATTAAGAGAACACAGACTCTTTAGTCAAGAGAGACAAGCAAGAAAAATTTTGAAATGCGTTATAAATACCTAAGCATTTAATGTACATTATAATTACACTCAGTTTCAGAACAAAATCACTCCCCGTAGCTGATCTCAGCCTCAAACACCACTTAGGCGTGACGCTGGCGCTTGATGATACGATAACGCGCTCCACGGCGAAGGCGGTTACGGTAACACAGAATCCCGGCAGCTAAAACCCGTTTCGTTCATCCCAGAGTCGAAAATTCACGATTGACGGCCGCGCTTCGAAAGGATCGGGCTGTTTTTTTTCAGTTTTCGATTATTCCAGCCCGCCCAAATTTTGTTCTTATAAATTTTGGTTGGGCTAGTGGTGAACTTCCGGAAATTTGGTAAAATCAGCCTACCGCTGACTTTTTTTCCGGGATGATTTTTGATCGGGCTGTTTTTGAAACAGTTCTATTTTATTTTTTTCTTTGATTCTAGCTGGACTTCTGGGCGCAAGCCGACCTCCGAGGGGGGTCGTAAGTATTTTGCGGCCTTTGCCGACGGGCTGCTAGACCCTGTTTCATGGACATTATTCTATAACCTGGACTAGTTGTCCGGTTGGATGAACGTGTTCATGGTGGTTGTCACCGCTGGAGAATAGGATCAATCAAAAACAGAAGAATATTTTGAGCAAAGCAGGATTACCTAGGACCCTAAGATAAGAACGGGGCAATAGAGAGTAGAGAATTGCCAAGGACTGGTCCACAAAAGATTTCATTGTCACAGCAAACAGTTCCTGTGAGACTTAAGAGGCGGGGTGATAACTAGGAATTTCGTGTACTTCTGGTGCGTTTTTCTCAATCTCTACGTGATTTTAGTTGTACCCGGGGCCACTTCTTATAGCGAATATTCTCAAAATTGAAGATTATCGTGAACACTGCCTTTAAGTGTGTTGAAAGAACACGTAACCAGCAGCTGATGTGGGGTGTGGTATTCGTTCCACGCTCAATCTTCGTGGCGTTTCCACACGACGATCGAAAAACTGATTTAGCACGTAATAAACTCATATGGAAGTGTTGCGCAGCACTCTTCGGCGCGCGACTGTAGCAATCTGCATTGGTCTTTGGTTGAGCGATCAAGAATTCTCACGTAAATACGTGCATACCTCACACCTTCCAATAAAAGGGGAGACCTGAACTTATAAAACTACATTTTGAAATATAGTCACGATATCTCATCGTTCCTATAAATTCGCTATGAGATCACTAATTGCATAAGCCAAGATAAAAAAATGGAACTAATTGTAATAGAAAATTTTTCATCTAAAGGTTTTTTGTTCAAGAAATGTGCTAGAAACATGAATAAGGTCTGTCCAGTACATACAAGGCCGTAGTTGAACTCCGCCGAGACGCTGCGGAGATTCCAGGACAACTAGTCCCTATTGAGCACATTCTCTTTACTGAAAAACGCGATAGAACGCTTCCCCTCCTCAGAGTAGGTATGTGTGGTATATTTGTCAAGTGTAGTCTAGTGAATTGAAGAGGCGCGACCATTGCTGCTTACCTTTCGGTGTTGGCAGCAGCACCGGCCACCGAGGTGTCGATGGCGCGCCACGATCTTCCTCCGCGGCTCCGCCCTTTAAGCAGACTAATAATTTGTATGAGGAGACTCTATGTACTATGTTATTCAAGAATTTACTCCGTTGGATATTGGTCAACTTCCTGCAGCTGAACAAACTTCAATACTAAATTTGCTGTAGCACTTCAGAAAGGAAAATGGTGCTTCAGTAACAGGCTGAAGGAAAAATGAAAAGAGCACAGCAAAAAATTTGTGATAGGAGAAAAGAGCGTTGGGAAACTGCTCTTGGGCTGTCCCCAGCTTGTTGGTGTGCGGCACTGCAAAAAAATGGCATACAATATGTTCTAAACGAGCTCCCTATATTTCGTCACGCGCACGCTCGCTGGTACAATCGTATTCTCCCCTCTTTCTCGCTTCCATTTCTATCGCTTCGCATCAGAAGGTGCTCCTTTTGATTTTTTGTTTTTCGGCCTTTTAATTTCAATATCGAAAAAAAAGAAAATTTTCGCTGGCGAAAATGACTGAAGGCCTTTTGTAGACACCACAATGCGATGCTGCAGTCGTCTCGCCTACAATGTTGACCGGCAGCACTTATAGTGTTAGCTAATTGTCATATGTTGACGAGACGCAACCGATCACACTGAAATGGCGCATGACATCATACGAAATTCGCGTTAAATATCTCATATATTAGCAAAAATTAAAGTTCGTGTCTGCGAAAAGCACTTCTCCATCTAGATCGTTGATTTAGAACCGACTTTCAATTTCTGTGAACCAGTTTTCTTCATTAAAGGCAGTGTCCACGATAAACCTCGTTTACGAGGTGTCAGTAAGTAACAAGTTATCAGACACTGGAGAGGATAAGTTCCAAGAAAGCAGCGGAAACGGGCCAGAACTTGATAAAAATGGTTCTGAAAGTTATCCCAGAGCGCCTACCTATCCCGGTCCGCCCCTCGTTCAAACGAGCTTGTGGCGCCCGCACGTCTTCGATGGCAAATTGCCAAGCAACTCTGCCGCGTCCAGCCTTATCGATTCGCGCACATTTTGCGATTAGCGCGCGCTCGAGGGAGACTAGTAGGACCCATAAGCTCGTCCACACCCTGAACGTTAGAAACCGTTATTCTAGCTCATTCTGAACGTTACTCTTCGCTGTTTCCTCACTATTAGTCACCTCACGACCAAACAACTCCATTTTGTTATTGAACTTGAAAGCGATCATCATCTTGAACAATGTCTTTAAGTATAATGGCCTAGTCCCCGCACACTCGATAGTATTTTTTTCGTCAATTATCGATCGTTCTTTTCGGAAATCGATAGAAATGGCGTAAATCGAATGACAATCCCATGACACCTCTAGGTTATATTTTGTCGCAGCACGACCAGGATCTAAAAATTCTATGTACATTTTGTCTTGCTTGTCAGGGTACGTAAACCTGCTCTTGCTTGTTTCTTCTTCGGTTCGAAAACACGTAAAGCCTAACTTGCTCGGATGAGTCCGGGCGGAGCAAGCAGCGGAACGGTTGCTCACGGCAAAATATAACAGTGATAAGGAGATTCTGACATGATGAGCCCGATAAGCCTTACATCGACCGGTTCAAAATGAGGGAGCTAGGCTATGTGAAATGCAGAATGTTTTCGTTTTACGGCTCATATTTGCAATGTAATTTTCGAAAGCAACTTGTTGTAACCAATCGTTTGGTGCACTACATACGCATCGTCAAAAAATCTACACCACCTGCAATAGCCAAAGGCATTGAGCCACAGTCCACACGGATCGAAGTGTCGGCTGTCGTCCCCCCTTGTCGGTGCACAATGCGTTGGCGCCAACTCGGCGCACGTAAGATATGCAGTGTGCACCTAGTTCGCGCCAAAGTATTGTGCATCAATAAAAAAGGGACCACAACCGACAATCCGATATGTGTCGACTGCATGCTCCTCGCCCGATATATGTAAATACATATGTGCTTCCTTCTTAGGCTAAGTGATGTGACTTTGAGCACGGTGAGCAACATTCAGAGATCCCATTTATACACAAGTAACGCATTCCTCCTCCACTACTCCAGAGTTATGGCTTAGATTCAGGTTAAGAAAATATATAAGCTAAGAGAGTCAGCTAAGAGAGTGGGTACAATGGATGCCGATCAAATCATTGCAACATTTTCAGCAGACCACCCTTCTAGGAACGTCGTAAACTATGTGACTTCTACATGAGATAATAGGAAATCGAAAACAACTGAAAACCATACAATATTTTTGGTCTTTATTCCTTTTGCTGGGCACAGGTTGGCCCAATGGCAAGGTTTGGGCAACTCCAGGCAAATACCCTATTCCGAAAATACGGTAGGTCCATTGTGAAGCATTGCACTAAATTTTATTTATCAGTAAGCTATGAAAATTTGTCCGCCACGACTCGGCACAGAAGAAATTGCTTGCGATCCAGCACAATTGTTCCAAACGTCGATTTTGTGGGAATTAAATCACCAATGCCAGCTATTTTTAAAGGCAGTGTTCAGTGTTCACGATAAAAATGTCTTTCAGTTTCCACTAGGAATGTGTAATGGAGGGGTACACTGTAACGTTGGCGTCGAAAGAACGCATGAAAACGAGCCAGGAAACGCTCCAAAAGAGCCCGAAGTTGCCACTTCGAGCGCAAGGCAAACCCCAAAAGCGCAACACACGCCCACCGACGTGAACAAATGAATGCTCGAGATTGTGATATGAGCGTTGATTTCAAATCATTAGCCCCGTTCTTGTCCTCATTCTCAGCTTATCTCTTCACTCAGCTCAAATTGATGGACTAGCAAAAGACGGAAGGTACAAGCCTCGGACAACTCGTCCAACATGTTTCCTTAGCACAATGTTTGAGGGACCATAACTCCGTTCCCTGAAGGTGTTGTACGATTTCAGAGACATCATTGGAATCAGCATGGGGCCGTTTTCAAGATAGGTGAGAAAAAAGAGAAACGATTTCCATCGTGAACACTGCCTTTCAACCTGTTTTTTTTTCGGGTTTTTCAAATTTTCTTTTGCTTTTTTATTCACTGAAGGGATATACCAATTTGAAAACATGAGAAATAGGGTATGTTTTCCTACGTGTAACAAGCGTTCAAAGGACACTCAAAAATGATATCAATTGTATGAAATGAATCGAAGGTCTGAAGCTGTTAATATTCAGAGATAACGAAAAAAAACCGGAAAAAAATCGACTGAAATGAAGATATAACGGTTCGTTCTATATTGGCCCAGATGTGGACGAGTTGTACCGCATTGGCTGAAATAGCGGAGCTAGTGACACATTTGTTGGGATAACGACGCTAATGTACTCGTACGGCCCTTTCTGGAACGTACACCATGTCAGAAGCGTAAAAAATGAGCCAAAATGACTGTAATCGAGCATTTAACATTTGTATTGTATTGAGGGGCGGAGCCCGTATCGATTTGCGGAGAAAGGATGATTTTGTGACTCAATACGGCTCAAACACGGTTATTTTAACTCGTTTTCAACTCTTCCAACTTTGTGAGGGCTCTTCTAGGGCCCGTAAGACCCTACTAATGTAGTTAGCTCAACAAATTTCGCGAGCGTGTATGCTGCCTTTAAGAAAGAGGTTTTTGTTATCCCTTCTTGTGAACGACTCAGGCTTTACATTCGTTGTGTTGACGAGTGAGTGTCGAAGCACCTGTTTCAAATAAACGAGCTCTTGGGACTATTGGTCAAGGTAGAGAAGGGAATCGCTCCCTATTGTTGTGACTCCAAACATCGACACAGGATCTCCCACCTAAAGCTAACGGTACCAACGTGAAATTACTGTTTGGAAAGTTTTTTCAATCAAATCACCATGTGAATGGTTCACGAATGTGATTCCCCAACGCGCAGAAACTGAAAGGAGTGTTCCTCAAGTTGGTAAAAACACACGTACTGAGTTTCATGGATATAGTCTTCAAATGCAAATACACACACAAGATGATAATCTCTTCATCAATACAACGTCTCGCTTTTGCGGACGATTTGAATCATATACAAGCTATGCAAGGTGATTTCAATTCAGAGAAACGTGTTGAAAATTTTAAGAAATGCATGGTTCTTTTCGTGGGAAATTCGATGAAGCAAACAAAGCTCAGGATTTATTTATGCATGTAGTCAGAAACTGAGAAGTGGATAATAGCTCAATAGGGAAAACGGTTGAAAAAGAAACAGAACTTGACTACAAAACTTCTGCACTTTTACCACAAAAGTTCATGCTGCGACTTGTCTCTCAAAATGATTTCGATTTCATCCAAGTGCACTGCCACGGTTGCATTAGAAAGTGTAAAGAAGTCGGGCTGGGAGAAGTCTGCTAAGATTCCCTGGGAAGGTGTTCAGACCACCTGTTCATCAGGTAGGGCAGACAAGCAAAGCAGTGAGTCCCTTAAATCCAAATTGCGCCAGAACCAGCACGCGATCAAGTTTTCCGTTCGACACTAGAGAAGGGGTGGGGAGGGGATATTTGGGTGCATCAAGGGATATTCCAGACCACTGGCGATCATCAAAATGGCCATGAAATAGCGCTTGAATCCGCTCAGAGAACGAACGACTGTCAGCTGCGGCTGAATGAAGTGCAGGAAAAGGACACGAGGCCTCGTCGCAGGGAGAGAGAGAGAGAGCTACATGGTCAATTGTAGTGAAATTTACGACGAGATCGACATTAGATGCCATTCCCATAAACGCTCACACGCCACACGACTATTAGCCACAAGGGCACACAGTTTAAAAAATTAGGATTTTTTTTCTCATTTTTCAGAATTATTCCCTTCTCTTGAATGGTTTCGATAATCGGTGTAAAGTGAATGCCGAATCGCACTGTTTTCATGGAGTATCCACTGATTTAAGTTGTGCGAACACTGATAGAAGCTCTAGTGTAACGTTAACACCCTTAAGGTAGGTTTACAAGGTATAAGGTAGGTTAACAAGCTCGTATTCGATATTTTTCGGCATCTTCCAGAACGAGTTGTGAAATAATTGGCGGAAAGGGGAAGCTAGAGGAATATTTCTTTTTCTACCCTTCTCATCACCCTAAGTGGAATCAGTGATTCACTTACTCATCCCGTTAGGTGGCGGCTGGCGTAGCGGTATGACCTGTCAGCCAGTGGCCGTATTCATAAAACTACGGGAGCCCCTCTCCCCGGGAGGGTTCAAAATCCGCCCGCCGCATACATCGACTGGGTCTGAAAACCTTCCTGGGAGGCTCCAGTATTTATGAATGCAGCCACAATTCTGTGCTTATCCGGGCCAAATTCCGGTCCGCAATCGCGTCTCGAAACGCTTTGCGGCCGCACGCTCCCGAGTCGGAAGAGCTTTCAGCGCCGCAGCAGCCGATCTGCTGACTCTAGGTGGGTTTTGGAAACTGGAAATTAGGAAAATTTGGGGAAAATTGTATAAAAAGCCACATCGAGTTGGCTTTGGCGCTGGAAACCCGACTGACTCGAGCGCGTGCGGCTGCAAAGCGTGTCAAGACGCGATTGTGGACCGAAATTTGGCCCAGATAAGCACAGTACATTGCGGTAGGTGCCATAGGAGCTGGGAGTGGTCTGAACAATGCGCTTCTATTCAGAACGGTTTGCCGCAATAGTTTCAGTATTAACGACACAGCGCCGTTGAGGTTCAAGATCTGTCCCGTTCTGCTCCAAACACGTCGTCTTCGGGACTGCTCTATCGACCTTCCACTGTTCTCCATAAAAGGTTTTGCGGCAGTCGGCTACCTTCCACTCTGTATTCATGAACGAACCAGCGCACCTTTCTCGTTCGGATTCGTTCTTAAAGGCAGTGTTCACGATGATTTTCGTTTCCGAGTTTTGCACACAAAACAATACGTTGGCCACCAAGTGTTACCAAAGTTACGAAGAAAAGGCTTAAACTGCGCTAAAACGTCTTATTTCAGCGACAATATTCTCTGGCGGAACTAGTTGCCCGATTGGATGAACATGTTCACTAAGGTTGTCACCGTTGAAGAATGGGGTTAATCAAAAATGGAGGAATATTTCAGGCGAAACAGCATTAGTTAGGGTCCGAAGGAAAGAGCAGAGCAACAGAGAGTAGCGAATTGCAAAAGACGTGTTCACCAAAGATTTTATTCTCACCACAAGCAGCTCCAGTAAGAGTAAAAAAGTGGGGTGAGAGTAAAGGATTTGGTGCCCTTCTGGAGCGTTTTTCTCGATTTCTTCGTCAGTTCAGTTCTACCCGGTGGCCAAGCAATCGATTTAGCGAATAATCTCAAGATCGAAGATTATCGTGAACACTGCCTTTAAACCATTGCTTGATGGCCGTAGTTGTCTTGAATAACATCGCCTCGGATGCGATCTTTTACCGTATTTCCGAAGATTTGACGCACATACCGTAATGAGAAGAACTCCAGCTTGCCAAGATCCGACTTCAGCAACGCCCACGACTCTGAGCAGTAAATAAGATTTGGCGAAATGAGCTCTCGGAGCGCTCCGGACCTTGATATAACATGACACACTGCCATTTTTCCACAGGCAAAGCCGTAGCTAATCAAACGGAGAAGACGCCAATCTAATTCTGCACTGTTTTTGTTGGGAATAGGTTATGCTCCTGTGCCACAGATCTCAGATACTTAGACTTCTCTAGTTGCTTGAGCTCAGACACAGAGGCCAGTGAACCGTCTGACGTCATGACTCTGGTCATTTCCTCGCTTATTCGCAAGCCGTACGATTCTACGAATTGAGCCATATCACTCATTAAATAAAAAGGTAGCTTCTCTATCAATAGCCGTGAACACAGCGCTGTCTTCCGCAAACATCAAATCAGCGACGAACACATTATCGTCACACTGGACCCTCTTCCATCTTTGCATATTGGAATCGACCACAGTGCTAAAGGGCAGTGGCGAAAACAACTCCTTGTCCTTCTCGTGCACTGACTGCGAGCTCTTTGGACAGCTTGTCTCCGACGCGGACTCATCTATTAGGACCACTGCAATTTTCCTGCAGGAGCTTCACTATGTTCTCCGGTATGCGTTGGCACTCCATCATTCTCCATGCAACGGGCCAGTGTGCGAAGAAAATGTCGACTTAAAGGCTATGAAGGTGATAACGACCCGACTTACGCAGCGGATCCTATTCTCCATAAATTGACGACGTGCCCAAAATTTGAGCGCTGCAGTTTCGACCAGGTAGGAATCGTGCCTATTTCTCGCGATTGCTGTGCTACCGATGATGTCGAAGTCAGGATCCAATAACCCTCCTGAAAACGCTACCAACGATTGATAACAGGCTGATCACGCGATAGTTTCCACAGTCCCTAGCATCACCTTTTTTGTGGATGATCATAGCCTTCTTCCAAATAGATTGGACTCTTTCTGACTGCCATATGCGTTTGATTAAATAATGTCACCGTCGCAGCAAAATATCTCCACCCGTCTTTTTGGCCTCAGCTGAAATGCTTTCCGTATTCCCATTCTTCAGTGACTTCTCTCATGCAATCACTTCATCTGCGATGTGTTCTCAATCGAGCATTGCCTTCTGTGGCACTTCAACTGATAGCGGCTCGGCGACCGCGCCATGTTGTGCATCGTGGCTGTAGAGCTCGCTCAAGAATTGCCTCCATGGTATCATGAGATCATTTGCACAATGCACTGAAGACCCATTCGCATTCCTGATGCAGTCGCAAAAGGGTTTGGTCTTCTCAATGATACTGTTGGGCCTGCCGTACAATGTGCAATAGTCATTTTCTCCGGTCGCCTCCCTCAATTCGTCAGCTTCCCTTTTCTATCACCACTTCCGCTCCTTTTTCAAACAGGGTTTGGAGTGAGGTGTGGTGCATCACAGGGGGGGGGGATCGGAACCAGGGATGTGCGGCAAACGATTTTGAGAAATCGGCAAACGAAAATCGACAAATTTTGTCCACAAATGGCCGGCAAACGGCAATTGACAAACGGCAAAATAAAAAAAATCTCGTACAAAAACGATGCAAATGTTCTAAAAATAGCAGTAAAAATACCTCTTTCTCATGCACAAATCGTATTTCGATAGCCAGATAAGAAATGGTTTCGGAATAGTGTATGGCCGACTGTCCTTGAACCTCGGCATTTTGTTCTAGTTCAATAACACCACGAGGTTTTTCAATAAAAACCGCAAGAAATTTTACCTCTTACTCTGGTACAATACCTGATATAAAAAGCAGCACCGGGATGGGCATTCTATTGAACACTGGTAATGGGAATGTTGTGGTGAAAGGATAGTAATTTTTCGCGGTTCTCTAATATGTACCCTATTCGAAATATGTAGTAGTCATGCAATTGCTTCGTGTTTCAAATTTATCGCACGAAATTCAGAGTATCGCGCAATCCAATTTAAGGGGATGAGCCTTCGAAAGTAGTTTAAAGAAAAAGGAAGAGGTCAATGTGTCCCTACTTGACTTGATTATTTTTTCACGAGCGTGGCAGCCCTTCTCTTGCGGAAACCGCCGCTGCGACTCCGCGATAAAGCCATACCGGCTCCGCGAAAGGTACCAGAGCGGCTCCGCGAAAGTGCCGCTGCGGCACCGCGATGGGTGGCTGCGCCTTTACAAAATAGGACCAACTGAGAGTAACTCATATAAAGTTGATCGTGAGCCATACTACAACTGGGCGGGGCCTACGAACAGAAATGTGCACCTACGGTTGTTAGGTCCTTTATCTGATTGGGAAACTTTCTCAGAGTTCGCGGCGTACTCGTTTCGTGCCTCACGGTGTGTTTACTGTTTAACCGAAATTTAGATCAAAAATAATCACGTGAAAAAATACAACTAAAACGCACGTTTCCGAACAGCTTTGGAAACGTTGTTGAGAAACGGCTAAATATTCGGCATCTCTCCCCCTGCGACCTTTTAAATTTCTTCTGAACTGCGCGCTAATAACTCAAATACATTGAATGAGTTAGTTTTTCAAGCTTTCCACCACTACGACTCCTAAAAACCGCGGTTTACTCAAACCACCTCCTTCCCAAACTGTACGCCACCCCTTATTCCGAACACCGTTGATTCCGTCAATCCAGTTTATAGTCAGGCAGCGAATTTAACCGAAACGAGTGTTCCCCACGACGTGTACATCCTCGCCCACCCTTTTAACTCAGAACTCCAACTTTCAACTTGGTAGCATGTTTCTCAGCGTAATTGTGAGCATAATAGGAGATGGCAAATTGCATATCCCACAAACTGCCAGTGAAGTCCAACGTCCTTCACACGACGCTTTAAAAAATGTCTGACAGAAATTGAGCTCTGAACCTTTTGTGCCCTCTCCTGAAAACGTTTAGGATGTTATTTCTTGTCCCGATGAACCCTACATTTATTGATCAAGCCTCAGCAAGGAGAGTGTGGTGAATTCGGTACTCTTCGAGACAAGAGGACCCACACTAGCATGACACTACAATACTAGCAATTGCTTTAACATGACCGCACGGTAGACAACATTAACTGGCTTGAAGTTTTGAAGTACGTATAGCCTGTCTCCCTACTTTCGAGCCGGTCGCTGCAAGGCTTATGGGATTTACCATGCGCATCCTAATCGCGGCGTTTGTTATCTATTTCGCACTTTTTTGCCGAATTTTGCCGAAAAGTGAGAAGAAAAACGGCAAACGACAATCGTCAAAAATCGTCCGAAAACGGTCGGCAAACGGCAATTGCCGCACATCCCTGATCGGAACCGTCGACGTCCGGTGGGG
Source organism: Aplectana chamaeleonis (assembly GCA_029168955.1). NCBI lineage: Eukaryota > Metazoa > Nematoda > Chromadorea > Rhabditida > Cosmocercidae > Aplectana > Aplectana chamaeleonis. Next base: position 1,924,925 of record JAPDOI010000019.1, on the reverse strand, counting down.
GGGGGGGGAGAGGGTGATCGGACCTTCGACCAACCAAGAACGAAGATGGCCTTCTATCAGGGGTAGATAGTGGTTCCGAGAGCCATACCGTTAGTATAAAATATAACGACAGACTGAGACGGCAAAATCTGGTCACAATAAGAGGTCAAAATAATAGTGGAGCTTAAACTAAGCGGCCGAAATGAGACAGGAGATCAAAAAAGAAACTGAAGAGTGAATGAAACGACTGCGCAAAACAAATGAGACAGGATATGAAATGGAGATGAAAAATGAGGCAGGAACTCAACGAAATGACACTGATATTCTAGAAACTCATAATCTAATATCCATTTTCAGACTCTCTTGCAACTAACGTCGGCGTGGATTCGGAAGAGACTTCGCGTTCACTGTTGAAGGTTGGCGCGAATTCGGTCCACCTATGTTATCGCATATGGCACCGAGTTTGCGCCAACCTTCAACAGTGAACGCGAAGTCTCTTCCGGATCCACGCCGACGTTACCTGCATGAAATTGACTCTTTAGGCAATTTCGAAGGTGCGATATTGTCTGCAACATAAGATTTTTCGCGCCCTAAGGTGGAGTTTTGGGCACGAAAACTTGATCTGGACTTTGGCTGCCCGCACTTGAAAACGTATACAAAATTTCGTGGATGCAGCCTGAAGCCGAATAGTGCTAGATAAGATGGGGTTCTTGAAAAAAATCTCCAAGTCCGGGATTGTGACGAAATATATTTAAGTCCAAGTAATTATCGAAATTCTAATTAGGGATTTTCGCGTTGCTACAACGTGCGAAAAACCTACTCCTAGACCCAGGTAACTAATTTAAATTGTTTAGCTTGTTCAAAACGGTCCTTGAAAACACGTTTTTAGGTGTGATGCAATCAACTGTATCACACCTACTCAGACAAATCTTCGCTCGGAGCGGGACCGGAGCGCGACTCGAGCGACGCTATCTCTGCGCTCCGAGCGAAAATTAGCTATCTACTCGGGCGACAGCAGCCGCTCTCCGGGCGACAGCAGTCCCGCTCAGAGCGATCTTCGGTTCCGACTGGCACTGCAGTCCCTGTCCGGGTGAATCCCGAAAATTTCTCAACTGCTATTTTTTCTTCATTTCCGCCTCTTCTAGGAGAGGATGAAGTCTCTTAAAAGGATAAGGTGCATGGTACAGCCTGTGGGCCAGTAGGTTAATCCTGCCACAGGCCACAACAAGGATACCGTCCCAGCATGGTCCGCAATGAGGAAGCATTTTCCCACCGCGGGCCATGGGGGATCCCCTCGACCACCAAAAATTGTCTTCCTGAGAGTGACCCGAGGTCACCTCCCAAGAGTGGCCTCGAAAGGCCAACCACCCGTCTACGCGAGACGAATCGCCTTTTATACCCGCAGAATTGATTGTTCTTTGAGTGATAGCATGGCCCGCGCGTTATCACTCAAAGAACACCCAATCCCGCGTCTCTCCATCTCTGACGATGGCACCGCTGTCGCCCTGAGAGCGTCCGGAGAGCGGCCGACGCTTATATTCCTACCGGACAAGGACCGTGGTGCCAATTCGCCCCTCGGCCGCTGTCCGGGCGATGACGTCATTATTGGGAGGAGCCGTTCCCGCTCCGAGCGATGGTTTGTCTAAGTAATTTCTTGAAATTTTTTCAGGGTCCCCGCCTTATGTAGCGCGCTTCGGCTTCAAGCTGCGTCCATGGAATTTCAGATACGTTTTCAAATGCTGGTAGTCACACACTGAATGTAGTTTGCGTGCCCGAAGCTGCACCTATGTGCCCTCAGGGTACAGAAACAATCTCCGCCCACTTTATGCAGCGCCGCCCTTCGGCTTGAAGCTGCATTCGTGAAAACTTGGGTACGTTTTCACATGAGGGTAGTCATACTCTAAATGTGGTTTGCGTGCCGCAAGCTGCACTTGTTTGCCCTCAGGACATGTAAACAGACTCCGCCCACCTTATGTAGCGCTTTTCGGCTGCCTTCATGAAATTTTGGGTACCTTTTCACATGTGGACAGTGATACACAGAAAAGACACGCGAATTCCTTTACAGGGAGGCTGAGCAAATCGTCCGATTTGGAAGGGGGGTCGGGCCAAAGTTAGGTTGTATCACACTTTGCGCCGTAGCCCTCTTTCAACTTCCAAATTTTTGCACAACTGCCGCTAGCGTTCGAAGGCGGTCAGTTCCCCTCGCTCCCGCTTATACGTGGCATGAATTCGTTTCTGACTGGAAAGAGGGAGTTGGTGAGTACATATTCACTACTCCCAGTTGAATTAAAATTGGCAAGAAAGAGTTTGGTGGCACACACTAGACATCCACCCCGGGGTGACCGATCAGTTACCCGTGATTATTTTGGACCCGAAAGTGAGTAAGGTCGGATACTGGCCGGAGTCCTCGACACGCTGGAAGCCAACTTAGGCAGTGACGTGGTGGCGGTGCAGCTGCTGCATCTTCTAGTCGCGCACGTGCAGGCAACAATGGAGGATTGTGGCGTTTCTACATTTAGGATTCCACAAGTTTGAAGATTGAGCCAGTGCCTGTGTTAGTGATAAGCTTAGTTTTCATTGCGTCCGTCTTCGTTCTGCCTATCTGGGGCAATTCACTCGAAGCCGCGCCCGAGTCACAACCACTTTTTATTTATGGGTAACTACATACTGTGTTCATCAACATATGTAGCTTATTTCCTCATGTATTGTTTATAATAAATGAAGGATAGCGGATATATTTGTTTTATGAGATGTTAAAGATCCACTAAAGAATTTTATATTTCTTTTCATACAACTTGAATCCTCGTAATTTCTTTAAAGGTAGAATACACGCTCGCAAATGCGATTGAGATAACTACTGTTCGAGAATGGTATGGCTCAGATTACAACGCCTACGCATTTTGAAGCGTAAAAAACGACCCACAATGCCGTAACAGGAGTAGCAAAATTAGCCCCGCCCGTATTTTCACGCCCCCTGTATTTGCGCTTTTCCTGCAACGCAAGGTTGCTGGGTCATCTCCATCGTAGTGTTGCTTGACTGCCTGACAAGTAAACCACACACGTCACTGACGGCGAAGATGACCCAGAAACACTGCGTTGGAGGAAAAGGTGAAATGCAGGGGGTGTGAAAATACGGGCGGGGCCAAACTTGCCACCCCTGTAATGGCGTTCTGGGTCGTTTTTGAGGCTTCGAAATGCGTAGGCATTATGTTGCAGGCCATACGGTTTGAATCACACTGTTAAGCCGACCACGTTTACGAGCGTGTATGCTGCCTTTAAACAAGTAAGTTGTATACCCGAGAGAGGATATTGTTTTTTAACGCTTTTTTCTTCTCCGATAGAGCGGGAAAATCCGTTAAGACTGGATCATATTTCCCGCGACCGACGACGGCGATAGTGCATACCGCTTTACGGCTGATACTGATGCTAAACATTGCTTCACGTCGCTCGTCGCTGTAAGTATGACTCATGTCTTGAGGGTTCTGCAGAGCTGCACCAACCGGGGACTGATCGCCGAGCGTCAGCCTTGACGCGGCGGCAAAAATGTTTCGAAACATCATCGTCGCGGCGTCGATACACACTGCGGTGCCCCCTCGTCGCCCTTCACGCCGCGTCGGTCGCCCTCGTCGCCGAAAGCAATCGATATTGCATCACACGGTGCTGTTCGTCGCTGCGAGCAACGCCGCGACTTCAACTCTGCAGACCCTTTAGAGCGCGGACAGGGCAATGTGTCAGATGTTTATAAATTTCTCATGCGCCTCTGGACAGTGGCTTTCACAAGTTTCGCCACGTGGAACCTGGCTGCGTTTTCCCTTAGATAATTACACTTATCAGTGTCTTCTGGCTAGATTGAAGCCTTTGACAACCGTTCGAACACCCGGAATCAGCACACCGGGAACCCATCAGGCAGCAGGCGCGGGCCCTCTTACTGCGATGCCCCGGCCTGCCCCTCCCGTCGTCAAAGACTCTGGCCAGGGCATTTCCGATTTCGAGCAACGATTGAATGCTTGATGCCTCGATCTATACAGTGTTCGTGAGAATTTCCTACACAACACCCACGTGTGCATTTGGAGCGCGTTAGCGTACACTTGATCATTTCGAAATTCTCCCAAATGTTGGAAACCTCGATTCAACATGTAGTACGCCTATTAATTCGCAGGTGTTGGTATACTTATGCTTCGCACTGTAGTGTCGTTCTTGGAGCCAAATTCAGGTCCGCAGTTGCGGACTACGGCTATTGCATCACGCGACACGGTGATAATCATGCTGAGAGACAGCTGAACCGGGCCGGGACCAAGAAGTCCCCGCACGATTGTCATCGTGTAGCGTGATGCAACAGCCGTTGTCCGCATATACGGACCGAATTTGGCTCCGACATGGACAATAGTACTTTAAATACTCAGCCACTCTTTTTTGTGTACTTCTATAGGAAATCTACATCAAGAAGAGGTGCATTTCTAATAGATGGAACACTGTATGTAAGCACAGTCAAGGTAAACGTCTTGATTTCCCAGCTAAAGTGTGCCCGAATGAGAATGGCTGCCCACGCGGCCGGCGTGCTTGGAAGGCGGCCGTCGCATGTACCGCCCTCGGACGAGTGTTGGATTTCAACTACGGCCGTCCCCACTCCCCTCCGTCTGCGGAGCGATTGATCGGCGCAGTGCTTGCTGCCAGCCGGTGCCGGCCCCGTTCGTAGTCGATGGCGGTGGGGACTTTTCGCATGCTCGTCCGAGAGCGGCGAACGCGACGCCCGCCAGCCAAGCACGCCGGCCGCATGGGCAGCCATTCTCATTCGGACGCACCTTATGATCATAGAACATCGCGGAAGTGTTAGGTTCCACTTATTCCTGGAATGTCCTGTTCTCAATCGCGCGAGCGCCGTTTTTTTTTCAACCGGCCTTACAAGGGTTTTCTGGCCTCTCGCTAACGGAAGATGAATATTCTTGAGACGCATGCCCTGCTCAACATGGCATTTAGCAAGTATTCCTGTTTGCGATCATCTCCGAAGCTTTCACGGCTATCCTAAGAATCATTCATTCGAAAATTTTCTAGTGAGAACGGAGCGTGTTCGCTTTGCAGGTGCGAGAATTTCGCCTCTAATGTTTATGTTCAGTGGAAACTCGAAAAATCGCCGGTTGAAAGGACCATGATACATTTTCTTGTCGAAAATCTTTGCTTAGACAATGAGCTGTTCTACGGGAGGAGCTCAAGCTCACTTCTACAGGAGCTTTAAGACTGAGCAGAATGGCAGGTTGACTATCTATTTGCAAAATGATTCGAATGCTCAAACGTGACCATCTCATATGAATTAATTTAGCTCTAACCTAGTTGATTTGTTACTTGTAGCGATTCAACTGGATGATTGCTAGATTGTCTCGAACATTTCAACGACCGTGATGAGTAATATCGTGGAATGCTACTCTTGAATGGCATTCATGAATGGCAAACCTTGGGCTACACTTGGGCTCGCTGCAGAATTGGTACTCAATCTTCGGAGGCAAACTCAGAAGCAGTCCATAGTTTGCAATCATAAATTCCAGCCCTTATCCAATTTCGGAAACTTGCGGAAGCTGCGAAATTTTTGAGCTGAAAATTAGGTAACGAAAATATTGGGAACGCTGCGTTTACAGGCACCGGTTGCGGTAGAGCTATTTCTGGGCCTTCTGGCTAAGATAATGCACAAATTATGGGATCCTCGAAAAACTTGCAGAATAAATAAAGGCTGCAGACAGGCTCAAAAATGGTATCGAATTTATGTCATCAATCGAAGGTTTGAAGCTAGTAGTATGAGAAACTAACGAAAAAACCAACGAAAACTGCATGCAAATACGATGATAACGGCTGTTTTTCTTATGGGGTAAAATTGGACGAGTTTTCCTCGAGCAGGTTGTGTAGCTACTCAGGTAAAACTAGTTGTCCAGAATCGGACGAATAGTTGTCGAGAATTGGTCGACAATCTTAAAGTTGTCCAGAAAGTTGTTATAAGTTGTCGAGAATTCCGAGATTCGCAGTATTCGTCGAGAATCGCGCCCGATTTGTTCAGAATTTCAGAGAAAGTTGCCGAGAAATCGGGGAACGAGTTTTTTTCCCGAGAATTTGGACAGATTTCTCGACAACTCCTTCCGAAATTGAGAATATGTCTCGAATATGTCGCAAATTTCCCAAGAATTAAGGACATCACTTCAGAACCCTCTTAACACCACATTCTTCAAACGTTGCGGCTGCTGTTTTTGTTCTTTTCTTTTCGTGAGGGTCCTCTGTGGTTTTTTTTCTTTTTTTCTCCAATCTTCTAGCTGGTTATCAATTATAATGCATTTCACCGATTTCTTGAATATCAAATTCGTTTTTCCATCTCCTGAAAAGAGCCAACATACCAAAACATAGGATTTTCAAGTTAGTGAATTTAGAAGGTTTTCGAGCTTTCAAGTACTGATCTTTTTTTTCGATGATCGGTAGTTGCAGCAGTAGGATTCAAAATATATTATTCAAGAAGTTCCCAAGAAGTATCAGAACAGCCCTTGAAATCAAGATTGTTCAGTGGAATGAGTCTCGAGTGATAGTTCTGACCGAAATATGCAGCTCTAAACCTTGCAATGATTATTTAGCATTATGTTGGTGTACAGTATTTGGACTTCTGGTGGGTACACACCTGCAGTCAGCGGTTTGGCCGCTGGCTAGTGTGGTCTCCCCGGAAGTCTAGAATTTGGAAAACTTAGAGCCACGAGAGTAGGATATTTGAACCCATCGTGGTCGATTTATCCTTTATACAAGCTTCCACCGCCTAAGATGGAGGCTGAACACCGCAACAGTACAATGGCTCACACCTTTCTCAGGTGTGGTCCCGCCGGAAGTCGACAACATTCAAAACTAGGAGCCACGAGAGTAGGATATTTGAGTCCAGCGTGGCCGATTTACACTCTCCTCAAAGCTTAACCGTCTTAGAGTAATTCCGAAGACCGCTACACTGATAGCGCGCTAGTGCTGGGCAAGGCCAATGGCGGCCCATGTTGAACGATTTTGTAGCCCCACAGCATATACGATGCACATTTTGCCTCTGCCGGACGTCGATGGAGGGTGCCAATCTGGGGAATTTCGGCAAGCAAACTGAAGTGAAGCCAATTCCAAGGGCTTCACCGACCGTATTAAACGATTGGGTTGGAGCCCCAATTTTAGGCAAGGACATACAGTTGTACATGTGTATCAGTGTGTATTAGGGGTCGTTTATACTTACGGCGCGGCGCGGCGAGATTGAATATAGCCATATTGATCAAGCGGTGCCGCCTGGCGGCGCCGCGAGGCGTTAGCAGTTTTTCTGCGCGAAATCATCCAACGGTGCCGCACGCGGCGGCCGCGTGCGATCCGCATTGGCATAGTATGCTTTTTTCGCTGTTATTTCATATACATTCTCAATTTCATTCTTCTAATTCACCTCTAAAATTCCTTCCAAGGTCCTGGGCGTTGTTTAGAGTAGGCTGGGTTGAAAAAAGTTAATTTTTTTAGCTCTTGAAATCATTTTTCTAAAGATAAATCGTTTTTGAAGACTCTATCCGCCTTCGGGTGCTGTGTTATGGTGCGAAAATTTATAGATGTTGCTTTTGCACAAGAAATCACTCACTACAATCGGCCTTGTTTATGTCAGAGCTACTCCAGCCTGTGTTTAACGTCATTCTGCGAAGTCGCCGCGTAAATTCGACGCAGCCCGATTATACATCCTGGTGGCGCAATTTTTCAAGTGGCGCCTCACTGATTGCCGCGCCGCTCCGCGGCGGAAGCATAAACGACCCCTTAGGGGCCGAATAGACTTACGCCGCTGAAAGGCGCGGCAGCATGCAATTGAGGAGTATCGATCATGCGGCGCCGCACGATCAAATCCCCTCCACTGCATGCTGCCGCGCCTTTTAGAGGCGGGAGTCTAATTAGGCAAGAAGTTGTCGTGAATTGGTCCAGAAGTTGTCGAGAATTGGGCGAAAAGTTGTCCAGAATTCTCTAGTGTCTGCGAAAGTTGTCCTGCATTCGTACGCCTGCTGGACAACTTTTCGTTCAATTCTCGACAACTAGTTTTACCTGAGTAATATTAACGGTAAAAACGGTTGGGATAGCGAAGCCGATAGACACTAGAACGGTCACTTCATTGTAAGCTTCAAAAACCAACCGAAATGACGGTATTCGTATATTGAGGGGGCGGGGTTGAAAGCTCATGGGCGTGGCTGACGAAAATTTTCGACTCAAATTTAGCAGTTTTCACTCGTTTTTGACGCTTCCATCGGCGTGAGCGTTCTACTAGGGGCCATACGGCCCAAGAAGCGTAGTTATCTGAACAACTTTTTCGAGCGTGTCTGCTGACTTTCATAAGCGGAACAAATCGAAGACAATTCAGATGTTGGTTTCAAATGCGGAACATTTTCGGCCTATTACGGGAGCATACTACTCTCTATATCGGCGCGAACCTTGCCTGTTTGCTTTGCGCCACACCTTATTCGTATGGACCTGTTGAACTTGGAAGTTGTTACTTGGTAAGTCATGAGGAACTTAAGCGCTACTTATTTCCGCCTCTCTCGTCTAACAATTTTTTTTCGAAACCTCGCTAAATGCTCACGCAGATCTCTCAGACGAAACGAATGCTCAAAAATGATTGCTAAAGCGCAGCACAATTCGAAGGCATCGTCGGCGCAATATGTAGACCACATTAGTTTTTTTTTTCGTCTCAGCCCTGGGTTCAAACCAAGTCACGGCAAAGCGCAATGTTTGAGATTAAGGTGTGATCCATGCACAATATTATAGCTTTGTGAAAGCAGATCTGTGGTTTGAAATTTCAGAATCCCTAAGAAGATTAACACCCAAAAGTTTTTCCTGTGCTGCAAGATCTGTTACACCTAACACACCGAGTAGGCGTGAGCGGAAGTTCGTGGACTTCTTGGGTTCTTTTGATTTTGTTTGGAGTTTTTGTTTTTTTTTCTTAAGTATTCCACGAAACCTTTGGATCTTTTCATTTTATGTCTCTATTCCATGACCCTTCCTGCCCAAATCATCCGAAAACATGTTTTTGCGAGTGCTGCCCTTCAATAGTCAGATCTCGAACTAAAACTCTTCTTTGTGACCCCGAACAGGGCTGGGCACGCGTCCCGGTTAACCTTAGGGGGGTGCATATTGGACGTTGCAGAGAGGGCAAAGGGGGGTGCCTAAACCGAACACCAAAAAAAGAACGAAGTGCATGTTCTGTCGAATATCAGGAAAAAATACACACTATTCTTCTGAGTTGCCATATCTGCTTCTCCGCTTTTTGAGGCGAACACTTGAAGAATTCAAATTATAGATAGAGATGCAGGTTGTGTTCGCAATAATTCATGGTTGCTGTCGAAGTTTGTTTTGATGAAGTATTAAACACCCTTCTGTTATCTTGTAGCAAGTAAGGACTTGTTGCTTTGGTTCAACGTTCACTGATTACGCGGGTGGCTACCGATTGGAGGCAAAGATACAAAGACAGCGCCCAGGAAAGCTATCGTTCAAATTTTAAAAAAATTAGCTAAATGATGTATAACCTACGGCGCTCATTTTGAGCCGGTCGATGCAAGGCTTATCGGGCTTATCATGTCAAAATCTCCTTATCACTGTTACATGTATTTTGCCATGACCAACCGCTCCGCTGCTCACTCCGCCCAGACTCATCCGAGCAGGCTAGGCTTTATTTCGACAGTTTGAAAGTACAGATAGCACAGTCAGAATCACAACCAGTCAATAGATTTTAATTCATGAGAATGTGACTTAAGAGAGCCAACTTTAAAGACTGCAAGTTCCTATGAAAGAAGCGAATGACCGTGTCATCCTCATTGAGAAGTACGCTGTACATAAAAACCAGAGTTTTATCCACCTTGAATGCCGTTATCTCTCTTGCCGTGCGATGCGGTGTTTGTCCGCAGCTGCACAGCGCGCACTGGAGTAGACGCGCACACAATATTAAATAAAAAATGTATTTTATTACAGAACGGGGCGGAGAAAATGATTGAAAATAGAGTAAATGGAAGAAGGCAGAAATAGGATACTTTCAATGTATCCACTATAGAAATTCAATGTAAACAAACTATGTTGGAGCGGAGTGAATTTTTTGGACTTGATAAGGTTCATTCAAATGGACCCAGTTGATTAAAAACACCAATAAACATAGAACTAGGAGCATTGAGAGAAAGAGGAGAATCGGGCAAACATTTCAGTAGCAATAGGTTGACATTCAATGTGACCTAAGGTCCTTAAAACTCGTCCCGGTTTTGTCCCGGTTTTGTCCCGGTTTTCGGGGTAAAACCGGGACGAGATTTAAGGTCCTTAAATCACATTAAAAATCGATCGTAAAGAAACTAAAATGTTTGCCGGATTCTCTACTTTCTCACAATATCCTTTGATCTATTTATAATGCTAAATTCGATCAACTAGGTTCGTTTGAATGAACCTTGTCACGGCTAAATATTTACACCCGCTCTACCTTTGTTTATTTACATTAAATTTCTAAAGTGGGTACATCCAGAATAGACTACCTTTACCATCTTCCATTTCCTTCAGTTTCAATCCTTTTCTCATCCCCGTTCTGTAATAAAATACATTTTTTATTAATATTGTGTGCGCGTCCACTCCCGTGTGCGCTGTGTAGCTGCGTACAAAGACCGTTTCGCACGGCAAGCCGATTTTTAAGGGATTGCGGCATTCTAGGAGGGTAAAACTCGGGTTTCCCACTCCTACGCATCACATGAATCCTAACCTTGTTCCACAACACAAAATCATTCCCATTTCCACATCAGAACAACCAACCCCAGGTTAACTACTCCTTCATAGGTTTATGAAAACATTCGACAGGAATCATTAATTATCGCAATAGTAGTAGTTCAGTTGTTTGTAATTGTTCCACTGTTTTGTAATGAAATTTTTATCTTTGTCATAACTTACCGTCTTGCTAACAAATTTTCTCCATGGGATTGTTTTGAAGTTTAGAAAATACACTACCTTTTTTGTTGACATTTTCAGAATTTTCTCTAGTCAGTGTTTTTTTTATTCTTATTTATCGAAATCAGGAAGTCAAAATCATGGCTGTTGTGCTCAACTTTTTGGAAAATAGCCGATTTAGATTTTCCATAGGGGGGTGCCTAAAAATTACCGAGCTAAGGGGGTGCATATTCAGAATCGCCATGCCGGGACGTGTGCCCAGCCCTGACCCCGAATCTAATTTCATCACCAAACATATGGCAATTAATGTGAGTGCAAAACTAGTTCGGGGGGGGGGCACTCAAAATTCAGGGGAGGAATGAATGATGCCGCTTTCAGAAATCGATCTAAATTAATGGAATTTTTAGGAAATTGCGAGTGATAACGTTACCACATATCTAATAACAAAATAAATCTTCATTTTCATGGATGAATCTTTTAATTTCTTTGGGCGAATCTTGGGTGGCCCCCTCCAACTAGTTTTGCGCCATTATTGTGTACGCGATGTGAAATCTTACTCTAAGAGAATCTTTCGCGCTAGCACCGTGATGCTCCCGCGATCCGCGATGGTACCGTGTTCGCCTCCCCCTAGTCCCGCTATCCGCGTTCGTTCCGCGATAGTTACCCAAACGACCTATCCGTTGTCTTTCTCATACTCGTACCGGGATGGTTCCGCGATCATTACCAAGTTTACCGCGCTCGTACCGTGGTGTACTCGCGATCCGCGATAGTACCGTGATCATTTCCCCCCCCCCCGGTCCCGCGCCCTCATGCTGTGCAGGTTTGTAAAGCAGCGCAAAATACGGCACGGGCAATACGTTATAGCTTCGTTTTGATCTGATAGGCAACACCCGTTCGGCTGAAACACCGAGAGGGCATGGATGCGGTACGATCAGGGGTGGAGGCTGGCCGAATCTCGCGACTGTTCCGGGCTCAGTTCGTCGCCGTGCCGCAATTTAACACCCCAAATACGTAGAGGTATAGACGCGATTCGTCCTCAGGTTGGAACTGGTAGAATCTCGCTATCGTTCCGCGGCCGCCCTGGGCTCGATTCCCCGCGGTTCCGCGTTAGAGCATGGCGGGAGCATCGATGAACGAATGCGGTACGCTCTCGGTTTGAGACTGGCAGAATCTCGCGATCGTTCCGCAATAGCACAATGCTTGTATCCTCTCGGTCCCTACCAGAAACCCAGTGGATTCTATACGTGACCGATCGCGGGGGAATCTCTCAGAGTAAGCCCCTGAACTCTTTCTGCGATACGTTAAAGGCAGTGTTCGCGATAATCTTCAAATTTGAGATTATTCGCTATACAGTGCGTTGCAAAATTATACGACATACCCCCATTTTCCGCGGTTCCAAACTTCGCGTCAATTAAGAAGACAAACGGTAAACACCAATCAATGCAGCACCCTAGAAAACCCCTGGGTACGAATCTTCATGAAATTAGAGCCACAAGCAGGGAACTGGCAACGGAAATCGTCAAAAATGGCCGTTGCAAAATTATACGACATAGCTGATGTTCTCGCAGAAAATTCAATTCTACACCATCTGTATCAGTTCGTTCATGGTAAGTTTCACTTAAAACATCGAGCTATTAGTCTTCAGAAATGTCTTGGCGCTGAACCACTTCGAAAACTCTGTTTGGTATGTTTCAACCCACCTTTTTGTGAACGCCCCTTTCAATCTGCGCCCATTCGCTTTTAATGACTAGTTTCAGCGGAGCCACATGCTCGTATTGTCTGTTCTGGATGTAGATTCAACGCTCCAGAATACCTCACACGTTTTCCAAAGGGTTGAGGTCCTGCAAACCGGCCGGCCATTCTAGCAAATTGGCAGGATCGGCCTGAAACCAAGCCTGCGTTGTCCTACTGACAAGAAGTGAAGGCGGAAACGGACTAGAAAGAACTGGGAATGATTCTTCGGCACATTCTGATAATCTGTGGAGTTCATAAGTCATGTCGCTATTACCTTGTCCAGCTTGAAACCCGACCTGGATCCGGGTCACAGCTTTAGTCTTTCTCCTCCGAAATTCCTACTCAAGGATATATTCGGGTCCTATAGTAGATCTCTCCAATTCTTGTAATGCTTAGTCAAAAATAAATAAATGTAATAGAATTGATCAAGCCCGTTCGGAAGGCACTTGCTTTCGATCGATAAAGAAGGATTTCGAAGGATCCACACAAGGACCCGAACTTATCCTTGAGTAGGAACTTTGGAGGAGAAAGAATAGTGCATTGACGCGGATCCAGGTAGGGTTTTAAGCTGGACCAGCTTTTTGCGACATAAACTATGAACTCCACAGATTATCAGAATGTGCCGGAAAACCATTCCCAGTTCTTTCTAGTCCGTTTCCGCCTTCTTCTTGTCAGTAGGAAAACGCAGGCTTGGTTTCAGGCCGATCCTGCCAATTTGCTAGAATGGCCGGCCGGTTTGCAGGACCTCAACCCTTTGGAAAACGTGTGAGGTACTCTTGAGCGTTGAATCTTCATCCACAACAGACAATGCGAGCGTGTGGTTCCGCTGAAACTAGCCGCTATAAGCGAATGGGCGCAGATTGAAAGGGGCGTCCACAAAAAGGTGCGTTGACACATACCAAACAGAGTTTTCGAAGTGATTCAGCGCCAAGACATTTCTGAAGACTAATAACTCGATGTTTCTAGTGGAACTTAACATGAACGAACTGATACAGATGGTGTAGAATTCAATGTTCTGCGAGAACGTCAGCTATGTCGCATAATTTTGCAACGGCCATTTTTGACGATTTCCGTTGCCAGTTTCTTGCTAGTGGCTCTAATTTCATGAAGATTCGTACCCAGGGGTTTTGTAAGGTGCTGCATCGATTAGCGTTCACCGTTTTTCTCCTTAATTGACGCGAAGTTTGGAACCGCGGAAATTGGGGTATGTCGTATAATTTTGCAACGCACTGTATTGATTAAGTGGCACCTGGGTAGAACTAAAATGACGTAGAAATTGAGAAAAACGCACCAGAAGTACATGAAATTCTTAAGTATCGCCCCGCCTCTTAAGTATCACAGGAAGTGTTTGTTGTGACATCGAAATCTTTTGTGGACCCGTCTTTTGCATTTCTCTTCTCTCTATTGCTCCGTTCTTTCCTTAGGGCCTTAACTAATCCTGCTTTGCATAAAATATCCTTATAATTTCGATTGACAGAATTTTCCACCGGTGACAATAACCATGAACATGTTCATCCAACCTGACAACTAGTCCATCTTATAGAATAATGTCACTGAAATACGACGTTTTAATGCGATTCCCGCCGTTTATTCATAATTTTGGTAACACTTGGACGCCAACGCATTGTTTTATGTGAAAAACTCGGGGATGAAAATCATCGTGAACACTGAATTTGAATGAAAATATAAAGGGTGTTGAAAAGGCACAGAAAATGAGAAGAAAGAGCGGGAAGTGCAAACTTTGTACCGTTCTTCTCTGGGCGAAATTCCGGTCCGCAATTGAGTCTCGACACGCTTTGCGCGCTAGAGTCAGTCGAGTTTCCAGAACCAAAGCCGACACGATATGGCTTTTTCATACACTTTTCTTCGATTTTGTTTAGTTTCCAGTTTCTAAAACCCATCTAGAGTCAACAGATTGCGCGCGGCCGCAAAGCCTGTCGAGACGCAATTGAGACCGGAATTTGACTCAGATAAGCACAGTAGAGTTCACACAATAAGTTTAGTCTGATGAATGGACGAGGCTGCGACGGTAGATCACCGCGCGCGAATCGAAGCCCCATTGGCCAGTGAGGCCGCCAACACCTCACGGCCAGCCGCCTGGTCCATGTGTCAGACTAAATCGAAAACGGAAACCATATACGTTTATATGCACGCAGATTATGAGCAAGGTTATCGAGAAAGTCAACCTACGGAAAAAAAAGTTGTTTAATTTGATCAGGTGAAGTTTACAAAATATCAGCAAAATCAAAACACATTGAGCGGCCAGCTTCGGATACGTGAGAATGCGATGAATCAACAGAGAACGACACCAGAACGAAGGAGATCCGCATTGCATCCCATTATAGCAGACCTCAGAAATAGGGAAGACAGTCTCAACACAAATATGTATTCCCTTGCAAACCGGAACCGAATATTATACGACACTAAATTGATAGAGGGCCTTACTATTTCAAGCTTGAAGAGCCTTCTCACTGTGAAGGTCTTTCTTGAAGAAAAATTTACCATAAGACTGCTCGAAAACTTTATGTATACCTCTCCGGCAATTTAATAGATTTCGGCGATCAGAACAGAATTACAGAATTCTTTCTACTCCTTCCCTTTGTCTAATGTCAGAAGTGTAAATCAAGTGCTATGGTTATCGAGAATTGAAGGCGCTGTGTAAATTTAGTCGTTTCAACAAAAACTTCCGCTATAGCATTGCATTAAATTACCATTACAGAAGGAGGGGTTCTATCCCAGGTGTGATAGTAATGAGACTTTTACACGCGAGTTAACCATCACTTTCCAACCGGCCGCTATTCGCGACATACACGCCACAACGTTTTCGCGTGTTACCCTTCGTGACAAATGACTCGCACGCTTTCTGGATAATAGGGTGACGGTTGAGGCGTAAAAAGCTGGTACAACCACCCAACAATGGTTTGGAATGGTTTTGTCAGCTTCGAGAAAAATTGGAATAACCGTCCGATTTTGGAGTCAATCCCCTATTCTTTTTTTTTCAGACGGCGTTTACGATCTAGTTTTTATATATTTCTTTATTTATTTCTTGGAGCACTTCCCATTGAGATCGGAAGCTCATTCTAACAGGAGGCTTGAAATGGGTGCAGCTAGCTCCCATTCCAATTTGAAATCGATACACCTTGAAGGGTGCTTCAATATCGTGGGTTTACGTACTAAATTAGCAGTCGAGCACGAAATCTGTGTGGGCATGCTACGGCTGCGGAGACCAGAATGCGTGGGTGGATCTACAATCAATCAACACAGGTCGTTTGGGTAAGTATCGAACTTGTCAGGATACGTAGTACTCTTGACTCGTCATCGATCCATAATCAATATTATCGATTTTCGCGCCTGTTGCACTAAGTGCGGCAAGAAGTGGTGATTGCTGATGGATGTGGGTCTCTTGGTTGGGGAATTTCACTCATCAGACATTATCGATTATCATGAATCGATAACATCGATTCTCTCGTCTTTTGGGCAAAGTGCGGCAGTGAGTGCTGATTGTTGATGGTGTAAGTACTTTGGAAATTCTACTCATAACGCAATAACGAATATTCTCAGGCATCAGTTCGATTCGACCGATGGCCAAACCGCTTTTTTTCTGCCGCGTCGGCAAACGAGAGACGTTTCGGGAAAGCTGCGCCTTTCTGTTTCTCGCTAGAAAAACGGGAGACATCGGTGGTTGACGCCGCACTAATCACTCAGCTCGATTGGACCGTCAGCGAAACAAAATATTGCGAAATTCGGGACGGATTTCAAATCGCCCTGATTGAAAGCGCTCCAATCTTAGCTTTGTTTTCAATTATTGTCAAGGTCATGCTCAAATCTAGCATTTTTCAATGGGCGGTGAGAGTGTCGTGAAATTTTTAGTCAAAAAATGAAATCCGTAAATTGGGACTGTAAACGTATCAGCCCAAAACCGAAAAAAGAACAATTTTTATGAGGCTTCCCACTAAAGTCCTCTTATTCGTTTGTTTACTTCCACAAAAAAAAGGAAGAATCGGGATGCGTTTTCTTGCACGCATAGCCAGTCCTCCAGGAAAGAGTCTGGGCGGAGGCAGGTGGCCACGGCGTGCGGCACTGCGGGCTAGAGGCGGATCACAAGTGAATATTCCTTCTCTCAGCGAGACAATTTCTTTTATAATTTGAATTTAATTTGATGGTAGCTCGGGTAGACAATTGAGATTCAAAAAAAATTAGCTTTCTGGCAAAAGTAACGATTTGGCAATGCCATCAAGAAGTCAGAAATAGTTTGAAAATTTCTTGAAATATCTTTAGAAATGACTGTGTGTAAAATAGCCTGAAGTAATAAAAAAGCTAGGAAATAAAGTGAAGTAACTGAAAATACGATTTAGTGGTCAATGACAGACGAGGGATCGGATTTTACAAGCTTCTACGTTAAACTTATCAAAGCAAAATCAACCGCGATATGGATTATGATCACCTAGCTTGACCTATGCTGACTCCCTAATTACAGCTTTCAAAAATGACTCAATGTTTCCGTTGCGCGCTTGATTTCGCTTTGATAACTTTAACATAGAAGCTTGTAAAATCCGATCCCTCGTCTGTCATTGATCACCAAACCGTATTGTAACTTATTTCACTTCATTTCCTAGCTTTTTTATAACGTCAGGCTATTTTACGCCAAGTCATTTTTAAAGATATTTCAAGAAATTTTTAAACAAACTATTTCTGACTTCTTGGTGGCATAGCCAAATCATTACTTTTGCCAGGAAGCTAAATTTCCAGAAATTTCACACATATTTTTCCCAGAGCTTTCCTTTCTGATTTCAATTTTCCTTTACTCTACGATTTCCCCTATGGAACGATGAAACATCTCGCAGACGATATTGTCGTATGAGTACAACTTTTGATACTTATGTATGACCCACAACCACAAAAAATACCACTCATTGCCGCATTCTATGCAACATGTGAAAATCGATATTATTGATCATTAATATTCGATTTTGCATGAAGAAAATAATTTTCCAAACAAGTGAGTTGGACCCATCAACAATCAAAAATCATCGCGGCATTTTGTACAACAGGCGAACAAATCGATATTATTGATTGGTATTTATCTATAATGACTGACTAGCGAAATTCCCCAATCAAGAAAACCAATCCCATCAGCAATAACCACCTCTCGCCGCGTTTAGTGCAGATAGCGCGGAAATCGATGATTTTGAACATCGATCGATGACGTGTCATGAGTACGAATTCTGAGAAGTTCAGTACTTACCTTCGACGACCTGTGTTAATTGGTTGCGAATTCACCCACACACCCTGGTCTCCACAGTCGTAGCATGCCCGAGCAGTTTTCGTGCTCCATGGCTAATTTAGTATGTAAGCCCACAATTTTGAGGTATCCTTCAAAGTTATGTTATCAAGTTCAAATTGGAATAGAAGCGACCTGCATCCATTTCCAGCCTCCCGTCCAAAAATGAGCTTCCTAGCAAAATTTTAAGTGTACCCGCGAGGGGTGTGGGTAATTACGGTTTACGATTTACGATTTTACGATTTACGATGTTTTTTGGTCTCGTAATTACGGTTTACGATTTACAACATTTCGAATCGTAATTTTTCGTGAAATCATTGTGAATCGTAATTTTTCGTAAACAAAAATACATGCATTAGGAGTAGAATACTAGGACGCTTTAGTTGACCTGGGGTGGTAGTAATTGAGGGTGTTAAACGCGAATTAACAGGCGTTAAGTTCGCCTTAAACGCGAGTTTAACCACACCAAAATCTGAGCAGGACTCCCAATAGTTTGGAGAGAATTCGCTTTAGTTTCACCTTAAAGACACAGTCCCACCTCGGAATCGATTTTTCGTTTTTCTGCTTATCTTGGAGAAAATTTCACGCTTACCACAATGGTCTTTTCAAAATCGCTCAGAACTCACTACGAACGGAGTTACGGCTCCTCAAAAATTCCGATTTTGAACAGCTAGAAGTTCTTGGACGAGTTGTCTCGAGCCCGTATTTTCTCGTTATTCGCAGCCATCGTTCTGCAGCAGGCCACAATATAAAGCCAGGCCAAAAACAAATTGAGGGACATAGGTTTTGAATAGAATCATTCGCGCGTCTCTTCCCTATTGGGGTCGGAAACCTGGCGGTGGGCGTTACCCATTTTTTCTTTCGAGGGGTGTGGCCGACTTTTTCCTAGCTCTTTCTTGCTTATTTGAGTGAATTGAGATTTCGCGCTTGGCAGGGCTGCTATAGGCGGCGACCGGATCATAATACCAAAAATTACCTCTGAGGTTGAACTGTGCCTTTAACATCCCTCAGTGGTAGGCATTTGATACACTTTCAATGGAAACGCCTCGAAAAAGCGACTACTGTACCCTTTGTTACGAAAAATAGCGATTTCAAAATGTTTTCAGGGCTGTTTTTTCTCTAAAATTCCGATATGTGTCATCCTCGCTGTAAGTTGGCGTTCAACACCCTCTCCCAGAGAGCACGGAATACGCGCTGGAATGCGAGAGGAGCTCGCGGCTAACGAAAAACTCCCCCCCCCCCGATTAGTTTTTGGATGCGGTTAGCAGGATACAGTAGAAACAGTTTTGACCATCTATACTGAGGGCAAGTGCGAATTTAACTAATGCAGAGGGTTAAGGAAGTTTGATAGCACTGTCAGCCACTTTTATTCAGGACGTCAGCATATCTTTAAAACTGAAAGGTGTTTCAAGGGATAGTCTTGTACCGGCATCCGTCAGGGAAACGGGCGATGAGGGATCAAAAAACAAGACAGGGGTCATTGCTGAAACACGTTGGCAGTCTTCTATGGTGGCACTAATCAATCCCTCCCAATCAGCTGTTAATTCTTCGGCGAGCGCCGACACTTCTACCCTTTTACCTATTTTCCTTCTGAAAATCTTCCGTTTTGCTATTTTCAGGTTACTTTCCTTTTCATAATTCATTGCTTATTCTAGGCTATAATGGGTGTGAAGAGAATCAATGGTTCGCTCGCTTTTCGAAAGGATTTCCATATTTTTTTTAGTGCCAAAAAATAAAAATTTCCAAAGCGACTTATTTTCAAGTGATTTGCTGCTCTAGTAATGTTTCTGTATTTTATCTGTTTATTGGTGCTCTAGTATTGTTTCTGTAGTAAACGGGGCGTATCGGACGAGTTTTGTAACGAACCAATGCGAACTTGTTTTCAAAGCCAACTATGTTTGTTCTCCTTTTACTGCAAGATTGAAAAACTCCCTATTCATTACCGCATCAGTGCCATCGTTGGTCCCTTATTGTTATTGAGGATCCGCGGGGCACTTGCTTTGGTGCGTTGATGGAACCACTCGAAGTGTTTCAATTCCTACCTTGCAATATTTGCACGGAATCTCTTCTTTGCATGATGCACATATGAGCGTATAACAGTCTTTTCTATATTTTTTCAACATCAACTGGAGGCTGGTGATAAGTTTCAGCTTGAGAAGACTGCAAACACTTCGTTTCCTCAATTTCACCAATGACCGAAACCACACAATCGCCCCAATCTCGAACGTAGGACTTCAGTTGCACGTTTCCGAAGAAACACTTGAAATTTTTTTTTCAAAAACGAAAAATGACTATTTACTCAATCATTTTTATAGGTTTTTGATTATCTATTTCAGTTGAATGTAGGACACCCTATCTACTCATTACTCGACGATTTTCGGAAGGTATTTGTCGCAAATTGTGTTACCTTCCCAGGTGCGCCTTTTGATTAAATCACCCAGGGATTTTGAAACTTTTGATCGCTCGCAATTCTGTTCAGAAAGGATATTTGTTCAGGTAACGTTCGAAAAAAATTACTGCGAATGTGAGATCTTGTTAGATCACACACATCTGGTGATTTAAGCTATTAATTAACTTAGCATATGTTTCCAAGAATGGTTCTAAAAATTGACGAAGCTCATGAGAAAATACGAGAGTTCGAATTGCCAAGCGGAGGGAAATTCAAAAATTCCGTTCTAATCATGTTTCGAACAATAGAAATTTCAAGAAGTTCGCTTTGAAGGCTCTTCCTCATGAATAAATTTTGTGAATACTGCCCAAATGTAATTCTCGACCGTTTTCAGTATGCGTTGCAATGTATTTGCACGATAATAACCTACCATAATAACTGAAAAAGAGCTCTAAAGGTGAACCTCCGGTTTTAAAGCTTCTCAACTTACTATCTGCTCTATCTTTGCTACTTTTTAAGTCTGGAACCTGCTGTATTTTTACCATTCGGAAAGCGTCAAATTCATCTCCTTACATTAGGCAGGTCCCGTAAACGTGACGGCTCGTGTGAATCTGACATCTCTTACGTGGGGCAGCTCGCTTTCC
This sequence comes from Aplectana chamaeleonis, assembly GCA_029168955.1. Taxonomy (NCBI): domain Eukaryota; kingdom Metazoa; phylum Nematoda; class Chromadorea; order Rhabditida; family Cosmocercidae; genus Aplectana; species Aplectana chamaeleonis. Next base: position 1,903,969 of record JAPDOI010000019.1, on the reverse strand, counting down.
GACGTGTGACTAAAGCACGACCCGATCATCAAGCTTCGGTGTGATGCTATTACTGCAGCAGCGAGACAAGCCGCCGGAGTTAGAGGCAGGGTCAGTCACAGCGGTGGATCGGGTCGTCCTGAACAACGACCCCCCACCTGAGGGGGACATTTTTAGGTTAAAAAACGGCCCTTTACGAAGGGTGAAAAAATTGGTAGACTTTACTGACTCGTTTCATTTTTGAGGTTTTTTCAATTTTTGAAGCCTCACCATTTCGAAGGTGATGAATAGCGTTCCATGCGCTTCCGATATTGAAAAAATTCAGCCTGATCTTTCACTTGGTCATGTATATAGCCGACCCTTTTCCGATTTTTGGGCCGATTTTTTCAATGTCCGGAGGGAGGTGGGTGAAGTTCAGTTCTTGAGAAAAAGTATTTTTTCACCTATCTAGAAATGATTCTTGGAACATTTCCAGTCGATTGGTACCCTCGTTCCGGGTACTTTTTTTTGAAACTGACATTCGGCCATTACAAGACTTCATTTCGGCTTGCACAATTTTTAACTTGTTTCGAATCTTCGAGTGCTAAGGTTTTGAATGATGATGAGGATGTTGTTTGCTGTCTTCCTTAAGGGGAAATGGCATTCGTGTGCTATTTTTCGGAATAATTTTTCTCGTCTGAGAGCTTCAGCACCCAAAGGCTTGGGGTGTTACGTGAACCAAACAGAGCAAAGCTCTAGATGATTCAGCTACAGTTTTAGTTTCACTACCGACTACGAATTTCTGGTCACGGTCTGCCCCAGAATACGGATGAAGAGCTTCGATCTGATGCAGGAAATATTCGCAGACCTTATGCAAAGGGTGCAAAAAAGGGAGTGGAAAGAGTATGAGGTCGTTTACGTAATGAGAGCTGAATTGCTGAAGCATGCGACAACTTTGTAGGGCCTAACAGAGATAGACGAGATATAACTCACAATGCCGAAAATTCTGAAAGCTCCACATAATTTTCACGAGGGGTGAGGAGGTGTTCGCGCAGAAAACCATGACAATTTCATGTTTTACCGCAGAATGCTGCAAATTTTCTTAGCACGGACGATGACTTCATACAAAGCTTTTGATCCTATCTCGTGTGTGGTATCGCTGCCAAGGAAGCTCTATCGTTCGCTAAACATTTTTCTTTAATTGTGATGACAATGAAGTCTGGTGCGACGCCTGCCTAATCGCATTGCGATCCCACATATGCCAAGCGTATGGTCAAGAACTTGCACAGCACATGAAGTTTGCTTTGCTGAAATGTTTAATGGAGAACTACCTCCCCTTCTCTCTGTTGTCCGACGTAACTTTCGACACCGATCGCAATATTTCTGATGAAGATTATCTCACCCTCCTACACATCCGTAACTTTCCACTTTTTGTTGGTAGAAACAGAAAACGAAAGTCCGAAGACATCGTCGACGCATTCATGAAATCTCTCATTGAGGAGGATTCATGGACAGACATGCAGAATGGTCTTTCTCACAAGCCCTTCGCGTTTGCCATAAGAAGGGTGATGTCCCTGTCTAACGACGGTGCATCTGTGACGAAAGGGCTCATAAACGGCGTTCACGCAAAACTTCAGCGCATGGTAGATGATGAGACAACACTCGATGGAACTGTGAGAGCAGGTGCGAATCCAATATGATTGAAAGAAGTTTAAGGTATCTAAACTTGTTTTGTTTTAGATTTTCTTTTCAGCGTCTACGCAGCACATACACTGAATTCCGTCGTAACTGCTCAGAACTACTACGCGTATCGGCTCGCTCAGGAACAAATGAACTTTTCGTACCTCAAAATGGGGGCGACACATCGGGTCCGCTGGTCGGCCAGAATGCAGCAAGCGCTAGCTAAGATTCTACGCAACTACCCGTTTTGATGGAGAGCCTTCAAGCCTTGGCGAACGAAGATACAACTAAAAATATCAAAGCAAGAGCTCCTGCTGCTGCGTGAACGGGCTCACGTTTCCAAATCTTCACCACGTGAGCCACACACTATCCCAGCTGGCATTATTTTCAGAGGAACCACAATAAGAAGAAGGTCTCATAGTATAATATGTGTCTCGCTGGAACTATTTCGACCACATGATGGGAGACAAGGGCGGTAAAATGGCGAATGTTGCACAAAGACTATTGAGAGACAGTAACGTTTCGAAAATGAAGAATCCCTTGAGCTTAAGATGCAAAAGTGTGAGCACAGACTTTCTGGATCAGTACTATACTTGTTTTGCAAGGCGCAATATCTGAGTACCTGCTGTGTTATGACGCTAAGACATTTAAGGGGCTCAGTGGACCGACGTCGCAAAGCCATGAAATGCTCTCAATTTCGGAGTCCCGAAACATGAAGCCAGAAAAAACAGAGATGAGGAGTCACGCTTCATCAAAGAGACCAAGGCAACGCTTATCGTTACACCGATTACACTACCTTTGACATCGATGCTCTTAGCCATCGAGCCTTGGGTAAAGTGTATAACGAAGGGACATCTATTGCTCTGGTTAGCACCCACATCACTGAATTCTACTCCAGCTATGCCAATCAGATTCGAAGGTATGTATTCCCAGGGGACGAAGCTAACGCACGAAGGAGGAGGCCTTTCCCTATTCTTTGGGTCGCCACATACTGCTGGAGACGATACAATGTGAAATAGCGAGTTTTGAAAACTTCAAAATGTATAAACCTGCCAACGCCAAGTTCAACGCCAAAGGTTGGCCGGAATATGTAGACGACGCGAACAAGATACAGATCACAGTACGCCTAGATTCGATTACGAACTCAATCGCCTCACTTCGAAAGTACTGTGTTCTACAGGATGCGATGCCATCGTACTATACCTTCTACGCTACCATTGCCAGTTCCGCACAAAACTTGCAGTCGTGGCCCAACGAGTTCCGAAGCGATTAAACAGTCTTCACTTCTATCGGATTTTGCAAGAAAACCCCGAATCAATGTCTATTCCGAGTGTTGTGGTCGAGGTAATGTTGAGCTAGTACGCGCTTGGGCATTTACTCTATTTTTCATGATGGAAACTGCTCTTGTTCCATCGATAATGTTTACCATTCCATAGTGAATAATCATGGCCCCAAATAATTACACCTCAAGATTCGATTTTTTAGCGATACAGACATTATTTTAGATGGGTCGAAAATAGCGACCCCCCCCCAAAAAAAATTCAAGTTTTCCCAAAAAAATAACGATCCCCCCGGTCCCACGGTGGTCCGCGGACCAACGTAAGCTTGACCCTGGTTAGAGGCGCTGCGTAGCAGACCAGCGTAGCGCCCCACGCGCGTCTCACTCTCTGCTGTCTACTCTTGAGCGCTCTTCACGAAGAACTTCGTTTTCTAGTTTTCATGAGGAGCAGCTGTCATGATTCCCAGAACTAGATCAGCGTGTGAGCAAAGCGCTTCAATTAAGCCGCAGATGGTTCGAAAAGTGCTCCTGGCGCTCCGTTTGATAAAGTAAGTAAACTTCAGAGAGAGACTCATACTTTCATTTACGCGTATGATATACTTTGAAATCCTGGACGCGGATAACTGGATCGGACTAGCGGACTTCTCAGTCCTTGAGACGGAATTATGGAATAAGTGATAAGGGAAACAGAGAAATACGGGTAAGACGGCCTATTGAATGTGGTGAGCTGACAAATATTGAACGCAACCTAATATGTACATTATACGTGAAATGGTAGAGAATAAGTAGTTTCAGGGGACGTAGACACTCATTTTCGTGGTGACTGGCAGGTCTACCGTGGCAAACATGCCTAGCCTTGGTTCCCAACGGGTAGCGGTTTCCGGAATCACATTCCTTCCACCTTCCCATAGACAACTGACAAGGGAAGGATCATAACAAGCCGTGGCCATCCCAAGTGATATAAGTCTTCCTGCAATCAGCTTTTCGACGTAGAAATCGAAAGCAAAAGTTGCAGCTGCGAAACGTTCTTCTGAACGGAGTTATATGCGTTTTTAGTGTTTCACTCCTAGACGCACCATACGTGTAATCTATCAGTCTTCATCGCCTCCCGAGATACACCAATGTGATTTCTACACCAGGAATCATCCCATAGTCCTCTGGTGTAGAATCATCATCTCTGAGGCAGAAATCACATCGGCGTATCTTGTCAGGAGGCGGAGAAGACTCATGGATTACACAATATGATGTGTCTACGAGTGAAGCGCCAAAAACGCATATTACTCTGCTCAGAGTAAAGTTTCGCTTTTGCAATGTAAAACTTCGAATCCTACGTTGCAATTTGATCCATGAAACGCACATTTCATTTGGAAGGGCCAGGGCGTGTAGTGATCCTTCCCTTATGAGATCGCCTAAGAACAGGTCCTTCCTTGTATGTATTCTTACGATAAACAAGATCATAGCACTGCATAAAGAGTATATTCAGTCTGCGCTGGACACTCGAATCTGCTAAACTGTTTTTTTTTCTTCTGAACTCCTAGTCAAATATGCGGTTCAGGGAGCAATTAATTCCCAAGAGAACTTTTTCTCACTTATTGAAGGAAAGAAAATGAGGTTTCACAAGAAAGCATAGTGATACTTTTTTAGTGGGCAATGCTATTATGTGCTTATTACGATTCACGGTTTACGATTTAAGGTGGTTTTATCGCAATTACGCTTTACGATTTACGAAATTTGAAATTTTTTTTACGCACACTCCTGGTACCCGCACGATCGTGAAAGCCATCTGAAAAAGAAGGAGATTAACAACAGAAACAAGCGGGTTTTCACTTTTTTTCCTCGAAAACCAATAAACCATTCCAAACCATTTTTGAGGGTTGATGCCAACTTTTTGCGCTTTTCTTAATGCAATTCAAAGCTAATTTCTGCGTTCCCTCTGAATTGAGATTTCGAAAAAAGGGTTGCGCGCGTGGCCGATTCAAACGCACCACAATTTATTTCCGCTGAAAAAAGTGACTGAGCTAGGACTTTTGTTTTTTTTTCGGGATAGGTTTCCATGTTTTAAGAGAAGCAGTGTTCGAAATTATTCTCATTCTCTACCACAACTTTGTAGAAATTTTCAGTCTCCATTCTTAAAAAAAACAGAAAAAAGAAAAAAACATCTTTAAAAGTGGCTAAGTTCAAATATATGAATTTTGGTTTAGCAGAAATTAGTTACATTATTTACATTTTTATTTCATAAAAGGTTTTTCACTTGATCAATTATCGTTTTTTCTCAATCTACAGATGCTGTTGTTACACAGAATATTCCAGTTTCATCACGTTTACTGATAGTGTCATTGAACTAGGAAAAGCAACTGAAAATTCTGGGAAAATGTGTTGATTTAGATTTCGAAACTCGTGTGGCGTGTTTGAATTTTCAAACGCCGCGGGAAGCTGCGCGGGGCAGTCGCGTCACGGCGACGCCGCCGTAGGAAGGCGGGGCATCGATTGCTCATTCCGGCTTTTCTCGTCAGGGTGACTGGTCACTGCCAGTCATGTCTACTCAACCGGAAGCTGATCCTCCTATTCAGGACAACTTCGTGTCCTTGTCGAAGGAGGATTTCGACACCCTATGCGCCAGAGCTAACGCCAATATCGACGTCGAGGCAGAGGCGATGCCCAGCTCAGTTCCGACTTCTTCTTCAAAGCCAAATTTTTTCCAGACCCGGGCTGGAGAAGCAATTCGATTTCAACAACGAAGTGCTGGCGTTAGTTTATCCGATTCTGCTTTTGGCCCCAGAGGAGAACCAGGTTGAAGCCAACTTTTCTAAAGCTGTCACATTACTCACCCAACGCAATGAGCTCCTGGTGATCGCGGAAAAGAACCCAGAAGTGTGGGATTTTTTCGATAAACATTCACAAGCTGGAAAGATGAAAACTTCTAATCCCATATTAACGGCTCTTTTGAAAGAGAAGAAAAAGGAAGAGAAGAAGCCACAGCAGAAGAATCTACAATGGAAACGTCCCCATTCATATCTACCAAGGGCTCCCCGGCCCTTTCGCTCGGGAGGGGCGGCCTGGGCCCCCCCCCCCGGCTGATTTTCAGTTCGCCCCATATCCGCAGCTGATCAACTCACCTCCCTTCGCCTACCCTGGGACCAGTTCGAGGCCTCAATTCGATAAGTCGCGGACGAAGTCACAATGGTTCGAATGCGGTCGTTTCGGTCACTACAGGTCCGAATGCAGGTCAGGCAGGACCAACAAGTGAGTTTTCATCGGGCGGTATTCATACTAGGAAGGAGTTTTGGTTGAATTTGCATCTTTCGGACCTCGTGAAGTCGGTTGTTTTGCATGGTTTCAATCCGTTTTGCATTGCTACTCCTCCGTTGAATTTTTACAGGCCTAATTCTGAGTCTGCTTCTAAGCATGCTACTTTTGTTTCTTCAAAAATTGAGACGCTGCTCAAATCGAGGGCCATCCAGGAAGTTCTTGACGCTACTTAGGTTCGTGTGAACCCGCCTTCTGTAGCGGAAGGTAAGAGGCTGAGGCTAATTCTAGATTTATCTGCTCTTATTAAGTGTTTTCCCAGAGTTGTGATTAAATATGAGGATTTGTCAAAAGTGTTGCCGCTTCTACCTCGAGGAGGTTTCATGGCGTCTTTTGATTTGGAGTCGGGGTACCACCATGTCAACGTCCATCCCAGTTTCTCTAAATACTTGGGTTTTAGATGGGGCAATAGAATTTTCAAGTTTCTTGTATTACCCTTTGGTATGTCTTTGGCGCCTTTCGTTTTCACGAAATTATTTAAGCCCTTGTTGAGAAAATGGGGCGCAGAGGGTATATTTGTGGCCGTGTATCTCGATGACGGTCTGCTATGGAGTAGATCCGCACACCGGTGCAAAGAGTCCGTCAGGACTATTCGAGCAGATCTCGAACTAGCAGGCTTCACAGTGGCAGAGGCTAAGAGTTGTTGGATCGCGGTCCGTCCAAAGAATTGTTTGGTTAGGTCATGTCATAGACCTGAGAGCCTTCTCGTTGGACGTAAGTCTAGATAGAAGTGTTAAAACTCGGGCTTTAGGAGTAAAGATCCTCAAGAGCAGAAGTACATCTCTTCGCGAAAGATTAAAGCGGCAAGATTCCATAGCCTCGATGCATCTTGTGATTCCTTCAGATCTGAAAAAACGTTGGCGTGCTACCATACTCGAGATTGCTGATAAGCAGAGGCAAAACGCCTCACTGAATCTCAGATGGAAGCTGACAGAGGAAGAACGAGGTGAGATTGAAAGTTGGTTGGAGTTTGATAAATCGTTCATGAGTATCTCTTTGGATAAGCCCGGAGGAGTTTCGGACGACGCCTTTTCGGCGTTTTCAGATGCATCCCATTACGGCATGGGAGCGGTCCTTCATCTGGGTGAGGGTTCCAAAAATGCGTTTTCTTCCCTACTTCCCGATTCTACTATAGGTTTATCCTCTACATGTAGGGAAATGTTAGCAGTTTTGTCTGGCATCAAATCTTTCACAAAGTACGTTGCATTTCATGAATGTTTTTGGTTTTGCGATAATCGAACGGCGGTTCAAATTTCGAAAAAGGGCAGTTCCAAACCCGACCTACAAACCTAGCCATGGAAATTTGCAATCTTTGCGACGCGATTAGGCTAAGAGTTGATTTTGTTTGGATTCCGAGATCTCTGAATAACGAAGCTGATTCGGCGTCTAGATTCATCGATTTAGACGATTGGTGTGTCTCAGATACCAATTTTCTCGAGCTGACAAGTTCTTGGGGTTCATGCTCAGTGGACATGTTTGCTAGTGTGGCCACCGCTAAATGTCCTATTTTTGTTTCTAGATGGGCAACTCACGAAGCCGAGGCGACCGATGCCTTCTCTCCTGAAGCTGAACGACTGTGGACGTCCGGAAACTGCTGGTGGGTACCTCCTCCTTATCTCATTCCTAAAACCCTCTTTTGGGCACATCGTCTGAAGTGCAAAGGCATTCTCGGTTTTCCTATGTGGCCTTCCAACTTGTTTTTCCCCTTCTCAGGATGCGGATCGGTTTTCCTATGTGGCCTTCCAACTTGTTTTTCCCCTTCTCAGGATTTTTTCCCCTTCTCAGGATGCGGGGGGGGGTTGGATTCCCGTGGTAGTAGATCTAGTTGTGGTTCCGGCTGGAGCCCCCGTTTTGCAAGGATTTTCCCCGTCATTCACCTTTGGCAGCCCTTCCTTGAATTTTGACTTTGCCTTTGCATTCCTAAACCTTCAGTCCCCTCCGGGCTTTAATCGTTCCGATTTCCGTCGTTAGTGCAGACGAGAATAAAGCCTTCCATCCAGGTGTGTGTAGAGTTTTGAAGTCCAAAGCGAAGGTTTCGCCGTACTTCTTCGGAGGTGAAAGTGCTGATTTGGATTTCGAAACTCTTGTGGCGTGTTTGAATTTTCAAACAGCGCGGGAAGCGGCGTGTGGCAGTCGCGCCGCGGCGACGCCGCCGTAGGGAGTCGGGGCGTCGATTCCTCATTCCGGCTTTTCTCGTCAGGGTGACCCCCACCCGCCCACCCGGTTCAGAACTTAGGGTCCCTAGTTCCCCTCATATGGTTATTTCGGCTTGAAGCGCTGAAGCCCCTTTTTCCCCTCAGTGGATAATTCTAGATGAGGCGGATTCGTCCGTTTGGTTTTCAGGGTCTCCTTTTGAACAGCGCCAACTTCTGGCTGACGGCACCGCTTCCATCGCTGCTTCCGCAGACCTTCAGTCAGTGGCCGATATCATACAACAATGTATCGACGCGTCAATAGCGCCAGGAACGCTTAAAATTTACCGTCGAGTAAAGCGTCAGTTTCTCAAGTTTATTTCTACGTTGAATGTTCCTGTCTCTGAAATATACAAGTTGCGTAATATTTTCGTAGCTCATCTGATCCACAAAGGGAAGGTTAGGTCCTTGGGATACCATGTTGTTGCTCTTTCCCATTTTTTTCAGCCCTCTTCCAGAGGATGACGGGGATATTCTCAAGGCTTTCCTTAGTTCTGCAGATAGGAACAGGCCGCCTATTATTCATCGTACTAAAGCTTTCAAGGCCGACCTGGATCACATCTTGCTTTTTGCTCTACAGTCCCAGGCCGAGGGGGTCATCAAGGGGGCTACTCATATTTTATTCGCTTTCTCTGGCCTGTTGCGTATCAGCGAGTTGGCGGGCGTACAATTCCAACACCTCGCTTTCAAGGGAAGTGGTACCTGGTGGCTCACTATTCCTAAGTCTAAAACCGACCAAACGGGCAAGGGTGCTTTGGTAGCCTTCACGTGGGACTTGCGCCAGTCTATGTTGTGGCGGGATTTTTGCCGTTTCCGCCGGCCGCTGTTGCCTAACAAATACCTTTTTAGCTCTAAATCAGGCGGTCGTCCGTCAAGGGATTTTTTGGCGCGCGTTATCAATAAGACCCTTTGGCAAGCTGGGTTAGGTCATAGGGGGCTAACCCCTCATTCGTTTAGGGGAGGCGCAGCTACGCACGCGGTCAGGCAGGGTGTTGATGCCAGGAAAGTCATGCTCGCGGGGCGTTGACGTTCGTTCGAGGCGTTTAGTAGCTATATCGACCCTTCGCCGCTCTGAGCCGTGCTCTTTTCCTTCGTTGTCCTTTGTGGTTGTTAAGACTCTTTAGGTGCCTCAGTTTTCAGGTCTGTTCACCAGTTCGCCTTTGTGTCTGAGGATCTTGTTCGCGGCTATTCACACCGCATCTATCTCGGCATCGTTTGGCTTCAGATGTAGTCTTCATAGCCTCCTATTTAGCTTCTTCATCCTCAAGTGATTTTGTTCATTTAGTTCATCTCCTCGTAGTTATGGTTCATTATAGTATCTCTTTATCCCGTTGTTGATTTTTCCGATCTCTATTGTTAGCCATTTCCTCGTTTAGAACTGATTGTTGCTAGAAGTCCGTTGTTATTGCACCGATTTCCGTTGTTAGTGCAGACGAAAATAAAGCCTTCCATCCCGGTGTGTGTAGAGTTTTGAAATCCAAAGCGAAGGTTTCGCCGTAGTTCTTCGGGGGTGAAACGAAACTTTATGCAAACTAGAAGAAAAGTGACCGCCGTGCTTTCTATTATTATTTTTCACACGAAAATATCTATGAGAGAATACTCCTTAAAAATTGTAAGGATGACCTCCACTTCTTTCTAGATAATTTCAATCCATGAGACTTGAAGAAACGATTTTGGAGTAACTGAGCATTTGCTTTAACTTATAGTGCATATGAAACAGGAAATCCCTGGAAGAAAACAGATTTTTTTCTTCCCTGATATGGGTTTGATACAAGCCATAAGACGGCGAAATTCGCATGGTTCCTACACGTGCTGGGGCGGAGCGGAGGTTAGAGACAGTGAGAGAGCGGAGGGCAATCGGAGACTGAGTCATCACGCGAGCCGCTTGCGCCTCGAATGATGTGAATTACGCCGTGTTATAGAGGGTACCTTTTCAGCTTCGTCTCGTCTAGTCAAGAAATACGCCCAAATTTGTTGATTCTGTTCTTAGGTAATTCAAAAAAATAGTTACATAGTCTTAAATATTTGAGTTTTTCGTCTGTAGAATACAGAGACAATATTTCCTTTTCAATTAATCGAAGGTTTGTCTATTAATTTGGTTTCTCATGAACAAGATAACCCAGTTTCGTCACATGTACATATTTATAGCATATTTGAAACAAGGAAAAAACAGAAATCAATACTCATTTATTTTCGCTGAAAAAAGTGACTAGGCTGGGGTTTTTGTTTTTTTTTCTGGCTTGGTTTCCATGTTTTGGAGAGAAGCGGTGTTCGAAATTATTCTCATTTTCTACCAAATCTTTGTAGATATTTTCAGTCTTCATTCCTAAAAAAGAATAAGAAAGAGAAGAAAAAAACTTTCCAAAAATGGCTAAATTCAAATATATGAATTTCATAAAAGGTTCTTCACTTGATCAATTATCCTTGTTTCTCAATCTACAGATACTGTTAATATTGTGCTTCTCTGGGCAAAGTTCTGGTTCACAATTGGGTCTCGACACGCTTCGCGGCCGCACGTGCTCGAGTCGGTCGTGTTTCCATCGCCAAAGATGACTCGATGTGGCTTTTTCATACAGTTTTGTCCATTCTTTATAAGTTTCTAGTTTCCAAGACCCACCTAGATTTAACAGATCAGCGGCTGCGGCGCTGGAAACTCTTCCGACTCGGGAGCGTGCGGCGCGTGTCGAGACGCAATTGCGGACCGGAATTTGGCTCGGAGAAGCACAGTACACAAAATATTCCAGTTTCGTCACGTTCACTCATAGTGTCATTGAAGTAGGAAAAGCAAGTGGAAATTCTGGAAAAAGGAAATCTTCATATAAACTGGAAAAAGTGACCGTCGTGCTTTCTATTGTTTTTTTTTTCACTCGAAAAAATTTCTGAGAGAATACTCCTTAAAAATTGTAAGCATGACCTCCCATTTCTTTCTAGATAATTTCAATCCATGAGACTTGGAGAAACGATATTAGAGTAACTGGGCATTTGTTTTAACTTATAGTGCATATGAAACAGGAAATCCCTGGAAGAAAACAGATTTTTCTCTTTCCTGATATGGGTATGATACATTTTCGAATTCGCCTCGTCTAGTCAAGAAATACGCCCAAATTCGTTGATTCTGTTCCTAGGTATGTAATTCAAAAAAATAGTTACGTAGTCTCAAATATTTGAGTTTTTCGTCTGTAGAAAACAGAGACAATATTTCAGAAAATTCAGCTTCCTGGCAAAAGTAACGATTTGGCAATGTCAAAAAAAAGTTTTAAAAATGTCTTGAAGTATCCTAAAAATGATTCATCGTAAAATAGCCTGAAGTAGTAAAAAAGCTAGGAAATGAAGTGAAATAACTAAAAATACGATTTGGCGGTGAATAATAAACAAACCAGCGATAAATAGAGAGAGACGGACTAGATTTTACAAGCTTCTCCGTTAAACTTATCAGAGCAAAATCAAGCGCTGTATGGAATGGAACATTGCGTTCACCTACATAGCTTGACCTATGCTGATTCCCTTATTACAGATTTCGAAAATGGCCTAATGTTTCCGCTGCGCGCTAGATTTTGCTTTGACAAACGGAGAAGCTTGTGAAATCTGGTCCCTCTGTCTTTACTTATCGCTAATTTGTTTATTATCGACCGCCAAATCGTATTTTTAGTCATTTCACTTCATTTCCTAGTTTTTTTACTACTTCAGCCTACTTTACGCCAAATCATTTTTAAGATATTTCAAGACATTTTGGAAGCTTTTTTTGACATTACCAAATCGTTACTTTTGCCAGGAAGCTAAACTTTCAGAAATTTCACATATTTTTCCCGAAGGTCCCCTTTCTGACATGAATTTTGCTCAACGATTCCAGTTTGGAAAGATGAAACATCTAACAGGCGATTTTGTCGTGTGAGTGCAACTTCTGAAACTCGTGACGCACAACCATTAAAAAACACCACTCATCGCCCCATTTTGCGCAGCAGGTGAAAAATCGATATTGTTGATCAAAAATATTCGACTTTGCATGATGAGTACGATTTCCCAAGCAAGGTTATTACTATACTTGGGCCGAATCGAATGATCGAATCATCATCCGATTGAAAAAAGTCGACTTCGATTAAATCGACTTAGTCGACTATTCGAAAAATGGAAAACCCGGCTAAATCGAAAAGTCGATCATTCGAAAAGGGGTCATTTTCGGATAAGTCGAGAAGTCGATCATTCGAAAAGGGCGATTTTCGGATAAGTCGAGAAGTCGATCATTCGAAAAGGGGTGATTTTCGGATAAGTCGAGAAGTCGATCATTCGAAAAGAGTAATATCCGACTTATTCGAAAATTTGCAGCTCTCAAGAATCCTAGGTACTGAGAAAGATGTTGGAAATGCCAGCTACTCCATCCGGACACATTTTTCTACTTTGCGCGTAATCAATGCAGAATTTTTGTTACCACAGACAAACATCATCATTGTTTTCTCTTAGTTTTACATATGCGTAACGTTTGAAAAATTTGATTCTGAATTAAGAGAAGATTCTAAATGTAGGTGTCTGAATGGAGATGAAATGGGGACACTGCGTGCGAATTGTGCTGATCATCGAAGAGCAAAATCGTCATATTAGAGGCATCGTACGCGTAGAAAATCATGGTTTTCCCCCTGTTTTTGTGTAGCTTGGCCTCTTTAGTGAAAGAAAATGTCGGACGAGTCCCTGAAAATTTACATTTGTAAAGAAAAACCAGTTTGAATACACTGCAAAAATGACTTGAAGTCCGCGCCAAAATCGTTTTTGAAGTTTTCTGCATTCGGAGACCTGGTCATAGTAATTCTTAAAGTTTTCCTGCATGTGGAGTTTGGGCCATAGTGGTTTTAGTGTTGTTTGACAGTCGAATCAACAATCTATGAAAAAGCAGTAGATGATGAACCAGAAGTGCTAGACGGTCGACTCATAGCAGTTCTCAGCTTTTAAAGGCAGTGTTCACGGTGAATAACATGTTCGATTTCGACTCAAAAATGAAGTTGTTTGGTCGTGAGTTATCGAATAGTGAAGAAACAGCGAAGAAAAGCGCTCAGAATAAGCTACAATAGCGATTTGTGACTTTCAGGGCGTGGACGAGCCCACGCACCCTGCTAGTTTCCGCAAGCGCGCTAATGGCAAATCGATCAGGCTGGACGTGGCGCAGTTCCTTGGCGATTTGCCATCGAAAACGTGGGCGGAGCCACGAGCTCGTCAGAATGGGGCGGGACGGGCTACGAGCAGGCGTACTGGGCTAACGAAAATTTTTTCGCCGTTTTTTTTTACCCTGTCCCCTCCGGCATCTGCTAGCTTAGTGTTTCACACTAAAAATTTAAAAAGGAGATCTATCGCGAACACTGCCTTTAAGAGCTGAAATAGGCCTCGGCTGATAACTGAGCTAAGTATGGGGCGTCAGCTTGTGCACTACAATTGGGACGTCGCGACGCATCCGCGCGCGCCCGAGGAAAAAGGACCATCCTTATCAAATCTCTGTTCATACGGTCAGCGCAGATCGCATTGATACTTTGCGTTCCCTGTTGCGCGATAGCGCAAGCTCGGTGCCCGCATACTGTAACATTTGGCACCTAGTTTACACTAACCGTCGATGGGGACCGCCATGTATTAGCACGATCCGTGCAGACTGTACACTCGTTGCTCCATACCTCGGTGAATTTAAGAGACTCGTTTTAGTTTTTGAATGTTACCTTCCCGCCCTTGTTACCACGGACCGTAGCCGTTAGACCCTGAAGCCAGCTTCCAAAATTATCGATTCTTTCACTTTTATTCAAAGATTTCCCCAAGTCGCAAATAATTCATAGTGAACCATTTTCATTCCTTTCTGCTTAAGCTATTCTTTTTTCGCATTCCGATTTCATAAATATGCCCAAAAACAAGTAATGGAGCGGTTGCGGGAACGCAAAAGTCAATTAGGCGGTCACGTCTTCATGTACCGTCAGAATCGCTCAATGGAAGGGTAAATAATTTTTTAAATCGATTGAAAAAGTCGCTTTTTTATTCGAAAAGTCGATCATTCAAAAAAGTGTGATTTTCGACTCATTCGCAAAAGTCCATCATTCGAAAAGTGGAAATTCCGACTGAATCGAAAAGTCGATCATTCGAAAAAGTCTAATTTTCGACTTATTCGAAAAGTCGATCGTTCGAAAAAAAATTTCAATTTGCCCAAGTATAGTACTTACTAGGGAACCTCCCATGGCCGTCCCCACAATTTACAGTGGGGTCCGTGGCTTGTTTCCTCAGGGCCGGTATGGTAAGCTGATCAGCTGCGCTCCTCTCTCGGCCTGAATCGATTAGCGCGCCAGCCGCGGGTAAGATTTGAATGTTTTTTTTCTTGAGGAAACAAGCCACGGACCTAACCATAAAAGATTATGAATGTTTTTTAGTCAATTCTGCTCCGATGTCTCCGAATCTGACATCGGATTTTGCTGTGGACACCTCTGAATGAAGGTATAAGCGTTTTTGAAGCTTCGTGAAAAGCCAATTTTCAGGGTGCTTAAAAAAATTTCGGATTCGGCTCCAAACTTTCAACTGGGGGTTATTCAGGGCGCTGAATGCGGATCTGGGGTCAGTTTGTCGCTAGACTTATGCTCTGCCAGCGCGTAGCTAGATGCCTCACACGGAAACCGGAGATGCCCAGGATTTCGGAGGCATCTAGTCTAATTTTGACACGAGAATTTACGCAATTTACGGAAAGTTTAGCCTCAATTGGTGAAAATTTAGATACAGCGCCTGCATAATCTACGTGAATTCTCGCTCTAGCCCTCGATCGATCGACCCAATAAGTCCCGACCCGGACTAGAAAGGCCATCCTCTCTGCGATCGACCGCAACGCCGTTTGTTCCCCACGGTATGCACCTTCCTAGCGGCCTAAAATATCCTCGGCAAGGTCTTAAAGAGAGCACACGGGGTCACCCTCCACGAAAAGCTACAGTTTCTCAAGTTAGCGTTTTTGAATTGACTGGGTCAACACTGTTCGAACGGCATCCCAGCGTTCCGCTTAGCCAGCGCGGGTTTAAGATTGCATTACAACATAGGCAGTCGCTAAATCCATACATTCTCGCTTCAAAATTATAGCGAGAATATACGGGTTTAGCGACAGATAGATCAATGTATCTAATTTAGCCTTCGTTTTTACATAGAATACGCGCAGAATTTGCACCCTTGTAGCCTCGACAGAAGAATGTGCGGGTTTTAGCTATCGTAGCCAAAATTCTCGCTACATGGAATTGGGCGGCGTTTCAGGCCGCGCCCTTGGAGGCATCTTGCTACGCGTTGGTAGAGTAGGTACTTCAGGTTATGGTAGGCATGAGGACTTTTAACTGGCTTTACCTACCTTAAGAATTCGAAAATCAAAAAATGGACCTCAATTTCGTGTCCGGCGTAAAAATAACACCCACAGAGAAATTTCGAGCCAAATCTGAGATTGACCAAGCTACCGTATACCCACCGTAGCCTACCGTAATCTATGAAAACCGATAAACGGATCGCACACTTGTGTTTAGCACTGCAAATAACCCCCAGAGCAACAATTTGAGCCATATCTTTCGTAGCACTCCTGAAATCGGCAAACGTCGCGATTTGCCATCAAATTTTCCCTCCGATGGGAAACTTTGAACGAATCAAATCGAAAAGCTCCGGAAATCGTCAAATGAACCCCAGATTCGTGATCAGCGCCCCAAATAACCCACCTGGAAGGATTTTGAGTGAAATCTGCAACATTTTTTTTACGCTTCAGAGGTATAAATTAGCGCCCAACCAAAAATGCGCACAAGTTCAAAACGCTATCAGTGTGTGCAAAGTTTGGAAAATGTGCCTTCTCCCCAAATTTTCTCAGTGGGGTAGCTTTGGGCACTGAACAAAAGCATGAGGTCCGCTTCCGGATTTCGCAAACCCTAATGCGAGTTTTTCAGAGAAAAAAAAGGTGGGGAATACGATTTTCGACAGGCTATAACTTTTTTCGCAGATGTCCGTAGCCAAATCCGAGTTCACATTCGAAGAGGGCGTGCCAGAGTTGACTAGAAAACATTTATCAGCTTTCTGATCTGGGGGTACACCATGCGAGGTTCCCTTGTTAGACCCTCAACAATCAACACAGTTTGTGCAACAGGCAAAAAATCGATATTATTTATTGGTATTAATCGTTAACGTTTGATGAGTAAAATTCCCAAATCAAGAGATCCATACCCATCAATAATTACCACTCCTCGTCGCATTTTGTGCAATAAGCGAGAAAATCGATAATATTGATTATCGATCGATGAAGTGTCATGATTACCAAATCTGACATATTCAGTACTTACCCCTAATGACCTATGTTAATTGGCTGCAGATCCACCCACATCCCCTGCTCTCCACAGCCGTAACATGCCCCAGCAGTTTTCGCGCTCTACGGCTAATTTAGTATGTAAACCCACGAATTTGAGGTACCCTCCATAGTTAAGGTTTCAAGTTCAAATTGAGATAGGAGCGACCTGCATCCATTTTCAGCCTCCTGTCCAAAAATGAGCTTCCTAGCTCAATTTTAGGTGTACCCACAAGTTGGTGAAGGCCAACTGAAAAAAGGAGATTAACACCAAAATCTAGCGGTTTTTTTTTGAGTTTTCTCGAAAACCAGCACACCATTCCTATCCATTTTCAGGGGAATATACCAACTTTTTGCGCTCTTTTCAATGAAATTTGGTGCTATTTCCTAGGTTCACTCTTTGCTTAGATTTCGAAAAAGCGGTTCCGCGCGTGGCCAGTTCAAAACCGAATCCGGTGCGCGTTTCGAGCGCACCACAATTAAAAAAGCCGTCGGTGAGGATCTGAAGATTGACGTTAAATCGACCTTCAATACGCAACGCGGCAGCATGCGGTGCCCGTACATACTTGCGTACACCTGGCACAGCCTGGACTCCCTACTGGGGGATGAGATGTGCACTGCTTTGGAGTGGCAGCCATGGCTATGTGCACATATTCTGAGTAATTTCGGAAACTGCCAGTGTGGATTTTTCAGGAGCGAATGCCTCATAGTAATTTGATATACATAGTTTGAAAACTTATTGACTGAAACTACAGCTTATCGAATAAGAGCTGCAAACAGTGAGCAGTGACAGAACATGAGAATGAGCTAACTCATAGCTTTTAGTCTCTTCCGTTTCCGAATTTCCGTTTCCGTGGTTTTTTGACCGATTTTCCTCCGTTTGCGTTTCCTAAAATGTTGAAAAGGTTTCTGCACAGTCCTGGGCGTGACCTATAAATTTTTGCAACTGGCATTTAGTCTGCGAGCTGAGGGCTGTGCGAGAACATAGAACATCAGGATCAACTCAGGTGAAAAAGTTTTTCGAGAATCCGGCGAGAAGTTGTCTAGAATTCGTACGAATTCAGGACAACTTCTCACCCGATTCTCGACAACTCCTCGACTGATTCTCGACAACTTTTCGCCGGATTCTCGACAATTCCTCTGTTGATTCTCGACAACTTTTGACCGGATTCTGGACAACTGCTCGGCCGATTCTCGACAATTTTTCGCCGGATTCTCCACAAGTTTTCGCTCTATTCTCAACAACTTATCGCCTGATGTGTCCGCACAAGGGAAAAAGAATTTTATCATCTTATTTCACTTTTTTTATGTAATAATTTCATTTATTCATCTATAATAATCCACTCACTTTCACATTTTTATGCATTATTCACAACGAAATTTTCAATTCATAATATTTTATTGACAAGGGCACCTTTTCCTAGTTCATAAACAGGCACCATCCATTTCCGGCTATTCGGGGCAGAAATATAATTACAATATATTCACAATCAAATCTCGATTCTTTGAGAACAGCCAATGACGATGGCGACCGAAAACCAATTCCTCTCTCACACAGGCCTCCGTCTTTTTCGCTATCCTGAACGCGCACAAATAAAGGAAACTGCTACTGAATTACTTCACTTCATAAATTGCTCCAGCCGATTCGCAGCTGGTTGGGCTTGATTCTGCTTGGACTTGTGATCATCCACACTCTTAAATTTAGGTACGAAAACTTTCGGAATGGACGCTCTACGACTTCCTTTTGCGTATTTGGAGGAAGACAGCTTAGCTTCCCATCTTCCACTCAATAAATTGTCAAAGCTGAATACCTTTGCCTTCTTACAATCCTCTTGCAGTTGCTTTTTGAACAACGACGCGAAGGCGAAGGATCGTTCCCTGGACTTCAGCTCCGCGAACATTGCCTTGATGCTCTCGTAAAAAACCTTCCTTCTGTACTCACTGACAAGATGATTCAGTTGCGCAATCAAGCAGTTATTTTGTGGAAAACATACAAGTACTCGCAAAGGTATTTGCGTAGTAGCACTCTGCCGTCACTCTCCAGGTGAAACGTCTCCTTGACGCCACAGCATATAACAAATCCACTTATCAACGCATCTTAAATTGAGCGGTTTTACTTTTCCCTCAAAAAGCATCCATACCTATTCAAAAGAAAACGAATGCGCTAAAGGCGTTGGGTTCTCATCGGAGATGTTATAGTAGGCGAGAGGGGAACAATAGGCGGAGGCTGTTAAACAACGAGCCTCGACGCCCGACCACAACTGGAAAAAGGTCTTTGAAATTCCAAAATTTTTTCTCCCGCAAGCCGGCATAGTGGGGCATGTGAGGTACGAGTAGCCAATTGTGGGCTGATTTTATACAGGTTGCGTACGACTCGTCAAAGGTATCGGGCCAGCAAAGCCGTTATGGAAGTTACCTGCGAGGGTGCCTGTTAATACTCTAGGATGTGCTGACTGGGTTCGCCAACACAAGGCTCGGGTCACACCTATCCACGCAGCGAAAAAGGATTCTCCTTTTTCTTCTTATCGGCCACATCAGAGCTTCTTCTCATAGGCTTAGAAAGGCTGCCACATCGCACGGGTCGTTCTACATATCCATAGCTGTTAGAGAGGTCGGCCTTGCCGGACATCAAAATAAATGAAATGAATCGTGTCCTGGGTTATGGCAGTCGGGACATTCGTCAGGGATCGACGAATCGATCTTATGGACGAAGGCCTTGAGGTGGAGGAGTGTTAACAGCGTAGACCCGCCAGGATGACGCGTGTACGTCTGGGTAGGTCCATTTCGCTGCCATCGATCAATGTGGGGGCACGTCACCAAGATTAGGATTTGGAGGAGCACTGGAGAGGTATTCAGTCACAAAGCTGGTGTACTCCATTTGCAGCAGTCTGACGCGATTGAGCTCCGACGTCGCCAAACGTTGACGATCCGAGACAGAGACTGCGGCATGAAGCGGCGTGCGAATGTGTCGGTAATGGGGAACAGATGACAGCAGGGGAGATCAGGGTGTGTGGCATTCCTGACTATACCAACACGGAGCTGTTGCGGCTGGAGTTGACAATGCTGCTTTACAGCAAGCAGCGAACACTCTCGATGTAGGTGAGATGCAGGTGTGAATCTTGCGCATCCAGTGACCACGCGTAGAGCAGAGTTCTGTGCACGCTGAAGCTTGCTCTAAGAGGCTTCCGACAAGTGTCTTGACCACATTGGGGCTTCATATTCAAGAACAGGCTTTATCATAGCCTTGTAAGTGGTTCGCAAGATTCCCTTTGAGCTACACCATGTAGTGCTTGCTAGAGATCGGAGAACGTTGTTACGTGTGTTGGCAGCAGCAGCTCGAATATGTGTGTTTTCGTTAAAACGCAGTGACGGGTCCAAGAATACACCGAGTAGACGAGGGTGATTATATAAGGGCAGCAGATTTCCTTCCCAAAGAACCTTGGGATGCAGCTTATGTTCAACAGTCGCCGTAGTGCACAAAGTAACGCTGGACTTGGATGGGAGACCTTTAGCTGCTTCGATTCCAGGAACTTAGCCAGACTGACGAGGTATTTATTCATCTCAGAAGTGGCTCGATCGATGACAGGGTCAGTGCAAATAATAGTGATGTCATCCGCATATAGACATAGATGGGTGTTAGGTGACGGCTTTGGTATATCAGACAGATACAGCGAGAATAGGCTGAGAGATAAGACTCCACCTTGAGGGACGCCAGCCTTCAGAGGAACAGAATTTGACAAGTGTCCATCAAATTTCACACGAATGGAACGATTTTGACAAAGTTGTCAGTCCATCTTTTGCACCCGTTAGGAATAGTAGTCCATCTTTTGCACCCGTTAGGAATAGTAGAGTCCAGGATCTATTTAGACAGCAACGGGATACTGACATTATCAAAGGCAGCGGTTGAGTCAACTGCCACGACTAGACTTCTGCCTGCTGGAGGTTTCATGTTGAAGCCAGCAATTATGTGTTCTGTGATTGAATTGAGTGCCGTGATGGTGGAATGAGCCTTCTTGAAGCCGTGTTGATGCATGTTATGTCGTAGTGCTTCTTGGAGATGCGGGTTTATGAATTTCTCCGCTAACTTAGCAATAGGGGACAAAAGGGAAATGGGACGATGCGAACTTGCCTTATCTTCTGGTTTACCGGGCTTGAGGATTGGTAGTACGATTGCTTGCTTCCACCTAGCAGGAATCACTCCAGTGGTGACTAACGAGTAGACGAGATCGCTGAGTAGTTCAAGGAACTGTTCCGGCAAGTGTTTTAGATGGACGGTTGACACGACGTCAGGTCCCTCAGCTCTCGAATTTTTCATAGACTCCATGAGGGAAGACACAGCAGAGGCAGTAATTGTAGGTATAGTTGAGTCCGTGGCCCGTTTCCTCACGAAAAAACCTTTAAATTCAAACAGCGGCTGGCGCGGCCGTTTAATTCTCAGAGATTGAGATTTAAATTGACACGCCAGCCGCGGTTTGAATTTATACGTTTTTTTTTTCTTGAGGAAACAGGCCACGGAGCTAACCATACATTATGACGACTGAGCTTCCTTATAGACCAAACAGTGCGCCTGTTAGAACGACCACGACGCGACGACGCAGAGGCAAAAAGTTTCCCGAGTCGACATGCAGCCTTAAAGCCGGACTCGAATTTACCCGAGGAGAACTCAATCGTGTTCCGATTTGCTGCCAGTCTCTTCCCAGACAACCGCTTAAGAATGCTCCAGGTCTTCTTTGCATCAGTGGAGAAATTCAAGGATTCAGTGAACACCATCCATCGCGTCCGCTTGTATTTATTAAGCCGTTTGGTAATATCATCAGACAGTTGTTAAATACAGGAATCTGCAGGATTAGCTCGGCGCTTCTCGTCCCGTAATTCGATCAGCTCCAGGGCATCATTGGGAACGCTAGGATGAAACGTTCTCACGCACCCTGCAGGAATTGCGATTCTGGAGGCATTGCATATGGCATCAACGATGAGCTTGTCCTTCTCATGAATAGAGCCGGTAGGCGGATAGTAGGCTACCCGACCGAGTAACTTCTCCTTAAACTGGACCCAGTTAGCCTTGAGATAGTTGGTATACAGTTCACTGCGCGAACCAGAGAAAGGTGCAAGATGACTATTGAGAGACAAATCCATATGGGTACATGATCGCTGGCCATAACTACAGCAGTAGACCAGTTACAGGATACAGCAAGAGAAGATGAGACAAATGTGACATCCGGTGAGGACGGCCTGCCCGTGGACGGAAGGCGAATAGGAGCGTCCTCATTAATGGCAACAAGGTCATTGTCCTCCGCGAAAAGCTCTAGTACCTCACCTCTGTCATCGGGAGCTAGAGAGGAGAACTAGGATGTAGAGTGAGCATCAAAATCGTCAGCCATTACAACAGAAGATGTTGGAAGGACAGAGTGCACAGAATGTAAAAATGAAATGGGGTCAAACGAATTAGGACATGAGGAGGAAGTGGGAATATAAATATTAACAATATCCATGGGGCAACTTTGAAATACAACATGAACAGCTATACATTCTACAACATTGTCATTAGGCAGAGCTATAAGATGAGAAGGTATAGAAGATTTTACAAACGTAGAAACGCCTCCACCGTGAGATGTGCGAGGGAGGTGGTAGGACGGATAACTGGGGAGGCGGGGTGGGGAGGATGTTGGGCTAAGTTTTGTCTCCTAAAGGAGGATGACATCTGGATGAAAGCTTTCAAGGTACAATGTGAGTTCAGCAAGTTTGGTGCGCAGGCCATTGATATCAAATTGGAAAATGTCTAGAGTATGAAGAGGAACACTAGGGGGAGAGTTAGAGCAAGATATACAACAATAAGCATCAGTGTAGTTATTATAGATGGTTAACCCCGAACATTTAAATGTACCCAGCCGAGGCAACCACCGCACTGAACGACTGCATGTTGAGCACATAATCCACAGTGAAGACAGGGATAACGTAGAGTCTTGCTTCTCGGTCCCGGGTTCCACTCAATGCCAGCTCGTAACAGTAGAATACGAAGGAGTTCAGCAGCCAGCCACTTGCACTCCCATACAGAAAAAAACAATCAATATGAAATAATTTACTTTATTTTATTCACAAAACATCAAATTTCGCTCATTTCTTATTGATAGCACTCATGACCCACCTGAGAAGCCACATGAATTTTTGAGCCGAAGGGAGGGGGTGGCAAACTTTTCGTGCGGCAGAGGGGGGGGGGGTGCATCCCTCGTCGAACTATCACAGCGTCATGCCTTACCCTGTTCTCGACACATTCTCAACACATTCTTGTTTTAGAGAAAAGTTTTCCAGAACTCTCTCCGAATTCTCAACAACTGATAAGTTCTCCTGGATTCTCGACAACTTTTCCAGAATTCTGGACAACTTCTCCAGAATTCCCGACAACTTCCCCATCTACCAGAATTCTCGACAACTCGCCACTTTCTGAACAGCTTCTCGATTCTCCAGCAAGTCCCGACAATTTCTCGGCCTATTCTGGACAACTATGTAGTTTAACCTGAGAAGCAAGAGCCACTACCCTCACCTGAATCAGGGTACGAGCTGTCGTTGTATTGGAACTTAGTAATTTGTTTGAGGGACAATTCTTCTACGAAAAAAAGGATGGTCTACGGTTGGTACCGCTAACAAGTATAACGTGGCCAGAAACAGAAGAAATTTTCGGGTTCTTAGTCCCCTTCATATGGGTGACACTGAACGATTTCCTCATTCTTCATTCAAAGCAATACCCACATACATACAAACGACGTTCAGAGGATGTTTAGAGGCAAACAAAAAAAAATTCAGAAAGCATACACATGTGTTTCTTCCGTTCTATTTGAGACATCGCATTTGCAGGCGTGTGATTAAACTATGCACTGCCGTTCTCGGAGCCAAATTCCGGTGGACAACGGCTGTTGCATTACGAAACAGGGTAATATTTGTGCTGGGATTACCTGGTCCCGGCACGATTCACCTTTCTCCCAGCACGACTATCATCTTGTTGCATGATGCTAAACGGTAATCCGCAGTCGCGGATCGGAATTGGCTCCGAGAGCGACAGTATGAGAAGAAAAACAGGCCGAAAATGAACAAAAACTTTGAACTATAAATCAGGTGAAACGAATTTTTAGAAAACTTCCTGTGCTTGTTGAAATGTAGGGATCCCTTAATCAAGACTAGACTGATGACGTCATCATCTGGTTAGCATCGATTCTACACCCCATACCCTTCATAGCGGTCACCACGATGACGTCATCCTTGATTTTTGGAGCATGGTAGTATAGCCATATAGCCACCATGTCGCTGTGACCGCTATGAAGCATACGGGACGTGGAATCAATGCTAACAAGATGATTGACCCCGCCCCTTTTTTCGTTTCGAGCCAGAGCGGTTCAACGGTCCAACCTCATTGTGGACGCGCTCGAATCGAAGTGGTGCCTGAGTTACTGATCGATAATGTCGATTTTTCACATGAATGGGATTTCTTACGGTTGTGAGTCACAAGTTTCAAAAATTGTACTGATCCGAAAATACAGTTGACCGCAATGTTAGAAGGATATGGTGCGGTTGCGGACTCGCACTAAAACTATGGTAGAATCTGGAACTTTGCCAGATTTCGTCATCGATCGGCGCCACAGCTGATATTCTCGTGAGCAGAAAGACGACTGTTGGCGCCGATCGATGACGAAATCTGGCAAAAAACCAGATTCTACCGTAGCTCTAGTGCGAGTCCGCAACCGCACCATGTCCTTCTAACATTGCGGTCAACTGTATCATCTATTGGAAGTTTCACCTCTCCAAAATGGTCGTCGTTGAGAAAAAATCAATTCAGAAGGGAATATGAAATGAAAAAGATTGTAAAATTCATGAAAATTCGGCTTCCCGGTACAAGTAGTGATATGGCAATGTCATACTTACGAGAAATCGGAGGTCAAATAAGTCAAAAAATGACTTGATAATTTTTTGGAAAATGATTTAGCGCAGTGCAGATTAACCTAAAGTAATGAAAAGCTAGGAAATGAAGTGAAATAACAAAAAGTACGATTTGGCGGTCAATCATAGACCAACTATGAAAAAGTAGTCACAGACGAGGGATCGGATTCCACAAGCTTCCACATTAAACTTATCAAAGCAAAATCAATCGCGCTACGATAACAGTAATTCAGTTTTTGAAGCTCTGAAATGGCAATCATCTTAGGTCAAGCTAGGTAAATGCAATGCTTCGATACATATCGGGCTTGAATTCGCTTTCATAAGCTTAACGGAGCAGCTTGTAAAATCCGATCCCTCGTCTGTCACTAATTATCAATAGCTGGTCTATGATTGAACGCCAAATCTTGGTTTTAGTCATTAAACTTCATTTCCCGAACTTTTTTATTACTTCAGGTTATTCTGAGCCAAATCATTATCTAAAAAAAAATCAAGTCAATTTGACTTTTTTTTACTTCGAATTTCTAGTAAATATGACATTTCCAAATCTTTTTTTTACCCTGAGGTTAATTTTTCATAACCCTTCCCTTCACTTCAACAGCTCACTCCGATTGAGACACCATTTCAGGGGAAGCTAAAAAAAGTACGGAGAATCGTTTTCGTTTCTTAATGTGCATTTTCTCCTCGTTGTCCACACTTCGCATTCTTTCTAGATCACACAGCACATAAGGTTAACGTTTTTGATATAGTCTGACGCATGGGCCATGCGGCTGGCCGTGCGGGGTTGGCGGCCTCATTGGAGAAAGGGGTTTCGATTCGCACGGAGTGATCTACCGTCGCAGTCCCGTCGATTCATCACACTAAAATTATAATGTGAATTTGTTGATTTGTCATCACCGCATTACTTACTTATAAATCCTTCCAATGAGGTGAGTTTTAACACCTGGATGAAATGCCATGTGAAACGAATCGGAAATTTCATATATCAAAGATATGCAAACCTGCACTTTCAGTGTTCTCCTGTTTTTCTGCTAACTAATAGAATATGTAGAAGGACTTATATGGACGTTGTCACCTAGTACCATTCATTTCATGCATACTGTACACTAATTTTTGAATTCCTATTCAGAGATACCAATTCCTTTTCGCTGAAGGTAACCTTTTTCCACCGATTGGGATTTCTTCTATGGGAAATTGCGAGTAGTAGTAATCTTATACGAAGAACGAGTATTAAGTACATTATTGTCAAGGAACAGCTGCCAGTATTCTGCATCCAATTTCGTGTTATCCATACTTGATTTAGCCACCGATGTTTACGGCCACCCAGCCACTATCGATCGCCGAGTAATGGTGTGGTCTTTACGAACGCACACACAGCGGTCAGGAGCAACAGTGGCCTGAAATGGCCAAAAATGCTGAATCTCGTCTGCTGCAAGAAACAACCATGAGAAAACCGGAAGTGGAGGTGAGTTTCTAGATTGTTACACATCCTTTCGTTCATGTGACATTCATCCATTCACTGCTTCCACACGATCAATAGCTGTGTTGAATACAAAAACAAGGCTAATCCTAGCAATCCTGAATGTTACACAAACCTCATACAATCCTCTCCTATTAGATTTATTACTCACTGTCTTCACTAAGTAACAAATACTTTTGTGCATTTAATTAAGTTCAGATGCATAGCATAACTTCCGTTCATTTCGCTTCCTGTTCTTCATCCCCTGCAAACTCGTTCACGTTACCAATCGAATTTCCAGTGGGGTACGTACCCTCGCTGATCGTGCTTCGCTAACCCCCTGCTGCGCACCCTGTTAATCTTTAGGTCACCCATCTATGAAATCCTATATTCCTGACCTCTTTCATCCTTTTATTTCCCGACCTTAATTTTGCTAACACCAATTTTTGCTGTGATTCTGTCTTCATTCTTTTTTTAAGCAAACATTGATTGTTTTTGTATTTTAGAAGATGAAACCCCCTGTTTCTGCATGGATCACAGGTTTCGCCACTATAGTGGCTCTAGTCGCTTGTCTAGCGTTCAGCGTGTTCTTTCAAAGAGCACTCAGTGGATTTTCCAAACAGGTGACAGATTCACATCTTCAATGATTTTTTGTGCTGGTAGTTTTTGGACACTCCTTGCCTATGCGATGTTTACATGGCCCAGTGCGAAATTTTCATTTGATTTTATTTACTTGAGGACATTCGCAATCAGTATATGTACAAGTTAGCAACCGACGAAGGTAACAGTAAAAGTATGCGTGAAGCATCGTACGCGCTGAAAACCATTCACCGTTCCTGGGTTTGAATAATTGACTGGGCCCACCTAAGAAAGTAGGGAGAGCTTCATGGGTTATCAACGCTTCGTCGTGAAGATATATGAGGTCGAATATCTCAAATTCCGTCAAAGGAGGCCGGCACTCCGACAGTCATCTGGCACAATTTTCTGCCAGCCATCGTATAGGTAACTGATCAACAACTGATATAGTAAAACGGAAGGGAAGTCGATGAAATATATCATACGACTACGTGAAGAATTTCTTTTCTGCACATATCAGTTAACCTTTCCTTTCCTACAAATCACCTGGAAGAAAGGTGAACTTTATTTAATCGAGAGATCATAGGTCAACACAGCGATTCCTGGCGATCGACTCTTTCTTTCTAAGCAATCGATTGAGATGATTTCGGTCCGAAAAAGTGGTTTTCAGTGATTTGTCCTCGGTTTTATTAACGTAGGTGCTGTACTAGAGCTCCCATTATGTATTGAAAACTCCAAAAAGGAATCTATGGTGAACGTAGCTTTCAAAGGCACAGTCCAAGCTCGGCTAATTTTTGATATTTTGGTCCGGCCGCTGTGCTTACCAATTGAAGGTGTGTTCCGGTGCTCTTTAGGTAAAATAATGTACGTAAAATGGAAGTGCTCAATGACCAAAAAATCATTTCCGTGTTCGCGTTTTCCTGCATTTTTCACACATTTGTTTTATTTCGGTATTTTGGAGATTAATACGGAACAAAAATCCGAGAAAAACGAACTATGTTGTGACGAATTTGAAAGTTTCAGGTTTTCCGGTTTTCGTTTCCCGTTTCCATTCTACGTTTTCCGCCGTCCGGTCCATTTCAATATTTTCGTTTCGGGCTTTCGTTTAAAAATCGTTTTCCTTACATCCGTGCTCATGACCTTGATATGCTCTGATACAAAAATGTACTAACATTTAGTGGGAAGAGCTCTCTGCAATCATGTAAAATCAATGTTGGGGTTTTCGTAACTAAAACGCAAACAGTGAGGAGGTGAGAAAAAGGATGTGCTAAATTTTCTGTTTTCTTGCCATTCTGGCCTTCTGCTTCCTGTTTGCTATTGTCTTAGAAATCATTTAAAATTAGAAAAATAATGATTAATGTATCCGTAATTATGAGTCTCACTAGCTTGCGGATGTTTATCACGTTCGCTAAAAAAAGCCTGTGTGAACTTCTAAAGATGCCGGGTAACAGATGTTGAGAAGTACTTCATGAGGACGAGTTAACTGACAATTACCATTGATCCTTTTTTACAGTCTTTCTACTGATACGTCAGAACAAACTCGTAGCAAAAAAAACCAATATGGCAAAATGTCTTGCAAAAAGTTTTGATGTCGACTACAACAACTTCTTGATTGGGCTACTTTTTTTTTACATTCTCCTTGTATATGTAGTTGATTTTGTTGAGGGAAATCACTCTGGTACTGAACCCCCGTTTAGAGAAGCGCTCTAAAAATGCTAGAATTTCGCTTACATATGTACATAAGTTCTTCTAATCCTTCTGTCTTGCGTGCTAGGCAAACCACATCGTGATGTGAGAGGAATGTTCTCACCACGAATTTAATCTTCAGATAAAAACTACCTCGTTGTTGACTAGTTTTCTTTATTTTCTTTGGGTCTTCCTAAGTTTACACTGTGAATGAATGTTTGAGTTTTAGAAAAGGGCGAAATGATTTGAGGGAAAGGTGGAAAGGGATATTTTTGTGGCCGCTGGTGACTAGAAATTCGTTTTCATATTGTGTTGCGCGCGAAGCGATAAAGAATATTTCGTTTCTGTATCTGTTAGAGCTTTTACTATAAACTCATGTTTTAAACGTAAGACCACTATGAAAACTCACTTCTAAATATTTCGACCTCTCCTCGAACACTACCGTTATTCCAGGGGCAGAAAACCAACAGGGCGAAGCTACTGTGCATAGCGTTGTTGAGATAGGTACATTAGTAAACTACTACCGCCTGCATTACAACGCTTTCTCCGTTGGAAGCGACCAAAACGAAACCGAAAGACCGTATTCTAGCAATTACTCAGTTTTTTTTGTACAAAAGAGACGTGGTTTCGCAACAATGCGGACGGGGCTCTACGTCATAATGATTCGCTCAAATGCGGTGCTTTTAGCTGGTTTCTCAACGTTTCTAAAGGCGTAAGTAATCTGGTACAGGCCGTGCGACTCGTAACGTCGCAATGTCGAACATTTATTGAGCCTGCTTGCTGATTTCAATGTGAAATATACGTACCCTTAAGAGTGTCAGCGAGAATTAAGAACTGCTCTGCCGATTGGGGGATAGTAATGTCGTACGAATCCGTGTCTAGCGTGCAGTACCGCGTTCTGCAGTGCGCCATGTAAGATCCGCTCCGAGGCTGAGTTTATACATACTGTCGTTCTCTGGGCCTAGTTCCGGTCTGCA
Organism: Aplectana chamaeleonis; assembly: GCA_029168955.1. NCBI lineage: Eukaryota > Metazoa > Nematoda > Chromadorea > Rhabditida > Cosmocercidae > Aplectana > Aplectana chamaeleonis. The sequence continues at coordinate 1,874,622 of JAPDOI010000019.1, read as the reverse complement.
TCTGCGGACTACGGCTATTACATACATCATGCGACACGTGTTATCGTGCTAGAATCACTTGGTCCCGGCACGATTCACCCTTTTCCCAGCACGATTAGCACGTGCCGCATGATGCAGCAGCCGCAGTTTGGACCGGAAATTGGCTCGGAGAACGAAAGTACAAATCCTCTGTCCCGGAGCCAAATTTTCTTTGTTTTTTTTCGCGGGCGTGTGCGGAGCGAGGGGAGAGACAGCGAGAACGTGTGGGAAGAAGGAGGCGCAGCATACGCTTGCACTGGCACTCGTTCAAAGGAAAAAATTGCCTTCCGAAATAGAGGATATGTAACTACAGTCTGTGTCAAAACCAACATCCGTTATTCATCGCGCGCACGCTGCCCCTCCGTCTCCCTTGCACTCCTCGCTCCCCACACGCACGCGAAGGAACCATACGAACTTTGTTTTGGCACGAATTAAACTTTCTTTTGGTTCAAGTCTTCCCAGTGCTCATTTTCTCTGGAATAATTCAAATGTTATAGATGGCAATTTCAGGTCAACGCCTTTGTCGCTGTCGGTGATTTCAGCTCAATTCTGTTGCAGTCTATCGTCTTCATTATTTCGGCCACAGTCATTCTTTATCTATTGTTTATTTATCTTGCGTCTGGTGAGAATTTATTTGCTCTTGCGTTTGCGAATGCATACAAAACACGAAGCTCCCATGCTACAATGCCGATGACTCTTGTTAAATCTGGAAGAAAATTCAAAGAAAAACGTTTGCCGCTCTATAATTCTACTCAGTGGCGTCCCCAGTGAATTTTGAGAAGGAAATTGATCGTGTCCGAAATTGTGTCCGCTTCTTCCCACAGAGAAAAAGGCAGGTATGTCTACAAGAGCCAGCAGGCCCCTTAGAGTAGTAATTCTCTTAGCACTTTCATGCTTTTAGCATTCCAGAAGATCACGTTTAATACCGCTTCTTACACTAGCACTCCACAACCCAATCGATTGAAACTAGCTTGATTGATTGATTGATTTATTACGATGCTTAAAGGCATCGTACGCGCTGAAAACCATGTTTCGTTTTTGAGCGTTTTTGAGTTGTTAGCTCCCTATAGTGACTAAAGGTAGCGAAAAGCCCGCTCAAAAACGTTAACTTTTAAAGAAAAAACCTTTTAAAAAAACTTCTGAAAATCATTTGAAATTCGCGCCGGCATCGACTCGGGATAGTTACGGCAAGGAACAGTTCTACAATTCGTCCATTGGCGCAGCGTTGGAAGCAATCGCTCGTTGTGTGACGAGAAATTTCCAGTAGATAATGCCGTTTTCGTCCGACGGTGCGTCAGCGTACAGTGGCATGCCCTGTACTTAGCGACACGACGTTCTGCTCAAATATTGCGAAAGTGCCAAATGACTGACGGAAGGGCCGGCCCCTTTTGACGGAATTCCTTACTTTCCACTTCCTCTGCTCACAATGGTACGTTTTTGAGCAGCCAAGCTCGTTGTAAGTTCTCACAGGGGCCCGAGGAAGGGATTGAGCATAAAAAATGGAATGTGGATTTCAGCGCGTAAGATGCCTTTAAGACAATCGTATGAAAGCAAGAAAAACAATAATGAAATACATCACAAAACAAAGCATACAAGTTTCAACGAGTAAAAACAAGCTTTCCGGGAAAGTTAGTTCAGACGACTCAGGAAACTGTAAAGCCATTGATGGTAGGACTTCGGCGTAGTTTGGCTACCGTGTTCTGGCAATCGCTTCAGGACCCAAAGCCCGTTTCCCTCGAAATCGAAACCGCTTCGCAGCTTCATTGAGTTCAATCACGAGCGTTTCCGGTACGATTTCGCTCTGGAGCGTACTAGATCATCCATGTAGAGGTTGGATCACATCAGAACTTGTCAGCGCAGCGATTTTTTTCAAGCCTAATGTCCTCGAACTCTAGGCGTGATAGCTTAAAAAGGGGCACTCAAACTGAAAATCTCACGTTGTGTTCATTGCTGACTTCATAGGCCTCCCGGCTCTCCTGATTTTGCAATGGACGGAAAACCCGGGTTGGTGAGAACTTTGCGGAGTGTGGAAAACCACGGTGTATACACAGAAATCGCTCGTTGCAGATGCTTATGCAATGAACTACTTCGCTAATTCTCCATGTGTGGAGCCATAAATGGGATCCTGACAAACAAGAATGCCCATGATTTCTGTTTTCGCAAAGAAATTTTCCGAAGGATTTTTTTCTCAGTGCCTGCTCTACTAATAGTGCGCACGGAAAATTTTCCACCTAATCAACTAGAAGTATTCAAACAACGGAGCGTCACCATTTAGATGTGATTCACATGCCTCTGCCAAATCATTCTTCTGCCTCTACTGCCTGATTTCACTCATTCGGCTAAGAAAACCCTGGGCTCCGAATTACGGAAAATCAAGCGTTTGCGGGAAAGCAAGAAAATGCTTAATTCAAAAAAGATTATTTCATACTTAAAAATATTGAAAAGTCGTACCCAAATAAATCGAAGAGCAATTTAGTGGTGACCGCAGTTTGAAAAACTTGAAATAAATAAAGCTTCTCCAGGGAATATTGGAATAGTAAAGCTCTTCATTTAAGAAGTCTTCCAGCCCAGTTCAGAATGCTGTTCATATTCTCCGAGGAAAGTCTTCGAAACCCTCCTGCTTCAGTGGTTAAGGAGGGGTTAGGAAAGCTAATCGATATATAACGAAAAGCGGTGTGAAACGGCCAATCTAAAGGGCGGAGGGAAATCGGGCTTTGGGTCCTGAAGCGATTGCCGGATTACGGTAGCCAAAATACGCCGAAGTCCTACCATCAATGACTTTGAGGAAACTGCACTGTTAAGAAGCTTGGATTTAGCAAAGCTTAACATGTATTCTGAGCCTTTTCTACCTGGAACAGCATGTTCGTAAAGAATTTTATTCTTTTCGAGATTTTTAGTTGATTTGGCAGCCAATAGTGACGTTTTCCCTAAGAAAAAATCCGTCCACGACAAGTTCTCGACAGACCCGGGTGGCAGGGTGGGTGGCCGAGTGACGGCATTGATGAATCGATCGCTCAGCACACCCCGGTGCACACCCGGGTCTGCCGAGAACGCGTCGTGGACGTAAACTACGGTACTAGCCGGCCCATTAGAGGACTATTGGCGGACCGTTTTCTGTGCAATTAAAGATAAACAGAGTATAGTTGCGATTGCATTTTGGGAGCCAACGAATTTTTCCGCAACTAATCCGCTTCAAAGCCTGAATGAATAAATTATCACGATATGTGGAGGGAGGGGTGTAGTAGCTTCTCAGACATCGCAACGCCGTGCTGAACCTTGATTCGAATTGGAGTCTTCACATACCCTCGCTCTCTGAGCCAAATTCCGGTCCGCGATTGCGGAATACGACTGTTGCAACATTCGACACTCGATAATCGTGCAGGGAGAAAGGTGAATCGTGCCGGGACCAAGTGGTTCCAGCACGATCCTCGCGTGTCGCAGGATGCAATAGCCGCAGTCCGCAAATGCTGTCCGGCATTAGGCCCAGAGAACGATAGTATGGATGTCGGATTCTCAATGAAAGTTTCGATCGACTCGGTCATGGAGCGTACAACATACATATTTCTGGTGGGGGGTCACTGGATATCCGCACAGGTCTCATTCGATGCAAACGCCTGGCCTCCAGTCGACCAGGGTATGCGTTAAGTTTTTTGGTATTTTTTTACCAAGAGGTTTCTTTCGGTAAATTCAGTGATGCCCTATGTAGTTATACACTAGCGGAATGAAGATGTCCCGCGATGACATTGCCGCCGCTTGCTGCGTAAATCAGGGGCTCTTCTGCAATGCTGCGTCTCTGACATGTTTTACGCAATATTGCAGACTAAAAATTTCCGGGCGTTTCAATCGTTTTTTATCGACATTTTACTCTTCTATCACTTGTTTATTGCAGGAAGCCACTAATGATTTATTCCTCTTATCATAGCCGTGCTCGTTATGTCGTTTCGGTACTGTTTTAACACGTTTGAGTCTGAAAAATAATCAGCTGGTAGAACTCGGCAAATTTCCAGCAGGGAGGGTCCGGCAACGATACAATATACGGTGCCGCGGCATATATGGTTTCCGGGCATCTCGTCCCCACGGTGAATTCTCACCTCAGTCGTAGCTTGCCACATGTAGGAGTTTCCTCCCCTTTCAAGGCTTAGGTTTAGTATACCTGATCCATCAAAAACTAGGATTAACAAAGACCTATCATTTAGAGTTCAATTTTCGATTTCTGGGTCGAGGGTGAACGGCTATGGGGACGAGATGCTATAGAATCAGTTAAGGCGCATATAAGTGATAGTTGTCTTGCCATTTCCGCAGCGTCTCGCTGGTTTGTAACTAGCGCTCAAAAGTGGTGATCTTGGTAAAAATTTTCTACCCGGACTTAGCTTTGATCTGTAAAACACGGAATTCTTGTGAATCCTACGCGTGCTGGCGCGGAGCTGAGGCTAGAGACAGCAAGAGCGTTGGTATGTGTCCTCGTCGCTGCAGCAACAGATCTTGCCAGCTATTACTCATCGTGTCCGGACCAGTACCAGCACCATTGCAGGGTCGGCCGCGAGAACGCTTTGCATGCGCCCCTCGCTGTAACGGGTCGCTGAGGGGTGTTATAGTTTTGAGTGGCGTAAGCCCGATATGCTCCGTCTTCGTGCTGTCGCTTGGGCTCGATTACTTTCCAGAGAAGCTTATTTTTTGTTCTCTCGCAGACTTATTTAGTATTCCTAATCAGGTAGCGGCAACAAATGATCAATTATGTTAGTAATCACTCAATTAGCATTTTATGCGCCGCTTCTTCCATTTCTGGGCATAGTTCCAGGTCGTGCAGTGCACCTTGCATAATTTTTTCTCACATGAGCTTATTTTCTGTCTTGCCTAACTCGTTTTGACGTATATACAGTACCGTGCAAAAGTCTATTCGCGTGGCATTTCCGCGAAAAATGTTTTATATATATCTTGGCTCCCCTAAGCGAAACTTGATGAAACTTTAGTAGGTTATGGGGCATCACAACCTTTGCTTCACACATACACAATACTGGTTTTTGAGCGTGCAGTTTTTTGAAATATGGAGTTTATTTATCATTTTGTGGTATCATCTCAAATTAGGACTATTCCTTTAAAACATGGCTATTACAATTCCAAACCCGTAGCAGTCATTCGCCATTCGAAGGTCTTCGGAACCATTGTATAACCTTTTATTCTCCATCGAAAGTTTTTTATAATTAAATTCGAAAGAAAATCATGCGATATTGCTTTTTTTAAGTATCTCTCTTTGATGTTATCGGAAAAGAGCGAAAATCATGTTCCAGTTGTACTTTGTCAAAGCACATTAGCACATACTTTGGAATGGTTCTGGGGTGAATAATTTCATAGGGGTGAATTTTCAAAAATAATTCCAACCTGTTCAATTTTCGGTCTTCAGAAAATTCTGATAGAGACGATTTTCTCACAAAGCTATACAACGATTCCGAAGACCTTGGAATGTTGAATAACTGCTACGGGTTCGGAATTGTAATAGCCATGTTTTCAAGGAATATTCCTAATTTGAGTTAATTCCACAAAATGATAAATACATTCCATATTCAAAAAACTGCACGCTCGAAAACCAGTTTTGTGTATGTGTAAAGCAAGGGTCGTGATGCCCCATAACATACTAAAGTTTCATCAAGTTTCGCTAAGGACAAGCCAAGATATGTATAAAAACATTCATCGCGGAAATGCTACGCGAATAAACTTTAGCACGGTACTGTATGTGGAATGAAGAATAATATCGGAGAACTATTCCAAATTGGAACCTTTTTCTTTCAATCTAGAACGAATATCTTTGCATATTTGTGAATTATACACTTCCTAGAGACATTTTTTCATTAAAAAAACGTAACATACCATTTCTTTCAGGAAAATAACATAAAAAACAAAATCAGTATGCATTAATTGGTCTGCAGATGCGCGTATGCAGAAATGTAGGTACGCAAAAGCGCGTGGAAATTTATGCAGCGGCGATTACTCTGCCGCCGTGTCCGTCGCTGAAGTATACCAATGCCCTAACAATAAGAGAGCGGGTGGGGGGGGGGGATGCACCAGCGTTACGCCATGAGTGATGTGAATTTCGACTGTTTACAGAGGATAGGTAATAAGTGCAATGAACCAAACTGTAAAGTACCCTTGTATTTTAAACGAAAATCAGTCAATAAGAGATTGATTTTTTCAGAACAATCAGCATTTCAAGTTGATGGAACTCAAAGGCACCCATTGTTTTTGGATGTGACAAAGTTTCAGCATATGTCAAAACATTATCTGACTTATCCACCACTAGGCTACTACTCGTTGTGTTTAAAAAACGCCAGTATCTATGGAAAATCTCGTTTTTATTTATATTTATGTTTATATTTATTTTGCACTCATGATGCGCAATCGACAGGAAGTAACGAACAAAAAAATTTTAACAAAAAAATCGAGTTCCGACTCAACCAAAAACAACCTTACAATTGGAGAGAATCACAAAACATTCAGTAAACAAAGAATGAACGGACCCGAAGAGCCAGAGTTTCACGTGCTTGCCAAAAAGGAGAAAAAAGAAACGCAGCCACCACGACCAAATAGCAGATCAGTTTTTTTAACTGTTCAGTATCAGCAATTTCCTTCCCAGTGATATGTGGAAAAAAACTTTTCTAGATGCAATTGGTTTCACAAGAAGTATATAGGCTCAGAACAGAGAGGATACGATCAGCTTGGGCAACGCAACTAGCCGAAGCTATCTTGGGGCGGGCAATGGAGGTGCCTCTTTGATCTGGTACGAACCTCAGGCGTAAGGGGGGTAAGTGTTATGGCCGAATGGGCGGGGCAGGGGCGGGGTTGGCTGTCACCAACTGCCCAGGTGACCATTCGTAAACGGAGGTGCGAACGAAGGTGCGGGGAACACAATTATAGCGTCGCTCTCACTACGGCCGCATCGACCAACAAACGAGCTAGTTAAGGCAATCGATCGAGATTTATTCAACATATATAATATGGTATTAATACAAGTAATACAGTAAATTATACTAATACGTATGTAAAGTTCATATGTATAGGAATATACACCAAGTATGGACAATGATATAATAGCAAATTTTGTTATTATATTAGACCCCATCTTCGGCTTAATCGTGGTAGGTTAATCAAAGGAGGAAGGGCATGAAGGAGAAGTTGACAAAGTTCGTTTCGCCAATGGCCGCAGACGAACTTTATCAAACAGATCTGCCGGGGCTTCTCAGTGAGGAACAGAACCGTCGATGAAAAAGAAGGATGAATACGAACGCATGAGTCGTCCAGAGTGAAGTAGTGTTAGAAAGGTTGGAAAGAGGTATTAAGGCAATAAGCCATAGTATACTATCAATATCAGAATGAAGTCAAATGATCACAGTTCATTATTTTGGATAGTATCGAACACCGACCTATCCACAGTGCAGACTTAGTAGTACACTATGCTTTTTACCCATTGTGTTATACTTTTCTCATCATATCTCAGGTTAAACTTACATGCTATCATTTTTTTATTTATAGATGCAATTTATCACATTTACTTATACGAATTCTGGTGTATATAGGTTTCCAATTAAAAATATCTTCATTCTTTGAGTTTTTCCGTGAAGGAATCTAAATTTGAACAGATATTAGCTGATCTCAAGGTCTCCGTTGAAATTGTGGATGCTTCGACTTTTATAGAAAAATCAGAATGAGCATGAGGAAATCTTTTAACTCTGAAATTGAAATCATCTGTATTATTATGCAATTTTGTGTGTATTCTATTATTAATTATTTCTATACTAATGTCTAAGTAACTGCATTTACGGGGTTTACTGTGCGTCTTTAGAACTTCTGAAAAAAAAAACTACACACATTTTTCCGAGACGTGCTTGGCCATTTTCGTTATGTAAAGCTTGACGGGAACTTAAATTTAAATTATTTAATATCGATACACAGGAACGCAAGAATGTATATAGCACGACAAAGAAAATCTTTTTAGCTGTAGGGGTTTTTCATGAATTGAAGATTTTGTTACGTATATTGATCGGATGTGTAATGCTTCATTAATATATGTTGTTTTATTACACGTAGGCCACCCTACGTCCATGAACGAATAAAAAATAAATGAATAGTTACGAGAGCCTGTCTTCTTTTTGGTGCAAAACAAAATATTCGCAAAACTTATTCGCGGACCAGAATAACTACAATACCGCTGCTATCGAAGTGTAAAAAACGGGCGAAAACGCCAGAGTGGGCAACTAAAGCGTCTTTCAACCGCAACTCGCTCCAGAGTGCTCTGTTTTGAATTTCAAAAATGCCTAAATGTACAGCATGTCGTTCTCCAGTGAATCATTCGAAAATATTCCGCGAAATCCGGGAGGAGCATTAAACGCATTTTCATTTTGACAGTGCTAGAGAGAGATTTTCCGCCGAACTTGTTCATTATCTTGTGAAATCATTATCATATGCATATCAAACTCCACCTTAAAAAGCGGTTACATTAATAAATTTCACACTCATATTATACAGTTTGATAGATTGTGGCACGGTGATCATTTTGGTCTTTTCGAAATTGGAAACAGAGCACCGTGAGGCGAGTTGTGGTCGAAAGACTTTCTAGTGGCCCACTTTGCCCACTGCGCCCATTTTTCACCCTTAGATAGCGGCGGTATTGTATTTCAACTTTTAAAGTAATTCCGATCATTCTATGAATGTTTTGGGACATTTTCTTCGGTGGGTAAACATTTGAATGTCGTGACACGAAATTGGCCGAATTTTCGAAAAATCAAATATACATCAATCGAGTAATTGAAAAAAGAAGAAATCCTTTCACTAAATGTGTTAAACATTTTAAAAATCCAAAGTGTGAAATTTAGGATATAGGATAAATTGAATATTCCGATCCCCCGATAATCGAAGTACTCCAGTATTCTCATTCAACTACTACTTCGATTGGGTCCCAGGTCCACTGTTAACGAATTCCTTTACATTTGATATTATCCTATTTCACCACAGTTCTATTTCTCTCCTTTTTCTCGCACAGCCAATTGACTTGAATGGCTCGTTAGTTGGTCGACGCCGTCGTAGTGAGAGCAACGCTATAATTGCGTTCCTCGTGCCCCCGTTTACGACCGCCCAACTCGGCGGCTGCTGCCAGCCGACTCCGCCCCTGCCCCGCCCATTCGGCCATAACGCAGCACACCCCAGGCGTAAGACCCAGACCCAGCACTTTTTGGTGTTTGATTTCTTACATGAGAATGCCAGCACTGACAGCTCGTTTTAGCTTATTCCAAAAAGCTTTTTTTCGAACTTCTGATTGTCGCTATAATTGGGGTCAGATTAAGATATACGCCTCTGGTTAAACTCAGGACCCGCTCTCTTCGCGGTCCCTGCCTCAAATATTTAGTGGATGAGGTGAGCCTTCATTTCACTTCTTTTATACTAGGAATAGCATAGAAATTCTCTGTAGTAAAAGTAGATAAAATTCCATTCGTTCTCCTAGCCGTCTACGTTACAGCGGCGCGCAAGAGCATGGCGGTCACTTCGAATGATTTCTCCGCTCCTCGAGAAAGGGATGATATGTCAGCAAAGATTTAGGCTTTAACAATACAGCAGAGGTAATTCACAAGCACCCATTTCCATTCAGAAGCAGAAGCCTGTTTTAACGCAGGATAGTGTTCGAGTAATCGCTTGGATCACTTCAAATTGAGGGAATCATATTACAATAGTGCCAGGGATGAAAGCACAATTTCGATTTGGGTGGGATTTCCACAGCGGAGCGGGAGGCGCGGTTTGCGCCATCCGCAGTTATTGCCTATCTTCGTCCTCGGAGGGGGCGATGAGGTATGAATGGGCTAAAAGTGGGCACGATAAGATTTAACTATGGGGTCAGTCCAAAATTTCAAAGGATTCTGCATTGAGCTAGAAATGACGGTCCGCAGATAAGCTCCAATTCACCTGCCCAATGTTCTTCGGTAAAAATTTCGGTAAATTCCTAGAGTAAGTTGTAAAGCGGTAAACGAAAATTTACCGAAAAACGGTGAATCCAGTAACTCTATGAATGGTGAATTCACACCCCCGTAAGCTTGAGCGTTGCATCAATTTTCTTCGATTATTCGAATAATCGAATAAATCAGATGATCAACTTCTTTGAATATTCAAATATTTATTCGAATACTCAAAGAAGTGGGTTATCTGTTCCTTTCGGAGCGTCTCAGCGATCACCGTAAATATGCGCTGAAACGCTCTGAAAGGAACAACGGAACATTCCCGGTGTGGGACGTTTAGGCCGATGGGCTAGAGTGCAGAGAAAGGACTCCGCGGCAGAGTCAGGCGCTATAGCTCGTTCGCCACGCCTCATACTTAGTAGCACTGGCTATTTCAACGTGCATATATATGGGCATGGCACGAAGGAAACTTGCGTTTTTATCATTCTTGCTTAGTTTCTGAAACACTAGTTGATGCTCCGCTTTTCAAAAACACTTTTCGAAATGCTTATTAGAGTACAGAGGACTGATGTAGAGCAGAATGTGCTTTTTAGTATACGGTCGTATTCCGGAAGAAGAACTTACTGAATAATGTTGAGCAATGATCAGAATCAATGCATCAGCGTGTAATTGTAGTTGTTTTTTTTATTCAAAGCAGTGTTATCGGGTTGTAAAAACTATCGCTGTTATATCCTAATCCCACCACGCATAATAAGCGAGTTTAATGAGAAACGCTAGGCGTCTACCGATGTTGAACTAAGAGATCAACCTTTAGAAGGGCCCTTCACGTGACGCGAAAAGCTCATATACATGAATGTCAGTACCATTTTCTATTAAAGCTGTTATAAAAGCTGTTTTCTATTAAATAGGTTAGTGTTCAGGCTTTCCTAGTTTTACAACGTTTTCATATCGACGTTCAACTCCAAGTCACTAACGAAAGTCAGAAGCAAAGACTGATTCACTTTTCATTCCATAAATCACTCGTGAAGTACTCATAGAACTCTCAAAATAGTTGTTCCATCTTTTTTTCAACGAGAAAAGGTTGCTCAATTGGCGTATCATTGAAGTAGAGGGTTTACCAGTTATAAATTCAACCCACAGTTGGATAATCCACTTATATGTGCATAAGGATTGTGAAGTTTTCTTTGACTACGTTTCGTTGATGCTTTACTACGGCCACGCGAATGCGCTCCGGTGACAGCGGCGTGGAGACGACCTTACTGTGCTTCTCTGGGCCAAATTCCGGTCCGCAATTGCGTCTCGACACGCTTTTCGGCCGCACGCTCCTGAGTCGGAAGAGTCTCCAGCGCCGCAGCCGCCGATCTGTTGACTCTAGGTGGGTTTTGGAACCTGAAAACGAAAAAAATTGCAGAAAACTGTATAAAAAAGCCACATCGGGTCGGCTTTGGCGCTGGAAACTCGACCGACTCGATCGCGTGCGGCCGCAAAGCTTGTCGAGACTCAATTGCGGACCGGAATTTGGCCCAGAGAAGCACAATACCACTGCCTCCGCCCTCTGCGTGTCTGTCTCGCCCCAGCCCCAATCGACCTAAACGTCCGCCGCCCAACATTCCCGAACCCTTCATTTCACAAGTCATCCACTATGTTCAGTTTATCTACTTCAGGGTTGGACCGCTCTATTCACTTTCTTTACTTCAAATGAATATCTCTATACTTCCATTTTTTGGCCACACTCATTTTTCCGCGCCGCCGCCTGATTTGAGTTGTAACTCGGGGTTTTCCTTCACTTTGAAAATCAGGAGAGTCGTTACACAGCGGCGAAGACAGCCATAGGCTTATTTGCAGTATGCCAGCCCTCCGCGACACTTCGCTGCGACGGGAACTGTTCCTACGACGGCCAGTGCCATTGCTCCTATGCTGGCCCCGCCACGATTTGTGCTAAATAAAATGACTGTCGCACATGAGAGCAACCAAGTATACCATTGGCCTTAACTAAACAGTTCTGCCCGCACGCAGCCGTCGGCTCATTGATTGTTCGACACCTCATTTGTTGATAGAGAAAGTTAGCGCAGCAGACCCCCGAGGGTCATTTTAACATTCGGCTGATGGGGGTTCACTACGGGCCCCGAGAAGGACTCAGGCGAGGCCGCTTATACCTATTTCAAACATGCGTTTTGTGAGATAGCGACCTAGGCTGACTTTAAAAAAAAGTCAGCAAAAAACAGTATCGACTGAGTGGACTCAGTCAGCTCTGACTGAATTCTTGGCTAGAAAGGAGAGAAATAGCGTGTCAGGTCAGGAGAACGCTCCTGACTTTTTTCAAGGAGCTACGGAGCAACTTAAATCATTCAGAAGAAATATCGACTTATCAAGAAATCAAACGCTTATCAATATCACCAACAGCTTCTACAACACTGCCAACAACTCGTTTATAGAGAGATCATTATCAGTTTTCACAAAACAAGCATCTCACTCCATTTATTGAGATAGGAAGCATGGAGTTGGTCGATTAGTGAATGACTACCTGCAGAACGAAGTCCGTTGTTTTTATCATGGCAGGTCTTATCATGCTCTTATGGCATCATGGATACGCGAGAAGGGTTTGGCACGAGGTGTGGACAAGGCTAAATTTTCTCAGACCCCTCCCCCCCTTCTAACAGCAAGCTTGTGGCGATTTTCTCAGACCCCCTCCGAGAAGCGTTATTAGGCCAAATTTTTGGCGATTTTCCCGGACCTCCTCCCAGGAGTGTTAATTGTCTGTTTTTGTAGTAAAATTGAAATAAAAGGAGCAACTTATTCCAAAAGATGTATAGTTCGAAGAAGAACAACCATTTCAAAATAACAAGACATTAACATTGAAATAGATCACGGACGAGGCTTTTCTTGACGGATTACATGAAGTTCCCTGTGTTTTTGAAAAACTTAGCTAAAGTAAGGGTTTTGATTACAGTGAAGTCTCTCCTGACTTACTTAATCGGTTGGCTTTCGCCTGACGCGGTCATTTCGCATCTTCACCAAGGTGTGCCGTCCTAGTAGTCAGCCGTGTCCATTTTTCACGGTCTTCAGCCACAATTTGAACACATTCCATCCAGCTGTCATTATTCCATTTCCTGCGAAACGAAACATCGCGCCTGAACTGTCTTTCGATGCCGAGTGACTTCAAATCCTCTTTAACCACATCCGTCCAGAACTTTCGCCTACGCCCAGGTGGCCGTTTCCAGACAGGATTTGGAAGCATTCTTAAAGCGTGTTGTACGAGACGATCCGGCGTTCTTCTTAGTATATGCCCGAGCAGTCGAAGTCGACTTTCCATTGCTGCTTGAGATGGCGTTAGGAGATGCTGGCACCTCCCTCGTGTCAAGCGTTGATGTACTGCGTCGATTTCCTTGTAAAGGTCTTCGTTATGGCATACACGCGGCCAGAAATATCCAAGCAAACGCCTAAAAAACTTCCTCTCCGTGCAATCCAACCTTTCCATCCGCGTCTTCGGAGCTGCCCACGTCTCCGATCCGTACATCATGATGGGGCGAATAGCGGATAGGTAGACGCGCAACTTGACTTCCTTCGCGATGGTGGTAGACCACAAACACTTGGTTAGAGAATTAAATGCAGACGTAGCTTTCGCACATCGTTGTCGAACATCCGCTGCATAACTACCATCGTTCTTCAGCAAACAGCCCAAATAACAGAAATCGTCCACAAGTTTGATACGTTGTCCGTCCACACAAACTCCCGTTGAAGGCCTCTGAGAGACCCACATCTGCTTGCATTTGTCTGGACGAAAACGAAGTCCATAGGCTGCGGCATACTTCGATACGAGGTTCACAATCCTTTGCAGTTTTGCGTTGTTTCCAGCGAATAACACGATGTCGTCGGCGTACTCCAGGTCGACAAGGGAGCGTCCTGATGGTGTTAGGATCACATCCACAGGAAACTGTTCTGCAACTCTACGCATGATGTCATCAACGGCGAAGTTAAAAAGAAAAGGTCCTGCAACGGTCCTTGCCTTACTCCTGTTTTCAACTCAAAAGCTGACGTAAATCTGACAGGTGTACGAACTGCTGCTGTTGTTCCTTTGTTCATGTCCTCGATTAACCGAACATACTTTCCCGGGACTCCATCTGCTCGCAGGGCATTGAGCAATCGATCACGATGAGGAGAGCGGAACGCGGCTTCAAAGTCTAAAAAAGCAAGCTGTAATGGATTCGAATACCGCTGCCACGATTCAATTACTCTTCTCACGACGAACACTTGGTCGATGGTCGATCTTCCAGGTCGAAAACCGGCTTGCTCATCTCTGGTCGTTCTTTCACGATGTTTGATAAGTCGCTCGAGAATGATACGTTCTAAAACCATATACGTGACACGAAGTAGAGAGATTTCTCTGTAGTTCTTAGGATCCGTGACGGATAGCTTCTTGTGAAGAGGTACGATGACCGCATGTCTCCACGAATCGGGTATCCTTTCACTCATCCATATAGCACGGACGGTGTTGATCATTTCACGAATCCCAGACGGAGGAAGAGCTTTCAGCATTTCAGCAGTGATGCTGTCATCTCCACCAGCCTTTCCATTCTTCAATTTCCGGACACAATCCAAAACTTCAGACTCAGTCGGCGGTTCCTCACGGACATCGTAATGTGCTCTCTGAACATGCGGGAGCTCAGGTACTGATGGCGCTGGACGATTCAGTAGTGAACTGAAGTAATCCTTCCATATTGGCAGCGTCGCATCACCAACTGCAACTCCATTGGTACTGTTCAAGACAGAAGAACATCTCTTCATCTTCCCGCTATACTGTCGCAGAAACGTGTAGGCTTTCCTCGGATTCTTCTCCTCCCAAGCCTTCTCGAACTCCTTAGCTCTACACGTCCACTCTCGCTCGCGGTCACTTCGAAGCTGCCGACGCAACTTCCTCCTCAGACGCTTCTCCTCCACGATCCTGCAGTTCGGAGAGCACATACTCTGTTGTAGGTAGATGTTGTTTCTTCTGAGACGTAGGCGAACTTCTCCTTAGGCTGTACAACCGGGAGTGCCCCTTTCGAAGCGTCCTGGATGCACTTGACAAAAGAATCCGCGTCGCAAAGTTTCTTCTTAGTCCGTACTCCGATGTGAATAGAAACGCGTAGTCGAAAATTCCTTCTGCACTCTTCATCTCTGAGACTTGTCATGTCAATCCTCTGGAGAGGCTGAGCCCCTCGCTTCCTCTTATGAATCCTCGCAGTGAACTTCAACAGAACAGGACGGTGATCCGAATCGAATGCGACATCCCACACAGCTGATCTTCGAATGTCCGATACTAGAATATTCCTCGTCAGGACATAGTCAAGCTGTAGTTTCAAAATTGTCATCTTCCGCTTCCGCTGCTCTTCTGGAGATAGCTGGGTTGGTCCCTGGCGGGAACGCACCTGAGAAAGTGTGAGGTCTTATGGGTAAGGCGTAGCGGTGTGATCGTCCCGTGAGAGGTGCGGCCCCCTCCTCCAGTTTTGGATCCGGTGCGCCCCCCACCCCCCTCCTACCGAGGTTGAGGCTTTAACCCCTTGTGCAAAACAATTTGAGAGTTCTCTTCCGAACAACGCTTCCGAACGATTTTCAGCAAAAATGGGCGTTACAGGTCAAGTCACACCGGCCGTAATCGGCTCAAAATGGTCGGATCGACCTGAGACTTGGCCGACATCATTTTTTGATGGTCCTCTTCGAAATAAATACTGCAACAGCCCGACCCAGGAAAATTATTTTTTCGACCTTTCCTGACGTTGAAGTCCAATCAGCGGTTTTCCGATTTTTTAGCGCCCCGAATCACACACTCACCGTCGACTGCTTGGCCTCTGGAAGGATTTACCAAGCAGTTTCTTTTATTTACTATCTGATAAAGCTTCGAAAACTGATCTAGAGGCCTTCATCGCGAAAATCACACGGTGTGATGAGGCCTGTTTTAAGGCTCAAATCACACCGTCACATTTACAGCCGTCACACCGGCCGTAATCGGCTCAAAATGGTCGGATCGACCTGGGACTCGGCCGACAGCTTTATTTAATGGTCCTCTTCAAATTAAACACTGCAACAGCCCGACCCAGAAAAATTATTTTTTCGACCTCTCCTGACGTTGAAGTCCAATCAGCGGTTTTCCGATTTTTTAGCGCCCCGAATCACACACTCATCGTCGACTGCTTGGCCTCTGGAAGGATTTACCAAGTAGTTTTCTTTTATTTACTATCTGATAAAGCTTCGAAAACTGATCTAGAGGCCTTCATCGCCGGTGTGATGAGGCCTGTTTTTGAGGCTCAAATCACACCGTCACATTTACAGCCGTCACACCGGCCGTAATCGGCTCAAAATGGTCGATCGACCTGGGACTCGGCCGACAGCTTTATTTAATGGTCCTCTTCAAATTAAACACTGCAACAGCCCGACCCAGGGAAATTATTTTTTCGACCTCTTCTGGCGTCCAAGTCCCGACAGCCGTTTCCCTATCTCTGGTCAGTATCTCGGATTTGGCTGAAATCTTGACCAGAGGTGTAAGAAAGGGCGCTGAAGACGAATCTGACGTCCGTTCCACAATTTTCGACGATTCGCGTGGTCTCCCGGTGGAGTTCAGACCCCCCTCCCTCCGCCATTGCGCAGCTCAGACCCCCCCGGTGTGGATATCCACACCCCGCGCCGAACCCTGTACGCGAGCTCGACCACTTGGAGGCAATCTACTGCTCGATACAATGTCGGATTCGTCTGAGTCGTGTCTGATATATTTCGGGCTTGTCCTATCACTCATCCAGTCGACCTTGACTGAGTGGCGGTTTTACTACGGGCCATGGTTTTTAGTGTAATTCGGACATTCGTCTTTCAATTCGAATCCAATATATAGAAGACATCAAAAAACAATAAAGGGGTCAAATACGAGGAGAAATGAGTCAGTAGAAAAAGAGTTGGCTTTAAAATGGCTCACATGCACTTAATAAAGGTGCACTGCAGTTGCTCGAGGAAGGTCAGGCGAATCCGTTTGGGAAACTACTCCACCGAACAGGAAAGCAGACGCAGTATCCATATTACCGCGCTGGGAATCAGTGCAAAAATAGGTGCGGCCTCGTCGATTATTCGAACAGTTTATGTGGGACATTCGAATAAACGAGTAACTCGAATAATCCACTCCTTTGAATATTCGATTGGATTGAATATTCGAGTAATATTCGAATAAACGAATATTCAAAGGAGTGGATTATTCGAGTCCACACCGTAATGCACGCGACACCACCTTTTCACTGTCACGTGTGCCGAGATTTCATGCCTGAAAACTCAAAGATAGCCTGCCATGTACCTACTACCACATATGTATGTATAACGCTTGAGAGAAAAACTGCTTTACTTTGGAAGGCCTGCGAAAGCCTTAAAATGTCTCGAATAATTGATTTTTGCCTTTTTTCAGCACGAATTTTCTCCAATGTGCTTTCAATATGCGGATCACCGTGTCTTCTGTTATTCTCCTCGTTTGGCTCTCAAGGGTTCCTCATCCTATGGGTTCTAATGTTGTGTTTCGTCTCCTCGGTCTCTCTAGGTAGTTTGTTTTGAATTTGGATGTTCTTGCGCTGTGCTTTTCAGTGCATATCAGCATCATTTTTTGTTGATAGTTGTTTTATCCGCCCGCACCTAGACGGAGAGGGGCCAACCTGAAGAGTCATTCGAGTACTACATCTGACAACCCGGGGAAGATGTCCATCGAATTTTCCAACCCAATTTTCACATTCCATAGCACTGTCGCTAGTGCAAGCTTCTTAGCAATTCTTTATGAAAAAGCGAAACGAAAACTGAGGTTTACTGAAAATGGGAAGGAGCCAACAAAAGCAGAGCAAATGCGACAGTTATTCGGGAAAAAAATTAAGGTGGCCAACCACTTTTGACGGCCAGTGTATGCTTTCCGTTTTCGATTGAGTCAGGCATGGACCAAGCGGCTGGCCGCGCGGTGTTGGCGGCCTCACTGGAGAGTGGGGATTCGATTCGCGCGAGGTGATCTACCGCCGCAGCCCCGTCCATTCATCAGACTAAAATAATTACTCGAAATCTAAGTACAGTAGCGGGCAAAAGTATCGGAACACCACACTCTATGGGGTTCATTCTTTCCTGTAAATCACTTTGCATCGTGAACGAGAATCTTCTAATCTAAGATATGTTGACCAACATCTCAGACGATCGCCGCATTGAATGCGTGTCGAATAAGCATTCAACTCGAAGACAAGGTGTTTCGAGCACAGTCCGGGAACGTGCTGCTAGGGGAGCACGTGCTCCTATTGTGTTTCAATTTACAGCACGTGCTCCAACGAATAAGCCGTCCAATGCGTGCATGACTCACATTCAACTCGATGACAAAACGATTATCCAAAAAAGGAAAGTATACGATGCACTCCTGAGACGGGACTGAGAGGTCGGCAGCTTCGCCGGTTCAATTACCCAAGTTTGCGGTACTTTACCCGCCCGGCCGCTGGAAGTCTCGTCTCATCGCTGACGGCCCCAGATGGTGCTCGGCGAGCTAGCCGCGTCGCACGTTGGTGTGCTAGCCGCGTCGCATCTGTGTGCTGCTACGATAGCGCTGGACTACCTTGCAGCACGTACTCCTGCGATTGAATTTCGCGGCACATGCTTCTGCTACGAAATTTTGCAGCACGTGCTGCTGTTTGGATAACGTGCCCCTGTGATGAAGTCTTTCGATGGGTGTGGTCACTCGAGTTGAATGCATATTCGACATGCATTGAATGCAGCGGTTTTCTGAGATGACAATAGTAGTAGGAGTCTAACACCTTTTTGAAGTTGATTTCGGTTGAATATAGTTTATAAGATGATTATTTATGCAGGATTGCAAGCAATTTGCCGAAAATCATGTATTTTCCCGGAACGACTTCCGTCACTGCCCAAAGTTTCAGCATTGATCGGCTATTAAATGAACACCCTGCACACTTTTTCTGCGATTGTGAAAGCTAATTTTGTTCAAGCTCTGAGGACAGGCGTCTTCTATGCGGCAGTGGGATATTTCGCACCTGAAAAGGTCTACTACTTAACGTGAACGAGAAGCCTTATAATTCACACTTTTAAAGGCATCGTACGCGCTGAAAACCACTCACCGATTTTTTTTTTGAGTTTGAATCATTGGCTGGGCCCGCCTGAGCACGTCGGTAGAGTTTTTCGGGTCACCGACGCATCATTGGGAAGATATGGGAGATCGCATGTCTCGAATTTCACCAAAAGAGGCCGGCTTTCCGACAGCCATGTAGCCTCAAATGAGAAAAGAAGGTAGCTTATCAACAAATGGTACATCAACTTACACTCATTTATGCGATATAGCTTGCTGAGAAGCTTCTTTCTTTTTCATTTAATGCCACATGGCTGTCAGAAGGCCGGCCTCGTTTGGTGGAATTTGAGGCATTCGATCACAAATATCTTCCCTATGATGCGTCAGTGACCCGAGAAACTCTACCCACGTTCTCAGGCGGTCCCAACCAATGATTCAAACTCAAAAAACGGTGAGTGGTTTTCAGCGCGTACGATGCCTTTAAATGAGATTGGCGTCTCATGTACAGCGCTGATGTTGGACGAAAATGCAACCTTTTTGCACTAATGCCCGTTTTCGTTGACAACTCGTCACCTTCCGTTCTAATTTTTATTTTTGAAGTCCATTCAATATCAGGTTAGTACCCAGAGTTTGCAGCTCCGACAAGATTTTTTTGAAAAATTGCACGTACGTGTCCAAAAACCTTGAAATTTTATTCCAAAATTCATAACTCATGAATCAGGGCTTCAAAAGCTTACCCAAATGTAGAGCTATACGCAGAGTTTGATGCTCTATTAAGCTTTGGAAACTCGTGTGTTAAAGTATCATTGTAGTCGAGATATACGCGGAAGACTGAACTGTTCGGAAGTGGGTGGTCCGATACTTTTGCCCGCTACTGTATGACGAAGGACTGATATAGAACAATAAGTTATTACTTGTAAAGGTCCCCGTCTCTTTCGAATTGCACCAAATTTTGGAACGTGATATCGTTCTTCAGTTGCCTGATAAGGTGAAGGCTGAAGGGTTTCCCAATACTCCCGAAATAATTTGCAGTTCACGATAAGTCAGCTTCAGTAATGGTTCCTTTTCCTCGTGCTGTGCTTCTCTGGGCCAAATTCCGGTCCGCAATTGCGTCTCGACACGCTTTGCGGCAGCGTGCATTCGAGTCGGAAGAGATTCAGCGCCGCAGCCGCCGACCTGCTGACTCTAGGTCGGTTTTCGAAACTGGAAAGTAAACAAAATTGGAGAAAACTGTATAAAAAAGCCATATCGAGTCGGCTTTGGCGCTGGAAACTCGACTGACTCCAGCGCGTGCGGCTGCAAAGCGTGTCGAGACGCGATTGCGGACCGGAATTTAGCCCAGATAAGCAGATTATGTGAACGCAAGGAATCACTCTGATGGGGTCACATTGGAAGCCAAATTGTCTGCTAAAATATATTGTCGCGGAAGTCCCTGGAACTCTTATGTCAAAAGAACACTGGAGCACATGGCCGTTTACCGAAATTGGTCCTTCAAGTCATCAGAATAGCTGCATCCATAACACCTTCGCTTCCCGGCATCGTTCAGGCGTCAAACCTGAAATTTTTTTGTCGTTAAAATTTCCTATTGACTTGTTGAGATTTTAGCAACTCTTCTCAAAAATCGGTTGAAACAATCGATTATCGCTTTTCTCAAGAACCAGCTAGAATGTCGAAGATTATTGGAGAATCTTCAACCGCGCTTGGGAGCATTTTGCTGTCGTATTCCTTACATAGGAAGTCTAACACCTGCTACGAAACGTTTCAAGAGGACAATCTCTGCTCTGGATCGGCCGCATAGGAGCAGTTTTTCCTCCTGTAATGGTTCCTTCTTCCCGCATATGAACATTCCCATGCGGGAAAAAAGCATCAACTTCAGGAGGCGAGTATGAATTGATTTGTCTTGGAAGAAACGGGAACCCTACAGGCCACTGCTCACCATTCATTCAAAATTTTACGCTGTGAAATTTAGTGCATTATAGGCAGATGTTCAACGAAGAAGAGACTGTACGACTTTGTTAGGCTCGCGCTTATTTTGGTGGGATGAGATGTGAAACTACCACAATATTTAAAAAGCACGCTGTAATTTGACTGGTTACTTTTTCTGTGTTGACTTGGGTGTGCTTAATGAGGTATTTTCAGTGTACTTTCTCTTCATCGGTGGCATATACTCATTCTGTGCCCTTATTGACCAACAATGTTTTGATTTCCGTGTGCTGATACCTGCCATTGTGAGTAGGTTCAGCAACAAGGTAAGCATCCCTTGCAGTAATATATCCGTGCATACATAATCCTGATATTTATTTGTGCTCCATTCAGTTGTATTTTGTTGAAGGCAGCGTTCATGATGATCAGTATCGGTGATTTCCCATTTTATAATGATAGGCTATGAGAAACCTCGACCCGCAGTGTCAAAAGAATGGCAAAAAACCGGCCAAGAATGACAAAAAAGCGGCTGTGAGCAAGTGCTTTGAAGTCGCTGAAACGACTAGGGGGCTCGTTTACATTTCCGCCGCCGAGCGGCGCGGCGAAGTGCGAATCCATAGCATTGATCGTGCCGCACCGCTTGATCAATATCATGCAATTTCACTCTCGGCGGCGGAAGTATAAACAACCTCTAATGCCACCTTTCCTGCCCGACGTAATCAAATGAAAATCGAGATTTTTATAACGGAATAATCGAGCAGAGGTAGTACTGTTGAGTGGGCTCTAACGCTGGACTGAATTGACAAATATCAGTCCATGGCGTTGTTAATATGTAGTTAATAGCGGGTAGTTATTCCACTCTCATTGTCAGAAGCAAGGATGTGCGCCAAAGAATGCTCAGTAGCCAAAAAGGCCGGCAAGCGTCGACCGGATAACGGCAGCATTGGAAATCTCGTTCACAAACGATATAATCGTGCAAGAAGCAAGGCGAAGACATTGTTCATCTCTACACCGCCTCCAATACATTCTGTAAAAGGCCCGATTTTCAATTTCGCAGGTGGAGACCGAAGTATTTGAGAGAAATACCATAAACACCGAAAGTCGGTCAGGATGGGTCAGTACTAGTGAAAACAGAAAACCGGGCAAATATTTGTATTCCTTTCCAGTGATCCGTTTTTCGTGAATGATTTGCTCGTATGATACATATGTTAGCGCCATTCTACTTTTCCATGTCATTCGCTTTATAAAATTCGATCGTACTCCATTGATTGGGTAGCATGTTGATTCTAAGAAGCTCAACTCTTGGTTGAGCATTCTCTTATCTGAAGTAACCCAGGTTGCCCCCAGATTCTCACGCAGACAAATCATCGCTGGGAGCGGGACCGGAGAGCGACTCGAGCGGCGCTGTCTCTCCGCTCCGAGCGATCTACTCGGGCGCCAGCAGCCGCTCTCCGGGCGACTAGCAGTCCCGCTCGGAGCGATCTTCGGTCCCAACTGGTACTGTGGTCCCTGTCCGGACGATTCTCGAAATTTTCCTAACTTCTATTTTGTCTTCGTTTCCGCCTCTTCTGGAGAGGATTAAGCATCTTAAGAGGATAAGGTACTTGTTACAGCCTGTGGGCCAGGAGGTTAATCCTGCCACAGGCCGCAACAAGGATATCATCCCAGCATGGTCCGCAATGAGGAAGCCTTCCCCACCGCGTGCCATGGGGGATCCCCTCGGTCGCCAAAAATTGTCTTTCTAAGAGTGACCCGAGGTCACCTTTCAAGAGGTGACCTCGAAAGACCAACTACACGTCTACACGAGACGAGCCGCCTTTTACACCCGCAGGATTGGTTGTTCATTGAGTGATAACGTGGCCCGCACGTTACTATGCTTCTCTGGGCCAAATTCCGGTCCGCAGTTGCGTCTCGACACGCTTTGCGGCCGCGCGCATTCGGGTGGGAAGAGTTTCCAGCGCCGCAGCCGCCGATCTGTTGACTCTAGGTGGGTTTCAGAAACTGGAAAGTAAACAAAATTGGAGAAAACTGTATAAAAAAGCCATATCGAGTCGGCTTTGGCGCTGGAAACTCGGCTGACTTGAGCGCGTGCGGCCGCAAAGCAAGTCGAGACGCAATTGCGGACCGGAATTTGGCCCAGATAAGCACAGTATCACTCAAAGAACAACCAATCCTGCGTCTCTCCATCTCTGACGATGGCGCTGCTGTTGCCCTTAGAGCGACCGGAGAGCGGACGACGCTGATATTCCTACCGGACAGGGACCGCGGTGCCAATTCGCCCCTCGGCCGCTGTCCGGGCGATGACGTCATAATTGGGAGCAGCCGGTCCCGCTCCGAGCGATTTTTTGTCTGAGCAGCTGAGTCTTTAATCTCCGTCGGTGTGCGTCAAGAACTCTCTTCCCTCTCTTCTTTTTCTTATCGTGATATCCCAACAAGAGGCCTGCAGATGTTACTATGTGACGCTAGCATCCGAATATTACATACATAGTTTTGCTTTGAACGAGATGTGGGAAGCTGTAGTGATCAACCAACGTGATTCGGACTCGGCCACGACGTCAAGAACCATAAGATCTGACTGCGGACGAGAATTGGTGTAATCTCAGATTGACTGTAAAACACTCCGGACTTGTAGACGCGTTCAAGCATTTTGGTTCTACTATAATACGCAGCAGCAGTCTGGAAAGCGCATTTAGCTCTCGCATTATTGGAGTGTGGTTGAAATGGCGATTCACCGCAGATATGCCATGTGTGAAAGGCAGCATACACGCTCGTAAACATTATTGAGGTAACTACGGAAATAGAATGGTAATGTTCGGAACACAACGCCTACGCATTTTTAAGCGTCAAAAACGACCCACAATGACGCTACACGACTGAGAAGTTTGCCCCGCCCCTGTTTTGTTGTCCTCCTTCAAAACATGGGTGCTGGGCCATTTAGACCGTCGGCAACGTTTGTGGGTGGTTTAGTAAGTACAACCAGTAAGCCACATATATCGACGACGGTGAGAATGGCCCAGCACACCTGTTTTGGGTAGGACGCAAATACAGGGGCGGGGCCAACTTTTCACTCGTGTAGCTCTATTGTGGGTTGTTTTTGACGCATCGAAATGCGTAGGCCTTGTGTTTTGGGCCACACCATTCTACTTCCGTAGTTATCTCAACCTCGTTTACGAGCGTGTATGCTGCCTTTAAGAAAATGCTCGATCATCTTGATGCGAACTATCTGAACGTTGTACGACCCATGGCACTCAATGCTGCAATGTGCTTCGACGAGAGCTCGCAGGATTCCTTCAATCGCTAGAAAGAAGAGTTTAGGCACGTTCTCATGTGCCCCTCCCTGACGAACATGGCAGTTCACTATGCAGTTTTTGCAATGCTAGCACTACCACTAATTAGAAGACTACTGAAGTCTTCGTCATTGACCCAAAGTTCTACAAGCTAAGAATATCTTGAATTTACCGATCGTTAGGCCTAATCCTATTTTCCTACGCCTACCGTGTTTCCCTCACAGCTATGTACAGTCGACACGAGTCGCCCTGATACTTTGGGTTCATTATTGTGTGTTGATGCAAACTCGGTGCACATTCGTTTTAATAAACGTACAACGAGTTCGCGTCGTCGCACGATACGAAATCCAAGGTGACATTCTGCTTGGTGCCAACTGAATTGAATGACACGGACCATATTGCATCACCTTCCAGATTGCCAGCAGGTACATATCTAGGTTTTTCGGCGCTACCATTTTTAGCGCAATCGGCAAATGTTCGCCGAAAACGGCCAGCAAGCGGCAATCGGCAGCTGCCACACATCCGTGATTAGAAGTCAACGTGAGTAAGGTTTGCGCTCTTTGGTTCCGTCCATAGCAGATGACAAGCGGCAGGCGTTAGCGACCAGCGACCGATGTCAGCGACCACCAAGAGGCGTCAAGTCGTTGCCTAAACGCTGGCACATAACGCTCGATGGCCGACGCGTGCAACGTGTTCGAGGACTGCACGTGGTTAACGATTGTATTGATAATTTTAGTGACAGCCTGTACTACCACTATGCCTCCACCGTCAGCGGCAGCTCGGCTGCACTGGTCGCTGGGCAGTCAGATCAATAGCAGTGGTAAAGGCAGTCCGACCTCAAAATCGTTTCCCAATTTATTAGCTTATCTCGAAGAAAATTTCGGCCTGATCACAATGCTATTTTCAGAGTCGCTCATAACCCGCTACGAGCGGAGCTATGGTTGGTCAAAGATTGTGAATTCGGACGATGAGAAGTTCGTGGACGAGTTGTCTCGGGCTTGTTTTTCTATGTCATTCGCAATCATCGCACTATACCAGGCTACATTATGAAGAAAGACCTATCACGAAAGGAAGAACATAGATTTTGATTGAAATCCATCGCGCGTTCCGTCCCTATTGAGACCGAAAACTTCAAAGTGGGCGGAGCCAATGGGTGCTGATTTGGGGGGGGGGCGGAGGGAATGGGTGCTCGATTTTTCTCGCTTATTCCGAGTAGTTCAGATTCCGCGTTTGGTTGCTACACACAACGAAAGGACCATAATATCAAATTTTATCCATGAGCTTGGACTGTGCCTTTAAGAATGCAAATCCCCAGCGTCACTTTGCGCTAGGTCGTTTGCTATGGGGCCTCCTAAACAGGCAGCAGCGACCGTTTATCCACTTCGCTTCTCGCACTGAATACGTAGGAAGTTGGTACGTTGAAACATGATAAAACTTGAAGAACACCTGCGCGGGCAAAACAATGTGATGGAACACGTATGGATAAACAGTCGCTGCTGCCTGTTTAGGTTTTCTCGCATGTTATGGGCGGATCCTTTCCGCACAAAAGCACGGCTTTGCGTTCTTGTCGAGCATGCCTTGCTATATAGGGCACCAGATCTACCGTATCCCGTGGAGAAATCGTGAGCACTGCCTTTAAATCAGAAATTGCTCAAAGCACTGTTTTTGTTTTTATAGAAAGTCGACATGGTGTTCTGTGCCGAAAAGAAGGAGTTGTTGTGTTCGAAGGATAACAATCAAATATGGAATTTCTTCGCAGCTTTCATGTTCTGTATTTTGACATTTGCTGGTAATCACCAAGTTTTATTCAGTTTCTCATTCCCATGGCACATAAACGAATTAATGTTTCAGCCGTACTGTTTGTCCAAAATTCCGTCGTTTATGGTTTTGGCAAAAGGCAAGCGGCAAAAGAGCAACGAGTAAGGGAGCATTATGAAATGAAAGCATTGGACTCCTAGTCGACGCCGGCAATATTGTTAAAACAGTGTACATATGTAAATAAAAGTTATACAAGAATGAATTGGATTATGTGCATACTTTGAACAGGAAAACGCATTGTTGAGCCGAGCGAAAGCGTAAATCTCTAGAAGTTCGTCGTCAGATTTCGATGCTGCG
This sequence comes from Aplectana chamaeleonis, assembly GCA_029168955.1. Lineage (NCBI taxonomy): Eukaryota > Metazoa > Nematoda > Chromadorea > Rhabditida > Cosmocercidae > Aplectana > Aplectana chamaeleonis. The sequence continues at coordinate 1,848,289 of JAPDOI010000019.1, read as the reverse complement.
GTAAGCCAGAATATTTTGACCATACCTGTAAGTAGCAGATGAGCAGAATTCAAAACTGGAAAATATACGTAGACCTATTGTTTTACACCCAACTTGGCGCACTCAGAAGCAATTACATTCTCTTTCGAAGCGAAATTCTAATGGTTCCTTCGCGCAGGTTGGCGCAGAGGGGAGAAGAGGGCGGAGTGAGAAAGAGAAAGCAGTGTAGGTGTGCACACGGACGCGATGGGATCAAATGAATTCCACCCCAAAATTAAGTGTACATTATACTTGTTATCCGATGATAATTTTTCGGATAATGAAACGCTTCGGATAATGCCGATTTTCAATTTTCCGGATATTGGTTCGATTCAGATAATGCCATTTTCCCAATGATTCGGATAGGGATATCCGGTCGGATAATTTTGGATAGCTTCGGATATTTTCGGAACAAAGTTGAGGCAAAACGGTTAAAATAAACCAGGTACTCAGGGCAAGCCTTTGGAAACATCCATTATTGAGCAAACAGTAGTACTTCATTGCATTTGCAGCATGTTCACATACAAACTTCAATCTTCATATATGCATATTAATAAAAAAACGAAAACAAATTTTCAATTGCTCTATCGTCGCTGGGAGGCACCTATTATCCATACACAAGTTTTTCAGGACAACTAGCAAGTAAATAGTATGCAAAGCGACTATAAAAAAAACTTCTACACTGAGCCACTTGGTCATCTCACTTGACCACGCCCATCTTTCGGCGCTGAAGCGGCTCTTCCGATGTCGGAAGGAGGAGGAAAATCCTAAATTGATGTACTAAATAGAAGCGGTACGGGAAATGATCGTGGCCTAGTACGGGAAATGGTCGTGGCCTAGTGCAATTTTATCCAATTTTATCCAAAAATTATTAGATTTTATCCGAAATGCTACCCAGATTTTATCCGAATTTTCGACTCTTCGGATAATGGTTCGATTCAGATAATGCGTTTTTCCGGTTTTTCGGATATCGTATTATCCGAATCTCGGATATCCGGTCGAATATAGGAGTGATTCGGATACTAAGGATAAACATATGTAGATACATCATCCGCGGTAATAAAGGAAGTGTCTAGAGCGTGAAACGTATTTGTCAAAACGATTTGTATTGTTTGTGTCTCTTAGGCATCTATAGTGATTTGCATACTATCCCGCCCCGAGCTGCTGATTCCAAGAAGTTATGAGCTAAAGACGATCGTTTTCTGTGCTTTCCAAGACTCGCAGTAATCGTTTTCAGCGCCCTAAATAAGCTCATTGAACGAAGCTTTGGGTAAAAGCACATTTTTCGAACGTTGAACATAGTAAATGCGTTTTCCCCTTGTATCGATTGCTAGCAGAGCGTTTCCTTATTTCAGTCAGGTGCCTCTGACAGCGTTCCAGGAAAATGTTCTAGATTTGACGCAACATTTCCCCACGGGGTTTATTTTCAAATTTGACAGCGTGTTCATAAGCCTTGAGTTTGAAGGGATCGATCTCGAAAATTTGTTGTAAATGTTCGGGCTTAAAATTATTGTACATGTTCTAGTGAGGGTTTTAGTTCTCGAAATGAATTGATTTGTTAAGCCACGAGTATTAGGCACAACTTGCGAAAATTGCTGGAACTTTTCAGACACCCTGTGTGGTTTTTACAGCACACATTTTACTTGTCAGTAGTTTTCGCAGCGTGATAAATGCATTATTTGATTATGAAAAATCAACCCACGCAGATTTCGGGATCGTCCTACTTGCAACTGTACCAAAAATAAGTGAAAACATTGCCCTTTCATTTTTGCCATTATATCAACTCGAACTTCCACTGCGCTCGATTTTTTTCAAGAAACGATCGCAAAAACTCTTACCTTAGAAAACAAAGCGACGTTCTGGTTTATTACGAGCGATGAGCGTTTTTTGGCAGAGTGTCTCTGCGTAAAAAACTATTTCTTGTAAAATGTCCTCAAGTGAAGTAAGTCGTTTTAAAACAGATAAAAGTGAAGCATACAATGATAATTTGCCGTTGAATGTAAGTTTGTTTTAAAGAAAATTATTGTTAAAACAGTTTTGGACATCTGGGCAGTTACCATTAAACGAAACTTATTGGAAAGCTGTAAAGTTTTGTAGGCAGTGGAAATTCGAGGAAACAGACGAGTTATTCTTGGAAGCTTCCCGTGGAATTTGACAAACAAAAAAATTCACACCGATAAACGAACAGATAACCTAAGCCGTAGGCCAGCATATGACAATGTGTGATAAGCGTGCGACGCACGAAAAAGGATCGAAATGATACCAGCTCGAGTGAAAAATATTGATGAAAGTGGCAGCTTCGAAAATGGGTCTGACAAGGGAAGTATGCGAAGCGTAGGTCGGATCTGCCAAAACGACTGGTATCGTTAGTATCTCTTCTGGCTCAATAGTAAGAACGCGCAGTATTCCGTCCCGAGCTGCAGGTTCAAAAAAATTATGAGCATTTTTTAAGCCTCACGAAAAAGCAATGGGTACCAGACATTTTTTTGGAGTTCCAAAAAATTTTCTCGCATTCGGCTCAAAAGTTGTATATAGTTGTGATCTAGGGTGTTGAACACGAATCTGGAGTCTATTTGTCGAAATATTGAGGTTTACTGTAGGTTACGGTAGGTAACATGTCATTTAGGGGACAAAAACCATCTTAGTATTTTGAAAATCTGCAAACGAACGTTAAATTCGTATTCTTCGCCGCGAATAAAAATAATAATATAAAGACGCCCCGAATAACTCCCGTACAAAAATTTTGGGTAAAATCTGAGATATTGACCGAACTACCGTATACCCACCGTAATCTACCGTAATCTGAAAAAAAAATCGAAAAACGGACTCCAGATTCGTGTTTAGCACTCCAAATAACCCTTAGAGAATGATTTTGAGATATATCAATAGTATAAATCCGGAAATCTGAAAAGTGGCGTTTTTTCCTCGAAATACATATTCCCCGGTTGAAAAGCTTCGAACGAAAATAGACGAAAACGTTGGAAAATCGACTAATAAACCACAGATTCGTGATCACCGCCCCAAAAAACCACCCTGGGAGAATTTTAGGACAAATCTGGAACATTTATCTAAAACGCTTCCAGAGAATCGGTATAAATATGTAAACGCCCAACCAAAAATCCGTAGAAGTACAAAACGCTTTCAGTCTGAACAAAGTATGGAAAATGTGCCTTCATCCAAACTTTGCTCAGGCAGGTAGTATTGGGCGCTGAACACATTCGTGGGGTCCGCTTCCGAATTTTCGAAAGATTAAGGCCCTTCTTGGAGGGTACAACAAGCACGAAAAACGACCTTTTTAAGCTTGTAACTTCTTGGAGCCTGCAGCTCGGGGCGGGATACTGCGCGCTTTTACTATTGAGCCACAAGAGATGCTAACGATACTAGTCGTTTTGGCAGATCCGACCTACGCTTTGTATACTTCCCTTGTAAGAGGAATTAAACGAGCGCTTTGCACTTGTCTGTGATTTCATCGGTGTCAATTGTATGTAGTATGCAACTTCACATTGCTGGCAAGCGGTTCCACTTTAACATTTTCTCGATCGATCCTCATATCCAAAAGAGTTGCTTGCTGAGCCAACCAAGAATGCAACATCTCCTGCTCCAACTAACCATTGCAGGTACCATTTTGACACTCAAGCAGCGAGAGAAAAACGTTCCCTTATCAGTTTCTAACGTGCCAGTGCGTTCACTTCTTTGCTCTTGAACGGCTATTCCAAGGCATATTAAAAGGTTTCCTGCTATTCAATACTATTTAGCTTTTATTGCACTGTATCGTGAGCATATGGCATTCAGTTTCGTGTCCAAATTTACCATGGCGGCATCACATGTATTTCCTCCGAAGAATTTAGTGTGTCCCGTGCACAGACTTCCTAGTGTGTTTTACATGTTTAGAATGCCAGAAACGAGAATTATATAAGATGGAACTTTTGACAAAGCTCGATGGGTTTCGCCTGGACTAAATAGCTAAAAAAATTCCGTAAATTATTCAAACACTTACTATCTCCCTGTCTGTTAGGAATACTCGTTTCCTATTACTATCCAAGCAAGGAATTCTCTCCTTGAGCTGTCGTGGGGAACAAATCACTATATTAATAGTTTCACTTCTACTGTGTAATTCGAATGTGATTTCGCAGCCTTTAGTTTATATTGTTTTCATTCTCGAACGTCTGTCTTATGCAGCGTAATGAATTATTAATATTATTATTATTATTAAATCGTGGGATACAATCAGTAAAGTGTTCACCGAATATTCGCTTATTCGAATAATTCGAATAGTCGAATATTCGAAGAAATGGATTATTCGGGTTATTCCCTTTCTCGAATATTTAACGTAAACTATTCTAATAATCAACGAGGTCGTACCTTATTTTGCATTGAATTTCAGCGCGGCAAAGATGAATATTGCGTCTGTTTACCTGTTCGGTCGAGTAGTTTCCCCAAACGGATTCGCCTGACTTTCCTTGAGCAACTGCAGTGTACCTTTATGAAATTCATTCAGGTCATTATGAGGTCAACCTTTTTTTCTGCTCACTCATTTTTCCTCCTGTTTTCATCCCCTTATTGTTTTTTTATGCCTTCTATGTGTACATTAGATCCAAATCGGTCAACGGATGTCCGTATCACACTAAAAACTATTCTTGTATGTACTTCATTCATTTGTATAAACCATGAATGATAGGAAGGAACGCTACTATTCTGGTCTCTTTTGAATGAATCGTATATCCACGACCGTTGTTTTTAGTATCTCTGCCAGCGCGTAGCTAGATGCCTCACACGGAAACCCAGATTCCCAGGGTTTCGGAGGCATCTAGTCTAATTTTGACCCGAGATTCTACGTAAATTACGGAAAGTTTGGCCTCAGTTGGTGAAATGTTAGCTACAGCGCCCGCATATTCTACGTAAATTCTCGCTACGGCACCCGCATATTCTACTCTTATTCCCTTTACTGCACTCGGTCGATCGACCCACCCAGTCCTGATTCGTTCTAGAAAGGCAATCCCAGCTGCGATCGACAGCGTCGCCGTTTCTTCCCCACGGCCTGCCGCATCCCAATGGTCAAAATTATCCTCACCATGGTGACCCAGAGAGTGACACGGAGTCACGCTCCACGGCCAGCCACAGACTGTCGAGTAATCACTCAATGAGATGACTGGGCCAACACTGTTTGAACGGCATCCCTGCGTTCCGCGTCGCCAGCGCGGGCTTAAAGGCAGTGATCACGATGAAAAACGTTATCGAAAAAACTACAAAAGTCCGCTTAGATCAAAAACAGCTGAAAAACTATGAAGGTAGCGCGGTGAAAAACGGTCTACAATTAGAGTTTCTAGGGCCCAAAGAAGCTAGTTCGTGCACACGTGCACAGCGATGACGAAACAGATCGCAGTCTCATGCCGAGCAGTCAAAAATCATCGACATTCAGAGGACGAAATAAATGCAAATTTAACGAATAAAAACAGTTGAATAATGAAAGCATCACTTCAGTCAATGTGTTTGACTAGATGTGTACATAAATTCGAAGGTTCATTGATTGACATTCAATTTCAAGCTAGCTGATGTTCTTGATATAAGAGGTCATCGATGCCGATGATGTGGAGAGGGCTCGTCCACCATCAAAAGACAAGAAAGTTCAGGTTTCAAATTTGGCCCAAAACAGGGGTTTTTTCGCGATTTTTTCTTATAGGTCCTACTACTCGAGACCCAGGAAAGGATTTGGAGAGAAAAAGACGACAAGCACATTTGATCGCGACCACTGCCTTTAAGATTGCACTTCAACAGAGGCTGTTGCGAAATCCGTAGATTCTCGCTACAAAATTATAGCGAGAATGTACGGGTTTAGCGACAGAGAGGTCAATGTACTGAATTTAGTCTTCGTTTTTACGTAGAATACGCGTAGAATTTGCACCCTTGTACCGTCGACACAAGAATATGCGGGTTTTAGCTATCGTAGCTAGAACCCGTAAATTTTTGCTACATGGAAAGGGGCGGCGTTACAGGCCGCGCCCTCGGAGGCATCTAGCTACGCGTTGGCAGAGATGATTCGGATGTTCGCAAGCCGGCTCAGGTCCACTGTATAGTGTCTTCTCTTAGGGCTATCGAAGCTGGGGAAGGGGCAACTTCTTCGAGAGTATTAGCCGATAAATAGCCGCGAAATGAAGCATGATTTATAGGGAGCGAAGCGGAACAAGGTGAAAAAACGTAAAAAAACGTCAAAGTCCACAAACCTGGAGTAGGGTTTTAGAACACCTGTAACTTTTTTGGGTAAGTAAGTACATTAGGAAGATTTTAATAGGGAAAAGTCCTCACAGAACACTTGAATAAATAAGCAAATCTATTTGAAGAAATCTCTGGAGAAATTAATCATGCCTGGTTGTGTGCCAGGTTCGATGCGTTGTATGCACCGAACCTGCGTCGGGGAAATGGTTTCGCGCTTCAGAAGTCGTAATTAAGTGGCTTTGTTTTCTGTTTCCTGTACCAAAAATTGTTTGAAAATAAGAGGGGTCAATGCGCATGCAATGTGCATGCTGGGATTTTAGAACCTTTCGCGATGAAGAATATTTGCAAATTCGGTGTCTGTTCCTACGGTAAAACGGATTCAAAAGTGGTAGGCATCAGAACACATTCCAACAACCAAGTGAAAAAACCCGCTCAATCTTTGCACTTTCTCTTCACGCGAAGAAATCGTGTTCAGTTCCAGGATCGGCCAGTATATTGAATTGATCCAAAAAATAAACGTTTAAAAAAATTCATTCAAAAATTCAAAATTCCTGGAAGTGCCCGATTTCCATTTTAATGCTCAAATCCTACTTCAGTTTCATCTTTTTTTCATACAGAGCGCATGACTTCGTTCAGAAAATGTTTTCGAAAAATGTGGCTTTTATAGGCTTTTTCAACTATTTTTTCTAGAAGAACTCTTAACAAAGCCTTCTTTGGGAATTATTTTCGACAATGAATTCCTCGGAAAACATAGCAATCTTTATTTTGTGAATCTTCGGAATGATCTCTACTAAAGTACAATTAAAATATGCGAAATCCCATTTGCTCTGGGGAAACGACGAAAACCCGCACCAAATACCGCTCTGCGCCCCATACCCATGCAGGTAAAGAGGGTCAATAATCTGGGCGGGTATCGGCCAGAACAGCGGGCGACCCATGCCGACACTGAGAGAATCCCCCGCGATCATTCACGGACAGAATCCCCTCGGTTTCTGGTAGGGGTCGATAGGATACTGGCATGGGACTATCGCGAAACATTCCTGAGAATTCGCTAGTCTCAAAACGAAAGCGTACTGCTTTCGTCCATCGATGCTCCTGCGATGCTCCATCGCGGAACGGCAAGGAATTGAGCCCGGGACTGTCGCGGAACGACCGCAAGATTCTACCACTTTCAACCTGAGAACGAATCGCTTCTATACATTGATGAATTCGTGGAGTTACATCGCGGAACAGCGATGAGCCGAGCCCGGAATTACCGCGGGATGATGGCGAGATCCTGCCAGCCTTCATCCCTGATCGTATCACATCCATGCCCTCTTGGTGTTTCACGGGTGTTGCCTATCAGATCAATACGAGGCTATAAGGTATTGCCCTCGCCATATTCCGCGCTGCTTTACAAATCTGCACAGCATGAGAGCGCGCGATCGAGGAAAAACGATAGTACCACCGCTATACTAGCGCGGTAAACTTGGTAAAGATCGCGGAACCATCACGGTACGAGCACGAGCAAGTCAACGGGTAGGTCAGTTGGGTAACTATCGCGGAACGGACGCGGATCGCGGGACTAGGTGGAGACGAACACGGTAGTATCGCAGATCGCGGGAGCATCACGGCACTAGCGTGAAAGATTCCCTCAGAGAATCGGGCCATGTGTGAGGGAGCCTGTACCGCCATCGCTACGCATTCTGCCTTGAAACTGATCACTGGGAAATTTCGAAAACTTCGAAAACGAAAATACTGACATTGAAGACTCAGAACGAACTCTTTTTGACAGTTTTCTTTGAAGATGCATTTCTGAAAAAATCTGAACGCACTAAAATTGGAGAACTCTTAATAAAACATCATGTTTTTCCCAAAAAAATTGAAATGTGAATGTAAAGAAATATTTCGAGCTTAAAGGCACAGTCCAACCTCAGAATCGTTTCTCTGTTTTTCTGCCTTTCTTTGAAACGGTCTCACGCCGATTCCAATTGTGTCTCTGGAATCGTACAAGACCTCCAAGGAACAGAGTTATGACCACTCAAAAATTGAGCTGCGGAAGCATAGTGGACGAGTTGTCCGAGGCTTGTAACTTCCTTCATTTGCAACAGATGGATGCGAGCCGCTCTGAATAAAGAGAGTGCTTGGCAGGTGATATCTAGGGAGGGCCTACCTCACAATTATACGGAAATCTTAGATTTCGTCCCTGAGCTTGGACGGTGCCTTTAAAGGCACTGCTCGCGATAAAAATCGTTTTTCTTTTTTTTTTGCCTATCTTGAACCGGTCCCATTCTGATTCCAATGATGCTTCTGGAATCGTACAAGACCTTCTGGGAATAGAGTTATGGTCCCTCAAAAATTGAGCAAGGGAAAATGGTGGACGAGTTGCTCAAAAAAAAAACCATCGCTCAACTCACGATTTCGAATGTGTTCCTTTGTTCACGTCGAGGGGCGTAAAGGGGCCGGACTTTCCCAAAGCGGCGGGGTTTGCCCACTTTTCTAAGCCGTTTTTCGGCTCCTGAGTAGCTTTTCTTCCCGTTTTTTCGATGCTGCTCTGCTTCTGAGAGCCACGAGAAGTGTTTGTCATGAAAAATTCGAGGATGAAGTTTATCGCGAACTGTGCCTTTAATGGTAAAAGAGAATCCTTCAGTCATCAAAATTCACAGTCCCTTTCAACAAAAATAGGAAATAGGAAAAAAATTGATTCTCTCTTGACGAAGCTTTCTTTCTTCTCTTGACGGAGCTTTCTTTGGGTATGAATGTTAATCGTGACTGCACAAAAACGTTGGTTTATCGAAAAGATTATACATTGCCTAGACCATTGAACTCGCATTGAGAGCGCCTCACGTAGAGCCACCCCTTGATTTATGCTGGGCGAAGGAATAGCCGAGTGGATAACGAGGTGCACTGCAAAACGACGGCTTCTAGGGCCTGAGGTTTCGAATAATACTATGTGGTTTCTGACTTGAGCGTAGCCACTCCTCGACCTTTCTCAACAAACATATTTTGAATTTTGAAAAGTTGTTTTCAATTTTGATGTTCAACAACATCCGTATTGTCATGAAGATGACGAATTTGTAGCCATTTTATTTCAATTTCTGCAAACTTTTCTGGTATGTTTTCTTGTGGCATATTCCAGATGGAGCGCACTTCTTCACGGTAATTATGAGTCAAAATCAAACCTGGTTTCCAAGTCAAATTTTAAGATATGAAAAATCGGAAAACTGCTGCCTGGATTTGGAGGCTTGGACAGGATTTTCCTCACGATCTGGCTGCTGTAGTGTTTATTTTAGAAAGGACCATTAAAAAAGCTTTGAGCCGACTCCAAGGTTGATCCAGCCATTTTCAGCCGATGACGGCCGATTGACCTTACCTACTGTGCTTCTCTGAGCCAAGTTCAGGTCAGCAATTGCGTCTCTACACACTTTTCGGCCGCGCGCTTCCGTGTCGGATGAGTTTCCAGCGCCGCAGCAGCCGATCTGTTCACTCTAGGTGGGTTTTGGAAACTTGAAGTTAAGCGAAATGGGGGAAACTGTATATAAAAGCCGCATCGAGTCGGCTTTGGCTCTGAAAACCCGACTGACTCGAGCGCGTGCGGCCGCAAAGCGTGTCGAGACGCATTTGCGGACCGAATTAGCCCAGAGAAGCACAGTATAACGTTCGTTTTCACTGGAAAACGGTTTGGAAGCATTGGTCGGAAGAAACTTCACTCGAAGTGGTTCACATAAAGGGTTAAAAGTCACAACCTCAATGAGAGGGGGGGGGGTGGCGCACTAGTCTCGCTCGAATATTCGTTTATTCGAATAATATTCGAATATTCGAATAATTCGTATATTCAAAGAAGTTGATTATTCGGGTTTTTCCAATAATCGAATATTCAAAAAAGTGGAATATTCGTTTAATCAAAAAATGGAATATTCAGCATGAATATTTTGGATATTCGACAAGATCGCGCACCATCTTGCACTGATTCCCACCGCGGTAAAGATCGATATTCCGTCTGCTTCCTGTTCGGTGAAGTTGGATCCCTAACGGATTCGCCTGACTACTGTGCATCATTGTTATTTTAATTTGGATCGGTTTCAGGTCATTTGTTTTTCGGTGCTATCTTAGCGGGGGGGACGCAATATGGCGCGATGCGCTTGGCCACGCCCATTTTACTGTGCCGCCTCAAATTTGAGCACTTATCCGTGGTTCCCTCCCTTTCCAAAATCAGGAGTCATTGCGGCACGGAAAAATTGGCGTGGCCAAGTGCGATACAACAGTGCCCCCCCCCACCCCACTAATTGTAAGATAGCACCTATTTCTGACGGCTTTCTTATGTGTGCTACTGGTCGCTCTTTCAGCTACTGATTGTGTTGTTCTAAAGTGGTCTGGGTGGTCGGTTGCCCTAAAACGTGTTATTCTGTGATTCCGGTCGAGATTTTCATTCCGTTCGGGGCCATCGACCACTCAGATCATTTCAATCATCTTTATCCGGTGCCTCTGATCAGTCTGAAAAAGGTTTCTTTCCACTTCTTATTCGAATGAATATTTATAAAATATTTTAATAATTCGAAGAATCGAGTATTCAGAGAAGTGGATTATTCGTTTATTCGAATAATCGAATATTCAAAGAAGTGGAATATTCGAATTAGTCGTTTATTCGAATGTTCAAAAAAAATTCGTTCCAACACTCTAGGGCGCACCGGATCCAAAGCTTTAGGCGGGCGCACCGCTACGCTTCACCCTGTTGCGGATGTGGGTAGATAGACTAAAATTGGTAAGGAGACCATACAAGTGTTACGTTGCAGCCGGTATCAAAAACTCTGCTACGGATTTTATTTCAGGTGTCACTAAATAATCATTTAGCTGATAAGATTAACGATGCACAAGCCCTGGACACCAGATTTTACCAGGTTGTTCAATAAGTTTTCTCGTTCGATAAGAAAAACACAGTTTTATGGTTCATAATACACTTTATTATTCAGTATAATCTCCCTGACATCAATACATTTGCTCCAACGATCCTCCAATCTGTGTATCCCATCCCTGAAATGAGAACCTGGAAGGTCTGCACAATACGCTTCAACAGCCGTTATGACCTCTTTATTTGATGAAAAACGCTTGCCACGCATAAACTTTTTGAGTTCTGGAAACAAATGGAAGTCGCTGATGGGCAAATCTGGTGAACACGGTGGATGCTCCGACAATTCGAACTTTAATTCATGGATTTTAGCCATTGTCAAAATGCTCTTGTGCCACGGTGCATTGTCCTAATGAAAAAGGATTTTTTTCTTCTGCAAACCGGTTTTTTTTACGAATTTTTTCCCTTCAGCTGGTCCAGAACATTGCAGTATAATTCAGAATTAATTGTTTAACCAGTTTGCTAGTAATCCACAAACAAAATTTCTTTCGCATCCCAAAAAACTGATGCCATAACCTTCTTGGCGGATTTCCGGACGCGAACTCGTTTCGAAGCCGAACAACCAGGTTTACACCACTCTTTAGCCTCCTGTTTAGATTCAGGATTATGGTGATACCCAAGACTCATCCATAGTGACAAATCGACGCACAGAATCCACTTTATCCTTTTTAAAATGCTCCAAATGTTGCTGAGAAAGTCGCATTCGAATGTGTTTTTGTTCCCGTGTTAGCGAATGCGGCACCCATTGTGCACACAGCTTTCTAAAACCCAAAATTTCACTCAAATTATGGCTCACACTGCCGAATGAGATGTGTAGAGCCTCGACTAAATACCTCTTAGTCAATCGACGATCTTCCGAAACCATATCCTGTATTTTGGCTATGATTTCTAGTGTTGATGCGTTTTTTGGACGTCCTTCACGTGGATCGTCTTCAAGGCTTGTACGACCGCGTTTAAACTCAGCAACCCATCTTTCTACTGTTCTAATTGTAGGATAACAATCATTATACACTTTTAACATTCGTTCGTGAATTTCTTTTGGTGCTACACCTTCCAAAAATAAGAATTTTATCACTGCACGATATTCAATTTTTTTCCATCGCTGTGACACGGCGACACTAAATGGCTTGTAAACAAAGAATGAATTACCAGATGGAAATGAAACTTCGCATACGTTCATATGAAGTGTATAAACAAAACAAAAAAAATGGGCTCGTAGCAGCGCCCTATCTTATCGAACGACAAAACTTATTGAACAACCTGGTAGATTCGCGTCCTGCAACATGCTTCATGGTATCGGCATTATCACCGAAAATATTATGTTAGAAGATGAAATTGATCGCCTCTGTTAGAGCAAAGATATTTGGAAAAAAAAGCCGATGACAATAGATTTATGGACGCTACTGTGTAAGGCTGTTTCGCAGTGATTTCTGCAGAATTCAACTACAATACCCGCGCTAAAATTTGTAAAAACAGGGAGCATCTGGCAAACTTGGCAAAAAAGCGTCCGATGCATTTAACTTTTTCGAATGAAGACTTTTTTGTATTCTGAAAACGCCATCATATTCACAGATCAAATTCCTACCTAATTATGTGACTTGTGTGCCTAGGTGCCCCAGAATCGCTTTGTTTTTTAAGGAAACATTTTTTGCAATAGTTTTGCAAAAACGTCGCGCGCGGCGAATGCGGCGAAACTTTGAGCAGTATTTGTACAAGTAATTGAAAATCAATCTGTATGCTTCCTTCATAAATTAGGTGCAGGTTAAAGAATCTCAAGGTTTGTGTTGGTTGAGTTTTTGAGATCCTTTATTAAACACGCTTGAGAACTACCTGAAAAGTCGGAGTTTTGTTGCAAAACCCTGGACTCTTAGATGAGGGATTTCGAAAATTCAACCAACAAAAACCTTGAGATTCTCTCACCTGCACCTAATTTATGAAGAAATCATACAGATTGGTCTTACATTACTTGTACAAATACTGCTCAAAGTTTCGCCGCACCTCGCCGCGCGCGACGTTTTTAAAAAACGATTGCAAAAACTATTTCCTTTAAAAACAAAGCGGTTTTGAGGAGCTTCGGCTAACAAGTCACATAATTAGGTAGCAATTTGATCTATTGATAGAGTTTTCAAAATTCAAAAAAGTCTTCATTCAAAAAAGTTACATGCATCGGACGCTTTTTTGCCAAGTTTGCCAGATGCTCCCCGTTTTTACAAATTTTAGCGCGGGTATTGTACGTAGTCAGACAAGCGCAGAGCATCCGAGGTTTATCACTTGTCTGCCATTAGCCTACTCACTCGGACGCACGTGATAATAGTTTCCCATCCTTTTCTTTACTTAACCCCTTGTTAGAAGAAAGACCAGCATCACGAACCAGTCCGAACGCTTTCGCTAATGCTAGCCTTCCGCGCTCCCACCCTCTCACCCACCGCTGAAATGCGTCCGTTTCATAGAATTGCATATCCATGAGGAGAAACGAGTACAACGAAATCGACCTAGCGGTCGTTCTCTCTGAAAGGACTATGTGGGATCGCTCCGTCTTGCGTACTTTCTCCGCATACACTCACTCATCGATCTCCCCGATTCCGTCATCGAACCGTTGGGTGTAATACCCATTCCGCAGTTGAATTCGCCAGTATTCTTCCTCTCATATGAAAGCAACCCGTTGCCAATATTCGTCAATTTCACGCTGTTCAGGAACGAAGATTGTGTTTTGAAGTGAAATTCACTCTGTATTGACCGATAAACGGCCATTGTTAGCTTAGTCGACAAAAACCCATCAATTCATACATTGAAGCTGGCCGTTTCACGGAATAAGCGAATATTTGCCTCTGAAATCAATATATAACCCTATCGTGTTCAGGTTGCATTTGCGTATTGAATCTTACGATTGTTAGTGAAGATCCTATCGTTTGTTCAATTATGTCCGTTTCACGTCCTTATTATTTTTTTGCACTAAATTTTTACGCCGTATTTACGTCATTTCCGTAGATGTTTTTGGATGCTCTAAAAAGCCGTGGGGTCTACCAACTACATGAACCCATTCGCCTATCTAACCGTTGATCAGAGGCAAAATTCGTTGCATTTGAATGTTCGGTCGAATAGCTTGTTATTTGTTCATAATTTTGCCCGCGATATTCCTAACCAGAGGAACAAACAGGAAAAAATTTCAATGTTCATGCTTCTTCTTGTGCAGTGATCCTGAATAGGGCTTGCCGTAGAGTTCCCGCGAGGTTTTACAAAATCGTGTTTTGAAGGTTGTATGCGTGGGACACAACGTGACTTACTTTTGACTTAAAGGCAGTGTTCACGATGAAAATTATTTTTCTGTTTTTCCGCCTATCTTGCAAACGGCCCCATGCTGATTCCAATGATGTCTCTCATATCGTACAAGACCTTCTGAGAACGGAGTTATGGTCCCTCAAAGATTGAGCTGAGGAAACATGGTGGACGAGTTGTCCGAGGCTTGTAACTTCCGTCTTTTGCAGCCGATGTATGCGAGCTGACATTAGTGACGAGAGAAGCTGAGAATGAAGGGAAGACCGGGGCTAATGATTGGAAGCATAGATCATCTCAAGATCTCGAGCATTCATTTGTTCGCGTCGGTGGGGGTGTGTTGCGCTTTTGAGGTTTGCCTTGCGCTCGAAGTGGCAACCTCGAGCTCTCTTGGGGCTCTTCCTGACTCGTTTTCATGCGTTGTTTCGACGTCAACGTTACAGTTCGCCCCTCCAGTACCCATTCCTAGTGGAAACTGAAACACATTTTTTATCGTGAACACTGCCTTTAATCGGTTGGCTTTCGCCTGGCGCGGTCATTCCGCATCTTCACCGAGGTGTGCCATTCTAGTAGTCAGCCGTGTCCATTTTTCACGGTCTTCAGCCACAATTTGAACACATTCCATCCAGCTGTCACTATTCCATTTCCTGCGAAACGAAACATCGCGCCTGAACTGTCTTTCGATGCCGAGTGACTTCAAATACTCTTTAACCACATCCGTCCAGAACTTGCGCCTACGCCCAGGTGGCCTTTTCCAGACAGGATTTGGAAGCATTCTTCAAGCGTGTTGTGCGAGACGATCCGGCGTTCTTCTTAGTATATGTCCGAGCAGTCGAAGTCGACTTTCCACTGCTGCTTGAGATGGCGTTAGGAGATGCTGGCACCTCCCTCGTGTCAAGCGTTTATGTAAGGCGTCGATTTCGTTGTAGAAATCTTCGTTGTGGCACATTCGCGGCCAGAAATATCCGAGCGAACGTCTAAACAGCTTCCTTT
The DNA here is from genome assembly GCA_029168955.1 of Aplectana chamaeleonis. Lineage (NCBI taxonomy): Eukaryota > Metazoa > Nematoda > Chromadorea > Rhabditida > Cosmocercidae > Aplectana > Aplectana chamaeleonis. The sequence goes on along the minus strand of JAPDOI010000019.1, from coordinate 1,832,907 downwards.
CCGTGCAATCCAACCGTTCCATCTGCGTCTTCGGTGCTGCTCACTTTTCCGATCCGTACACCACGATAGGGCGAATAGCGGATAGGTAGACGCCAGGGGTGTGCATTTTCCGTTTACCGATTTACCGATTTTCCGAATTTACCGGTGTTTTTCGGAAAATTTTGATTTACCGATTTACCGATTTTTTCTCAAAATTTACCGAAATTTTTACCGAAAAAAAATTCGGGTGTTTCTAGCTCAATCGGCCTATTTCTTACTCGTAATTCACGGGTTCGCTACTATTATGGCATGCCTTTGGCGCGATATCCTTCTTCATAGTTCTTTTTGATACTCTTTCTAACTCCTTGGGCTTACTTACTGAATAATCCAACTATCTTTTCACCTTTTATGTCACGTGCCTCCTCTTATTGAAATACTACTCCGAGAAATACATATCAGCAGAGTTCTAGAGCAGATGTTTCAGTTACTGGAATTTTTTTTCAATTAGCAGAGTCCTGAAGCAGATTATTCAGAAACTGAATTTTTTTGGAGCCCCCGGACACAACACTGAATCTGTTCTCGAACACTGTAGTTCTTCAACGACTCCATTGTGACATCATCGTACCAGCACCTTTCCCCACTGACCAATAAGTACTTTTGCGCGCCTCCTGGCACAGCTGAGGCGGAATGGATGTTTTCCTCGGCTGCCCTGATTTTGAGTAACTACAGAAAGACCTTGACGACAGAAAATTTTGAAATGTTACTTTTTCTCAGAATCAACGTCTCGCTGATCAGCTTCACCCGTTGAGCTCAGTTTAATATGTAAAACTCACTCATTATTTGCGCTATCCTCATGCGCTATTGAAAATGATACATAAATATTATCGGTAATTTAAGCTATCGTATCCTCAGCGATCCGGTCCGCATTTGCGGACTACGACTATTGCAATATGCGACATGTGTTAATCGTGCTGGGACCACTTGGTCCCGCCACGATTCACCCTTCTCCCAGCACGATTATCACGCGTCGCATGATGCAACAGCCGTAGTACGCAGTTGCGGACCGGATTTCGGCTCAGAGAACGACAGGTGGCACCAAAAAACCGAAGTCAGAATTTTTACCGAATTTTCCGTTTTTACCGTATTTACCGAAAAAAAAGTTCGGGAAAAAGTTTCGGTAAAAAATTTACCGAAAAGAACTTTCCGCACACCCCTGGTAGGCGCGCAACTTGACTTCCTTCGCGATGGAGGTAGACCACAAAGGCTTGGTTAGAGAATTAAATGCAGACGTAGCTTTCGCACATCGTTGTCGAATATTCGCTGCATAACTACCATCGTTCTTCAGCAAACAGCCCAAATAACAGAAATCGTCCACCAGTTCGATACGTTGTCCGTCCACACAAACTCCCGTTGAAGGCCTCAGAGAGACCCACATCTGCTTGCATTTGTCGGGACGAAAACGAAGTCCATAGGCTGCGGCATACTTCGAAACGAGGTTCACAATCCTTTGCAGTTTTGCGTTGTTTCCAGCGAATAACACGATGTCGTCGGCGTACTCCAGGTCGACAAGGGAGCGTCCTGATGGTGTTAGGATCACATCCACAGGAAACTGTTCTGCAACTCTAAGCATGATATCATCAACGGCGAAGTTGAAAAGAAAAGGTCCTGCAACGGCTCCTTGCCTTACTCCTGTTTTCACTTCGAAAGCTGACGTAAATCCGACAAGTGTACGAACTGCTGCTGTTGTTCCTTTGTTCATGTCCTCGATTAACCGAACATAATTTTCCGGGACTCCATCTGCTCGCAGAGCATTGAGCAATCGATCACGATGAGGAGAGTCGAACGCGGCTTCAAAGTCTAAAAAAGCAAGCTGTAATGGCTTCGAATACCGCTGCCACGATTCAATTACTCTTCTCACGACAAACACTTGGTCGACGGTCGACCTTCCAGGTCGAAAACCGGCTTGCTCATCTCTGGTCGTTCTTTCACGATGTTTAATAAGTCGCTCGAGAATGATACGTTCTAAAACCTTCTACATGACACGAAGTAGAGAGATTCCTTTGTAGTTCTTAGGATCCGTGACGGATAGCTTCTTGTGAAGAGGTACGATGATTGCATGTCTCCACGAATTGGGTATCCTTTCGCTCATCCATATAGCACGGATGGTGTTGGTCATTTCACGAATCCCAAACGGAGGAAGAGCTTCCAGCATTTCAGCGGTGATGTTGTCATCTCCACCAGCCTTTCAATTCTTCGTTTTCCGGACACAATCCAAAACTTCAGACTCAATCGGCGGTTCCTCACTGACATCGTAATGTGCTCTCTGAACATGCAGGAGCTCAGGTACTGTTGGCGCTGGACGATTCAGTAGTGAACTGAAGTAATCCTTCCATATTGGCAGCGTCGCATCACCAACTGCAACTCCATTGGTAGTGTTCAAGAAAGGAGAACATCTCATCTTTCCGCTATACTGTCGCAGCAACGTGTAGGCTTTCCTCGGATTCTTCTCCTCCCTAGCCTTTTCGAACTCCTTAGCTCTACACGTCCACTCTCGTTCGCGGTCACTTTGATGCTGCCGACGCAACTTCCTCCTCAGACGCTTCTCCTCCACGAAGTTTCCTGCAGTTCGGGTGCACATACTCTGTTGTAGGTAGATGTTGTTTCTTCTGAGACGTAGGCGAACTTCCTCTAAGGCTGTACAACCGAGAGTACCTCTTTCGAAGCGTCCTGGATGCACTTGACAAAAGAATCCGCGTCGCAAAGTTTCTTCTTAGTCCGTACTCCGGTGTGAATAGAAACGCGTTTTCGAAAATTCCTTCTGCACTCTTCTTCTCTGAGACTTCTCATGTCAATCCTCTGGAGAGGCTGAGCCCCTCGCTTCCTCTTATGAATCCTCGCAGTGAAGTTCAACAGAACAGGACGGTGATCCGAATCGAATGCGACATCCCACACAGCTCTAGATCTTCGAATGTCCGATACTGGAATATACCTCGTCAGGACATAGTTAAGCTGTAGTTTCAAAGTTGTCATCTTCCGCTTCCGCTGCTCTTCTGGAGATAGCCGGGTTGGTCCCTGCCACAAAAGCTGATGGCGGCGATGATTCCTCTTGAATGTCGATGCAATAATCAGACCACTGCGTTCACAAAAGTCGACAAGGCGGTAGCCATTGTCCGATGTTTGCTCCACTGGGTAGAACCATTCACCGAGTGTTTCGGATTCCTGATCAACTCGACAGCGATCGACAGTTCAGGGTGGCGAAACTGTGGCTTGTGACCAAAGACCCCATGAACTCCCTATGTACGGATCCTAAGGTGTTATGGACCAGAGGCCTTGGTGTGCCGGACGGCGACACCTTTATGCAATGTGCAGGATACTTTCGCGATATATTTGTGCACGCTATATCGCTCGAACGTTCCGTGTGAACACTCAAACGTCTGTTGGGTTCAATAGAAGCAGGGGCACCAACGAGCAGGTACCAACCGACTTGTATACACACCCCCAATGGACACAACGTACTATGTACATAATCTATTATCTGAATTCAGTGAATGCATCAGGGTGTTTCAAGAAAAAACCCTTACCCTGCTGCGGAGGTAGATACATAGATAGACTAAAATACATAAGGAGACCATACAAGTGTTACGGTGCAGCCGGTAGCAAAAACGCTGCAACAGATTTCGTTTGAGGTGTCAGTAAATAATCGTTTAGCTGATAAGATAGGTGATGCACAAGCCCCTGGACCATATCGTATACCTCATATGACGTTCACCGCTGATACCGATTTTGGCGTTTTGAAACTGCAGATTTTTCGTGCAAAATGCATCGAACATTACGTACTGCATCACCATTTCGCCTTGAAGTTTGAATTCATGCGAAATAGCTCTCTAACTCACACAATCGTATTGTGGTCCCCCAGACCACCTTTGTCTGATTCCGTACCGATGCGAATACAAGGTGTTCTGGGTGGAACTTACGGTGTTTCAGACAAAATCAGACGTTCAAGCAATATTTGGTGAGCGATGTCTTGAGATAAACGGCAGACTTTCGGGGGCAACAAATCCAAATCTCCACTCTCCGGCGGAACTAGAAGTGTGTGAGTCTCGCCCGCAGTGTTCGTTTCGGTTGATTGCGGAGCTAAATGCGGAATCTGTAAGTCATGGGAACTTGATTGACTCGTGAGAAATGATTAGACGGTTTATCAATACATATCGACGTTAGCCTAATTCACCATCACGGTTCCAACTTTTTTACGTAGGGCGCTTGACGCGCATACTCTCTTTCTTAGTTTCTCAATGTCGCTTTATGATTGCTTCGAACTTCAAGCCACCTGCTGCACCTCCCCAATCTACCCATCTTACATGTTGTTTCTCGCCAACGTCGAACATGATTTGTCTCATTACATACGTATCTCACTTTCTAACTCGCCAGTCTGCTTGCTGCATATCTCGTTAATGAAATCTGCCTTCCTAATTGATGGAGCCATCACCCTGTGTTGTCTGTGTGCGTAACAACTCATAAACTCGACAAGGATCGAAGTTTCAGTCGTGGTTCCCTGTTGACGGTGCACATGAGGCTGGCGCAAACTTGGTGTGGGGTAACACTGAACACGCACGCCGAGTTTGCGCCAACGTATATATAACCTATTGCTACATCGCAAGCCTTATGTTTTGATGCGTTTTTGCTGCAGAGGAGCGATTGCCAACGTTCGCTATTAATCGCTCCGTCGCACCCAATCGCTGCGACGGAAAACAGCAGCGATGCAGTGAAAGCAAGGCTTTAGGTTCAATTCAATTGGCTGACATTCTGCTTCCACAATGCATTGTCTTGTTTTCATTTGATTTCATAGGAAGGTAGCGCATTCGCGTAAATATACGAATGTACCTGTTAGGGGCATGAATAAGAATTGAGGGTATGACAAAGCACGGCATAACTAAGGAGCGCTTTGATTTGCGCACTATCCCAACTAGAATAGCATGCTAAGTCATGTTTTTAACAGCGTTTGTCACGTTGATCATGGGCACATGTTCCATCAGTGGAAAAGCTTTAAACAAATTTTTTTAATTCCATTTTTTATAAAGAAGCCTTGAAAACAATTCAGAAATTTCAGAAATGAAAAACTGCTCTGGCCTGTAGAAAACATCACCTAAGAACGTAACCAACAACAATTGATGCAATTGAGCCTAGAAGTGGAGCTTAAAGGCACGGTTCGCGATAAAAACGACTTTTGAGCTCTCTTCATGAGAATGTAGATTTGGCCATCACAAAAGTAAAAATAAGTGAAGAAACCCGGGAAATCGCGAGAAAAACGCTCAAAAACAAAGTGTAACGGCCAATTACCGGTGTCGGCCGCCCCCTAATTAACGCGATTTTCATTAATGCTTCTTTATCCGCCATTTATTTCGCTGTTGAAGTAATCAGTATTCTCCAGAAATGTACAGAAATTACTTTAGAAGCAAAATAAAAGTTGAGAAAATAGGCTTTTACACAAATCTCGATAATTGGGGGCGGGAGGACACCAAGCCATATTTTGTTCTTGACCGTTATTTCTCCAATTTCTTGACTATTTCCACCTTTGTGATGGCCAGATCTCATTCTATGGGATAGCACAACAACCAATTATATCGAGAACCCTGCCTTTAAGCGCCCCTATATGCGCAAAGATATGGAAAGACATTTTTCAGCAAGACAATGCTCTGCGACATTTCGCGGAAACAGTGCAAGGGGATTTCTGGAAAATTTTCATGGGGATCTCCCACCTCAACCTCTGTTCACTAAAGAGACCTTCAGACAAGCACTCGTGCTGGGAGATGACTCATAACCTGGCTGACAGCCTCCTTTTTTCACAAAAAAAGCCGAGAATTGGGGTTATTCATGTACAATACCGCTCGTAGGATTTGGTCAGAAGGCGCGCGAGGTCGGGTTTGAGCGTCTTTTTCGTCTTTTTCTTATAACTTGCTTCAAAATCAACTCTGAGCGAAACTATGGTGATATTCGGGATCCTGGTGTCAAGGGCTACCAAATGGTGTAGCCCTTGTTCGGGTTTCGTTTTGAACTAACGAAGTTTGACAGGCAGGGTATACTGTATATTACCATTTGATGGAAGAGGGGGGCTCGGCGTCCTGTGTCTGCGTCCTCGTGGCTCCCACCACACCGTCTGCAACGCGCTGGCCGTCTGTGGCCTCGCCGACTCGCGTGCTGCCTTTACCCTGCACACGTTCGGCCTTGCACACTCCCCTATTCATGCTTTCTCTCCCACCAATGTCAGCAGCGCTGATTTTGGCCGGTCCCTCAACCAGCAACTCAATCGTCGTGGGTGCGTTCACTACCCAATGCGTGTCGTGGCCTAGTCGATAAAGTAAAAATATTTTGCGAAATTTGAGAGCAACTTTATTTTTCAAGGTAGAATACCTCTGAGAGTTTTGGGCGCGAAATATCCGGGAAATAGCCCACCAGGCTCCGCAGCGGCCCCTGGTGGGCTATTTTGCGGCTATTTCGCGGCGATTCCTCGGCTAAAACTCTCAGAGACATTTTCATTTTGACCATGCTAGAGATCGTGTACGGTTGTCATTGCCTGAATGCGCTCGTTATCTTGTGATAACATTATCAAATCCATAACTAACTCCATCTTAAAAAAAGCGTTTTCATTAGTGAATTCCAATTGTGTCTCACATAGTTAGATTGATTGTGGCACGGTGAACATTTTGGTCCTTTCGAAATTGGAAACGGAGCACTTTGAGGCGTGTTGTGGTCGAAAGACGCTTTAGTTGCCCACTTTGCCCATTTTTTCCCTTGTATAGCGGCGGTATTATAGTTTATACGGGTTTATAACAATTCTATGTCGCTTAGGCATTTTTCCTTCTACTGCTTTATAATGCAGAAAAAAGATGAATACAGCAAGTGAAACAACTGCAGTCAGCTGCTTTTCGATTTGTGAGAATATTTAAACTGAAGAGCGCATTCATGATCTCATAGAGGACCAGTTCGAGAGAATGAATCCGAAGAAAATTTAAATGAGGTTTTCCTCAATAAAAATCTATAATTAAGCACAGAATCTCCAAATAAAAACAAAAATGCTCGAGCGACATAAAACTGTTATAAACTTACAAGAAATAATTCTAATTAGCGAAGCCTAGATAGATGGAACATCAGATGATTAAACAGTTAAAATATAACATCAGTTTCAACAGAAAACGAGTCTTCTCCTCACATTTTTTGAGAATAGGGGTGGGGGATGCTGGATTTGCGTGGGAACTTGACCAATACGGCACAATGCTATGTATCGTATTGTTACCACAATCACAGCTGATAATTTTGTGAGGGGGAACGTCGAACTGTTCCTTAGCCGCGCGCGGCACCATCCCTGCCGCTTAGCCTCGAGATTTCCCAACGGTTCACACCAAATGGAATGATGGTGGGGGAACCGCCGAAAATCTCGACGCGGAGAGGCAGCACGCGAGTCGGCGAGGCCACAGACGGCCAGCGCGTTGCAGACGGTGTGGTGGGAGCCACGAGGACGCAGACACAGGACGCCGAGCCCCCCTCTTCCATCAAATGGTAATATACAGTATACCCTGCCTGTCAAACTTTGTTAGTTCAAAACGAAACCCCAACAAGGGCTATACCATTTGGTAGCCCTTGACACCAGGATCACGAATATCACCATAGTTTCGCTCAGAGTTGATTTTGAAGCAAGTTATAAGAAAAAGACGAAAAAGACGCTCAAACCCGACCTCGCGCGCCTTCTGACCAAATCCTACGAGCGGTATTGTATCAACCTAAAGAAACAGACGTTTTCCCAATGCGGGATCCTTATGCTGCCGAAACTCTAGCGGAACGTCATGGCTAGCGATGAACAGCAAGTTGACTGAAATATATTTCACAATTTTCTGAATAAAACTTCAAGAATTTCAAAAAACTCAAAGCCTATTCATGCACCTAATGCATATACATACATACATATTTAGGCAGTACTGTTTTCGTTCCGCCTTTCCAAATACTTCGAGACTTTCAGACATTGCGAATGAGCTCTGACTCAGAACTTCCGTATTCAAGGGTGCATTAGTCACCATGGCTGACCAGTTTTCCACCGTCGCCAACAGCTTTTCCAAGGTAAGTGTGTATTTTATGGCGGATCTTGTGAGTTTTTTTTTGAATCAGGAATCCTGTTTTGACAGAATTTTCGTTGACATTTTTTGATTTTTGTTTCGGAGATAATAATGAAGTGCTTATAGGATTTGGTCAGAAGACTGAACCCATTTTCCGAAATTCCGAATAATGAATAAAAAAAAACGAATAGAGTTTTCTACCAATACGATTTTTCAGAATTTCGAATAATCGAGTTTTCGATTAACTCGATTTTTTAGAATGTTGAATAATCGTTTAATCGGATGATTCGATGCCGACTGTTTCAGTCGGTATCAAAACTCGAAGACTCGACTCAACATAAGTTAGGTCAGAAGTAGCGCGCAGGGTCAAGCAATTTCGGAAATTTTTCAAAGTGAGAAGGGGGTCGCCACCGGACTTCAAAAGTTGGAGGGATCGCCTGCCGGATTTATTTCGAATCCTCATCTCCACCACAGAATGTTTCTTACACAACTACAAATTGTTCAGACCTGTTTTGTCAACCGCTGGCGACTCAAATGCTTTTCAAGTATTCTAATGCCCAAGTAGCAAGAAAAAAGGTTTCTGGGTCCTGTCTAGTGTCATTTACAGTTCATCTCCACAATGCCGTTCGCTCCGCAAAGTGCACGCTGATTGCGAAAGCGTGCTGCGGAGCGGTTGCGAGTGTCCTCAGACAGGGACTGGGATCACCTGGGCGGTGGGGTCACCCGGGCACCTAAGGCAAATACCGCCCGGGTGATCCCTTATCCCTCTCTGAGGATACTCGTAACCGAGCCGCAGCACCCTTTCGTAATCAGCGTTCACTTTGCGGACTGAACGGCATTGCGGAGATGAACTGTACATTCATCAAAAGATGCACCTACTGAATGGTTATCGGAAACTACTACATTAGCTATATTTTTTCAATAGCAAAACTTTTTGAGGCTTTCATTTCACCATTTAGAGAGAAAATAGTGCTGAAAATTGAAAAATTCAGGCTATGTAGTTTTTGATAACCGATCAGCAGATGCATCTTTTGCCATGCTGCCGCCCTCTAGGAGTCTAAACGAAGATTGCGAGTCCGACTCGAAAAAAAACGGCTACTTTACGCCTCTTTTTCAACGGACAATTTTTCTATTTCTCACTCTAAATGAGCGACCTTGCTGTTTCTTTTTCGTAACTGGGTCTATTTTACCGAACCTCTGAATTACGGTCCATCAGGCCAATGTAGATGACACTGGAAAACACTCAGGAACCTTCTTTTCGGTATTTGAACGATTGCGATTTTGACAAGGATTTGTCTCCAGCATTGTGAATCTCTTGAATCCAGCGCAATCGATTCAGGGAGGGGGTCGCAACGCTCCGCCACAAGTGCAGGGGACCGCAACAACGAACGCACTCTGTCCAACGGGTTGCTTGACCCCTGTCGCACAGTACACGTTTTCGCGCCTTTAACGTTACTTTTTTCATGAATCCCTTAGACCTTTTTTTAGATAAAAAAATGTGTTTCAAATCTGAGTGAGAAGGGCTATCCAACGGTATCATCGTTGCTACAATTTCAGTTTCTACAAAAAAAAGTTGGGGGTGATTTTTTCGTGGGCCATACAGTGTACGGCTACATAGCGCTATAAGTACTGTAATCACATTCCAAGTTTTTTTTTGTTCAAATCTTAACCCTGGTGAGCGTCATATTGTTGGATAGCCCTCTTCACCTGGCTTCTAAACAACTTTTTAGATTGAAAAATGTTGATGCTGTACAACGTTATCAAAATGGGGCGCTAAAGACGCGAACGCGCGTCGCTGCGCGCCTTCTAACCAGTTTATAAGAAGTCGTTTATACTCCCGCCGCGGGGCGGCGCGGCACACTGCAATTCTACGGTATTGATCACACGGCGCCGCACGATCGATATTAGGGGTCGTATACACTTGCGCCGCCGAGCGGCACGGCGAAATGCAATACTATGATATCGATAGTGCCGCGCCGCGTGATCATTATTACAGAAGTGCATTTTGCCGCGCCGCTCGGTGGCCGTAGCATAAACGACGCCTTATACGAACGCACTCCGCCGAGCCGCTCGGCGGTGGAAGTATAAACGACCCCTAAGAGTGGTATGGAGCAATAACGTAATAAACTGGATGCACCCTTATTCTCCATTGATCTCATCAATTTTAGCAAAAATGGACGAACACCAGCCTGGAACTTGCTAACCAGTGTACCGCTCTCGCATGGCCAGTGAACCGCTTTGTTTATGCTGGAGATAAGGCCGGCCGAATACATTCTATTGACTGCAAAGGGTTAGATCTGTACATGATTAGCACACTCAAACTCTGTACGAATGATGATTTCAGTTGGCACAGTCTTCGTGGCGGCGAAGCAGTGGTTGACTTATGAGGTTTAGTGCACATATTACATTTTGTTTCGAAAAATCTAAGATAGGAGAATTTCGTAGGAATTCCGGAATTTCAGAAATCGAGCGGGCGAGCTCAAGCGTGCAGCTACCGTTTATATCCGAGTGAAGTTCGGGTCCGCAGTTGCAGACAACCGCTGTTGCATGATGCGGCTCGGTGTTCCTCGTATAGCACCGTGCGTTTCTTCGTCCAAATGAGGAGAGTGTGCCGTAGCATTATCCTGCCATGATACGCGTTCAATTCGATTATTAAAAAACATAGGACACTCAAGAAAATGTTCAGGTTTTATGTTTATCTTGAGGAAAATCACCCGCTGATCACAACGGTATCTCTGGAATTGTTCAAGGCCCCCTACCAACGGAGTTATGGCTCCTCAAAAGTGCCTGTCTTTTGAGGGCAAAAATTTAGTGGACGAGTTGTCTCAGATTTTTAGTTCTCTTCATTCGCAGTCGTTGAGCGAAAGCGAACTAGGATGAGGAGGCGGACCGTAGGGTGTCAAGGACGGCGTCGTGGTTGAAATTCATCCATACGTCTAGACGCTATCGAGTTGGAAAATCAGGAAGAGGGTGTGGCTCGTGGTGGCGATTGAAGGGGTCGAGTCCGTGGTGGTCTTTTACATCTCGCTTATTCGTAGGAATTAAGATTTCGGATGTGACACGTGTCGTACAGGAGGGGTCTACACAATTTCATGAAAATCACAAAGTTCTTATCTGAGGGTGTACTGCGACATCAAAGACAACCACGGTTGCCCCAGGTTTGCTCCGTCACACCCTCTCACGCACTGAGGATTTCCTATTCGGGCATGATACGCTTTCGACTCGAGTACAATGCGTATTGTACGACGATGCGGCTCGGTGTTCCTCGTATAGCACCGTGCCGTTTCGTCGTCCGAATGATGAAAGTGTGCCGCAGCATTACCCTGCCATGATACGCGTTCAATTCGATTACGAAGCCTCTTGGACGATAATCGATCCACGATGTTCCTGACTGAATGCGCTCTTGTGCGTTTCCACATTACCCGCTTTGTTGAACGGGGATTAACGCACCAAATCAAAAGAAATCTATGTTCATCAGGCGCATATCAGACGTAAAGCACATATCCTGTACGTTGCATGCAAAACTTGAACATAGTGCTGGTGTGAATCAACTCACTCACGAAGTCTACATGATAGTGATACAATGGATGAAGCGCTTCCTCGATGGCGTCGTATAAGATGCTATGCTGTAAAAACGCAAAAAGAAAAGAGATCAAAATTTGTGACCTTTACCTTGCTCTGAAAAGACGCGAATGAGACGTGCTTGGATCTGAAAAATAATAATGTGTAATATGTATATAAGAAGCGCCATCGCGTAGAGAGTGCAGTTGGCATTTCGGGACTGTTCCTAGAAGGTGACCACGAGTCACCCTCTCGACATTTTTGATGGCTGAGAGGGGGGCTTCCCATCAGGAATGTGCGGCGATTGCCGTTTGCAGGTTGCCGATTGCCGTTTGCCGGCCGTTTTCGGACGATTTTTGACGATTGTCGCTTGCCGTTTTTCCTCTCACTTTTCGACAGAATTCGGCAAGAAATGCACAATAGATAACAAGCGCCGCGATTATGATGCGCATGGAAACCTGATAAGCCTTGCAGCGACCGGCTCTAAAGTAGAGACACAGTACTTTAAATTTTCAAGCCAGTTGATGTCACCTACGGTGCGGACACGTCAAAGCAATCGCTAGTATTGTAGTGTCATGCTCGTAAGGGTCTTCTTGTCTCGAAGAGTACCGAATTCCTCACTCCATACCTTGTTGAGGCTTGATCAATTAATGTAGGGTTCATCAGGACAAGATTTAACACCCTGAACAATTTCAGGAGAGGGCAGATAGGGTTCAGGGCACAATTTCTTCCAGATATTTTTCAAAGCGTCGTGTAGAGGATGTTGGACTTCAGTGGCAGTTTGTGGGCTTCTGCATTTCGCCAGTTTCTATTATTATCACGATTGCGCTAAAAACATGCTACCAAGTTGAAAGTTGGAGTTCTGAGTTGAATGGGTGGGAGAGGGTACACACGTCGTAGAGAACATCCGTTTTGATTAAATTCGCTGCTTGACTATAAATTGGATTGACGGAGTCGGCGGTGACCAGTTTGGAATAAGGGGTGTCGTACAGTTTGGGAAGGAGGTGGTTTGATATAACCGCGGTATTTCAGCAGTAGTAATTTTGGAAAGCTTGAAAAACTACTCAATTGCATGTATTTGAGTTCTCAACTTTCTTTCGCAGTTTAGCAGAACATTTTTTCTAACTTTCTTTCGCAGTTTAGAAAAAAATTTAAAGGTCGGAGGGGGAGAGATGCCGAAGATGGAGCAGTTTCTCAGGAACGCTTCCAATACTGTCCGAAAACGTGCATTTCAGTTGTAACTGTCTACGTCATTATCTTTTATCCAAATTCCGGTCAAATAGTAAGCACACCGTGAGGCACGCCAACGAGTACGCCGCGAACACTAACAAGGGAAGTGTTTAGAGTGGTAAACGCATCTGCTAAAACGACTAGTATCGTTAGTATCTCTAGTGGCTCAATAGTAAAACTGCGCAGTATCCAGCCCCGAGCTGCAGGTTCCAAGAAATTACAAGCTAAAAAGGTCGTTTTTTGTGCTTTTTGTACCCTCCAAAAAGGGCATTAATCTTTCGAAAATTCGGAAACGGACCCCACAAATGTGTTCAGCGCCCAAAACTACCGCCCTGAGCAAAGTTTGGGTGGAGGCACATTTTCCATACTTTGTCCAGGCTAGCAGCGTTTTGGACTTCTACGGATTTTTGGTTGGGCGAATACTTATACCGATTAGAGGGCTCTAGAATCGTTTTAGAAAAATGTTCCAGATTTGACTTGGAATTCTATCAGGGGGGGATTCGGGGGCGCTGATTACGAATCTGTAGTTTAATAGTCGATTTTCCAAAGTTTTCGGCTAATTTCGTTGAAAGCTCCCCAGGGGGGGAAGTTTCGAGGGAAAAATGCCACTTTCGTGATTTTAGGAGTGCTACAGTAGATATTGCTCAAATTGTTCCTCGGCGGGTTATTTGGAGTGCTGAACACGAATCTGGAGTCCCTTAATCGATTTTTTGCAAACTACCGTAGATTACGGTGGGTATACGGTAGTTTGGTCAGAATCTCAGATTTTACTCAAAATTTGTATACGGGGGTTATTCGGGGTGGAGAATACGAATTTAACGCCCGTTTGTCGATTTTCAAAATACTAAGGTGGGTTTTGGCCCCTAAATGACATGTTACCTACCGTAACCTACAGTAAACCTCGAAACTTCGACAAATGGACTCCAGATTCGTGTTCACCACGCTAGATTACCCCTGCATACAAGTTTTGGACTAAATCCGAGAAAATTTTTTCAAACTCGCAAAAAGATGCCTGATGGGTACAGTACCCTTGCCTTCTTGCGAGGCTTGAAAATTGCTCATAACTTGTTCGAACCTGCAGCTCGGGGCGGGATACTGCGCATTTTAACTATTGAGCCAGAAGAGTTTCTAACGATACTAGTCGTTTTTGCAGATGCGTTTGACACTCTAAACACTTCCCTTGTAAGAACGTTTGCCGCGGCAGTGCTGGGAAAGTAACGCGACCCTCAATGTGCCGCGATAGTTGCGCGGTAGTGCCGCAGCGACTCCGCTATCGTTAGTGTTTCGATACTATTCTGTTGCAGTGCCCTCAGCCTCGCCAACGCCACGACATAGGCACGATAGTACCGCAGTGGTGACGTGTTAGAACCGCACCGGCTTCGCGAGGATGCATCAGCGAACCCGCGTCGACTACGATGCACTGTCCTATGCGTGTCGCCGGTTCAATCAACCTAATTTGATTACCCTACGTACCGTATCTTGTGGCCCGCAGTAACAAGGACCCCCTCTGTACCTATCATACAGGGGACCAAACAACCGTACGTGCGCATTTTTGTTCGTAGACCCCACCTAGTTGTAGTATGGCTCATAATTATTTTCTATGAGTTACTCTCGGTCAATTCTATTTTTGTAAAGGCGCAGCCAACGATTGCAGAGCCGCCGCGGCATTTTCGCGGAGGCGCTGTGGTGCTAGTAGGAGCCGGTGTGACTTTATCGCGGAGCCGCAGCGGCAATTTCTACCAGAAAAGCGGCGTGGTTGCCACGCTCGTTAGAATATAACCCTCTGAAGTAGGGCCACATTGTCCTCTTTATTTTTAGAACGATTTTAGAGTACTCACCCTCTTAACTTGGATTGCACGATACTCTGGATTTTGTTCGAGTACTGATACCTCATCAAACCGGACTAATAAGGTCATAACTCTAATGAAAAGTGCAAATGCCCTACCAACTTTCTCAGCTTTGAGGTTTTACTAGAAAATTTGTAGACACTGTGAAAAAAATTGTAAAAACGTTTGATTACACTCAGCCCATACCTTGAGTTTTCATGAAATATCGAACTGAATTTCTGCTTATCCTCCCGAACAACCAGCAACGTGTCCCGGAATTTTATTTTTTGTGAATTCAGAAATTGAGCTAGTAGATTGAGACATATGAAGTCACGACTTGAACTTCATGAAAATTCAAATCATATGATCCTCGCAATTGACGAAAAATAATTTTTTATCGAATAAAAAATTTTTTTTCCAGCTACTTTCTCAGAACACGGATTTACAGGAAATTGAGGACCTTCTTGAGAAAATTAGGAAAATTTAGAAATTTGAAAATTTTGATAAGACAAAGATTTTTGTTTTTTTTTTGCACCTACATATTTACACTTGTACTTGCTGTCCGAGTTCGTGGCGAATCAAAATTTGCCTGGGAAACTCAGTCGTACGAGCAAAGCAATGCTCGATAATTTCTGCATTACCCTGATACATGGCTCCGATTAGGATCTCCGAGAAATTGAATATTGAAGAACAAAATTTAAAACATCACATTTCGATCACTTTTTGGAAATCGAAAAATCAAAAAACGAAACTCCCGAATGTAATCGAAAACCGAATGATATGAGAAAGAAATAAGAAAATTGAAAATTCGAGTAATTCTAAAATCTATTCGATCGGAAGAAAATCTAAGGAACAACTTCGGTTTACATTGCTCGAGATCGTAGAGTTATGACCTCATCAATTTGATTTGGTAAGGTTTCAGTGCCTGAATTGTCCTAAGTAAAATTAATTTTCTATGCCCAGCCTATCAGTAGCAAATACCCGCTCTTTCCAGATGAAAACGTGAAAATCGGATTTATGACATCATCAGTCCAGTTTGATAAGGCATCAATTTATTACATGTGTCAAAAGGAATTAATTTTGCGATTCCCTGGTCATCAGGAGCAAGTCATCGCTCCACTGGTGTGAAACCTTATAACTCGAAGAGCTATAACCTTATCAGTTGAGTTTGATATGGTGTCAACGCCTGACTTCTGCCCAAAAATTAATTTCGCTATTTCAAAGTTAATCAAACCTAATACTCGCTTTTCCGGCTCGAAATGCTCCAGATCTTATGGATATGTTTATATCACTTCGATTTGATGATTTATAAAAGCTAGATTAGTGTTAAAATAGTCTATAATCAAGTTTTTCACGCTAACATGACCAAATCCCAGCTTTTCCGCGTTAAAAACGTGCGACCTACCGATTTTTGTGAGGTATCCGAGGTGTATCCTTGGAGGTCGGCTGTCAATAATTTTATGACTGCCACTGTCTGGGCGCTTGCTGACAGCCTGTGCAAAACAGCACCCACCTCGCATGATGGACGAAAAAGTCCTCCGCACCACTTTTTCTCCCCGAAACTGGGAGTCTCTCGCGTCTCCACCACCGCTGCGCTGTTTCGGCTTTCGCTGCCAACCTCGCCTACTCAGATAGAGACATCACACTTCCCGCGGTACCACTAGCCGACGTCCCGTAACCCCTCCCGCGGAAGGCCAATAGAACGGCCGCGGGCAGTCGGCGGCGCTGCTTCGTTGACTGCCCGTATACGGTGAACACGCACTCTGCGGCCCTTCTGCCACCGCCTTAAGGCCAATCTGATGACTGACAGAAGACAATCCGAAAGCGCTTTGCGGCACATTTTAGAACCACCCTTTAAATAAAGGTCTCTCCTAACAAAATTCGAAAAATCCGCTCCTGGGGATTTCATCTTGAACTGCATTTGACAAATAAGGAGTGAGCTTCTACGGGGAAGCTTCCTACACTCACTGGTTCTTGCAGTCTTCCTACTCGCAGATGCAATTAACAGACAGTGGTTCACCTGCCCAAGGCCAGCGTCGCACACAGCGCGGGTTTCGAAAATAGTCTCAACACAGCGTTCTCTGCTCGTCAATTGTTCATTGGCTCCACTCTAGTGGGTGGTGCAATGATAATATCAGAGTGGGAATCGATGAGTGAGTGTTCGATGACCCCCAGCAATAGCCGACTGCCCGCCGACACTCCGCGGAAAGACGGTAAAACCTCTCTGTCAGCGGGAAGTGGGACGCTGTGCCACGCCCACAGAATTGGGGCCGCGCGAAGTCGACTAGCCCGACTTGGCCGGCGGGAAGTGGGCTGTTTTTATCTGAGTAGAGACAGAGCCTGCTGCCAGTTTCAGCGATCTCGCGAGGGTGCCCGAAACCATGAGGTTTACCCGCAATGAGCTCCATAGA
Organism: Aplectana chamaeleonis; assembly: GCA_029168955.1. Taxonomy (NCBI): domain Eukaryota; kingdom Metazoa; phylum Nematoda; class Chromadorea; order Rhabditida; family Cosmocercidae; genus Aplectana; species Aplectana chamaeleonis. The sequence continues at coordinate 1,815,795 of JAPDOI010000019.1, read as the reverse complement.
AGGGAGCACAGCATAGGAAGCGGTTGACCATTTTGCGCCAGATTCGGAAGATGGGTCCTTTTAAAGTCGGGGAACACTATGGATACGGTTTGAAACCTGTTTATTTCTATATCGCCTCAAAATCGCCTCTTCTTGTGAGGTCGAAACTCGCAGAATACCTGCATGTTTTGACCATTTCGAAACTCGTTGTTCCGAATGGATTACTACCACCCCACGTTCCGTCGCTGTTGCAGCTCTCATTCGATAACCTAAGGTTTCAATCAATAAACTACTAATTATCCAAATTACTTTAAATCACTATGAGGCATTCCACGATTTCGAATCGTCGCTTCTAAAAAATCCAAAAAGACAGTTTCACAAATTTCTTAGTATATGTAGACTCTGTTTCATTCTAAGTGAACTCATGTTTTCGATTATCACAGCGTGGAGCGGTGGCTTTTTCTTCGGAACCTCCTTATCATTAATTATATTTCACCGGGGCCCACCGCTACTCTGCTGATGATAATCAAAATCGATAGGTCACTAGGGATTTACCAGAGCTCATGTATTTAGCTGCCGCTTCAAAGCAGTGTACAGCCTGTTCCACAGAAAGAGTTTAGGTTGTACCAGGTGTAGGTGAACGCGGGTGGCTGCGTTGCGTGTTCAATGCTGATCAGATGTCGGTCTTCAGATTGGGCGAATACCTTGACGATCAAATTCAAAAAAAATAGAAACTCCTTCCTGGGGGGACAGGCTGTACGTGCAAAAAGAACGTTTCTCGATTCTTACTGTTGTTGTTGTGGAGGTAGACAAACGATTAAGAGGACTTCAGCGGAAATCCACACAAATATAATCGGAGAAGAAGAAAAAGCTGTTTAAAATCCCGAAAGAGCGCTCGGATTCCTGCCACGCCTATTTTGTGCCATTATTCTAGGCGGCGCAATTTCAGAGCCCCGAACTTTGTCGAGTATCTCAACCACAACTCCGCCATGGACGGTCCCAAGCCCGGCTGAGAAAGGAGGAGGGTTGTCCCGTGCCGACGGATTGTAAAACTAGGCTTGTAACCATGGGAGACGATTCAAGGATTCAAACATGTGCTACCGCATCCAGGGCAGCCGATGCGCCGGATCTGATGAACCGAAACCAGGGTTCCGGTGACAAATATGCGACTGGTTATACGGATAGAATTTCCACGCCGAAGCTGGAAGTTCAAGTCGCTGCATGGAACGTACGCACAAGCCACCATTTTGGGCAGAAGGAAGTGATCGCTCGCGAATTGGCACGATACAACATCTCCATTGCGGCGCTCTCGGAGCTACGCATGACAGGGTCTGGACGAACGGTCGTGTAAATCCCTTATACTGGCGCTCGAATTACGCTGTTCTATTCTGGAGGAGATGAGCACATGGAAGGTGTCGGCTTCGCTTTGGATGGCAGGGCGACTGAAAGCGTGCTGGCTTTTCAACCAATATCGAGCCGTCTAGCCGTATTGACACTAGCGGGTACAGTAAAGGCGCACATAATTTCTGTGTACGCTCCCACGGAAGTCAGCTCAGACGATGCGAAGGATGAATTTCGCACCAGTCTACAGGACGCTATCGACACATTGCCAAGAACGGATTTCATAATTATCACTGGCGATTTGAATGCTCATGTTGGAGCAGATAGGTCGGGCTGGGAAGGAACATTGGGCCGATACGGACTAGGTGATGTCAATGAAAATGGTGTGCGTCTACTGTCGTTCGCCGCAGGCAATGGACTCTTAGTCGGAAACAGTCATTACCAGCATCCTCGTAAGCATCAACTCACCTAGCGTACACCGAATGGCAAGGACTCTGCTGTACTAGACTACATTCTCGTCAATACGCGTTTCCGGTCATCATTGCAGGACGTGCGTGTAAAGCGTGGCGCTGACTGTGGATCTGACCATCATCTTGGTGCTAAGGTCAGGCTCAAGCTCCAACGTGTCAAGTCTCAATCGGCGTCACAGCCAAAAAGGGATTGGTCGAAGTTGAAGGAGCCAGAGTATTTGCAACGATTTCAGTTGGAGCTGTCAAACCGATTCTTTTCGTTAAAGGTGCACGATGAAGTGAATGCAGAGGAAGAGCAGTCCTCTAGCGTAGTTTGTAGTTGTACTGAAAACGTATGTCCTCTCGTCAGGCAGAGAACGCAACCGTGGATCTAGGACAGATGTCTAGAACTCGTAGATCAAAGAAAGAGGGCAAAGCTTGTCAACCACAATTTGTATGTCCAGTTGAATTGTGAAGTTCGACGGCAGCTGAAATTGGGGCGCGAGGCGTACTGGAACAAAATTGCAGAAGAAATGGAGCAAGCATCATCAAGGCATGACTTCCGCATACCGTTCTCGACTTTGAAACGACTCAGTGGCAAAACCAAAGTCACAAGCGACAATATCAGCAAGGCTGACGGCTCCTCCGTCCGATCGTCCACAGAACGTCTCGAGCGATGGAAGGAGTTTTTTGATGGATTTTACCGAAGTGACGAGCCTCATACTACTGCTACGACGATCCTTGCTGAACCTCATGTGATCGCTTCGGCCGCCCCACCATCCATGGAAGAAGTTGCTGCTGCTGCAAAGTTAGTTAAGTCGGGAAAAGCTGCTGGTGTAGACATGGTAACTGCAGAAGCTTTGAAAGCTGGTGGAGATCTTCTGATGCGCCGTCGACTCTTACGAATGCAGCTAATATGGCGTACTGAGAAAATTTCTGCGTCGTGGAAACGAGCGATTATAGTACCTGTGCTGAAAAAAGGCGACAGCAATCAGTGCAAAAACTATCGCGGTATTAGCTTGCTGTCCATCACTAGCAAAGTGTTCACTAGGATTCTGCAGCTGCGTCTTCAAAAGCATCGGGAAACTGTAGCCAGAGAAGAGCAAGCAGGGTTCCGTCCTGGTCGTGGATGCTGTGATCGAATTTTTACCATCAGGCAAATTCTTGAGGAACGCATACGATTGTTGTCGCGCACAGTTGTTGTCTTCATCGATTTCCGCGCGGTGTTTGATAGCGTCTCGTTGCCGGATTTGTGGCTGTCTTTACGCTCGGAACGCGTATCGGAAAAGATACTGCGTCTTCTTCAAGAGACCTATACAGGCTCATGCAGTTGCATTCGCGAACAGAAGGAACTTTCCGCCTCATTCCCGATTCGAAATGGTGTACGACAAGGATGTGTTGCGTCTGGTTTGCTGTTTAATGCAGTAGTTGACGCTATCATGCGGAAAGTTTTCAATGGCCGGCAAGGAGTCCAATTCGGTGATAATCATTTTGTAACCGACCTAATGTTAGCTGGCGACAGCGCTGTTCTTGCTAACAGTGATGGCGAGGCTACCGACATTCTATACCAGATCGCGACAATAGCTAGCTCATACGGTCTTACGATAAATGCCGACAAAACGAAGGTGATGTCAAGTGATGGGTCATCAGCTACAGTCACCCTCCACGATGCCCAGATTGAACAAGTGGATCGTTTCAAGTACCTTGGCTCCATCATTCAACAAAGCAAGAACACCTCAACAGCTGAAGTTATTAGCAGGATTGGCCAAGCTGCTTCTGCATTTAGAGCGTTAGACTGGTGCTTATGGAGGCGTCCAAACGTAGCCATTGGAACGAAAATGAGGATCTACCGTTTGCTTGTCGTGCCATTTTTGCTGTATGGAGCTGAGACGTAGACACTGCTGAAATCGGATCTTTAGAAACCCGAAGTGTTTCAAATGCGATGTCCCCGACGGATCCTTCGTGTGTCCTTACGCGACCATGTCACGAATGAGAATATTCGCTCACGTTGCGAGGACCAACCCTCGATCGGAAGCGAATTCAGAAAGCTTAGGTTGCGCTGGTTTGACCATGTTTGCCGCGTGCCTATAGAACGCCTGCCTCACCAGTTGCTCTTCAGACAACGACCGTTGGAATGGAAGGTGCAGCGGTCGGCGCCCAGAAAGACTTGGATTAAGCAGGTTGAAGATGATTTGGCGACACGCAGACTGTCTGTGGCTGATGCTAGACTAATGACACTGGATCGCTCTGCATGGAAGGCAGTTGTTAGTGCTGCACATCTACCCATGGCACCCACAGCGGCGTACTGGCTCCGAGGTCAGCCTCGGCAGGCCGTCAGCTAATGGGACGGTAAGGGTACCTCAACCACGCTCAGATATTCGATTGAACACAAGAAGTCGAAAGTGGTTCCAACCTCTCATGATGCCTTCAAACGCCCTTGACTGGACCTCCTGCCATTACCTTCCTTGTAGCACTATGTTCTTCCGTTTCCGGTCATGGAAAGTCGGAAACGAAGCGGAACGGAACGTCCCAAAAATTACCAGAATTACGGAAACGGAATCAGAAACGGAACTCTTCCGCACAGCCCTGCTCTTAATCGAATAGCAGAAATATCAGACGAGCACTGAATAATACTCCAGTCAGCTGTTTTCTTAGTGCAGCGCGGAGCTCTTCATAAGACTGGTGTTTCCTGCTGAAGACATAGAGGCTGCGCTCCGCATACATACTTGTGTACAATGTTCCGACTCGAATATTCGCGATAAACTTTTCGATCTTTACTCAGTTGAAACTCGAATGTTCAAAGTATTCAAATTTCGAACACACTCGAAAATCTAAAAGTTGAACGGAACTTCAAACATATTCGAAAATCAACTGTTTGAAAAATCAAAAAATCGACGAAGTCGAAAATTGACCTGTTCGAGGCAGTTTCTAGGAGCAATATTTGACACACAAGGTGCACACCCACGCCGCTTCGCGTCGTACTTGTAGGCGTGTATTTTGACGCATAAAATAATCGAGTCATTACTAAATGAGGACTTAGTTATTATCGTTCCTGGAAACTCAATCCGGTCCCACACACTTTCCACTGCGTCGGCGCACTCACACTTGGGTCCAACACTCACACACACTTATACCGGCGCTTAGCGCACTCCCGCTTCGATCCCGTACACTTTCCCCGGCGCACCCTCGATTGGGTCCCATATACTTTTCCTGGCGCTCGGCGCATTCCCACTTGGGTCCAGCACACTTTTCTAGCCGCTCTGCGCCATCCCAGTTGGATCCAACACACATTTCTCGGCGCTCGGCGCACTCCCAGTTGGGTCCCACACACTTTTTTCGGGGCTCGGCGCACTCCCAGTTGTGTCCCACACACATTTCCCGGCGCTCGGCGCACTCCCAGATGGGATCCACACACTTTTCCCTTCGCTCGGCTCACTACCAGTTGGGTCCCACACACTTTTCTCGGGGCTCGGCGCACTCCCAGTTGGATCCAACACACATTTCTCGGCGCTCCGCGCACTCCCAGTTGGGTCCCACACACTTTTCTCGGGGCTCGGCGCACTCCCAGTTAGGATCCACACACTTTTCCCTTCGCTCGGCTCACTACCAGTTGGGTCCCACACACTTTTCTCGGGGCTCGGCGCACTCCCAGTTGGATCCAACACACTTTTCTCGGCGCTCCGCGCACTCCCAGTTGGGTCCCACACACTTTTCTCGGGGCTCGGCGCACTCCCAGTTAGGATCCACACACTTTTCCCTTCGCTCGGCTCACTACCAGTTGGGTCCCACACACTTTTCTCGGGGCTCGGCGCACTCCCAGTTGGATCCAACACACTTTTCTCGGCGCTCCGCGCACTCCCAGTTGGGTCCCACACACTTTTCTCGGGGCTCGGCGCACTCCCAGTTAGGATCCACACACTTTTCCCTTCGCTCGGCTCACTACCAGTTGGGTCCCACACACTTTTCTCGGGGCTCGGCGCACTCCCAGTTGGATCCAACACACATTTCTCGGCGCTCCGCGCACTCCCAGTTGGGTCCCACACACTTTTCTCGGGGCTCGGCGCACTCCCAGTTAGGATCCACACACTTTTCCCTTCGCTCGGCTCACTACCAGTTGGGTCCCACACACTTTTCTCGGCGCTCGGCGCACTCCCAGTTGGGGCCTGTACACCTTGGCACACTCCTGCACATTCTCTGGTCAACGGTCAACGGTCACCGGTCAACGGTCACCTGTCAACTCTTAGCCGTTTATTGTTATGTATGATTGCCCCGTAGAGACACAAAGTACAATGATTCGACGAGCCCATAACTCAATATGAGCCAGTAAGGTTTTGCATACCACCCTTGTTAGAGAGTAAACATGAATTTTCACTGTCAGTTGATTTTTCCATGTAACATAATTACTAGGAGGGCTTTATCAAACTGGAGTTTCGAAAAACTGTCTATAGAGGGTTGTGAGGGAAGTTCGAAAGGAAAACTATTTTGAGCTTTGAAATTTCACCTAATGTGCCTGGGTGCGTCTCAAAAGTTCATTTTTCCGAATTTGGAAAATTCAAACACTTTCGACCCTAACATAGTTCCAATAATTTGGAATCAGACCTCGTGTTCGTGTTCAACACTCAAAACAACCTCTTGAAACAAAGTTTTGGCTGGAAATACTCTAGTTTGTAAAATTCGAAAAATTAAACCTCTCGAAAGTGTTTGATCTTCTCGGGTGCATTGAGTGGAATTATAAAACTCGAAATGGTTCTTTGAGATCTCCAGCGACCTCAATGGACTTTTTCAAAACCCCCATCTGATATCGGGATGACCTTAAGTTGAACTTTTTTCCAAATTCACTTTACTCACCAGAAAAAAAATCCTGTAATTTCTTCCTCGATAATGAAGCTACCGAATCCCATACACAAGAACTATCCCTTTGTCCCACCCTGTCCTCCCTATTTAGTTCCGTCCCTGCCAAAAAAAAGAAATGCTGCCGCAGCGCAGCACAAACCACTCCGATTGACATTCTTGTTCAGGGGCTATTTAGGTCTAAAATTTTCATGAGGGGAATGTTCTCACTCCGAATGTGGAGCTATTGTTATATTACATGCACCGTCGCATTGAATAACAGTCCTTGTTTATCTGTTTAATATATGTACATACGTCGCATAAGGTGAGCGTTATATAAAATGTGAGAATCGAGTAGGTTGCATAGCATTTCTCGGTGTACCTTAATAAATTTTCACTGGAGCTTCAGCGTTGACCGTCAGTTTGGTTGGTCTGTACTTACTTGTCTGCGAGGTAGTATTGTTAACATTTTTTTACTCCAGAAACCAAGTATGAGGTTATATCATTGGCGCATCCAATAAGGAACGAGAATGTATGCCTTTACTGAGCCAAATCATCGCTGAGCGAGATCAGCTCCTCCCACTTATGACATCATCGCCCGGGCGACGGCCGAGGGACGAAGTGGTACCGCGTTCCCTGTCCGGTTGGAATAGCAGCCTCGCTCGCTGTCCGGTCGCTCTCGGGGCGACAGCGGTGCCATTGTCAGAGACAGAGAGACGCAGGATACAACTAATCCTGCGATTTTAAAAGGCGGCTCGATCGTGTAGACGGGCAGTTGGTATTCTGAGGCTACTCCTGAACTCCTGAGAGGTGACAACGGTTTTTTTATTGGAGGGCAATTTTCGGCGGCCAAGCGGATCACTCATGGCCCGCGGTGAGGAAGGCTTCCTCATCGCGGACCATGCCGGGATGGTATCCTTGTTGCGCCTTGTGGCAGTATCTCTAGAAGAGGGGGAATAATGAAATGCCGCCCGAGCGGGACTGCGGTCGCCCGGAGAGCAACTGCTGTCGTTTAAGTAGATGGCTAATTTTCGCTCGGAGCGGTGAAGCAGCGTCGCTCGAGTCGCTATGCGGTCCCGCTCCCTGCGATGTTTTGTCTGAGTATGTATTACCCATCACTTTAGGCCATCTCCTGTGCCAGCTGCCTCTACGTCCGTTTCTTCATCGAAGATTTCTTCAGTAACTTTAAATAGGGCAGCAGACCTTTTTGCTTCCACCTCTCCAGATCATGAATTCGTCACGATCGGGACAACAGATCCGGGTGACGGATCTTTCGGTACGTTCCGAAACATCCCTAGGCTCACATCTACTGTAGTTGAATTGAAATAAAGCACATGTTCAATATGTTGCCATGATGTATATTTGTTCTCCTACTCATTATAGTCTATTCAGGTGAAACAACTGTTAAGCTAAAATGCGCAAAGCGACCACTTTGCGTTTTATTTATGGATGATGAACGTAATAAACAGAGTCTAGTGCTTGTCGGTTCTTCATCTGGAATTCATATCGTAGACGCCCAAAGTGGAGCAGTGTTTCGATGCTTGACAGGTAAAGATGGAAACTCGTTTGCCTAAATTCGCTTGGCAAAGGTACCCTCCAGGGGTGCGTTCCAAGAACGTTCCCATGGCAATTTGCAGTTATAATCTTTAGTTGGTGAGCAGTTTCGTTCACGGGAACCCTCTAACGGAACATTCTTGGAATGCACCCCAGAAGCAAATGGAATTCCATTCAGGTGGCGCGACGTCTCTGTATTCATGGCACGGGTGCATGGTAGCCGGTTGTGATACACGTCGAGGTGTATCACTTTGGGACGCTCGTGTAAATGAACCAGTTGCTCATTTCGCTGCTGCTACTCAAACTCCTGGTGAGTTGTTCGAGCCCTGGACATTGTTGTAACTTTCTGACGCAATCCCTTACTAGGGAGTGACCAGACCGGTCTGCCAGAACTACGCATATGGCCATTTTTTTCTAATCGACCACCTTCCGATTACTTTTAAAAACCCTATTTTAGCTGCCCGAGTAATGATAAACTTTTCAACATTGATTTATTGAAAAATTCAAAAAAAAATTTTCGCCCCAACTTCTCTCGAAGGGGATTATTTGAGGCGCTGAACACGAATATGAGTCACGTTATCGATAATTCGAACGATAAAGAGAGTTTACGGCAGATAAATTTTATTTTACCTACAGAGCTTCCAACTAGGGTCCAGCAGGTGTGGATAGCTTGCCAACGGGTGGTGACGGTGGTCGTGAAAATTTTCGTGAAAAAGCGAAAACTTGAAGGGGCTCGTAAAATTTTCGTGGAGGAAAATATATAATTCATTGGAAAAAGGCAAGAACGTAGTAGGATATGTAGAAAGGTGGGTGGTTTATGCAAATCAAAAAAGTTTTGCAATCGTTCATAATCTGAAGAGAACCAGTTCTTAGTTCACTCAACTGTTCTTAATCCCCTTGTAGGCGGAAATTCGTTGTACTTGAGATTAAAAATCCTCTATAAGACGTATGACCCCCTATTAAAAATCGAAATTTCAATTACAAAATAAGAAGGTGAAATCCTCATAAAATTCCCCACAAATTTTCACAATTTTATTTCCCAACTCGATTGTTTACAAGGATTCGGGCGAGGTAAGGTGGTCTACGTTGGCAAGCCACGTTGGCAAATCGCAAGGTTTTTGCCATCACTATCCAACGGGTGGCATCTCTCCAGCGAAAGAAGTTCGGACCACCAAGGGTCCAAACTTTGAGGTAATTGGACTGCGTAAAAAGTCGCACACAGCTTTTTCTAACAGCTTCTCAAACTTCCGAAATAATACATGAATATATGTAAGGCGCCATCAAGGGCGCCAGGGAGCGAACGCTGTTGTGGCAAGGGAGCGAGGACTGAGTGCGTACTATTATTGCCATATAACCCTTAGTCCTTCTTGTTAATTCTTTGCCCGAGTGGAGGCGAATCGGTATTTTTTAATTCTTCCAATAAGTTATTACTGAGAAATGACGTCACGAGTTAAAGGCAGCGTACGCGCTCGTAAACGTGATTGAGATAACTACGGAATTAGAACGGTATGGCACAGATCAGAACGCATACACATTTTGAAGCGTCAAAAACGAGCCGCAATGACGCTACACGAGTAAGAAGTTGGCCCCGCCCTGTATCTGCCCGCCCCCTGTATTTGCGTCCTCCTCCAAAACACGGGTTCTGGGCCATTCCCACCATCGTATGTGCTTTACCTATTCTACCTAATCTACCACCCACAAACGTCGTCGACGGTGAGAATGGCCCAGAACCCGTGTTTTGGAGGAGGACGGAAATACAGTGGGCGGGCAGATACAGGGGCGGAGCCAACTTCTTACCTGTGTAGCGTCATTTTGGGTCGTTTTTGACGCTTCAAAATGCGCAGGAGTTGTGTTCTGTGTCATACCATTCTATTTCCGTAGTTATCTCAATCACGTTCACGAGCGTGTATGCTGCCTTCAAGTAAAAAGCCAAAATAAGGAAAACAATCTTCATTTCATAATCGATTGCACGAGCAAATATCCGGAATCGCACTTTTTAAGCATTGATGTCTCGTAAACCATCTGAAATTACCATTTGTTTTTTTGGTTAGGAATTACCTCTTGGGCCAACAACGCTTTCGATTTCAGAAAGGGAGGGAAACTCTGACGCTTTTCTAAGTTTGAGGTGGGTAAAAAAATTAGGCATTAACATTTTTTCCGGAAGCCTTTGTGATCCAGTTAATCACACATGTGTAAAGTACAAGGTATAGAAAAAATATATTCGCATGAAATGTTTTGATCGTTAGCATTCATCGAGTTTTATCCGCTCATAAACTTCATCCCAGTGCCCAAAATTCACGATTAACGCCCGCGTTCGGACGAGCGTCTGGCTGTTTTGTTTTTCAATTTTTGCATATTCCAGTCCGCCTGAATTTTTTCCTCGATGATATTTGGTTGGCCTAGTGGTTAACTGCCGGAAATTTTTAAAAATCATCCTACTGCCGATTTTTTTCCAGGATGATTTTTGATCGGGCTGTTTTTTATACAGTTCCATTTTATTTTTTTCTTTGATTCTAGCTGGATCCTTTTACTGAAAAACAATAGGTCCGAATTTTTCCTGAGGGGGGGTCGTTATAATTTCCCATATTTTTGGGCTTGAACCGACCTTTTAGGGGGGGGTCGTAAGTATTTTGCGGTCTTTGCCGACGGGCTGCTGGACCCTGCTCGCAACTTTACGCCCATAGCGTTCTCTTTTAATATTACTCGGGCAGCTAGGATAGGGTTTTTATGACTACCCGCTAGGTAGTCGATCAGAAAAACCTGGTTTCATGGATATTTCTGGCGACCAGGTCTGGTCATTCCCTTGTTAGGTCAAAATTGGTATGTTCCGAAGCCTCATCCATTCCGAAGAATATTTGCGGTAATGGAATAAGTGAGTCTTCTGTTTTACAAACAGTTTCAATTGTTTTTGCTGTCACCACACTTTTGTCAGATCTGCAACATCGTTCAAATTGTTGTGTATACAATTCTAACTTGAACGAGAAGTAACTTTATAGTGGCGGTTACTCTATTCAACGACACCGATAGTACGGGGTGTGGCAAAAGCTCGTGAACTTATGCAAAGCTCCGTAAAAGAGACAACATCGAACACAAAAACTAACCATGTTATCAAAGTTTCACAAGAACCTATTGCAATCGTGAGCATTCACCAGATTCGAATATAGCCTCATTTGCCTTGAGTGCGAGCTGAAAAATTCTTTCGGAACGAGTGCGTGGCGGAGCGCAGGTGAATGCAGTCCATATCGTTTTATGCTTCTTTCAAACCTTGGCGGAAAACTCCAAATTCGAGTGTGGAGTGCGTACCTTCGCCTTTGAAAGCACGGAATAATCCATGGCATCCAAACCTGGGCTATAGAACGACTGCACCACAGAGAACATGAAGGCAAGGAGGTTGCTCTCGCACATCGCTGATGCGATCTTTGCCTTACGCGCTGGCGTGGAGTCCTGCTGATAAGTCGGCTCATCACTGTCAAAGTCGGGGCTGACGAAGAGGTGCAACTCTTTGATAAAGACACTCTTCTTTTAGTTTTCACGGCTGGCTTTGATGTCACTTTCCACGTAAATCATTTGCGCTTTCGATCAGCAATGACTGCGCTAAAATCAATCAACGATTTAGGTGTGCTCAGGCCTCCCAGCATTGCGACTTCATTGGTTTTGTTTTCCTAACCATTTACCAAACATCCTATTATTTGGGTGGTTCCTGAGTTGGATTTTCAAGAGCGAGCATTCGTAAAAGAAACGATGTCACAGCACCACGTCTTAGACATAGAAAAGCGTTTCTACAGTGATTTGGAATTAGTCAGTCTCGTCGTCTTCAATTTTTCAGTGAGCTCATGATTTGTAGCAAACTTGGGCAAATTGGATGTTTTTCGAATGATCAACTCCTCGAATAAATCTAAAACTAGATTTTTTCGAATGATCGACTTTTTTAATGAGTCGAAAATCAGATTTTTTCGAATGATCAACTTTCCGAATAACTTGGACAAACCATCGCTCGGAGCGAGACCGGAGAGCAACCCGAGCGACGCTAAAAGCGGAAATTAGTTTATCTACTCGGGTGACAGCGGCCGCTCTCCTGGCGACCGCGGTTTCGATCGGAGCGGTATGTATTTGGTTGCATTTTGGACCGCGGCTGCTGTCCGCTCGAGTTTCAAAATCTCCCAACTGCTATTTTTCTTGATTCCCGGCTCCATTCATGAGGATGGAGCCCCTTGAGAGGATAGGGTACTTCTTACAGCCTGTGGTCAAGGAGGTTAATCCTGCCACAGGCCGCACTATCCGTCCACACGAGACCAGCCGCCCTTTATACCTGCTGATCACGTCCACCAATTAGCCGTTTTAACTTGTTTTCTTACACTCTTCTCCATTCTCACTTTTGTGAGTCATTTCTGCATTCTGAATTCAACAATCGACTTTGTAGCGAACCCTACTCACGTAATCGTAGATTAGTACATCGGCACAATAGGGGTTGCATCCTAGGGCAGACATTGAATTGGTATGGATTTAGGTGTGATACAATCGATTGTATCACACCTAAAAATGGGTCTTCAGAGACCTTTTTAACCGGGTAAAAGAATGAAATTGATTAATTGGGTCCGTGACTAGGTTTTCTGCACGTTGTAGCAACGCGAAACTCCCTAATTCAAATATCGTTAAATACTTGTAAATATTTCACAGCTATCGATTTTTTCATGGACCCCAACCTATGTAGCGCTGTTCGGCTTAAAGCTGCGTCCATGAAACTTTGGGTGCGTTTTCATATCCCGATATTCAATTTATAGATGTGGTTTTCATGCCTGAAACAGCACCTATGTACCCTCACGGCATGAAAACAGGCTCCGCCCACCCTGTGTAGCGCTGTTCGGATTTAAAGGCAGCATACACGCTCGCAAGCATAGTCGAGATAACAGCATAGATAGGTCCGCACGGCCCATACTATGTCGTCAACGACGTTTGAAGCGCTGAAAACTGTGCAGGATGACAATAATTGACAATGTTTGAGCAATCTTGCCTTCCACGCCCGTATTTTCACACCCCTTCGAGTAACAGAATGAGAATCGAAACTTGTGAAAACGTGTGATAATTGAGAGGGATAGCACTATCAAATGGGAGTGCACGAGAGAAATAGCTTGACTTACTTGGATGTAACATTTTTGCATACCGATTAACTCTCGTCCATTTTCGAGAATGCCGCTCTACTTTGGCTGACCTCTTGGAATGGAGGATTTTATCAGTGCACAAACATGTTATATTGAGGTAAATCGAGTTTTTTCTCTACTGCACTCCTTTTTTATAGTGCTATCATTCTAAGTTATCACATGTTTTCTCAAGTTTCGATTCTCATTCTCGTACTCGGATGGGAGTGAAAGTACGGGCGTGGAAGGTAATATTGCTCAAACATTGTCAAATATTGTCATCTTGGACAGTTTTCAGCGCTTCAAACGTCGTTGGCGACTTAGTACGGGCCGTGCGGACCTATCTATGCTTTTATTTCGACTATGCTTGCGAGCGTGTATGCTGCCTTTAAGCTGCGTCCATGAAATTTCGGGTGCGTTTTCACATCCGGATTGCCAATTACCAGGTGTGGTTTTCATGCCTGAAACCGCACCTATGTACCCTCAAGGCATGAAAACAGGCTCCGCCCACCCTATATAGCGCTGGTAGGATTGAAGCTGTATCCATGAAATTCAGGGTGTGTTTTTAAATATGAAACGCCAATTACTTAATGTGGTCCGAAACCGCACCTATCTGCCCTCAGGGCACTAATGAACGTTCAGCCATTGAATAAACATTTGGTGCCATTGCCGTAGGAGAGCTGTTTCTGTCTGCTTTCGTGGAAAACATTTATTCATTGCAATATTAGGTCTTGACGTAGTCTTGAATTAAAAATCCGTCCACTATAAAATAAAAAATTACGAAATGAGGACTTCCCCCCCCCCCTTCCGGTCGTCGCCATCATTTTTCCCAGGGGGGGGGGCTGAGCAAATCGCTTGACTTGGGTGGGGAGTCGGACCAATGTTGGGTTGTATCACACCTCGCGCCGTAGCCTGGTCGGATATCGCACTTTTTCGAATATTCAACTTTTCGACAGTAGTCGGATGTGAGACTTTTTTGAATATTCTACTTTTCAAATAAAAAGTCGACTTTTTATCCGACTATGAAAAAAATTGAGGGGCAAGTAACTGTTTTTTTACATAAAAACACATCGAATTCTCACTCATCCACTCGCGGGCGTTCTGACAGATTAAAGCATCGCTTTTCAAGCCAAAATCAGACTGATATGGCTGCTTCGCAGATGTTTAGGAGTGCCTTATAGTATTTGCCACAGGTTTCGTGGTGAGAGCTTTTATCTGGCGGAGTTTCCGTAGCAATATGCTGCTAGCGTGATATATTCTTCAATTTAGATGTGAAAAAGGCAGTTCGCAACGAGTAAGTTCGCCGAGCAGCCAGAGCTGTCCGATTTGCTTGTAAAGAAATTAGGTTGATTCTATGTGTAATCTTGTTTCTGAAGTTGATTATTACGGTAGAGAGCCTATTACATTTTGATTTGCTATGAAATGTCACATATTCAGAGTTTTACTACAGAAAAGACAAGTGCCTCTACAGTTTGGGAACAACGTTAAAACATAGAAGTTTCTAAAAAGTTGCTAGAAATAATTCTTCCTGGGAGAATCTGCTCTCTGCCGACGGGTCGCGAAATGCCTCACAAGAGTACATGAGATTTTCCAGGGTTTTGGAGGTATCTAGTCTAATTTTATCGCGAGAATTCACGTAAACTACGGATAGCCCCAGTTGGTGGAATTTTAGCTACGTCACCTTCGAGAACTACGGAAATTCTTGCGGAGAATGCGGGAAAAAGGGTGGAAGATTTTCGCCTTGATCGATCCATCCTGTCCTGATCAGTGCTATAGGGCGATTTCCGCTGCGATCGACCGCATTGCCGTTTCTTCCCACGGCCTGCAGCGTCCCCGCGGTCAAAAGTATCGTTGGCACGGTATTCCATTGAGCGGTTCGGAGTCACCCTCCACGATCAGCCACAGAGTATCGAGTAATCGATTCGTGAGATGACTGGACCAGCACTACAAACGGCATCCATGCGTTCAGCGTAACCAACGTGGGATGAGATCGCTGTTCAACACAGGCTGTCGCTAAGCCCATAACATGGTTAAGCAGGCCGTTGCGGCCGGTGACCAGAATTTCACGACCCCTCTGTGGACCAAACTTTTCACAACCCCCCCCCTTCTTGAGATGAAAAAAATTTCACGACCAAAATCGTGCCCCCTATATTTAGTACTAAATCTCTTTGATTTGACATCTTGAAGTCCACATAACTCGCTACCTCCGCAGAGTTATTCCTTTTTTGAACCAATCCTCGTTGGGACCGGCGTTGAGCCACAGTTACAACTCGGAGGCACCGACGCAACGGTTATTTTTCATGGATAGGCTTGTGAAAAAATTTGAAAAAAATTGACTTTACTCACCACTTACTTACTACTCGACACACTACTCCTACCTCATTCAACCTTTCCAAGTGGTTGGAAGATAAACGCTATTTTTTCCAAAAATTTTATGAGCCCCCTCCAATTTTCATTTTTGCTCAAGAAATACCGGAATTTTTACGACCTCCCCCGTTGCGACCTTTCGCAAGCCTGCCCAACCCTGGCCCATAAATTCTCGCAACAATTAACGTGAGAATTCACGGGCTTAGTGACAGCGAGATCGGAATAGAGAACTTCGCCTTTGTTTTTTGCGTGAAGTATGCTTAGAGCCTTGCACCCTTACACCTTCGATGTGCAGTATAAGCGGGTTTTAGCAAGCGTCGCGAGGACCCGAAAATTCCTGCGCTACGGAATTAGAGGGCGTAACAGGCCGCTCCCTTGAAGGCACTTTGCTACCCATGGACAGAGTTGTGAGCTATTGAATACGAAAGGAAAGCGTGACAGACGCACAGAAGGGTGCCCACAACGATTCATCGGTCGCACGAAAATATGGTGCCTCTATAGTTTGGACACGCCCCGTAGTCGTCCAACAAATAGCAGAAGTCTGTCAGCAACATTAATAAGGTTTCTTAAAAAATCGCTCCCATCTGAACTACACCCGCAAAGTTTCTTCCAAAAGCAAATATAAATAAAAATCGTGTTTAAGTCAATAACTGAAATCAATTACAGATTCCCGGATGAGCGTAATTATTTTCGAGGAGTGTGATTGACAAGCAGTTTTTTTTGTAGTCAGGTTGTAAGATCCGAGTTTGCGACAATATTCGGATTTTGAACTATTCGAATATCCGACGTTTCGACGGTAGTCGGATATAACCCTTTCGAATATTCGACTTTTCGACTGTAGTCGGATATCGCACTTTTTGAAATATTCGACTTTTCGACTGTAGTCGAATATCGGACTTTTTCGAATATTCGACTTTTTGACTGTTGTCGGATATCGGACTTTCTAAAATATTCGACTTTTCCAATACTCGACTTTTCGACTGTAGTCGGATATCGGACTTTTTCGAATATTCGACTTTTCGACTATAGTCGGATATCGCATTTTTTCGAATATCCGACTTTTCGAATAAACGTCGACTTTTTTACCCGACTGAAACAGTGGGATACTCATCCGATTATTCGATTCGAAGCGAGTATACCGTATACCCATCGTAATCTGCCGTAATTCATCAAAAAATCGATGAACGGGTGCAGGTTCGTGTTGAGCGATCCAAATAACCCCCAGATAAATTATTTGAGCCACATCTATAGAATCAACGTAGGCCGCCGATGTCACGGGGAAGTTCCGTAGTCGGTTGTTAGAGTCGATTTATCAACGGGAACTCTCCCGGAGTATCGAGTGCCTACTAATAAAACAAGAAACCGCTAAAAAAAAGGGTTCCAAACCCTGGAGTTATGGCACGAGGCAAGTTAGGAAATTTATAAGACAATAATAACTTACAAACACACTACCCTACTAACCTACGGAAAACCAAGGAGGGAGGAACAGAGGTGCGGGGGGGGGGGAGGGAAATGGTCCTGCGTCGATTCGAGCCCTCAGGCTCCGTCCATAGCACACGACCAGCGGCGAAGCGTCAAGGCGTCGGAGCATCATGCGCCAGCGCTGAAACGCTGGCGCATTCAACGTGTCCGATGACGGCACGTGGATAACGATGGTATCGATAATATTAGTGACAGCCGCTACTGCCGCTCTGCCTCCACCGTCAGCGACAGGCCGGCTGCAGTGGTCGCTGGGGAGTCAGATCAATAACGAATGTTGAAGATGCAAACCCCCAGCGTCACTTGACGCTAGGTCGTCTGCTATAGACGGAACCTCATAGCCAGTGCGAGCGCCTTATATGTCTGCTGTAGATCACGCGATTGATTTTCTGGCGCGAGAGAGTGGTGCTAGAGCAGACGCGCAGACCGATCAACGCCCTATGACCGCGCACACCCGTCATCCCTTCCCACAAGCCATCCCCTGACGATGAGTTGCCTACTTTTTGTTAACAATAGTACCACTCTGGAAATCCTCAAAAGTCACGTTCTACCCTCAATGTTTCCTTCCGATGAAGTGAACGAATTCAGTTAAAACTTTTGGGAAGTAAACCTAGGATTCGTGACTGGCACCCAAAATAACCTTTTTCGAGAATTGAAAGTCAAATAAGAAATATTTTTCTTGAACACTTCTGTTTAGCCCGAACTTTTGCCGAGAAAGTTATTTCAGGTGCTCAACACGAGTTTAAGATTGGTTCCTTGTTTTTCGGAGTATTATGGCTGGTTGATTTACGGTTCTCTGATTTACGGCTTCCCGTTTTCTGTGAAGTTTAGTCTTCTGTTTTTGGAAAAGAATTTTTCCTCAGCGACTCATGAGTATTCGAGTCGAAGGCATGCATCCGTATTCCTCGGTCGAAGGTGGCCTGAGGAATATCGAAACAACGTAACTCAGGGTTTCAGAAGCGTCTTGAATCCGGAGGAACTTCCGGGAAAAAATCGGATCTCGAACGAACGAAAATTGAAAAATACTTTGTTCGAAAAAAATTCGAACGACATTTGAAAAACATCGTGCGGCGAGATTTTGAAAGAGCGAGATTCGAAAAAAATCTGTTCGACAAATTTTTGAGTGAACCAACACGAGAGAATAAAATCGAAAAAAATCTTGCGGAAGTTTTTTGAAAATTTTTATTAGGACACCCTAATTTTCGCTATCTACAGCTACATTCTTAAATTTTGAGACACGCTATTCATTTATCTATATTAAAAGACACAATGTATTTATCAGCATTCTGTCTTACAAGGTTTTCCAAATTTTTTCAACAATCATTCCACAAATTTGAGAGCGTTTGGCCCCGTACACTCGGCTCTTTCTACTTCAGACGGCCGTCACAATTGTTTTCCATTGAAAATTTGAGAACGAAGTTGATCGTTAACAATGCCTTTTAGGCGCACAAAGATCAGTGTTTTCTGTTGACTGCTCTGCGAGAGTCTTGGCTTTGGCTGGCGTCTCAGGAACGGTTCACCTCTTCGATATCGCCTCCAGAAAAGAGATCACGAAGAAGAAAGTTTGCGAGTCAGATGTTAAGGTGCTGCGATTCTCACCAAGGATGAGGTTATTGCTTTCGGCTGATGCTCAAAGGTCCGTTTTCCTCTGCTTTGATGTCATTTAATTTTTCAATTAATGTGCAGTATCATATATCGTCTCAATTGGTTTTACTTACAAAGATTTTCTATTCAAGTTAAGACACCGGGTTTGGCCGAAATATGGAGCCTAAAATTTTCTGCTAATTCGGTGCATGGAGATCAGTTACATACATACTTCCGGGAAACATGAGGAAATACTGAAGAATTCTCAGTCACATACTGCAACCCTAGGCAGCATTCATGGTATACCCTGTACCAAACGAGATGGCAAGCTAAGAGTCCGAAGAAGCAGCGCTCCCTCTACTATACATTGGATTCGACTCACTCGTTTTCGGATATCCATCCGAATGAACCGAAATTTCCATGATTTAAAATCCGATTCACCGAAAAAATGTCAAAATCCGAATGATCCAAAATCCTATTCACCGAAAAAACGTCAAAATCCGAATGATCCAAAATCCGATTCACCGAAAAAAAGCCAAAATCCGTTTGATCCGAAATCTGAATCACCGAAATGTGGCATGAGTCGGATAATGACTCGGATACCGAACATCCGGAAAATGTCATGATTCGGAACGGATGTGTCGGTAGATTCGGCATGTACTGTTACTCAAAAAAGGGTAATATATGATTTCATGACTCGACATTTCATTATACTGTAGCCATGCAGGTGGGTATTTATACTCCGGACATCCAATTGGCGCGCATTGCGAAATTTCCGTCCGCTGCGTTTTCTGCGCATCGTTAGCGCAGATTTTGCGCATAAGGGATGTGGTATACTATTGCGACACGCGGTCCCGTCGCTCAGCACAGCGACAGCGACAGCCTGTCGCGTAGCTCCTGCCCTTTAAAGGCAGTGATCCCGATAGAAAAAGTTATGGAGAAAACTGCGGAAATCTGGGTTGTTCGAAAACAGCTGAAGAAATGCGAAGGCTCCGCGGCTACAAATGCGCTTAGATCAGAGTTAATAAGGCACAAAGATGCCAAGCCGTGCAGAGGTGCACAGCGCCGCTCGTAAAAAATGGAATTTGCTGTTGTGTCTGGTCAAAATTCTGTCACGTGCGCAGCAACTAGTAATGTAATTTACGAGTATACACACACAATTTTTTACACAAAACAAGTACAAAACTGTTAGTGTTAAAGAAGTTATAACAGTAGAGCTCTAGAAAGGCCGCATCGACTGTCATAAGTCAATTACTGATAATCAGTTTTGAGCCAGTTGATGACCCCTGAGACTACAAGGCATCACTAGAGCCGTGCACCAGCGAAGAATCTGCCGATTTTAGACGGCTATTTTACTCCAAACGGGGTTTTTTATGCATTTTTCTTATAGATCGTACAACGAACCAAGGAAGACTTTCCCAGGAAAAACACGAATATCATATTCCATCGTGAACGCTGCCTTCAAGGGGTATGGTGCACCTTGTCTGTAATGAGCGACAAGCATGCAATCTAACACGAATCGCCGCGGGCTTCGCATCGCGGCAACAACATCGGTCGTCGTAGATACAGTTTTCGAGTGTGGGTTGCAGCGGCACTGCATAAGAGCCAAAGCGAGTCTCTACTACTGTCGCTGTCGCTGTGAAGTGCACTGCGATAGCGATAGGTCTAAAAGGCGGGAGTTCCGCGACAGGCGTTCGCTGTGTGCAGAGTGACGTGTGTCGCCAAATCATATCGTACCCCTAAACCTGTTGCTGTCGCAGTGCCCTGCATAGCGACAGGCCTCTGCTTATTTGCTGTTTGTCAGCCCTCCGCAACACGTCGCTGCGACAGACGCGCGATTACTGCTCCTACGTCGGCCGATGCCGTTGCTCCGATGCGGGTCACGCCGCGATTTGTGCTAGATTGCATGCCTGTCGCTCATGACAGCGACAAACTACGTTATACCCCTGGATGACATTGATCCTCTTCGTTTGATTTGTTTGTGCGAGTATGACGCATTAAGGGTACGATTGGCTCCCAAAAACCATGTGTATTGATCAAACGGGCAGCTCTTTTCGAAGAGGTTTAGGCCTCTTTCAGAGTTCCATCACTGTGCGACGCGACCGAATAAAAACCCTGCGTATCGATCTGGTCGCGTCGCGCGATCAGGTCGCAGGCCTTTCAGACAAGATCGCGGAGAAAGTCGCCCGATCCGCGACCGGTCACGGCGACCGCTTCATGTGCCCTCGTTCGAATTTCGCTACTTTTTCCCATTAATTCTACTTTTTTCTTAGTTCTATTCTTTCAGGGATCTTACCCACATTTTCGACTGCCGAGGTAGTGATTCGCATCGCGGAACATCTATTTTTTGGGGAAATTGATTTTTTGAATTCATTATTTGCTTCACTTTAAGACATTCGAAGGAATTCTCTCGTTTCATTCATCTATATTATTTTTCTCCCGCATTATTGAGGTCAATGCTTCTCATGAAAAACTTTCCAATATTTGTTTGCAATGTTTAAGCGTCCATGGGCTGTGTTGAGCTAGTTTTGATGGTTAATTTTTGTGCTGTGTTCTTTTTTCTAATCCTCTCAGTTTGTAAACTGCCGGACCAATTGTAAATCTCAGAATGCACGACAGAAACCACGAAGCTTTTGATTACAAAAAGAGAAGAAAAACAAACAAATCTTTATCAAAGACATTCGGCACCACCCACGGCCAGCACAAACCCTCGCAAATAATTTTTTCAATAGGTTTCATACACTGATGAATTCAGCAAATAAACACAACTGCAGTTAGCGGTGTTTATTTGCTGTACTCATTCACGCTGACTAGGCGTACATTAGGATGTGTACGTAAAAAAGCGTGATCGCCAACTTTCGCGATTGGGCAAACACACTTCCAAAGCCTGCGATTTCCACGGCGATGCGACGGTCGCGTCGCCGTGCTCACGATAGCGTCGCACAGCGATCGAACTCTTGAAGAGGCCTTAGATAGGAACTCAAGGATATTTAGGAATTCGGTGTGGGGGATTGGTACTCGTGTGGCACTATCCTAAACGGAGGGGGGGGGCATTCAAGTAAAAGTCAGAAATGAAATGACCCACCTCATAGAAATCAATGAAAAACCTGATAAAAGATGCTTGATGCTGCTATCAATCACTATTGTTGATAGAATTCTATAGAAACACTTCGATTGATAGCGTAATAGATTGGTGGTTCATTTTATTTCTGACTTTTACTTGAGTGCCTCCCTCCCCGTTTCGGATAGTCCCCTCGTGATGCTTATTTATACTAATGCTTAAACATTACACTTACTTCGAAGATATTGTAAAGAAGGAACACACTTCTTCGGAGATATAGTAGATGAATATAGAAAATTGAAAACGGTAGAAAATCTTTTTTTTTCGTAAAGATTTTCGCTGGACTATAGATTTTTGATAGACTTCTCGCATTATACCAACTTGTATCCGACCGGATATCCGACTTGGATATTCGGATACCGACTCACCGAAAAAAGCTCAAAATCCGAGTGATCCAAAATCCGAATCATCGAAAAAAACGTGATTTTCGGATTGATCCGAAATCCGACTATCCGTTTAGCCCCCCTAACCGACGGAACCGGATTATCCGATGTTGCTTTTTTGGATCTATTCGTTTGAGTCGGATATCCACGGTCTTTGGTTTTTGAGTTATCCGAAATCCGAGTATCCGAAAATTTTTGATTCGGATCCAATGTATACCCTCTACGTCTCTGACATTTTTGAATTACGGTATACAAATACGTAGCATGTCCTACCGTAACCCGAAAACAGATGACTTCGCGCCCTCCGAGCTGTTATTCATATCCTGAAACACTTTCCCTGCCACGTAGAAAAAAATTCTGTATCGAGAGTGAGTATCAGGAACATTTCAAGCGAAAAAACGCAAAAGAGTGATGAAGTATGTAAAAAAAAGTGAGAGCGTGAAAAATTCGTCGAATCCTGTTTTTTGATTACGGTAAGGCATGCTACGTATTCGCGTACGTGACGCTTTACCGTAATCCAAAAATGTCAGACAGGCAGAGGGAGCGCTGCTTCTTTGAACTCTTCGCTTGCCGTCTCGTTTGAGGCAGGGTATATAAGAGGCGGAAAATCCATGAATGGTCGCTTCTTGCATTCTAGTCGACTGGATAAAGGCGGTCGCTAGTTCATTCAGCGCCATAGGTTCGTTGTGGTGGGCCTACGGTCTGAGAAGTGAAGGATGTTTAGGGTGCATGAGTGGAAAAGGGTGAAGGTTTCCTCAAAACCTGCGATTCCAAACTTAGGCGCTTCCTCAATCTTCTTTCTCGCATTAAGGATTTTTTTTTAATTGAGACTTGGTGAGGGCTGTCTATGGGCTGATTTGAAATTGGCAAAATACTTTTCTGATCCTCCAGCCGATTTCAATTCACAAAATACCGTTTTTTCGTCCAAAGCTATCAGCGCTCATTACTTTTTCAAATTTCGGGATGCGCCTTTGTGAAGGTTGTTTCTGCAATTCCCGAGTTCCTACCTTGAATTGCTCCGTAGGCGAGCCAGGTTCATACTACCAAGCTCTATAATAGGTTTCATCAAATCTGTGTTTCTTCCGATTTATTCATAGGAGCGAGGGTACAGTTGACCGCAATGTTAAAAGGACAAGGTGCGGTTGCGGACTCGCACTAAATTACGGTAGAATCTAGCACTTACCCAGATTTCGTCATCGATCGGCGCCAACAATCGTCTCTCTGCTCACGAGAATATCAGCTGTGGCGCCGATCGATGACGAAATCTGGCAAAGTGCCAGATTCTACCGTAGTTTTAGTGCGAATCCGCAACCGCACCATGTCCTTTTAACATTGCGGTCAACTGTACGCGATTGGACCTACTGTGGTGAAGCAATCAAAGGTAGGAAACTAATACAATACCGCCCGCGACTTTGGGAAAAACGGCGTTTTCGGCGCTTTTTTCCGCCGAAAAGCGCCGCTTTGTCATAACTTTGTTCAAAGCGGTCCGTTTGGGTTGCTAGTGGCATATTTAGAATCAGCATCGAGAGCTCTTAATTTTGAGCTCACACATGTCTTACCCTGCAAGCAAGGCATATAGGGTTAACAGAATCAATCGAGTGTACGAAAACTGAAGCTAGATGTCTAATTAGTGTAAATATTTGACTCCATAACAAGAATACGAATCATGGACGAGTTATGTAGAAGTGTGATAGGTTGATTTCCAAAACTAGTAAAAGTTAAAACCACGTTTTACTTCGGTTCGAAGTCCCGGTAACGCAGTCATCGTCCATCGCTCGAGCACAAAAGGTTTGCGATCACAACCAAGCTTAGTATAGACTCCTCTAGAGCAGGAAAAACCTGTCTGGAAGCACCTCCTTCAGATGCGCTAAGTCCTTTTTACCTTTAAACGGGACCATCGACGTCCCATTCTCAGCTCGAACGGAGCCAATCGACCTGGAGCTCGGACAACGACATTCTTTTGAAACTCTTTATCTAATAAGCAGCAATCAGAGAAATTCGATTTTTCACAACTTTCAGTTGTGCTCAAACAGCGTTTTTTTTTGCCGGAACAACGCCTCAGCAGACACATTCATCGTCCTTCGATGGGGCGCGAAAGGTCTGCGATTGCAACTGCGCTCATTATCGGTATAGACTCCTTTGAAGCAGAAACAATCGGGATTTAAAGGCAGTGTTCACGAAGAAAAGTTGCACGTTTTTTTCGGGTAAATCGTAAGCTTTGGGTCCCTCTAAGAAGATTAAGAACGGAAGTGCGACGAAAAACGGCCGGTAAATGGGTGAAAATCTCGTGGGCCAGCCAACCCATTGGGCCACTCCGCCCACGTCCTATAACAGTTCCTCTGAACTCGTGGTTGAATGAGCGATGGTTTCCGATCAAAAGCCCTGTTCTTCCCTTCATTCTCAACGTCTCTCTTTACTCAGGTC
Source organism: Aplectana chamaeleonis (assembly GCA_029168955.1). Lineage (NCBI taxonomy): Eukaryota > Metazoa > Nematoda > Chromadorea > Rhabditida > Cosmocercidae > Aplectana > Aplectana chamaeleonis. The sequence continues at coordinate 1,791,149 of JAPDOI010000019.1, read as the reverse complement.
AGCTCGCACACATCGGCTACAAAAAACGGGAGTTACAAGCCTTGTACAACTCATCCACAAGGCTTCCCTAGCTGAATTTTGAGGGGCCGTAACTCCGTTTCCAGGGGGTCTTGTACGATTCCAGGGACATCATTGAAATCAGCATGGAACCGTTTTCAAGATAGGTGGAAAAATAGAAAAACGACTTTTATCGTGAACACTGCCTTTAAGGCATATTTCGGCAACCCTGGAGCCAGTGAAACTCCGCATTTTAGAATCTTTTCGCAATCATGTTCTCTGACATAACGAGTATCTCAGAAGCTGTAACGCCTCGGAAAATTGTCCGCGGTTAACCCTGACATGAGACCTTCGTGTATAGCTCTGTTCAGGGCTCTTTCACGCCTGTCCCACAAAATATCGTACGAAACATACGCAGTTTTTTCGTACAATTCTGAAAGTATTCTCTTCAATCGTGCTCACGTTTTCCATAACACGTTCGGGAAAATTTCGTCAACCTCGCAAAATGCCCGTAAACTCGCAGGACTCTCACCTTTTCTCGTGGGCAAGCCCTGCTAACACTGGCTGGCTTACCGAACCATTCCTCGACGAAGGTCCGCCCCTGCCGAACTTTATTTTTTCAGTTTTCAGCGAGAAATGAGACAACGCCCTTACTTCCGAGAATGCACATTCTCTTTTACATAGGCTGCCAGGTGTTACTAGAGCGGTAGACCCTACACTCCTCGCCTAGCAAGATTCGGTTACCACCCCCTTACGTTGTGGCGGCCCTTCTCGTCTTCCCGCGAAGGCGGAGGCAGAGACGCAGAGACGCAACGCGCAGAAAAGGGGCAACCGAGCCAGCCGGATGCGGGGAGAGACGGGCCTCTCGCATCACTCATTGATACGTTATAGCGAGATACGGTGAGTGTGAGCGGCGTTGAAAGAATCATGTGGCTACAATGAGCATCGATTTTCAGACACACAGGGAGCCATTCTCGTGAGGCAGAAAATATAGTTGTACACAAACGAATTGTCAAGATTTCTTTGTTCGTGTGAAATTTTGTCGAACGAATTTTCTTCGAATTTCATTGGTTCGATATTTCGTCGGACGATTTTGTTTCAAATTTCGTTCGCTCGAGATCTAATGTTTCGAAATTTTCTCGAAGATTCGTTAGTTTTGAAAACGCTCCTCGAATCCTAGGTTACACTCTTTCTTCATTCCTCGGGCCGAGTTGTCGTGGGCTTCAGCGAACAACTCGCCTGCTCGAATAAGTTGTGATTGGGACCGGAGAATGCAAAATCGTTCTTGCTCTTGAGTCCGGGCGAAGCTAGCTACGTAGCGATCGGTCATGGCGGTCATCGATAAGGAGAATTCGACATTATAGGGCCGATAATCACCTTTTCGAATAGCTTGAAACAAGGGAGAAAGGCTATACGTGCTCGCGACTTCAGTAGAAATTGAACTCGTGTGTAGCATTCATTCTCTGACTGAGAGTTGTAGATGAAGCGTCGAGTCCGGTTTCGAAATAAAAATCCGGATTTTCTAAAAAGTATCGAAAAATTTCCTAAACTTCGAACAAAATTGAAAGAAATGCGAAATCTCGAACGACTTTCCAAAGCAAAACCAAAAATCTGATTAGTTTCGAAATTCGTTTGCTCGAACTCCGAAATTTCGAAAGTGTTTCGAAATTCGTTCGTTTGAAATTGTTTCGAACAAATTTTTTTTTCATTTTCCGTTCTTTCGAAAATGTTTCGAACAAAACATATTTGGTTTTCGTCTGTTAGAATTTTTTTCCAACAAATTTTTTAAATTTTTTGTTCTTTCGATAGTGTTTCGAACGAAAATTTTTCAAATTTCGTTCGTTCTACACTTTTTTTGAAATTGTACAACTATAGCAGACAACCTTGGAATAATCACCGAGAAAGTTTTGATTGCTTCGAAAATAGTTTCAGAGACCATCCATGGCAGTGTCTACGCTATTACTTCGAAGATCTTTCACGTTCACAAAGTCTTATACTCATTCCAAGGTTTTCTCTCTCCCATGAGAATGGCTCCCTGTGTGTCCGCAAATCGATGCTCATTGTAGCCACATGATTCACTCAACGCCGCTCCCACTCGCATTGTCTCGCTATGACGCATCAATGAATGATGCGAGAGGCCCGTCTCTCCCCACAGCTGGCTGACTCGGTTGCTCTTTTTCTCTGCGCGTTGCGTCTCTGCGTCTCTGCCTCGGTCTTCGCGGGAAAACGAGAAGGGCCGCCACAACGTAGTGGGGTGATAGCGGAATCTCGCCAGGCGAGGAGTATAGGATCTGCCGCGCTAATAGCACCTAGCAGCCTATGTAAGACAGAATGCGCGTTCTCGAAAGTATGTAAGGGCGCTGTCTGATTGCGCTCGCTGAAAACTGAAAAAAAAGTTTGGCAAGGGTTCTGACCTTCGTCGAGGAATGGTTAGGAAAGTCAGAAACCATTGTTAGCAGGGTTTACACACGGGAAATAGTGAGAGTCCTGCGAGTTTAGTGACATTCAACATTCGTTGAGTTTTTTTCGAGGTTGAAAGTTCTTCCTGGACGCGCTTTGCAAAAAGTGAGCATGATTTTCAAGAGTATTTTCGAAATACTACTGTGCTTCTATGGGCCAATACTGGTCCGCAATCGCGTCTCGACACGCTTTGCGGCCGCGCGATTTTAAGTCGGAAGAGTTTCCAGCGCCGCAGCCGCCGATCTGTTGACCCTGAGTGGGTTTTGGAAACTGAAAACAGAAAATAATTGGAGAAAACTGTATAAAAAGCCACCCGAGTCGGCTTTGGTGCTGGGAACTCGACTGACTCGAGCGCGTGCGGCCGCAAAGCGTATCGAGACGCAATTGCGGACCGGAGTTCGGCCCAGCGAGGCACAGTACCAGGAAACTGCCTATGTTTCCTATTTTGCGGGATAGGCGTGAAAGAGCTCTAAACAGGGTTCCACGTGAAGGTGCGCAGTTGCAATCGCAGACCTTTCGCGCCCGATCGAAGGACGATGAGTGTGCCTGCCGGGGCGTCGAACCGGCAAAAAACGCTGTTTGAGCACAACTAAAAGTTGTGAAAAATCGAGTTTTTCGGATTCCTGCTTATTTGAAGAAGAGTTCCAAAAGAAAGTCGTTGCCCGGATTCTCTGGTCGATCGGTCCCGTTTCAAACGAGAACGGGACGTCGATAGTCGCGTTTGAAGCGAAAATGAACTTAGCGCATCTGAAATAGGTGAAAAATCGTGTTCTCTAGATTTGGCTGCTAAGGCGCTTATTTGGAGAAAAATTGCAAAAGAAAGTTGTAGGGCGAGTTTCAGATCGATTGGTACCGTTTGAGCCGAAAGCGGGAGGTCGGTGATCTGGGGTCCTTTATTTAAAGCCTAAATCCCCGAGGTGCCGCTCGGCGGTAAATGCCTCCAGACAGGTTTTCCTACTTCGAAGAAGTCTATAGCTGCTATGCCTTGAGCGCAGTTGTGATGCCGGACCTTCTGCGCTCGAGACGAGGACGTTGACTTCGTCTGCCGGGGCGTCGAACACTCGATAAAACGTAATTTTGACTTTTACGAAACTCGGGAATTGACCTTGCATAACTCGTGCATGATCTGTGTGGTTGGTATGAAGCCAAATATTTGTACTAGTTTGATATCTGACTTCACTTTTCTTACATTTGATTGATTCTGTTAGCCCTATATGCCTTGTTCGCAGGGTAAGACATATGTAAGCTCAAAATGAAGAGCTCTCGATGCTGATTCTGAATATGCCCCTAGCAACACAAACGGACCACTTTGAACGAAGTTATGACACAGCGGCGCTTTGCGGCGGAAAAAAGCGCCGAAAACGCCGTTTTTCCCAAAGTCGCGGGCGGTATTGTATAGCAAACGCATTATATTATGGGGGTTCCGAGGAGAACCTTGCGGAGAAACCTATCCTAGAAGGTTAAAGGTTATAAGCCAAAAGATGGTATTCCGTGATTTGAAATCGGCTAGAGGATCCAGAAAATATTTTTTTCGTTTTCAGAGCGCTATTGCACGCAGAATTTTATGGAGATTCCGAGAACTACCTTTACTAACGGGATTTATACAAGGGTAAAAAGTCAGGAAGGAAAATTTGACCCTGACACAACCCATTTTGAAAGGACTTGAACGATTGTAGGGTCACTTTGACTCCTTTTCTCGGGGCTTTGCCCCGGACTTCACCGTTTTTACCGGGGGTAGAGGTCCCCTCGCCTGCCCAGTAGCGAACGTTGTTGGAGTACGGGGCTCCACCCAAGGAAGCTATGTTCAGCGCCCAGTACGCATTGAATGCGTTGCAAGGGCTATCAAATATGAATGAAGCTGCACATGATTACAACCTAGTTGTAGAGAGATTATACTGGACTTTAGAACGAATCGAACATTTATTCGAGTGATATCCGATTATTTCAAGTATTCGAATTCTCGAATATACGATCCAATCGGAAATTTCGATTTTTGGACTTTTTCGAGGATTCGATTCATCCGGAAACATGAACCATTAGTCATTTCAAATATTTGCTCTTTTTGAAAAATTCTGTATGAAATTTGAAAAGATAGGCCCTCCGAGGACTTCGAAAAAAGAGTAACTTTCGAGTTATTAATATTCTGGAAGCATTTTTGGGCCGCTGTTGTTACTGAAGCGGCGACAACTATTTATTGCGTGGTGAATGTACCTACATGCGTGGGCACCATGAAACTTCTGAAAGTCGGCCGGTTTTTTATGGTTTTGCTTTATGAAACTTTCCATACGATACATCTTGCTGAGCTACTCTAGTAAACAAGCTGTTCTTGTTTTCCAACTCTGTGCGTATTTTGAGCAACAATTGAGGAACGTTTTTTTGTTTCAAAAGTATGTGGGCACTCCAGAACTGACAACACAGAACATGATCAATCTTGTTAACTTCATGGTTTGACGGTATATTTGGTGCAGAAGCTCTATGTATATATGCATCTTGGACGTTGAATTCGTCATGTCTCTTCGCCGTGCCATTCTGTCCGCCTAGGAACAAGCTCAGTTTTGTGCTAACACCTGTGTCAGCGACTACCTTCGGAAATAGACACTCTAATGTTATGCATCTATACCATGTCACCATGGTTCTTTTACTGCACCGCACGATAGAAGAACCGGTAACGTGGCCTCCAATACTGCCCCGAGTCTGAGTCACCCCGAGTCTGAGTCAGATCAGGGCTCAGATGAACCTTACCGTGTTTCGAATTAATTGTTTGGAGGTCAGCACGCTCGAATGAACACATCAGTAGAGAAAAAGTACAAACATCTCCGCGACTCAATCCGCAACGAAAAGTTCCAAGCCGGCTCTACTGGGAGTTCCTGCGACGTGGCCCACTGGTGTCCTCGAAGAGGAACATTTGAGGCGGTTGTTTGATGACGTCAATGTGCTTTGGAAGTGATTGCAAGTTGGAGCTTGGGTTTACCTCTCGCCGTACGGGCAGTACGAATACTATACTCAGAACACGACTACTGCCTTCCCTGAGAAGTCATCGACGCTATACTCACGCACCACAGCAAGGTAATGCTGCAACTCTTGTTGCTTGGTCGACAAAAAGTTAGCTGCTCTGCAGTAAAGCCAATGTTATGAAATAGCCAGCTTGTTTTTCCGACGGTTATCCAGCTGAAAATCTCCTGGGAATCATCGCTCGTCAGGTCTACTTAGTAGTAGGCAGTTCATTCCTACGGAGAAGCTGAAGATGGAAATGATGACGGCGCGAAGCAAAATGGTCGCATTACAATCCAGAACCTTGTCAAAAGTATGCCGAAGGGGTTATTCAAGCTCATCAAGAAATAGGAGGATCGATAGTCTGTTGAGTTTTAATTAAGCTTCTGTTTTCTTTTGCTCCCACGCAGGAAACCACATATGTACTCTCGAAACAAACAAAAAGTTTCTAGTTTTCTCTAAAGATCTGTGGCGAGGCTCAGATATGTGAGAAGCATGTCCACAGTTGTACCTCAACACCTGAAATCGAATTCAAACACTTTAGTTGATTAGAAATGGCAGACAAGGGTGGGTTATAACGGTCTTTGTACGGTCCACATTCGTACAGTACCGAGCAAATTTTTTGCAAAAAAAGCGTTTTGCGGCGTTTTTTGCGCTCAGAAAGCGCCGCAACGCTATAATTTGCTTCAAAGCAGTCCATTTTCAATTTTGAAGTCATTTCTGGATTGCTTTCATTTAGCCCTATACGATAGTGTTACAAAATGGTAGATTCAACTCCAGAAGTTTATCGAAAATTGCATATTTGCACCTCTGAACTCCTCAATATGAACTGATCAGACAGACGGTCATGGTAGCAGAAATCTGCCATGTTTGACCTGTGGTCGATGTGAATTTTTAGAAGGAAATACAGGTTTTTCAACAAACTACCTGCGTTGAAAAGGCTTTTTACACATACCGTTACATTCGCCTCTCTGAGAGGAGTACGAAAACTTCCTGAAAAACGTATTTCGTCAGTCTTGAAGTGAATTATGGCGATGCGGCACTTTGTGAGCGCAGAAAACGCCGCAAAACGCTTTTTTTTGCGAAAAATATGCTCGGTACTGTACTTTCAAAACGCACCGTAAAAACGTCGTAGTCTGTTCGGGTTTCTTTTTTTTATTGTCGGATATACCTGAATCTTGATCCATCAGATAGCCGACTTATCCGCATCATGGATCCGTCGGATAATGAATATAGTCCGAGAAGGAATGTTTCAAAATGTTTAAATTATGACTCGAATTGGATGAAACGATCGTTATTATCCAGAATTTGGATATCCGGTCCCTAGATACCCGGATATAAACCATCTTTTGAAAAAGTTGGCTTCTCTTCGGTCGAAAGTTTCATTCGGTTGATTAGATAATTATTCACACTACTCTATGGATGCAAATAAGTTCTGATTTGCGTAAAAGCTGCCTGGCTAATTTTGTTAGTAGAACAGTGACTTTCCATTTTCAGCCTTCACCTGGTGAATCTCTGCGATCTCACGTTTTCTCCGTTTCCACAACCATCGCACCACATTTTGTCCCTCCGCTCAGTCACAGGCACATTGTAAGGCTGTTCGAAGTGTTGTTTAGTGTTCTTAATTTTTTGCGGCTATTATGTATTTTTGAGAAGCATTCCCTCATTTCAATTGTTGTATCAATTCAGATGGGATCCAGAGTCGTGTCGCTTTGTGGTACGAGCAACGGATCGATTATTACGGCTATGTCATTTAGATAACTCTGCTACTATATAATGCATACAAGATTCCATCAATTAGAAAATCTGAACCCAACACCCAAAATTCTTGAAGAAACGACGTTCGATGATACTAGTGTCTTCATTCTCCATCTAGTGCACATGCACATGTATACACCGGTGATCACCACTGTGAAAGCTGTCTTTCCCAAAATTATTGTGAACCTTTTCGAAACTACGTGCATAAATGCTTTAAGACAAACTCAACGGTACGTCCAAACATTTTCGTTTTCCAATCTACATTCAATCGACGCGGCGTTGTTCATCGGATCAATGCTAGAGCGTTTTGTGTATATGTCTGTCCGTGCATGCAGCGCACTGTCTTGGGCTGAAAACACCGATCTGGCGGAGTATTCTGTATCGACCATATGTATTGTGTTCTGAATACACTGTGGTTGACTTGTTTGTTTATCTCCGCCTATTTCTTCAATTTAGTGTAAAGTGCTGAACTTGTGCATTATTCATTAAACTCTTCTCGCTGCTACATGTGTTTTTTACACCCAAGACATTCAGGGTGTCGTTTAATGACCGGAATTGAATGCTTACCCTGGCTTTGTTTAACTAGTCTTGTGGCGTTAGGTCCACATCTTCGCCGACGTGAATTGTGTCCGAATGAGACTGGCCAACCATGCGGAAGGCGTGCGTGACAGGCGGCTGTCTCGTGTGCCACTCTCGAGTGTTTAATTAAGCGGCTGCCACCCCCCCCCACCCCGGCGCAGAGCTGATTGATCGACGCAGTTCACTTGCTGCCTGCCACTGCCGGCTTCTATTCAGTGGCTGCCGGGGAAGGCTCGCCGTCGTTTGCATGCTCATCCGAGAGTGGCGGAAGCGACGACCGCCTGCCACGCACGCTGGCCGCGCGGTTGGCCATTCTCATTCAGACACACTTTACGTCGCCCATTATAAATTTACGCCGCACCTATTCGTCATGTTTGTCAACCACAATTTCCGAGCTTAATCTATGTATTGACGCGTATCCATTCCGCTCTATGCTGAATGGTACATCAGTTTGAGGTGATTTTGTGCGTATGAACTTTCGAAGAGTACTCGCGCTGTGCCCTTTTTCACTCCTCTATTTCATGAGTGAGCTTGCTTTGCAAATCCCACTAGTGAAGGAGGACGGACCAAAATTGTATGGGGTTGGAGTTAGAGTGGCCAAAGCAGGGAAAAAGGCGGCCTCTTCACCAGTTTCTATCAGTCATTTAGTATTCAAATGTATTTGACCAGCAAATGATATAATATTAAAAGGTGGTAGTTGGTAAAATATATCATATGCTTACCTCATTAAAGTCTTTTCTACACATATTGACCAACTTCTCCATTCTCACAGATCATATCACAAAATTGATCATGATTCAATCACGAGATCACATCATAACCTAGCGATCAAGTGTCCTAATCTATTCTGAAGTTATTTTTATGTGAGTTTTTCCGCATTTTCTGTAGCCACTATTCAGAGTAATTCAGTAATTTCCGAAGAAGTTGCCTGGAACTTCAGCGCAAATCGCATGATGGTTTCACGCAACTTACTCTAACTTCACAAGTAAAAAGAAGCGATGTTACGTGTAACTTGACGACATTTTTGATTCAAACGTCATGTAACTTGCGATAGTAATACACAATATTGCGAGAACCTTGCACTGTTATTACAGTTCACCTCCGCACTGCCGTTCAGTCCGCAAAGTGCACCCTGATTGCGAAATCTTGCTGCGGTGCGGTTGCGAACATCCTCAGACAAGGATGTTGGATCACCCGGGCGCTTTTGTCCTTTGGTGCCCGGGTGATCCCACCGCCCGGGTGATCCCACATCCCTGTCTGAGGATACTCGCAACCGCGCCGCAGCACGATTTCGCAATCAAGCGCACTTTGCGGACTGAACGGCAGTGCGGAAGTGAAGAATACATGTTATTTGACACCTACACGCGAGGCTGCCGGCACACCCTTCACTCTCCACCACAGGCCCGACCTTCTTCCTGATTCTCTTAATCCTGGCTCGCTCTCGTGCAACGATTGCCAATGAAAGGAAATACAGGCCTAGAACCACTCGTCCACCAATTTTTCGCCCTCATATAACAGACTTGTTTGAGAAGCCATACCTCCTTTCGTAGAGGGTCTTGCACTATTTCAAAAATACCACTGTGATCGGCGTGTGACCGTCTCCAATATAAGCATGAAAAATGAAAAGCAATTTTCCGGGTGTACTGTGCTTAAGGATAGGCATGAAAACAAAAATACGATAGCGAGGTTAGACTGTGCCTTTCAAGGCACAGAACACCCAAAAAAATATTTTTCAGATTTCATGCTTTTTTTTGGAGAGGGTCACATGCTGATCACAGTGGTATCTCTGAAATCGTTCAAGACCCCCTATGAACAGAGTTATGGCTCCTTATAGATGCCTATATTTAAAGGCAGCTGACACGCTCAGGAATGGTATGGATTTCATTATATGAATCGAAGGTTTGAAACTGGTAGTATGCGGAACTAACGAAAAAACCAATGAAAGCTGTATGCAAATACATAGAGGATCAAGGGTTGTTTTTGTTATCAGGTGAAAATGTACGAGGACTACACGATCAAATGAAAATCTCAAAATTCATGTCTGAGGGTGTACTGTGCCTTCAATCCGATTCTGCGTGCCGACCTAACAGTAAAAACAAACCGTTAAGCTATTTTGAAGGGTTCGATGGTTTACGAAAAATGTGCCATTCTTCTGAAAAATTTTTTTCGGGATACTTTTAATTAATGCTGCTCTTCTGTAGTTTCACTTTTCCTAACAACTGGAACGAACCGTTTGCGAAGATCAATTTAACATCGCCCTCTGTCTTAAATGATAACTATTGAGTAAACCATATTTTCCACATAATTATATCGGTACTTGGGTAGCTAGCAAAGAGTTTCTTTGGGTACCACAAAGTTCCTCTGAATCAAGGGTGTGCGGAATTTTCCGTTTTCTGCCCATTTTTTTGCCATTTTTTTTGTTTTCTGTAAAAATAGGGAAAGTTCGGCAGAAAACAGAAAAAAATCGTGGATTGCGACTTGTTGAAAATTCACTCCAGAGACAAATGGCCGGTCTCATAGATGGTAAACATATAGATTACAAAATCTGTAAAAACCCAAATTTCCCTATGGTTAACTCGTCTATCATGCTACGATGGTTACTCGACCTGGGGTAGTGTAGTGGCTGGAGGCGCTGCTGTTCGTTCGATGCGGTAGGGTTCGATCCTCGCCCAGGGTCAACCAGATCTATTATATCCACGGAGTCCTTGATTCGGTACTAGATTCATATAAGGAGATGAAGGATCTGACTGTGAAGTTGGTTGACCCCCGCATACCACAGGATAAGCCTTAAAAAATCCAAGCCTCTATGAAATAGACTTATTCCAGTAGGGATTGAGGAAGCCCGGCCTTCATCTTTATCTCATAGTGACAACCCTTACCTAGAGGTTTATCGTTCATGATATCCTTAGAAAGAAATTTTCTTCGATAATACAGTAATGCGCTATTGATACTATATAATGCCCGCTATTCATACCCGCGCTGGCGCGGCGTTCAAGTATGAATACTTTCTACACGTGGGGAGAAACTGAGAATATTCCGGCGCCACCTCTTCGGTTGAGGGGGGTAAAGTTTTGCCCTAACTGTGCCATCTCATTCCAGCGCATTATGAAACATAATTCGAATAAGATGAAGAGCAATGATAGTGATGATGGGGCGGTAATGTAGTTGTCGAAACTATCAAAGAGTTGCGAGCAATCCCGCCATGATATAGCGAGCGGCGCTTTAGAACATCTATACTTACTAGACAAACCCGCGCGGTACGCACGTAACTCTAGGGCGTTGAGGAGTAGTACAGTGTTCAAACGAGCAATTATCTCGATAAGATCATTCAAATATGTACCCTAGGGTTGGGAAAGTCTGCTCTGACTGAATCTATGTACTCTGTGCACATACATATTAAGCTTCTGATTAAGTAATCGAATGCTATTGTCTCAGGAAAAATGGGTTCAGAGGGACATTTTGAGTTGTAATCAGCCTCTCTCGAAAGGCTATGTACATACATTCCTTCCTCTGACCAATTGTTGACTTTCGAATATTTTGACAACGAACTGCTCATCCCTAAAATGGGTATCTCTGTTTTCTGTTTTATGCCAACTTTTGGAGATTTCTTTTTCTGTTTTCTGCCAAAATGAATTTTCTGTTTCCGTTTCCGAAAAAAATTCCGCACATCTCTGCTAGGAATAGAATACCGCAACGGTTGGTTCCCGCTGTTTAAAAAGGTCGGCATACAGAATCGGTTTTAGGGAATATGCTTAATTCTTTTGTGGACTCTCGTCGCTATAATTTCCTACTGCTCCCTTTTTATTGCAACGGTTCTGTCTGAACCGAACTTTTTTTTGCTCGGAAGACCCCTTTTTGTTAGAATCTGTATATATTCTGCTGCAAACCAGCAGATCGACCGAAAGTGCTTCCCTAGTAAGAGGAAGGCCTTGTTCTGGCAATCGTGGTTATAGAATTAGTGCACATGTAGATTGCATTTGCGACTGTTTGATAGAAAGCATTTCATTAGCCGCGCCTAGCCTGCTGGAAGGCTCTAAAATTATTGTACGCGCAGGAAACCGCATACGTATGTAGTACCCTGATTTCGTTGTGGAGTAGATGTACCCCTATTTACGTTGATGCATATGTAGTTATGACGATTTAGACCGCTCTGAGCAAAATCAAGCGTGAAACCTTACAGAGACAACAAAACTCGCTGAAAATTGGTCTGCTAGTACATTTTTACCAAGGAATCTAGTGATCTACACTATAATGGTCTAGCTAAGAGCTGAAAAAAGAAGAGCTAAAATTCAAGTGCCCCTATAAAAATGCGACGGACTGTATGGAACAGTTCTTCGAAATGGCGGAGTCACTCAAAAATCTGTATTATGAACTCCTGAAAGCTCGGTCATTATGACATGTCAAATGGCCATGTTCGGATTATTGATTCCTTCGGGAATCAGAGTCTAATGCCTAACTTGATAGTCTAATGTTACAAGTAAGCTGCACAACTCGATAATTCGGGGCGGGCGGACACCATGCAATAACTTGTTCTTGAGCGTTTTTTCTCCAATTTTTACTCACTTTCTATAGTATATCAAATGAATAAAAGTTTTCGAATATTCGAATAAACGAATAATTCGGAAGATTGACTCTCTCGAATTTCCGAATAAACGAATAATTCGGAAGATTGACTCTCTCGAATATTCGAATAAACGAATTATTCGAAAAATTGACTTCTCCTAATATTCGAATAGACGAATTCTTCGAAAATTTGACTTTGCCGAATAATCGAATTATTCGAATACGAATAATTCGAATATAATGTAACAACATCATGAGTATTCGAATAAGAAGTACGGGCGAAGTGCAGAGGCTCAGGGGCGGGGTTGCAGAAAATTTTCGATTTGTATTGCTGACATTTAGTAGTTTTGACTCCTTTTTGACGCTTCCAACGGCGTGAGCAGTTTACTAGGAGCCATGCGACTTCAGAAACGTAGTTATCTCAACAACTTTTTCGAGCGTGTGTGCTGCCTTTAAATGAGCCGGGGCGGAGCAAGCACAGGAGCGGTCGGTCATGGCAAAATAAGAATATCTTGACATGATAAACCCAATACGCCATACTTCAACCGGCTCTAAATGAGGGAGCTAGGTCCCTGTCAGAATTGGATGAAAAAAATCGCCGTAACCCGCCGTGGCCGAACCGGTCGAAACGTATGAAAAGCATGGACGATGGAGGTTGCAAAAAACACTCGGGGTCGTATTCGCCATCAACCCGCCGGGAAGTAGAAGGAAATATGAGGTGAAATTTCAGTACGAATCGCGCGCTCACGGCCACCTCTCGCCTCCCTTGGCTTCCCTCGCGACTGCCGGAGTTTTTCGCATCGGATCGCTGGAGAGTACTCGCTTCTCGATAGAACCTTTATCTTTCCGCAGTGATATCGTTACGTAACACAGTTTGCATTTCCATAATACACAGTGTAAGATGGGTTGATATGTTCCTCTGCCGCGCGCGGTATCAACCCTTCCGTTTCCCTTCGACTTCCTCGGCGGGTTGTTGGCGAATACGTTTCTTCCACCCCACCTCATTCATGTCTTTCGTGATTATCGACCGGGCTGGCTACGGCGATCGGCCAACTATGATCGAGGCCTTAGCCGTTTCAAGCCTACCGCGTGTTTAGCTCAAAATCGCGCCAGCCGCGATCCAGCTGGAGAGGTTTGGTTTTGTTAATTTCATGTTAATGAAAAACAACCTACTTGCAGGCGTGTATTATGACGCATCGAATGATCGAATCGTTGCCATATGAGTACTTAGGTATTATCGTTCCTCGAAACCCAGTCCGGTCCCACACACTTTCCCCTGCGTCGACGCACCTAGTTGGGTCCAACACACTTTTCGCGGCGCTCGGAGCACTCCCAGCTGGGTCCAACACACATTCCCTGGCGCCTGGTGAACTCTCCAGTTTGGTCCCGTACACCCTCCCCGGCGCTTGGCGCACTCCTGAGTCCCGCACATTCTCTGGTCATCGGTCAACGATCTCTGGTGAACTCTTAGCAGTTCATTATTATGTTTGATAACTATGTTTGGCGTTGGAAGGCCAGCCGCGTTAAACCGTTTTGCCTTGCTTGCATGTCTTTTATCTCGCAAAATTCACTTATTTTTTCACCATTGGTGTCCACATATTCACCTTCATGATGAAAACTCAGTACTCTTTTTATCACGAACGCTTCGTTTAGGCATTAATGCGCGCCATTCTAATGGAAGCAATGCATACCTGCTGCGTGCTTACCAACCGTTGTCATTTTTCAAATAAAACTTCCGTGTTGGGAGGAATTTTACTACATTTCTTCAGGCTAAGATGACATTTCTTGTATGTATTTAACAATATTCCGTTTCTACTCTCGCACTTCCTTCCTTTGTCTTTTTCCTTATCCTTCTATAAAAAATTCAATGTGTTAATCACGTTGTGAGTTTAGTACCCGTGTGTTCTATTTAACGAATCCTCATGGGATCGAACGTTCTCGTTGATAGTGATTGTGGACCCTTTTCAATGGCATACGCCAGCTGTTGAAATTGATTGTACTGTCGTTATCGGGCTGAAATTCCGCTCCACGATTGCGACGAGTCGCTGTTTCAGCACGCAGCACAATTATAATCGTGCTGGGAGAAGGGGTAATTGTGTCGGGACCCGCTAGTCCAGCACGATTATCGTCGTGCTGCCACCGCGTCTGTCCGCAACTGTCCGTTGATAAACTCGCTCTTCTCTGCAAAGAAAATTTTCATTTGAGTTCACGTGAAAGGACATTTGTCGATGAGTTGCGCAGAATTCGAAACCATCAAATTTTGAATATTATTACTGAACCATTCATAGGCATTACTACACCAAATAGAACAAGAAGATGAAGAATAGCATAAATCAGAAGGGCAAGACGATCGAGATCAAGACAAAGAGCAAGAAATAGTAAAAGATCGAGATCAATAAACAGAAGGCAAAAAGAGAAATATCATCTTGACAGCCAAATAAATAATTGCTTTCAAAAAATCAATAATTAAGTAGTGTCGTTCTCTGGGCTAAATTCCGGTCCGCGATTGTGGACTACGACTGTTGCATCTTGAGACTCGTGATAATCGTGCTGGGAGAAGGGTGAATCGTGACGGGAAAAAGCGGCCCCAGCACGACTAACACGTGTCGTATGATGCAACAACCGTAGTACGCAAATGCGGACCGGAATCTGATCCAGAGAACGACAATAAATAAATAAGTAACCAAATCAATTAACAAATAATTAAAAAATAAGTAAATATATAAATAAGTAAATAAGTAAATAAATAAATAAGTAATTAAATAAAAAGTGAATAAATGAGTAAATAAAATAGTAAATAAATAAATAAGTAGTTAAACCGAAAAGAAATATCATATTAACGAAGAGATCAAAACGAGGAGAGGAAAAAAGTAACTGGAGTTGCAAAGAATGAGAAGAGAGTGGAAGAGATAAAGAAATACAGCAATAGAAGAAATTGGAATGTATGAAGAAAAACCCCTGCGATTCGAAGGAAATCGCCATTTTCTAGTTGACTTTCTTGGGCACTTCGGTGGAGACGGGAGAAAAAGTTTATGGGGTCGCCACTAGCGTGTTCGATAGTGAGGTGATCAAGGAGGTCATAGAGGTTTTGGGGGACGAAGAACTCATTAGGGATATCAATTCTGGCCGGTGGAGATTCGAGCATTTATTTGAATCGTGCGTGATTGTGATCAAGGCAGCCTCTCCCGTGTTATCAACTTTGCTAGCACTATTCTCAATTTTTTTGTGTACAATTGAGCCATTCGGGCTAGGTGACATCACCCACAAAACTTGAGCCTCCAATTATGTGCATCTTACAAGTTATGGCCACCAGAGGACTGCTGTGGGGTCGATCAACTAGCACTTCTGGGTCGATCATCTATTTTATTTCATTGATTTTTTAGACAACCGTTGAACAACACGGAAAACATTTTTGGCGCAAGAATTCTTCAAAAATGACAGTGACGAGCAGATGCAGAAAAACGCCAAAAACGATTTTGGCGCGAAATTCAAATCAAATTTAACAATGATTTCAGACTGGTTTTTCTTTACAAATGAAGGTCTGTCAGAGGCCCTTTCGACAATTCCGTTCACTAAAGAGACCAAGCAATACAAAAAACATGAAAAAATGTTTAGTTTTTGATTTCGATTTTCTTTTTTTTCTTTGAATTTTTCTAGATTTAGTTTTTCCTCATAGCTCAAAAATTTTGTGGTGCACAGATAACTCAAAAATGGTATTTGACCCTCACTATGACGGAAGTCCTTTTCAACATCTACACGTATGAAATCGCGAATTTGATCACTCACTTCGGCACCGGTTTCAGTGCTTTTGCTGATGATATCAAAATTTATCATGAGGTTACTTCCCCTGGGGGCTGTGAATCCTTACAACAATCAATTAATGCTATCAACATGTGGTCTCATGATTGGGATCTGCCCCTGTCCAAGGAAAAAACCAAAATTCTCCACCTCGGTGCAAACAATCATAACTTCAACTATAACATTGAAGGGACTCGCATTGAGATTACTGATCAGATAACTGATCTTGGGTTCGTCATCACCAGGAGTCTTAGCTTTGATGTACATTGTGAGACTACATCGAGGAAAGCTACTTGTGCAGTGAACAAAATATTCAGAGCTTTGGCAACACGTAATCCATCTGTTCTTATAAAAGCCTACACCACCTACGTGAGGCCAATTCTTGAATATGGCACGCCGGTGTTTAATCCCTACAAAGTGAAGGACATCAACTGTTTGGAGAAAGTTCAAAGCAACTTCACAAGGAAATTGTTTATTAGGATGCATGGTTTCGTTTATGGCCGCATACCCGATTCCGTGCAGAGAAATGAGCTATTTCACTTGAAACCGTTATCCCTCAGAAGAGTAGAGAATGACTTACTTCTTCTCCACAAGATCCTGTTTGGCGTAGATTTCGGTCTTAAACCTGAGGACCTTGTGACAACGAGAGAGTCAACCACTAGGGGTGGCCCCATCAAATTCCACCGTTACACATCTAACCTCAACTGCAGGCGTCACTTTTTCATCAACAGAACAATACCCATTTTTGAGAACCTTGGTAGAAATCATTCCATTCCTTCCAACTTTACGTCATTCAAAAATTTCATTCGAGAAAAATTTGAGCTGGCTGATCGAACAAGTAGCCCATCCTGACTGGCTGGATAGCTTTTGATTCCTCTCTTTAGGTTGATTATTACAGCAATGCGCTTTTCTTTTCTGTTCCGCTATGTTGTTTTTTTCTAGTTTCCATGCTTTAAACTTCCTATGGTTCATTCTGTATTTCAAGTGGTCATTTTGAACATTGTTTTTGACTACATAGGCTTGCCTATGTAATAAATAAAAATAAATAAATAAATATATATATATATATATACATATATATATATATATATATATATATATATATATATATATATATATATATATACATATATATATATATATATATATATATATATATATATATATATATATATATATATATATATATATATATATATATATATATATATATATATATATATAAAATATATATATATTTTTTTTTTTTTATATTTTTATATATATATATATATATATATATATATATATATATATATATATATTTAATCCCCATTTCAGTGGTTCTCGTCGGATTCTCAGTTCTAAAAATGCAGCTGTCTTAGAGGCCAACCCATCTGACTCTCTACCGGAACAACAAGGTCAAAACTTCTCAGGAAAACCCTGCCTCTGAAGAATCGATAGGCTAAATGTGCAAACGCTCGAGATTTCGTTGTTTACTAAGCACGTGCATTTGCGTATGTACCACACTCACGGGTTCGCTTGCTTACAGAATGCGTGCGATTGCGTACTGAATGCGTGTCATTGCGTGCCGGCTGCGCAAACTTACAAAACGACTTCGCCTCCGCAATTTCTTGCGTACTGCACGCTTGTACGTAGCGAACACATCCGTGCCTACCGCGCGGACTGACAAACTGACCTCGCCTACAAAATTGCTTGCGTACTGAACGCGGGCGATTGCGTACTGAACGCGAGCATATCCGTACCGACGGCGCGGACTGACAAACTGACCTCACCCAACAGTTTTCCTGCGTACTGAACGCGAACACTTGCGTACCGGCCGTGCAATCTGACAAACCGATCTCTCTCACCAGTTTGCCTGCGTGCTGAACGCGGGCGATTGCGTACTGAACGCCAACAATTTCGTACCGACCCCGTAATCTGACACAACGACCTCACCGACCAGTTTTCTAGCGTGCTGATAGCGGGCGGTTGCGTGCTGAATGCGAGCTCTTGCGTACTGACTGCGTGTGCTCACGTACCGACCGCAGCAAAAAGTCATGTTTCGTACTGACCGCGCGCAAAGATGACTGCGCGCGGTCAGTACGCCTCCATGGAAAATTGCTAGGGGTTGTTACGGAGCTCAGGCGTATCAACCGCGTGCACTATTTCGTTTTCGCGGTCAGTACGCAAATGCCCGCGCTCCGTACGGAATACATTTTTTGCACGCGGTCAGTACCATAGTGGAACGCGGTCGGTACGAGAAGCGATTTTTCGCCCGCGGTCGGTCCACCCCATTGTCTGAGTCTGGACCGCGAAAATGGACATGTGCCGGAGACTCTGCTTCCTATTTTTCTGGAATTATTCGTTCATTCGGTCGAATATTCGATAACTGAGCCGCTCGAATATTCGAATAAACGAATTGTTCGAAAAATTGACTCTCCCGACTATTCGAATAAACGAATAGTTCGAAAAAATGACTTTTCCGAAAATTCGAATACACGAATCGTTCGAAAAAGACTTTTCCGAATAATCGAATTGTTCGAATATTCTATTATTTTACTCGATTCGGTTTATTCGACCGAATCTATTGCTTTCACGTTTGTGATAGCCAGATCTTATTTTCATAAAGATAATAGCTTTTATCGAGAATCCTGCCTTTAACGCTGGAAACCGTTTTTCGTTTTTCTCTTGGGTTCATTTTCATACGTAGTCCCTGAACAACTTGCCGATGACGCCTGGCTCCTCAAAAAAAACTTTACGCTCCGAAGTTGGAGACGTTTAAAATGAGAAAAAATGGCCGATCCTCCAATTGTAACCACTCACCTGGCACTCTGATTACCGACCGAAAAGAAAAGGTGATTGATCAGCAAATGAAACATGTACATCACTGATAAGTGGAAGTCGGCAAAATATTTGATGAGATTACGTGAAGAATACAATTTCTACTTTTGCTTTCGCACAAATCATCTGAAATCTTATATGGAAAACTCGAAAACGAAGATCATCGTGTACGATGGCTCCAATGGCAGGTTTAACGATAAAAACGATTATTCAGTTCTCTTCATGAGAATAAAGGTCTGGCCATCACAAAAGAAAATAAGTGAAAAATTGCAGCAAACCCTACAAAAACAAGTTAGAACTGATCATAGGAGGTTGTCCACCCGCCCCCTCCCCCCCCCCCCTCCAACTAACGAGAATTCCATGAATGCTTGCGCTCCGTCTTCTATTTTGATGTTTAAGTTATTAGTAGTCTCATAAAGTGTTCAGCAACAACCGTGTTTCCTGTATCTGAGCACCTGGGTGTACTATTTTTCAACCTCCGCCAAAAGGGGGTTTCAATTAGAGAGAGGGCAATTAGAGAGAGGGATTCAATCAGAGGGGGAGGCTGTATATTTTAACCGAGAATTCAAGATTAAATATGGGCAAACAATGTTGGCTAGGCAAACTCAGGTGGGACAATAATGAATTACTCAGCGAACTAAAGGAGATCATCATCAGTAAAGTCATTGTTTAAGTCCTCCTCAAGATCAATATCTTCAAAAATGTCGACAAGGTTTTAGGTGTCGACATTTCGAGCAGCCCGTAGTACTTCACCTCCTGTAGGAGTGGGTCCGCCAGCTTTGAATCAGTGAATGACGTCGTCTTTGGAGCAATCTGCGACATTTGTAATCCCGCAGGCCTTAAAGGCAGTGTTCACGATGGAAAAAGTTCTCGAAATTCCACTAGGATTGGGTAGTGGAGAGACAATCTGTAACGTTAACGTCGAAAGAACGCATGAAAACGAGCCAGGAAAAGCTCCAAAAGAGCCCGAAGTTGCCATTTCGAGCGCATTGAAAACCCCAAAAGCGCATCAGACGCCCACCGACGTGAACAAATGAATGCTCGAGATCGTGAGATGAGCGATGATTTTCAATCATTAGCCCCGTTCTTCCCTTCATTCTCAGCTTCTCTCTTTACTCAGGTCAGCTCGCATAGATCGGCTGCAAAAGACGGAATTTACAAGCCTCGGACAACTCGTCCACCATGTTTCCTTAGCTCAATCTTTGAGGGACCATAACTCCGTCCCCTGAAGGTCTTGTATGATTTCAGAGACACCATTGGAATCAGCATGGGGCCGTTTTCAAGATAGGCGGAAGAACAGAAAAACGATTCTCTTCGTGAACACTGCCTTTAAAGGAACGAGCGACAACCTCGGTTGAAAGTTGCTTCCATGCAGTCGCAACCCAATTCAGGTAAACAGACATCGGTAGAGCTTTTAGATTGCCGCTATTGGTGACCACCTCCTTCTCGCCTGCGCCTCTGGCTACTCTGTCCTTGGCAGAGGACCACTTCTCACATTCTGCGCGAAGTATTTAGGTAGGTGAAGAATTGCCAAACACATGTGCACCAATTAAAAAATGTATGAGACAGAAAGTGAATCCCAGTCAAAAATCTCCAATGTCTTTTCAGCCGAAGGGGGGGGGGACTTAAAAATGAGGACTGTTTTATTTTTCAACCTCCACATGAAGGGGGGGGGTTCAAATAGAGGGGGTGTTCAGTGACAGAAAATACGGTATGTACTTCAAGAGAAAAAACAAAGGACGGTAGAACAAGTGTTTCAGATGTCTCATTTAGCCAGCAATAACTGTTCCTTTTTTTTCCTGTGTGTTTGCTCTGCGAGTTTTCACCTATTTTCGCTTTTTTGTTGGCCAGATCTACCTTTTCATAAGGATAGCACAAGTTCTAGAGAATGCTCTATTATTTACCTTTTCCAGTGGAAGGCTGCCATCTCTGACAGCTAGATGAGCTGCTGCTGTGCTAGGCTTTTACAAAATCTCCCTCGATCCTGGCTCACAGTAATTAAAGTTATGGCAATAAATGGTGTGGGTCACTTCGCGATTCAAGGATGAATAAGGTGTAGGCTTATTTCGGAATAATGTTTAAGGGCTCTCCCATGATGTTAGAAAGGCAATGCTTTTTAGCATTTCCGGTTTTGTTTCGAGCTCAATAGTGCTCTTTCCTCACTAACAGACCTCCAAATCACAATGACTTAAATGAAAATGACAACTTCGTCTAAGCTGTTTGTAACCAGCGCCGTGCTTAAGTTCTGCCCTTATGATTCATTTCATTGTCAGAGTGGCAAGTTACAGAAGCTCTATTCAGCTCTATTCAAGGAGTTCCCTATGTGGGCAAATTTTCAGGCGATCATCTTTTGGTTGATTGCCGAACGCGACAATAGGAGCGGAGCCGAAATAGGCAAGGGGGCCTCTAGCCGGCTGGTATCATGTCATTTGCCAGTTTGTGGGCTGATTGCCATAACAGAATTACGCGGCGCGGATCACAAAGCCCGCTCCAATAACACGGATAATCCCATCTCCGCTGCCGCAGATGCGACTTTGTCCCGCCCATTCGACCACTCTCCATCGGAATACGGTAGCAACAAGCCTTCCTTTACTAGTTACCATCAGTCAATAGTCATCTTTGTCAACAACAAATATTGAACCAAGTTTGAAGTCGGAGGATCATAAGGAAAGCATTAGAAATAAATCACATCACTAAGATGACTAGTGAGTCAGAAAAACACATGTGAACAGTTTGCGTGGTGAAACCTTGAAGCATATGCACATGTAGTCTGTCAAAAAAGAAAAGATCTGCTCTAACACCTTTTTAATAGTGTATATAGTGAATAAGACTTAAAAATGACGAAACTCAGTATTTCTGGTAGATTACTTAGTAGGAAGTTTCCTCTGGACCGTATAGTTTACATGTAAAAAAACGGACACTGATGTCATTAAAGGCAGCGTCCGCGCAGAAAAACACAACTGGGTTTTTGTTCTCAATCCAATGTTTGAACCAAGCGGAGATAGTTGGCGAAGCTTGAGACGTGTTGCGTATTCTTAATGCTATAGGCTCAAAAAAACTGCCCCGTGGTCTGAAAAGGCGTTTTCCCGGTCGATAATCTAACACGAGAAACAGTAGCGCCACGACACGCTCCGAGAGGCCGCGAAAATCCAAATTTTAGATCCTTTATTCCGAAAGATCCTCAAGTTCGGACGTGTGTATTGAAAGCTTCTTGTTTCAAAGGAATTATTGACAGCAGAATGGCGAAGGAAATTTAGGAGCTTAAAAAGCTAAAGGCAGTGGTCGCGATGAAAAAAGTTGGGAGAGAAACCATAAAAATCAACTTGATCCGCGAACAGCTAAAGGACCACGAAGGTTACGCTGCAAGAAACGAGCTAAAAATAGAGTTATTAGGGTCTGAAGTTGCTTATTCGTGCACACCTGCACAGCTCCGCCCATGAAGATCGGAGTCTCCTACTGAGTAGTCAAAATTCATTGAGGTTCACACAAAGAAGTACATGCAAATCTAACTAAAAAAACAGTGAAAGCAAGTCCTTCGGTCATTGTTTTGACTAGATGAGGCCAGTCTAAAAGAAATTGATCAATGATTAACTTTCAACTTCAAGCCGGCTGATGTTCTTGATACTTGATATTGATACCAGGGGTGTGCGTTAAAGAAAAAAAATTTTTCCGTTAACCGTTAATTTTTGAAAAAAAACCGCGTTAACCCGTTAATGCGTTAACACGTTAACGTTATTAACGCACAGCCCTGAATTGATACCAATAATGTGGAGTGAGCTCGTCCTCCATCAAAAGACACGAAAGTTCAGGCTCAAAATTTTCCCCAAAACAGGTTTTCTCGGCAAATTCTTCTTACGTGTCCTACTACTTCGAACCCAGAAAAGGCTTTAGAAAAGAAAAGAAGACAGGCATATTTCACTGTGACCACTGCCTTTAAAAGGGCTAAACCTATTCAGTTGTTCAAATTTCCGACATTTGTGCAATACACAAGACACACCGGACAGACGTGAGAAAAAGGAAGCTGAATGATCCGGGATATTTGAACGAGAAACTAGAGTGTTTTGAGTGGCCTCTCCGCGATATGTGACAACCTGGTAAGCCTTCCTACGCAAAACTGCGTAAAAAATGGATACGGTTTCTGCGCGTACGCTGCCTTTGAGAGAGAAGCGCAGGAGCCCTCGCTTCGACCTAAGCTCGACCATGGATTCCAAGCTGGAGAGTCCATTGACGGATGAATGCGTTTATGATGACCATTCAGTGGTCGTTGACCTCGTACTCGGCACAAAATTCTAACAGCGACATTTGTTCGCGATTCGCAACAGCCTAAAATTTATGGTCACATTCAAAACACATGTAGAGTTCGCGCCGTAATTTTAGTCCGATGAATGGACGGGGCTGCGACGGTAGATCACCCCGTGCGAATCGAAACCCCATTCTCCAGTGAGGCCGCCAACCCATGGACCAGCCGCCTCCTGGTCCATGCTTCAGACTAAATCAAAAACGGAAACTATACTTTGGATTATGAAGGCTATTCCGCAAGAGACAGAACCTTTATATGACTTCAGCTACTTGGTGTGCCAGCAATTTACATAAATATCAAGGGTTTTTCACAGATAACGGTATCAGAACATCCGCTCGTTGTTTATACGTGTATCAACCTACTTCTAGGTTCAAATTTCAATCTTGCGGTCTGTTTTTTTAGGAAAATCGTCCACAATGGTCATTCTCAGATAACTCTGAAGGCAACGTGACCTACCCGTTAATCCCTGAATATGAAACGTTGGGGGGCGGATTCGCTGAAATTTTGAATTACTCGACTTCGGAGCAACTTTATGATTCCAACGTAAGGTCTCGCAATGCTTATGAGAACGACGCAACGCAACTATTTCTACCAAAAATCGATATGTTTCATGTACATGCTTGTCACATGACATATGTATGAGTCCGGCCTAACTTCTTACGGATCGCAACTGCATGTTTTTGCAGCGAAAGAGGGCCACCAATGTACGCTCTGTTCAGAAGCGAAATTCGCTTGTCTTATTCACGTGCGCGTATGTAATGAGGGCAAGAGACGGCAAGAGGGCGGAAGGGAGAAGAAGAGGTCCTTGTACGTGCGCACACGCACGCGTTGGAACCAAGCAACCGTCGCCCTGGAGCAGAATTTTGATCTGTCAAGGTTTTGTAACGGGATATGCAAAGGACAAGGTTACCAAGTGGTGATAAAAGCAAGCTGTTACAGGCGCGAGTGTCTATAGGGTCTTCTACACAAAAGTACAATATCGTCCATAAACTATACTGGCCTCACTGCCAGGATATAAAGCACCACGACATGTCAGAGCTCATCACATATCACCTCTATTCTTTGCTTCGGCAAAGAAAAGTCGGAAGGGGAAATTCAGTATGCAACTCGGCTGACTATTTATTATTATACACCTCAGATAGCGAATATACGAATGGCCGACTATTCATTATTATACACCTCAAATAGCGAATACATCGCTGTAAATGATCGGTGAAGTTGCCATCGTGGTTTCTACCGTATCCACGTATACTCCGGGGACCATTGGTCCCGTGAGACAACGATGGGAGAGCGAGTTAAGCGATCAGGACGTGTCGTTACGCCGCCACCCAACGACATTATGGCAAGTGCTCTGGCGGCCCGGTCGAATGCAATTGCCATCCTCCAACTGCACCTCTCTGACCGTGTATGTGTTGCCCCCTCGCATACCTCATCCTCATGCCTTCTACTCCCTCTGTTGCGCTCTCCCGCTCTCATCCCTTGCCAGCTCGATTATCCTATACCAACATCCAGAGCCAGAGCAAGTGAGCCTGCGACAGGTGGCTGACCAGAACTGGTAGAGACTAGCGATTATCGAAGCTGACGCCGTTAAGCAAATTGTTATATAGCTCAATTGGCTATTAGTTTCTTGGAGATAGCAGAGTCCACTAGATCTGAATCGCTGAGAGACACAGATCAGGAACTCTACATTAGTCCTTCATAATTGTAAGTAAGAGATCTCGGTTCAGAAGAGCTCAGCTCTTTCTGAAGGGGTAATGAGAGTGGATTTCTTTAGCCCTACGTTTCCACCGTGAAGTATGTAGAAGGGATGCTAGGAGGACATAAGGAGCGATCTTTGGGGGAAAGAAGCGGTGAGTGTTGGTCTGGACAAGTCTCCATTTGGCAACGTCGTGCTTACTATGTGCATCATTAGGGGAGCAGAGAAAGTAGCCTCTCTAGAGTTTCAACTGATACAGGAAGTGTGTCTGGCAGCTCAACATTTCCACCCCTTATCGAGATACAATAAAGAGAGATTTAAGGAATCCACCAGTGATAACCACTCAATCACAACAGCATTTCCGTGACCAGAAGCGGCTCTTCGTGGCTAATTCTTATTTATTAACGCATTTGCGCTGCCCGAAATCTGTTCGAATATTCGTGTTACTCGTTTTCACATGACTCAGGTCAATGGGCAGGAACAAACGACTAAAGTATGTACTTCATTGATAGAAGAGGTCTCATGGGTTGTATTCAATCGGGAGAAGCTTTCTGCGGATCAAACATACTATCTCCTGGAACCACTCCCGCCTGAACTGCTTGGCTGCTTGATCAGAAGTGTTGTGCCATTCTATCGTAACACGGTAAATGTTGGTGTCCTTGCTTTCATAGCCGAAAGTGTCGCAGGAGGCAATCATGATGGTGGCCTCCTTGGGGCCAAGCACACCACAGGCATGGTCGACAAGCGGCCTTCTGATGTTGATCGTCGTCCACCGATACATACGTCTTCCAGAGGAATTGATGTCCAATCATTCGAACTGGTGATTAATAACAGCAGAAATGCGAAGACTTGTAAGGATGCTATGTCTTGGTGAAATATCCATTCATCACGACAGCAGAAACTAAGCTTATGAACCTTTCACCTAATCTAGTCGTGCGAATGGGCCAGATAAGATCATTTGCGACACCACTAATCAGCAAGGAGCTATCATCTACGCCCGCAGCCCCGTCAAATCCCTCGGGTCCGTGCCTTATGCAACGTTACAAACATAAACAAACATAAATATTCAATTTGGTGAAAGGTATGCATATCGCTCGAGAGAAGTTTATGTCTGTGTCGATTGTCGTCATATGACACATCCTGACTACCTAACTCGACTTCCCAACTTCATTTGTATGGCAATAATGTAGCACGAGCAGCAGAAACATGTAGTTGACCCGAAATAATGAGGATAAGAATACTCCTAACTGGCGCTGTATGTAATTGTATCCACGACATCCCGTTGTCAACGCGCTTCTGTTTGATGATATTGTTTGCTTTGTTTATTGAGGGTATTGAGATCTGCCCGTATTCATGACGAAACTCAGTTACAACCGTGACGCCCACCCACTCATTCTGCCACCAGCTGTCACATCGGAGGCCGACATTGGCACGATCGCGGCACAGGCTCTACAAATGGTCACACACGTTTTATGGAGCCATCACTCAACGGCTGCTGCGATAATCCATCGCCCACTGCAGTTTGTCGTCGTTACCATTTTTTACCTAGATTTCGCTCTCATTCTGCATCATTGCAAAAGTGCGGATAAATTTAGAAACTATTGCAAGTTCTATGATTTACTGATTTGATCTGCACCATATCAGCCGCTACTCAGATACAGACAGCACACTCCCCGCAGTACCATTAGCCGACGTCCCGTAACCTCTCCTGCGGAAGGCCAATAGTTCGGTTGCGGGCAGCCGGCAGAGCCGTTTCGTTTGCTGTCCGCACACGTTGAACGAGCACTCTGCGGCCCTTCTGCCATCGCGTTACGGCTAGTCTGGTGACTGACAGAAGACAATCCGAAAGCAGTTTGCGGCTTACTTGAAAATCACCCATCAGATAAAGGTCTGTTGAAACAAAATTTCAGAAATCGCCTTCTGGGCTTTTCATCTTGAGCTGCTTCTGACAAGTAAGGAGTAAGCTTACACAGGGTTGCTTACTACACTCACTTGCCCTTGCTTTTCATCCGCAGATGCCATCAACTGACAATGGCTCACCTGCCCAATGCCAGCGTCGCACAGAGTTCGGGTTTTGGAAAGAGTCTCAACACAGCGTTCTCTGCTCAGCAATCGTTCATTGGCTCCACTCTAGTGGGTGGTGCAATGATGATATCAAAGTGAGAATCGACGAGTGAGTGTTCGGTGACCCCCAGGAATAGCCGACTGCCCGCCGGCACTCCGCGGGAAGACTGGAAAACCTCTCTCTCCGCGGGAAGTGGAGCGCTGTGCCACGCCCACAAAATTGGGGCCGCGCGTAGTCGACTACCCCGACTTGGCCGGCGGGAAGTGGGCTGTTTTTATCTGAGTATTCGTGAATGATCTCACCCTATCGATAGACTGGGCCGCTCGCAACCCCTTCAAACTCAAATGGAGCTGCTGCGGCTTCCGCTTAACAAGCGTAATTTTAACGAAGATTTGCTTATAGTTCCTTTAAAAGCTCCCGTAAGTCTCATTGAAGCGATCGATAGCTCGGACAAAATGTTTTTTCGTACCAGAAAAAAATTCGGAATAACCTGATATATCCAAAGGAGAATTAAGTACGTACAGTAAAGGCAGAATGGCTAGTCTAATAGAAGTAATCTGCTTCTCTGCTCGTCTAATTCAATAATGCTCATAGGATTTGGCCAGGAGGCGCGCGAGGTAGCGCTTTTTGATTCTTTCCGAAAAACTCATTTCAAACTCAACATTGGGCAAAACTTGTGTAATATCCTGTCGTTGAGGGCTACTGAATTGTTGAGTCTTTCTTGGGATTCCGTTGGGAGCTTAAGAAAATCCGGCAATCAGCAGTTTAGCTTAAAATTGAGTCTGAATCGATTCACTCAAAGAGGAGGAAAAAGACTCGAACGCTTCCTAGCTCTCCCTCTGACCGAATCCCACGAGCGCACTTGTAATGTCTGTCCAAATGGGACTGTCAGCCCACGCGGTTGGTGTCCGTGTCGCGCGGTTGTCGTTAAAGTATTTTTCGAATCAGCCTCTCCACGAAAACAAACTGCTGACTGAGACATTCCTAACTATTCGTCTAATGAATCTGCTTATAGATTCACGAGTCTAAAAAATACCTCAGGGACGACCGCTTGACACGCACCCCGACCGCGTGGAAGGACAGTCACATTCAAACAGACATTACGTACGAGTCAGGGGTGTGCGTAATTACGGTTTACGATTTACGATTTACGGTGTTTTTCAGTCTTGTAATTACGATTTACGGTTTACGACATTCTGGATCGTAAATCGTAATTTTTCGTAAATTAAAGGCATCGTACGCGCAGAAAACCGCATATAATTTTTTCATGTTTTTGTGTAGCTTGGCCTATCTAGTGAACGAAAATGTCGGAGGGGCCCATGAAAAAACTTCGTTTGTAAAGAAAAGTCAATCGGAACACATTGTAAATACGAATTTGAATTTCGCGCCAAAATCCTTTTTGAAGTTTTTCTGCTTTTGGGGGACTTGTCACTGTCATTTCCGGAGTTTTTCTGCATGTGGAGTTCGTGCCGCAACTATTTTTCATGTTGTCTTACGGTCGCACCAACATTCTAGAAAAAAGTGCTAGATGACTGGTGAGAATTGGTGGCGGATCTTCATCTTTGACGTCTTCCAACCTCATTGCCCAACGTTTTTGACGCGCCAAAGTTTATCATTGTGGTCTACCGGGCTCAATCATGAAATTGAACCTAAAAAATGAAAATCGATTTCCAGCGCGAACGATGCCTTTAAAATACATGCAATGGAAGTAAATCACAAGACATCTCCAATTGATCTGCTCTGATCCCACTCTGCGCATACTATTATTTTTGGTGAGGAGATGGGGCCAACCCAGGCGTGTGACTACATCACGATCCCATTATCTTTCTTTGACGTGATTCTATCATTAAAACGCGGGACATACGGTCGGAGTCGGAGCCGCTGGATAACAGACCCGCATTGCGCGCGCGCCGCGCACGTCTCACTGGCTGCCGTCTACGACGTAATGCAATCTAAAAGCACTCCTCAAGAGGAGTTCGTTCTCAAGTTTTTCATAAAGATCACCTGTCCTGATCCCTATAACTAGATTAGCGTCAAAGCATCGAGGGCAGCAGTCAAATCAATCCAAAATAAATTCGCCGTGGAACAGGCGGTCTCTTAAGTGTTAAAGGCAGCGTCCACGATAAATTTCGTCTTTGTTTTTTCGCCGGAAATCGAATGAGCTTAGTTTCCTTGAAGTAACAAACTCGAAGGAACTAGTACAAAAGAGCCCGGAAGAGCTCTATACGGGCCCGAAGTCCGCTCGCGCTAGGCCTTTCAGCTCGCAGTCGAGTTCTCCATGGAAGTTTCGTTCATTTCATGGTTCGAATTAGACGATCCCTCACAAATGCGAGAGTTTGGTGGGGGGCTTTGGTTATATTCCCTAACTATGGAAACCAATTCACATAAAGCGGCAAAAATTAGAAAACGGTTTTTTGTGGTTACGTTGCCTTTGATAATCTACACGACCGTCACCATAATGCTACGATTCAGCAAATCATTTAATGGATATAGGAAAAAATAACTTGTGCCCGATTCTGTGCTCTAGATAACGTAGAGAGTACGTGCACCGAGTTTGAGCCAACCTCCAGTAGGGAACTCGAAGTACGTATCAATGCGATTCTTACTGACTGTACATATAATCGGTGTTGCGATTCCGCTAGCAAATGAGAGTTCTCAAATTCGGTCGTTGAGAATCGTTCAAATACGGTACGGTTATTTCGGCTCGTTTAAACGCTTACAACGGCGCTAGTGTTTCGGAGAGGCATTAGGAGTATAGTTGTGCATCTGTTGCCCAGCAGATACATACGAGGACAGCTGAATAAGACTCGCAGATTTCTCAGGATCTGGGAAGGAGTTGGCGTTCTCAGATCTATACACGGGCGTTTCGCTGAAGCTAGCTTCAGCGGCAGGTCTGCTATTGGTCAAGTTCAAAATCTCACCAATCGAAGAGGTCCCGCAAAAATCAAAGTCGGCGAAACGCCGGTGTATAACTAGGGCCTAACTGTTCCTACCACAACTTATACCATTGCTCCAAAACTTGTGCCGTGGCAGTTTGTGCTAAATTTCATGCCTGTCGCTTATAACAGTGACGAAATATACCATACCCCATAACCGTGGTCAGCTGTCAAATACTGAACGCGGCCTAATATGTACTTAGCACATGAAGTGGTGGGTAGTAGGTATTTTTCTTGTTTCACCATAGTAATAATATTTTTAGTGGTTATTGTTATTATTTGCTCTTTACGATTTACGGTTTACGATTTACGGTGGGTTTCTCGTAATTACGTTTTATGATTTACGAAATTCGAAATTTCATTTACGCACACCCCTGGTACGAGTCCATGTTTTCGACGAGATCATCAATCCCGCGTTTGATCGTATGTAATACAATAATACACGTCCTGATCGGTAGCCCTGCTCAAAAATCTGTTACATCTTCAAAACGAAAAGCTCCCATATTTAGTTTTTGAACCGAGATAACACCCTCACACCCTCTCTGGGTTTCGCTTCAGCTCGAACGATGTCAGACTGCGGAATTCTCTCGGATCGGACCAGTTGCCAATATTTTATTTTTCCTTCACATCGCCTCAGTTAGAACAGGTGGAGGGCAGGAACGGAAAACAGTCCTACACGAAATATACTTGCGGTTGATCCCTATGGGTTTCTGAGTGGTATGACGTTCCATTCCGATGCCAATAAATACTTTGGTGCAATGTATGTATATTCGAGAACCTCCAACCACAGCAAACAATACATTTTACGAACAAGCAACCTTTTTTGAATTTTTTTGTCAAAAACGGTCCTCAAATTGAAGAATAAGTAAAAATGAAGAGTTGTCCCGTCCGCGCGTGGTCGCCCCACAGCAGGACGGCCGCTCGGTCGATGACGCGGTACGCGAACGCGTTACATGGAGAGGCAAATGCGCTCCGAGCTCCCTATACTACTTATTTATTTATTTCTCATACGTCGATGGCGACGCGCTCAAAAACAACAAAACGGTGTAAAGAACTCTTGGAAAGGAACACAAATAGAAATAAAAAAAAACTCACGCTAGGATTCAACGGCGGACACAAAACCAATGCTTTATCTACAAATTATTAGAGGGCGGCACTAGGGGAGTTTACTACATGTAATATTTGAAAGAAAGAGGAGAATAGAGTATCAGTGCATTGTTAACATACAACTGTTTTAACTCGCTCTCTATCCAGGTTTGTCAAAAACCTTTTTTTTTTCACAAATTACAGATTTTATTACTGCTCACAAGGCACTGATGTAGAGTTCAGGTAATCATTTTAGTCTGATGAATGGGCGTGGCTGCGACGGTAGATCACCCCGAGCGAATCGAAAACCCATTCTCCAGTAAAGCCGCCAACCCTGCACGGCCAGGTCCATGCGTCAGACTAAATCGAAAACCATACATTGTTGAAAGCAACCTGCATACAAGATCAGAGTTGATTACGTGACTTGCAATTTTTTTAAAACTGTCTTCGCTGAGTGTCATTTGTGTATGAACCATGTAGTTGGAAGGGTTTGGCATTCTTTTGCTTCACTTGGAATTCAGCAACACTCGTGAGCGATCGTGACAACACTAAACGTTCATGCTCACACGATGCATGCACGAATCGATCCTATAGCCGCTGGAAAGGTGAAATGTTTACCAACCCAAAGGTGAATACACGAAACTTTCATTGAAGATCACTGAAAACTTTGAAAATCTCCTCCTAACAGATACTCTACCTCACGTGATTTATTGACAGAGATTATGAAGGACGCCGATTCATCGTATACAAACGTGCTTTGATCTAAAACAAGCATTATATTTGCCATCTGTTCTTCACTTCCGAAATTGTGAACTTTCATGTAGTATGGTGATGTGACCTAATGCGTTCGATTCGGTATAAAGCGCAGCATTAGCTTCGTGAGGAGTCGCGGCTTTCGACTCGTAATTGTTGACGTGCCGCCTGATTGGCTCAATTGGTGTGGTGGGCGGGATATCGAGGCCAAACCCAACGAGCAATACGGTAGACGACATCAGTCACGACGTCGGCCCGCCTCACGAATAGCGTTCACTAGAAGTCATAGACCGGATTTATCCTCTATCGGATTCACCAGTCTGCCTGTATCAATTATCTCCCCCCTTATCATCCTGCCTGCACACGCTCTCAGTTTGAAAACAGTAAACTGATAGTTTATCCAGTGCAGTAGGAATAGTCTCATAGAAGTCTTGACATTGCGAATGCTATTGCTCGCAATTATTACCGCGTTACGCTGTTTATCTCCCTTCATCTTCAATTTCCGCTTGTTTGTCGCCGCAATCTCTGCCGTAGTAACTCATCAATGGTGAAAATTGCTGGCTATATTATTTGATTGTGTTTCAGTCTCGACTTATCAGCAGATCCTTTGAAATGAGCGACGAGGACGAGCCGTTGAACTTTTCTGCCTCACATCTATCGCAAAATGGTGAGGTTTTCCGAAAAGTTCTCTTTGTATCTGAATTTCCAATTCTAATTCGAATACGGAATTTAAACATCATCCACATACGTTCGGAACGCTGATGTTTTGGAATAATACGGCTTACAAAGGTATAATTATATGGCGAAAGATGTCAGAAGCAGCAGGACAAAACGCGTCAAATGCCAATGCCACCTAATCCCGTGGTTTTGTCAGTGTCAGGCTAATTGAGTGATGCCGATGCCTCGGAAATTACTGCGACGCTTTCACCTCACAAATCGCTGTTGCCCACCCCTCCCAGCCCCCTCTCCATAGTCATCATTTCCAATTGCGCTGTTTCGACGACTAACTACGAAATGAGTTTCCACAGCTCCTTTTTGCTAGAGGTCTCGTTAAGTCAATTAAATGAATCTCGCGTGCCGCTGTTTTCTAAGACAAACATGTAGTTCTCACTCATCCCAATCTTCTTTGTGCATGGAGCAATTCATATTTGCAGCTGTCGCTGAACGCAATATCAAGTAATTTTTCTCTGAGGGAAATGTAGGCTCAACGTACGCTCTATACAGGTATAGATTAATGTTTTCCCCACCTTCCGTTTAGCCCTGAACTTGTGTGGATGTGGTTGTTTAAGCATGAGTGTGGTTGCGGCTCATGAAACATGAGCCGTTGATCCTACTATATTACTATACGACTAGTTAGGTGACTCAATCTACCACATGACTCCATTCCTTATTCTGATTACACTTGGTCAGATTCTTTTTTTCTGTATAACCATAAAAACAGCTTCCTCCTTTCTCCATCAGTTCTGTGTTCAAACCGAAAGTTGTTTCCAACTAAGCCTGCTTGTACGATACCGATTTCGTAGCCAAAATTTCGCAAACTCCTAGAAAATTTCAATGTGTAGAAATTTATCCGACTCCGAAATTTATTCGAAATTTAAAGTTATGTTATAATTTTATGTTCCCGTCTTGTATTGTATTAGGAATAAATATTCTGTTGTCATTCCGTATCTAACGTATGGATGTGTCCTCTGTCTCAGAGGCAAATTTAGTCTGTTCCTATGCGTGCTTGTGTGTAACGAGGGGGGAGACAGCGAGAAAAGATGGGGGAGAAGGCACGCAGCATACGCGCGCACACGCACGCGATCGACAGCTGTAAATTTTGCGCCAAGGTAGAGGATGTGAGTGTGCTTTCTGAAACGAAATCTATGAGGTATGTTTTTGAAGAATCTCGACTCGAAGGTTACATAAATACAGTCGATACAGAATTGTTTGCCA
The DNA here is from genome assembly GCA_029168955.1 of Aplectana chamaeleonis. NCBI lineage: Eukaryota > Metazoa > Nematoda > Chromadorea > Rhabditida > Cosmocercidae > Aplectana > Aplectana chamaeleonis. The sequence continues at coordinate 1,757,409 of JAPDOI010000019.1, read as the reverse complement.
GCTACGTACATAGGTCTTCGTGAGAAAATACCGATCCGCCGAACGATTCCGCGTCAACCGTCGGTTTCTAAGACAGAGCATGGGATGTTTGAGTCAGTAATAATATTGGACGAGGCAGAAGATAGATGCCAACGTTGCTTTCCTCAGAAGGCTAAACGAGACGAAAAAGGCGCGACTGTGTGTCTTGTTTAGCTCTTACAAGGGTAGATGACTGCCCACAAGTGATACTAGCACACCTGTTCAAGAACTTGGGCCTTTGTGATAATTCACGCTCACCTTCTAGGAAAGAAGAAGAGGTTATCGACAGCTTCACTCACATCTTTATTGAAGCCACCTACGAGCCTTCTAATCAATGGAGAAGATGGCAGCTGCATTGATGATGATGGGTCGAGCCCACTCTGATATCCTGATGAAGACGAGAAACTGATTGAGCTCAGATCAACAAGTACATCCCACCAGGAACAACGTCACAAACATATTTCTCCTAACCATTTAGAGGCACAGTCCAACCTCAGAATCGTTATTCTGTTTTTTCTGCCTATCTTCAAAACGGCCCACGCCGATTTCAATGATGTTTCCGAAATCTTAGAGGACCCCCTGGGAACGGAGTCATGGCGCCTCGAAAATGAGCTGCGGAAGCATGGTGGACGAGTTGTCCTAGGCCTGTAACTTCAGTCTTTTGCAGCCGATGCATAAGAGCCGGCTTGAATATAGAGAGATTCTGAGATCGAAAGAAGGAACGGTGCTATTGATCGGATATCATAGCTCAATTCGCCACTGTTGAGCACGAAATATGCCAAAGTGGCTTCCTGATGTCGGCGCCCCCAGGGTGGATTCCTCCTATATCTCGCTTATTCGGAGGAGTTGAGAGCTCGCACTTGGCAGGTATTACATAGGATGGGTCTATTTCACAAATATGTAGAAATCTCAGATGTTGTTCCTGAGCTTGGACTGTGCTCTTAAGGCGTTTAAGTATGTACAAGCGCATCACATCCCACGCTCAAGAGTTTGACTTCTGTGAAATTGACTTCCAAATTCCTCGCATATTCATGGTACGGGGCAGGGTATTCAGAGAACCATCCTGGTCATTTCGCATCTCCCGTTCAAAGCTGTTTTGCCTCTCAACTGGTAGGGCTCTGAGGTTTTGATAGTTGCCCAGGATTTATTCCATTTTATGTTCTCATTGTGGAAACCAGTGACAAGGATTCGAACTCGTCACTTCATTTCTTCACTAACAGTGCTCACGCCTAGTGCGCCTCCCCCCACCCCCCGTTTGTTGGCTGCAGCATTGAACGTCTCACTTGAGCGCTACCTTCCGTCTATCACGGCAACATATTCCCGTGTAAAATCACATTGTAAGACGACTTGTGATCCAAGACTGAGATCGGTCCATTGCAGGGTGCTATGGGAGTCCATAAACCACACCATGAGTCAAATGCCGGAATTTCGCTCCGATAACGACAGTAGCACATACATATCGTATTTCCTCTATTAAAGACAAGGTTCACGATAAAAATCGTTTTCCTGTTCTTCCGCCCATCTCGAAAACGGCCCCATGCTGATTCCAATGATTTCTCTGAAATCGTACAAGACCTTCTGGGAACGGAGTTATGGTCCCTCAAAAATTGAGCTAAGGAAACATGTTGGACTAGTTGTCCAAAGCTTGTAATTTCCGTCTTCTGCAGCCGATGCATGCGAGCTGACCTGAGTAAAGAGAGAAGTTGAGAATGAAGGGAAGAACGAGGCCAATGATTGGAAATCATCGCTTAACTCACGATCTCGAGCATTCATTTGATCGCGTCGGTGGGCGTGTGTTGCGCTACTGGGGTTTGCCTTGCGCTCGAAGTGGCAAATTCGGGTTATTTTGGAGCTTTTCCTGGCCCGTTTTTATGCGTTCTTTCGACGTCAACGTTACAGTGTGCCCCTCCACCACCCATTCCCAGTGGAAAATGAAACACATTTTTTTATCGTGAACACTGCCTTTAAAGGCAGTGGTCGCGATGGAAAAAGTTGTGGAACAAACCATGAAAATCAATTTGATTCTCAAAAGGCTAGGAGACCACGAAGGTTACGAGGCAAGAAACGAGTTATAAATAGAGTTTTTAGGATCCTATGTTTCCAACTTGTGCACACTTGCACAGCCCCGCCCATAAAGATCGCAGTCTCATGCTGAGCAGTCAAAAATTGATGACGTTCACAGAAACATATGCAAATTTAACTAAAAAAAACAACTGACAAATAGAAACAAGCCCTTCATTCAGTGAGTAGCTGGACGAGGACAGAAATATTCGAACAGGTCCCACCGAAAGCTATTGTTCATTGTTTGAATTCCAATTTCAAGCCAGCTGATGTCCATGATATTAGAGATCATCGAAGCCGATGGTTTGGAGTGGGCTCGTCCACCATCAAAAGGCAGGAAAGTTAAGGCTTTGAATTAGGCCTAAAACAAGGTTCTTCCGCAAATCTTTCTTATAGGTCCTACTACCCTAAAACCAGGAAAGCAGAAAAGAAGACAAACATTTTTTTATCGCGACCACTGCCCCTAAAAGTCATCTCTATTTGAAGTACACCTTTAGTAGGAGTACACCAAAAAGAGAGTCTGAAAATTTCAAGAAAACCCCCTTTTCGAAGTCTATTCATCTATTGATACATAGTACATTTTGTGATATTATGAGGAATAAAAATTCATATCATAATACAGTGTTACGGCTCAGAAAAGGACGATAATATTAAGCAGTCAGCAAGCGATGAATCAGTCGGACTTCAGTAGCTAAATTTTCACGGCTGTTGATCGCGAAAGTCATAGTTTTTGTTCTACAATTTCCACGATCAGAATTCCAGAAAACAAAGCTGAAAAATAGAAGTACACCCTCCATTTGAACTACACCTCTATTAGAAGTACGTCTGAACAATAGAAGTACACTTCCAAAAGAGAAAATACGGTATATGATTGTGAAAGTAAACAAAACGATTTTCGGAGTTAGCTTTACTTGGTGCTGTGCAGAAATGGGGTCGTACACGTGAATCCCTTAGAGAATCTCACCCCCTTTCTCTGTCTCTTTTCTGCAATACACCATGTACTAAACTAAGATTTGCTAGGAGCGCTCTTTTCTTCACGTTTTTCTCCGAATTACTCCCTCACGTGAACTCTACTCGGGGACCAAGCAGATCTTTCAGTACATGTTCCCGACATTGAGCACCATCGTGAGCTCTGCTTTTAACGAGGTCGTTTGAACGGGAATATAATATTTACATATTGTCCTTGTCTTTGTATAAAGAACTGGGAAGGTCTTCATCCAATCCCTCTTGTTGTATATAGGCTACCGTTGATTACTTTTGACCTCGCTTAAAATTATAGACAAGAATTAAACTGCTTTGGTACCACATTTGAGAGCGGCACCTCGTCATATGCGCAAAGAGAAGCTGACTCGAATTTGCCGTTCTCGATTTTTTTGAAGCGAGGGATCAAGAAGCAATTGGAATCCTGTTTCCTGTTATTTTTATTGTATTCAGTTGCAGACCTAGAAAGAACCCTCCCAAGTTTCGATTGGGCTCTTCTACATTTTTTTCTTCCAGTTGCATTCCAAAACAGATTCTGTTCACCGTTTCTGCTCAATATGTATTGCAGACGATGCAAAGCCAGAGATCTCTATGGAAGATCGTCTAATGGGCCTACGATCCATATTTCATGGACCGGTCTTATTTCCGAACGCGCTCATGAATTCAGGTAATCAGACCTGTTTTTACTGTTTTCAGAAATCTTTGGTGTATTGAATCGGCGAAATGCTCTTGATTTAGGAGGGATGATTCCGCCACATATCGCAGCCGCCGTGGCACTATCGATGAATCATCGTATTGCGCAAACAAGGTTCTGTACTTTTTCTACAAAGGCTTTTTGGAAAGACATACCATTCTGATTTCCAACAGCGAATTTGATTCCAACCCAGACCCGCACAAAGCCTCGTTCAATGTCGATAAACGCTTGAGACGTAAATTCAATACTTGAGGGGAGTCGAGGTCGTGGAAGGCAGAAAGGGCACAACTTTGTGCTCATAAAATCTGTGGTACCGCGTTCTAATGTCCCAATTTCAATTTCGGAGTGAAATCAACTCGGTTCCACCGCTTCCTGTGCGCACATGGGCCGGTCCGTCCCCAGTTTTCCCCCACATTCGCTATGTTTCGAATGAGGCCATCCTTGAAGTGAAGGTTCGACACTGGAAAAGTTTCACCCTGATGCAGGGTCGAAATCGCCATCTTAGATTTTGCATTTTGCCCGTTTTCGGCTTTCTCCCGGCTGCTCTCAATGTACGGCCTGCATTGACTACGGAGGACCTACATAGGAGGTACAGTTGTGCCCTTGATGAAAAGACCGAATATCGAATAGTTCGAATGATCCCTTTTTTACGTCCGATTTTTGAATAGATTCGGATGACCTTTTTTTTCGAGGTCCGAATTTTGAAAAGATTCTAATAAATTCGATTCGAATATATTCGAATAATTTTTCGAATAATTTAAAGCGACAAACTGAAAACAAGGTCAGGTGAGCTGTCAGTGGATCCTCTAGTTCGAAGTAAAACTTACCACCACTGATCGTGTGTATGCGCATGTATGCTACGTAGTACGTACCCTTCCCTCGCACTTTCCCGCTGCCTCTATCCTCGCTCCGCACAAACACACGAAGGAGAGAACATGATTTGCCTCCGAAACGGAGGATGACCACATGAGAAAACCCGAGCGACACCAATCGGAGCAGATTCGATTCCTGATGCTATCCAAATAAGTCCCAGACCATACTCATGATCCTTGACACTTCGGCATTAAAACTTTCAGTTTCAGTGGAAATTCAGCCGAAATCCATCATGCCACCCATGTAATTAACGGTGTGCCGATAGAGACAATTGATAAAATAAAAGACCTCGGATTCGTAGGAGATAAAAAACTCTCGTTTGATGAGCATTATAGGCTCATTGCTACTAAGGCGCAGCAGAGGCTATTTTTGTTATTTAGATTCTTAAAGGCAAGGTCCGGTCAAACTTTGACAATGCCGAAATTCGGGTTAGATAGAGTGGAGTGGCCCAGCTGCAAACCGTCTCGACGTTTCACTAACTATAGGTCTTTACTTCTGGAGAAAACAGCCCTGAAGTTAGGGAATACGGTGGGTGTAGAACTAGTTGGGGGCATTCAGAATTCAAATAAGGAAAGTATGATATTGCTTTGGAAAATTGATCTAATTCCATGGAATTCTTAGGAAGTTACGAGTGATAACGTTATCACACATCTGATGACGAAAGAAATTTTCATTTTCATGAATGAACCTTTTCATTTCAATGACCAATATTTACACGGCAGTTCTGAAGAATGCGTGGACGACGGCTAAACCATGGACGATGGACACACTTTTCTGGCACAGTGGTTGACGGAAATGGGTGGAATGATTTGCAGGATATTGTTTTTTACGCAGTTTCCGCACATCCTTTGAGTTTACCTGTACCATACGCTCCGATTCACCAAGAAACAAAAAAATCTCGAAACCAAAACTCTACCCAGACCGCGCCTTTAAGGTCAAGAGATCTACAGTTGCTGATCAAGGCCTGTAAAATTTACGTTCGCTCGATGTTGGAGTATGATACCTGCGTTTTTGCGCCTCGCAAACGGCAGATTGTAGATATTTTGAGACGGGTGCAGAATAGTTTCACGAGGAAAGTCATTATTCGGGCACTTGGATTCACGTATGCAAACATTCCTAGGAGTGATCTCAGGAATAAAAGACTACCACTGCACACACTTGCTCTCCGTAGGAGAAGAAATGATTTAATTTTGATTTTTAAGATGTTGAACGAATTAGTGGAACTTAACAGCGGTCACGATGAAAAACGTTATCGAAAAAAACTACAAAAATCAGCTCAGACATAAAACAGCTCAAAAACTGTGAAGGTAGCGCGGTAAAAAACGCGCTAGATTTAGAGTTATTAAGACCCTAAATTTCCAGTTCGTGCACACGTGCACAGAAACTTCACAGCCTTATGCCGGGCAGTCGAAAATCATCGACACTCAGAGGAAGAAATAAATGCAAATTGACCTAATAAAACAGTTGAACAATGAAAGCAAGCACTTCAGCCGATGTTTTTGACTAGATGTGTACATAAATCCGAAAGTTCATTGATTGAAATTCAATTTCAAGCCAGCCGATGTTCTCGATATTAGAGATCATTGATGCCGATGATGTGTGGTGGACTCGTCCACCATAAAAAGACAAGAAAGTTCAGGCTTCGAATTTGGCCCAGAACAGCTATTTTTTCGCGATTTTTTTCTTATAGGTTCTACTACTCTATACCCAGAAAAGGGTTATGAGAGGAAAAGAAGACGAGCATATTTGAGCGCGACCGCTGCCTTTAAACTATCTGAAATCTTCACCTTGAGACGTTCTGACACTAGAGGGCAGGTATTCAAACTCAGCCTGCCTCGACCTCGCACTCGGATAAAGCGTAATTTTTCACAATTCGAGGGGGATTGGAGTATCTGTGCTTTAGCAAAAGGCTGCTGGGGCCGGATTCATCAACGAAATTTGGCGCTGGTAGGTGGGTAAGGGTAGCTTTTTACCGAAAGTCGCGCGAAAGACGCGATTCACGAAACTTGCTACCCACAGTAGCAGCCTACCAAGCCTACCCTGCGCGAATCTCGGGTAGGGTCCTACCAGCGGCGTCCTACCCAGTGAGATTTCACGCTCTGATGCTGAATTTGCGCGCTCGTCCTTTGAACAGCTGTTTTCAAGCCCCTTTTATAACGGATTTCCGGCAATTTTTATAGTTATTTGGTCAAGATGTTGTGTTTTCATTGTCAGTTGACGCCACCCTCTTCTCAATTCTCGTTATTTATCGTCAAGGCACTGTTACGGCTGAATGTTTAATTCTTTTGTTTCTAGTTATAGATATTTTCTACGTAAAAGTATCGTCTTGGGTACTTTTATGGAACGCCGCAACCCAGCTACATATGAGACGCGAAATGATTTGAGCGTCCCAAAAAAAAATTCCCGATTATTATACACATCGTCCTCGTTCTCAATATTCAAACTATATATGTTACAGATCAAAGAATATATCAATAAAATCTACCGAAAGAACCGAAAACCATAGCAGCGTTTCCCATACCACTGAATTCTTCATGTGGTTCGAACATATATTTACTTTATTAATAGTTTTTTGCTTTTTTATGCTTTAGGTTCTGTGAGTTTCCAAAAGGTTAAGCTTTTGGAAAGCGAATACGAGAAATGTGCAACAGCCGTCGTTTGTAAAACACGGCGGCGTAACCACACACATAATTCTTTCAGGCGTAACTGCTTGGTAGCGCTACCCACGGTAGCATGGCGCTCGTGAATCACAATGTGATGGTGAAAGTAGAAATCTACCGTGGATAGCGTTACCACTGGATAGGGCTACCAGCGCTGGCGCGTTGATGAATCCGGTCCCTGGTGCCTAGTTCCTTCGCTATTTTTAGAAGCAAAATGTTGGATGAAAGTCTCGAGAACGAACTCAGCGCTCGCCGCCGAAATGTTTCGAAATCGAGCCGCCACTCTACGAAGAAGACCCCAATTTTTGAGTTGCGGCCCTCGCTGCGAGGCGCCGAGTGATTTCGAAATCCTTTGACGTGGTCATACCTGCCAATGGAACATACGATCATCTACCGTTCACCATAAATAGCGGCAGCGGGGCAAATTTATTCGAAACCATTCGAAATTATAACTATTCGAATAAACATTCGATAAGTAGGCTCCGACTATTGCTCTGACATTCGCTTGGGAGTTGCCTCGATGAAAAGTAGGAGTCGCCTCGTGACATCGAGGCAACTCCCGCCAAATCGGCTTTGGCGCAGCCTCATTTCGGTGAAATTGTAGCCCCAGCTGGGAAAAAAGTGAGGCGACTCTAGTGACTGCCCGATGAAATGCCGTCTCGCCTTACTCTAGCCTCATTCTCGCCTCACATTCTTCTCACACCACGAATTTTGTGGTGAAAATGTCGCCTCACATTCTTCTCACACTGAGAATTTTGTAGTGGAATCGTGGATTTTCGTATATATATATATGCACATGTCGCTTCGCATTCCTTTCACATTTGAAAATTCAATGTAGATCATTGTTTATTGATCAAAAACATTACTACAATTAGTACATCAGCGGGAAAGTCACTACGAGAGCAGCAAGTGATATCCAAACAACTTTAGTAACTATAACAATTGGTAATCTTCAACAAAGTGATGAGAGAATAATAGATCCTTACAATGCATTTGGAGCATAACTGACCACATTCAAGATCAGACTAGAGGAAAAAGTCACACAGCTGTGGGCAGGATCATGGCAGATAAGAGCTAATTCGCTAAAAACAAAAGAGAACAATTCCATGAAAACCATAATCTTCACAGGAAAGGAGCTAAACGCAAAGGCATTCACACCACCAGTATGAGGAATTGAAAGCCAAAAACCGGTGTCGAGATAACCGTATGAGATTTTTCAACTATAACAGGGAGAAATAGCAAACAGAACCGGATATCTTAACTGCAACCTAGAACGAAAAAAAAAACCATAACCTAGCAACGATGATGTGATACAAGTAAATCGTATTAATTAGTTAATTAGAGAATCATAATCTTCAAACCGCAAATTCATTCCGAAAACATTTTACATCTCCATGCATCTCCAGTTTATCAGTTTCTTATAGGTCACGGTACGGTGGATAAAAGGTGTAGGATGTTATCGATTTTTTTAGCTTATAGGTCACGGTGGATAAAAGGTGTAGGAATTATTGAGGTAGTAATCGCCCAGTACGTAGCATGGTACCTACCGTAACCTACAGTGCACCTCTGAATTTCTCGACAAGCGGAACTCTGATTCGTGTTCAACACCCTAGATTGCCACAACACACAAGTTACGGGAATTTAAAAAAAGAGAAAAATACGGCAATTTTTTCCAAAACATCCTAAAAATTTCTGATGGGCACCCTTACCTTGCTACGAGACTTCGAAAACCGCCAATAATTTTTTGGAGTTATTTTAGGCTATCGGACTCCACACTTGAAAATAATTCTAGAAAAGTACATTTCGTTCGGAATGGCCATGCTGGCTGAAAGAAGTTTTCATAAGAGATGCGAAAGCACAAAAAAAACAACTAAGCTACCCACTAGTCTAAACAAAAAGCGGGAGTTGTTCTTCCAAAACGGAGGTGGTTCAGCTGATGGAACTTCAAGGCTGTCACTATATCTTCCGCCCGAATGTGTACCAAAACATGAAAAAAGGTGTTGAGCCCAAGCTTACTTCTATATCAATCACTATAATCACGACATATCATTCACTATAATCACGAAAATGGTCAGTAAAAATACTAGAAATGAAAAGTGAACGAAAATGAGAGAAGGAGAAATGAGAACTGAGGAAAAGGGACCGGTTGACGGCTGGTGATGAAAAAATTAGCTAGGAGCCATATCGATTGTTTTTCATTGGGAGGAGCGTTGGAGAAAAGGCGCGAGCTAGGGGAACTTTTTCGTGAAAGTCGCCTCACATTTTCACCACTATTTCGCCACTCTTTCCGGCCGTGCCCTCGGCGCGACGTGAGAAGAATGTAGAGCACCCGAAAAAAGTGAGGAAAACCGGCCCCGCCCTACGAGGCGACTCCCAAGCGAATGTCAGAGTGAGTAGATTCGATTCTCCCTTTCTTTAGAGGTTCGATTATTGAATAGGTTCAAATACCCCCTTTTTGAGGTCCGATTCTTGAATAATATTCCAATAGAGCGATTTTAGAAATTCCGACAATGAAACATGCGTATTCGAAAGACAATTATTCGAATATATCAATTCGAATCTATTCAAGTGGCACAACTATAATAGGAAGGATTATCAAAGAGCAATTTCTGAAAATTTAGCTTCCTGGCAAAAGTAACGATTTGGTAATGGTGAAAAAAAAAGTTGCAAAAATACCTTGAAATATCTTAAAAAAATGATTTGGCGTAAAATAGCCTGGAGTAATAACAAAGCTAGGAAATGAAGTGAAATAACCAAAATTGCGATTTGGTGGTTGATCATTTCACAAGCTTCTCCGTTAAACTTATCAAAACGAAATCAAGCACGATATGGAATGGAGTTCACCTAGCTTGACCTATGCTGACATCCTTATTACAGCTTTAAAAAATGCCTTGATGTTTCCGTTGCGCGCTTGATTTCGTTTTGATAAGTTTAGCGGAGAAGCTTGTGAAATGATTAACCACCAAATCGCAATTTTGGTTATTTCACTTCATTTCCTAGCTTTTTTATTACTCCAGGCTATTTTACGCCAAATCATTTTTTAAGATATTTAAAGGTATTTTTGAAACTTTTTTTTTCACCATTACCAAATCGTTACTTTTGCCAGGAAGCTAAATTTTCAGAAATTTCACATATTTCTCCCGAGGGTTCCCTTTCTGACTTGAAGAGTTTCCAAACAAGTGACTTCATTAATAATTGATCTTGCATGATGAGAAGATTTCCCAAAAAAGTGAACAATAAAAAATCATTGCGGCATTTTGTGCAACGGGCGAAAAAAATCAAATATATTGATTGGTATTTATCGATAATGACTGATTAGCAAAATATCCCAACCAAGAAACCCAATCCCTTCAGCAATCACTACTACTGGCCGCATTTAGTGCAGAAAGCGCCAAAATCGATAATATTGATTATCGATCGATGACGCGTCATGAGTACGAATTCTGACAAGTTCAGTACTTACCTCCGACGACCTGTGTTGATTGGCTGCAGATTCACCCACCCACCCCGGTCTCCACAGTCGTAGCAGAAAGAAGCAGTTTTCGTGCTCCACGGCTAATTTAGTATGTAAATCCACGATTTTGAGGTACCCTTCAAAGTTGAGGTATCAAGTTCAAAATTGAATGGGGGCGATCTGCATCCATTTTCAGCCTCCCGTCCAAAAATGAGCTCGCTAGCTCAATTTTAAGTGTACCCGCAAGATCGTGAACGCCGTCTGAAAAAAAAGGAGATTAACAACAAAAACGCGCGGTCTCTCACTTTTCACTCGAAAACCACTAAACCATTCCAAACCATTTTTGGGTTACTATACCAACTTTTGCGCTCTTTTCAATGCAATTTAGAGCTAAATTCTTCGATCACTCTGAATTGAGATTTCGAAAAACGGGTCGCGCGCATGGCCAATTCAAAACCAAATCTGGTGCGCGCTTCGCGCGCACCACAATTTACTGTCTTTGTTTTGCTTGCCTCACTTGTATATCGATCGGTTGGGACTACGGACTACCGTCCAGCTATGGCGGGGGGCCTCAATGCGAGTTTAGTGGTCCAGACAACAAAACACATCTGTTGACCAGAAGAAGATCGATGCACCAATTTGTTTTGTACATCTACTTTGCCGAAAAGCAAAGGCTAATTCATTCGTTTAATAAGCTCTATTCAATTCGGCCAAGGCGTTCTTCCCTTGTTCAGTCTTTTGCCCATTTACGGACTGCCTGAAGCATTTAGCCGATTCTATGTACAGGCCATAAAACGGCCAATGTCTCACCGTCGACTGCGTACCACGCGCTGCGCGACTGCACGCGCGTCGGAAGCAGACGGGTTTTGGCCGCCGCGCGACGAGTTTTAGCCGCCGCGCGGCGGCCAAAACTCGTCTGCTTCCGACGCGCGTGCGGTCGCGCAGCGCGTGGTACGCAGTAGGCGGTGAGAATTTAGCCGTTTTATGGCCTGTATGTTGTAATGAAAAACTGTCCTTTCCTTACAACATATTGAAATAGCACTCTGAAACTCATTCGAGTGTGGGCAAGCCTCCGTTGTCAAACCTCTCTAGTTATCCGCGATCGGGCTCCTTGCCCTCCAGAAGTACACTTGTGATCAAGAGCTGTCAGAGTAGCGATTGAAGGTACCTATGCAGAACGCCCTCCCCATGTGTGCGACATACTGCACTCTTTCTTCACATCTGTACTAATTATTTATCGGTTGCGCTTTTCGCTATAATTATAATGATTGTTGATCTTTCGAAAGCTTTCTCACTCCACTGTTAGCTGTTTAGTACACCACCATTCGATCCAACTACAATCTCGGTATCATCATTTCCGTCGCTATCACGCGATTCACCTCCTGTCGCCTCGTCTCCGACATTGTGTTGTGCCGTGTGTGGCGATGTCAGCAGTGGGAAACATTACGGTATACTTTTTTTGTTGCAATCTGTGTTACATGATTTTATCATTAAAATTCGGGAGTAAGCGAATTCGTCAGGCTTTTCCGTACGGGAGAGCGAATCACGATCATATCAGATGCAGAATTTCCCTCTAAAGCAAAAAACTGAATCGTTGATAACAGTGCCATCAAGGCACAGTCTAACCTCAGAACCGGTTTTCAGCTTCCCTATCTATCTAAAAACGGTCTCACGTTGATTCCGATGTTGTCTCTGGAATCGTTCAAGACCCCCTGGGAACGGAGTTATTGCCCCTCAAAAATTGTGCTACAGAAGCATGGTGGACGAGTTGTCCGAGGCTTGTAACTCCCGCCATTTACAACCGCTGTATGCGTGCTGACCTGAATGAAGAGAGAGGCTGAGAATGAAGGGAAGAACGGGGATTTTGATCAAAAATCATCGCTCATTTCGCCACTGTTGAGCTCAAAAGATCGAAAAAGGGGCGTGCCAAAGTGGCTTCCCGAGGTGGGCGCCCAGGGTGACTTCCTCCTATATCTCGCTTATTCGAAGGATTTGAGAGCTCGTACTTGGCACGTGGTATATGGGGTGGGTCTACTTCCCAATAATGTGGGAATCTCAGATTTCGTCCCTGAGCTTGGACTGTGCCTATAACAGGGCAGGGTAGCCAGCAGAATAATACAAAAATCAGAAGCACTGCTTCTGCGGATTATTTATTACCCAATGAAACCTTCATCATTGAAGCCTTATATGGAAAAAGCTCATAACCAATTTCATTTTGCAAATTTCTTAGCTCTTTGAGTATACAACTATGGACCGCAACTCACCTTGTGAATCGGAGGCCAGAAGTTCAATGCAAAAACTGCAATAAACGAGAAGTCCAGGCAGCAGTCAAGTTTTTCGAGACATTTTATGTATCATTCATTTTCGGTTGAATGGGAGGAAAGCGTAACGTGGAGAAGGACTTCTGTCAATTTCTGTTGATAGAAGAAAGAGACCGATTTTGAGTTTGCCGATTTAATAGGAACGATGCTCGCAATCTTAAAGGCAGCACACACGCTCGTAAACGTGTTTGAGATAACTACGGAAGTATAGTTAGAATGGTATGGCTCGAAACACAACGCCTACGCATTTTGAAGCGTCAAAAACGATACACAATGCCGTTACACGAGTAAGAAGTTTTCCCCCCTGTACTTTCCGTCCTCCTCCAAAACAGGGTTTCTGGATTCATTCCCTCAGCCCCCCCCCCGTCGACGACATTTGTGGGTGGAACAATACGTACAATAAGTAAACCACATACATCGACGACGGGGCGAATGGCCCAGCACTCCTGTTTTGAAGGAGGACGGAAGTAGTGCGGGTGGAGAAATACAGAGCGGGGCCAGCTTCTTACCCGTACAGCGGCGTTGTGAGTTGTTTTTGACGCTTTGAAATGCGAATGCGTAGGTGTTCTGTTCTGAGCCACACCATTCTATTTCCGTAGTTATCTCAATCACGTTTATGAGCGTGTATGCTCTCGTGACTCTTTTCTCTTTCCTATAAAGAAATGGAAATAAAACCTGTACGCCGCCCAGAGATGAGGCAACAGGTCGCCGGGCATATCGTCTCCTCTCTCTCCTTAAAGGCAGTGGTCACGATGAAAAACGTTATCGAAAAAACTGCAAAAATCAGCTTAGATCAAAAACAGCTGAAAAACTATGAGAGTAGCGCGGTGAAAAACGGTCTACAAACAGAGTTTCTAGGGCCCAAAGAAGCTAGTTCGTGCACACGTGCACAGCGATGACGAAACAGATCGCAGTCTCATGCCGAGCAGTCAAAAATCATCGACATTCAGAGGACGAAATAAATGCAAATTTGACGAATAAAAACAGTTGAATAATGAAAGCATCACTTCAGTCAATGTTTTTGACTAGATGTGTACATAAATTCGAAGGTTCATTGATTGACATTCAATTTCAAGCTAGCTGATGTTCTTGATATAAGAGGTCATCGATGCCGATGATGTGGAGAGGGCTCGTCCACCATCAAAAGACAAGAAAGTTCAGGTTTCAAATTCGGCCCAAAACAGTGGTTTTTTCGCGATTTTTTCTTATATGTCCTACTACTCGAGACCCAGGAGAGGATTTGGAGAGAAAAAGACGACAAGCATATTTGATCGCGACCACTGCCTTTAAAGGCAGGGTTTGCGATAAAAACAGTTTTTCACATAGGCAAGCCTATGTATAAAAACACAAAGTACAAAACGACTTCAGAGTACGAAGTTGAAGCACGGAAACTAGGACGGCTAATTACCGGTGTCGGTCAGCCACCCAATTAACGAAATTTTCATAAATGCTTGCTTCTCCGTATTTTATTTTGCTCTTAAAGTAGCCAGTAGTCTCTAAACGTGCTCAGCAATTACTTTAGAAGCAAAATAAAAGTAGACAAACCAAGCATTTATAGAATTCTCGATAACTGGGGCGGGCGGACACCCAGCAATAACTTGTTCCCGAGCGTGTTTTCTCCAATTTTTGACTCTTTTTGACTTTTGAGATGGCCAGATCTAGACTCTGGAAAATCTCTAGTGACCTGTCGATTTCGAGTATTACCAGTAACGGAGCGGCGGGCCCCGGTGAGATACATATAACTAGTGATAAGGAGGTTCCGACAAAAAAGGCAGCGCTCCGTGCTGTGATAATCGAAAGCGCGAGTTCACTTGAAATCAACCAGTCTACCTTTCCATGAGGGTGACACAACAACCGATTATAACATGAATAATGAATTTAACTCGAGGCTGTGAGCCAACACAGAAGGATTGTTCTGTAAAGAAGACCGTTATCTGCCAACGCGTAGCTAGATGCCTCCGAGGGAGCGGCCTGCAGCGCCGCCCATCCCACGTAACGAGAATTTACGAGCTATAGCTACAGGCTATAAAACGGCGAAATTCACATGATTCCTACGCGTGCTGGTGCGGAGCGGAAATTAGGTACAGTGAGAGAGCGGAGGGCAGACGGAGGCTGCAGCATCTCGAGTGATGAGAAATAATTTTGAAACGAAAATTCACGGGCTTAGCGATAGCCTGTGTTGAAATGCAATCTCGAACCCGCGTTGTCTACGCGGGACGCAGGGATGCCGTTCGAACAGTGTTAACCCAGTCAACTAACGGAGTGATTACTCGACACTCTGTGGCTGGTCGGGAAGGGTGACCTCGTGTCGTTCTGTGGGAGACCTTCTCAGACAGTCGGAACTTAGTACTTCGGCACAAAGCGATTGGCAGCACCCGTGCTGTAGCTGCTGGTAACAGCAGGATATGCTGCCAACGACCAGGAGCTCCTGCTGATTGTGCTGGTGTACTAACGCTTGGTTTATCGTGGCACGAGTGCTATCACCAGCCCCTCTCTCCTAGTGTCTCCTGACACTCCCCTCCAATGATTTGTCTGATACGATTGAACATTGCACATCCTCTTGTACGACGGCGGCTGATATATAAGGCGGCCAGTCTTGCTGACTCTGAGAGAAATTGCCGCTGCGGCTCCGCGATAATTCTGCTTCGAAGCTTATAGTCACCGAAACGGCACCATCGCGGAGCCGCGCCGGCTCTACCGCGGAGCCGTGGCAGAATATGAAGTTATTTATGGATGATAATACAACTATGGGGGGGGGCAAGAACAAAAATACAAACCTGCGGTCGTTCCGTCATCTGTCTGCTAGCTACAGAGGTTACAGCCGCTTTTGCACCCAAGGGAAATACGGAATGTACCTCAAACTTGGGTAATTGAGCCGGCGAAAACTTTGTTTCACCACACATGATAATGCATCGTACTCCACGCGTGTTCACTGCTGCATCCTCGCGGAGCCGGCGCTGTTCTAACGAGGAGGCGGAGCGGTTCTAACGCGGAGCCGCTGCGGTACTATGTACCGCGGCGATGTCGAGGCTCAAGACACGGCAACAAAATCGTCTGGTCACGGAGCCGCTGCGGTACTATCGCGGAACTTTCGCGGCACAGTCAAGGTTCGCGGTACTTTCACGGCACTGATGCGGCAAATTTTCTCACAGGAGGGGGCAGTTGTCCGTTTGGAGCTGGTCCGAGGATGTGAACTTGTGTCACTTTTCGGACGTTGATTTTGAACGCTGAGGGGATCATCCCCATGAATCATTGCGAGGATAGCCTCCTCGTTGTGGGCCGTGGCGAAGATGATGCCCTTGTTGCGAACCGCGGCGAGGATGACCTCCTTGCTGCTTGCCGTGACAAGGATCACACCCAACACCTGTAAAGAGGGTGGCAGTCCAAATTCTTTCATCATTTGCAAAACAGGCTGTCGATAATGAGCGTTAGAACGCCAGCATACGTTGGCATGATATGCTGCCGTTGCCAGCAGCTCCTGCTCACAACGAGCGTTCGCCCTGGCGTACCAACGCTATTGTGCCGACGTACTAAGCCACCGACTGTCTGAGATTTGACCGCTAGGATGCCGCAGGCAGTGGGAAAGAAACGGCAGCTGGGATCGCCTTTTAAGTACGGATTAGGACTGGGTGGGTTGATCGACCGAGTGCTGGAACGAGAATTTGCGTTCTACATATGCGGGTGCTGTAGCTAAAATTTCACCGCCTGATGCTAAACTTTCCGTAATTTACGTGAATTTTTGTGTCAAACTTTGAATAGATGCCTCCGGACATCTCCGGTTCCAGTGTGAGGCATCTATGTAGCTACGCGCGGGCAGAGTACCTACAAAAATTTTTGGGGAAATAATTTTTAGAGGAGTTATTGCTTTGTAAGAGTTTAATGGATGGGTGGTTAGCGGAGATTTTTTTTATTCAGGCGGTCTTCTCCCGTCATAATCGTTCATCAGAGAACGTTCGCTCTAGAATGATGACCAAACCAAATATTTAGTCAAATATTCAATTCACTCAGCGAATTGAATTTATAGTTTTTTAATAATCGATCCATTCAAGGTTTTATTTTTTTGATTATTCTATTAGTTTTGGAAAAGTATTTTTGATTTATTTGTATGATCGATTCTTCGAGCAATTCGTAAACATCTAAACGATTATTCATTTATTTTCTTTCGTTTTTCAGAAGCTATTCGGAAACCCAGTCGTTTGCTGATTCGAAAAAAGTTCTCGGAGCCAAATTCCGTTCCGCAGTTGCGGACTGTTGCATCACGCGACACGATGGTAATCATGCTGGGAGAAAGGAGAATCTTGCTGGGACCAAGTGGTCCCAGCACGATTATCATCCTATAGCGTTATGCAGCAACCGTTGTTCGCAAAGGCGGACTGGAGTTTGGCTCCGAGAACGACAGTAGTTACCTTTTCTAGCTCACTCGATAGTAACATAAAACACATACCGGTAAAAAACTCCAATCCTGAGGTAGGGGGTGTTCATTACCTCCCTCCCTCCGTCCTGTTACAGTGAAGAGCAGTCTAACACTTAAAGGCATCGTACGCACTGAAAACCACTCACCGTTTTTACGGTTTGAATGATACTCTGGGCTAACCTAAGAACGTAGGGAGACTTTGTTCGAATAAAAACGCCTTATTGTGAAGACAAATGAGGTCGAATGTCTAAAATTCCGCCAAAAGAGGCCGGCCCTCCGTCAGTCATCTGGCACAATTTGCTGTCAGCCATCCTAATTGTAAATGATCAACATTTGATACAGTACAACTGAGGGGAAGTTGATAGAATATACTATACAATTTCGTAAAGAATGACTTTTCTACACACATCGATTAACCTTTCATTCTCCATAAATTTTTTTGAAAGAAAGATTAACTTCATTTGGTCGTGAGATCGTTGGTCAAAACAGCGATCTCTAGCGATCGACTCTTCCTTTCTCAAAAGTCGATTGAGACATTTTCGGTCTGAAAAAGGGTTTTCAGTGAATTTTTTGCAGTTTTTTCAACGTAGCTGTTATATAGGGTACTAGAGCTCTCATTATATATGGAAAACTCAAAAACGAAATCCATCGTGAACGATGCCTTTAACCTCGGCGTAGTTGTTGTGGAAGTTTTTTTAGAGAAAGGAGCAGAATGGTTTCCTGAACCCAATCTGTGCTGGCAGTTAATAATGAAATCAGACCTGACTGACATTTTTCGGATGATCTACTCCAGGTTTTGCGACCTCGCCCCTTTCAGCCTTCTCAGGCAGCGTCAGTACGTTGCGGAGGCGCGCGATTGCGCAAAATCGATAGTCGTTGCGGTCAATGCCCACTGGGCATATCATTTGCTTGCGTGCTCGGACATCCTTCAGCGTTTGGGAGCGTTGAGTGGCGCAAGGCAGCGGAAACGCACGCTCTCGCCACGTATGGACGCTGCCTCGAGCCAAATCCAACCGCAAGACTTTATCGTCATGTATGGCAGGCACTTTCCTACTCAACAGTACTGATTTTTCGAAATATCTTAATCTTTTCTCAGAAACACGAACTTTTTTCGATTCTTTTGGAAGTATCGATAGTTGACATGCTAAATTTTATGAAGCAAAAACTCACCTATATCACTTAACCTAGAAGCTCTGCAGCTGAAACTGATTACATAAGGCGAAAAGATCCGAGTTGCGAATTAGCGAAATGAGGCAAGAAGCAAGAATCCCTCTATTGGACGAAGGTCACCATGTAGCTCTAGAAGGGTGCGGTTCCCTCATCGATATTGACAGCTTTGTTGGTTTTTAGAAGGTAACAAAAATACATCAAGTCGGATGGCAAGAAGCTTTGCGACAGCCTTATGTTACTGACATATTAATTAAATGCGGATTATGAACGATTATTTAGCAAGATGTAACATTGGAAGAGCATCTGATACAATGGCATTCAAAGTGTTTGCTAGAGTTCGTGAATTCTTCAGGTATCTTGGCCTGCAATGGTTGCTCAGGCTTTTTCAAGCGATCTGTTAGGCGACGGCTCATCTACAGGTGGGCTATATTTTTGTTTTCATATGAAACAGAGTTTTGTTCCCTTCGGATGCAATTTGACTCCATCTACTTCGGATCTCTCTTGGGAGATTGTGCGATGATTTTGCGAGTTTCTTTTACTTGCTAAAATAGTAATTCGAACTTTGAATGTAGCTGTTGAGAAAGTTATCCTCAATAAACGGCCACATATGGCATCTTGGAAAATCTTAAACCAGTTGAGGTAATACTATATTTTATTATTGTGCTTGTTAAGCCCATCACTGTAAATAGATTTGTCGCGGACCGTCTGCGAACATAGCGCGATCCTCGCGCTTGCACCTAACGAACAGTGATCCTGAGACTAACCTGGGCTTCGCGATCCTAAGTTCTGATCCTCGCGTCGCCGAAAAGCTTCTGAAAATGTGAACGCCCCATAAAGTCTTCGTTATATACGATGCACAAATCTGGCTTTCTTCGTGCACCAGCCGCTCCATCGGTAGCCCAGCATTGCGACGCTCTATTACCTCAATCGGGAAGCGGTAGCCAAGTGAAAAGGCTCAGGTAAAACGAGTTGTCCAGAATCGGACGAATAGTTGTCGAGAATCGGTCGACAATCGAGAAGTTGTTCAGAGAGTTGATAGAAGTTGTCGAGAATTCCGAGATTCGCAGATTTTGTCGAGAAATGTGGCCGATTTGTTCAGAAATTGAGAGAAAGTTGTCGAGATTTGCGAGTGTTTGCCGAGAATTTTTCGTGTTTGCCGAGAAAGAATTCTCGACAACTTCTTCCGAAATTGAGAATATGTTTCGAATGTGTTGAAAATTTCCCAAGAATTCAGGACATCACTTCAGAACCCTCTTTACACCACACTGCTGTTTCCATTCTTTTCTTTTCGTGTGGGTCCTCTGTGGTTTTTTTTTCTTTTTTTCTCCATTCTTCTAGCTGGTTATCAATTATAATGTATTTCACCGATTTCTGGAATATCAAACTCGCTTTTTTTTATTTTCATCTTCTCGAAATAGCGAACATACCCAGTCAGATTTAAAATATATTATTCAAGAAGTTACCCAAGAAGTATCAGAATAACGTTTGAAATTAAGATTGTTAATTCTAAAAATCTTGAATGATTCAGTTCTGAACGAAATTAGCAACTCTAAACCTTGCAATGGTTGTTTAGCATTATATTGATGTACAATATGTGGACCTCCGGCGGGTCCACACCTGCAGCCAGCAGTTGGGCCACTAGCTGCAGGTGTGGACCCGCCGGAAGTCCATATTTCGCAAAGTATGGGTCACAAGAGTAGGATATTCGAGCCTATCGGGGTCTTTTTACCTTGCAAGCAAACTTCCACCGCCTAAGATGAAGGCTGAACACCGCTACAGTACAATGGCTCACACCTTTCTCAGGTGTGGTCCCGACGGAAGTCGACAATTTCGAAAACTAGGAGCCACGAGAGTAGGATATTTGAGTTCAGCGTGGTCGATTTACTCTCTAATCAAACTTTCACCATCTTATGTTAGAGTAATTCTGAAGACCGCTACATTGATAGCGCACTGGTGTTGGGCAAGGCCAATAGCGGCCCATGTTCAACAATGTTGTAGACTCACAACATATACGATGCACAGTTTGCCTCTGGCGAACGTTGAAGAAGAGAGCCAAGTTGGGGAATCGTCAAACAGAGTGGTGTGAAACCACACGTGGATTTCACCGAACGTTGTAATCATTGCATGGGCAGGAGCCCCAATTTTTGGTATGTACTCAGATAAAAACCGCCCACTTCCCTCCGGCCAAGTCGGGCTTGTCGACTTCGCGCGGCTCCAATTTTGTGGGCGTGGCACAGCGCCTCACTTCCCGCGGAGAGAGAGGCTTTACCGTTTTCCCGCGGAGTGTCGGCCGGCAGTCGGCTATTCCTGGGGGTCATCGAACACTCACTCATCGATTCCCACTTTGATATCATCATTGCGCCACCCACTAGAGTGGAGCCAATGAACAATTGCTGAGCAGAGAACGCTGTGTCGAGACTCTTTCCAAAACCCGCGCTGTGTGCGACGCTGGTCTTGGGCAGGCGAGCCACTGTCCGTTAATGGCATCTGCTAATGGGAAGACTACAAGGACCTGTGAGTGTAGGAAGCTTACCCGTATAAGCTCACTCCTTACTTGTCAAGAACAGTTCAAGGTGAAGTCCTCAGAAGCGGATTTTGAAATTTTGTTTTAACAGACCTTTACTTAAGGGGTGATTTTTAAATGCGCCGCAAACTGTTTCAGGACTGTTTTATGTCAGCCATCAGATTAGCCGTAAGGCGGTGGCAGAAGGGCCGCAGAGTGCTTGTTCACTGTGTACGGGCAGTCAACGAAACGGCCCGCAACCGTTCTATTGGCCTTCCGCGGGAGGGGTTACGGGACGTCGGCTAGTGGTACCGCGGGAAGTGTGATGTCTCTATATGAGTACATTCAGTTGTACATGTGTATAACTGTATGTTAACTGTCGAGAATCGGGCAAGGAGTTGTCAGGAATTGGTCGAAAAGTTGTCGGGAATTGTCGAGAATTGGGCGAAAAGTTGTCCAGAATTCTCCAGAGTCTGCGAAAGTTGTCCTGCAGTCGCACGCCTGCAGGACAACTTTTCGTCCGATTCTCGACAACTAGTTTTACCTGAGGGCCCTCTCTATTAAAGGCAGAGAACGCGCTCACAAACATGACCGAGATCACATCATAAATAAACCCTGATGCCTAACATGTCGTTGACAACTTTCAAAGCGCTGAAAAATATCCATTTTCGCAGTATTTGAGAGACCTTATCTCTAAATCCTGGATAATTCCACCCCTACAAATAACAGAATGAAATACGTAGTGTGTGAAACCATTCAAAAATCTGGAGTCGTGGCACTATCAAATGGGGGAAATGAGAGCAATAGCATGATTGATTGGAATACAGTGCGGTGCAAAACTGTATAGCCACCCTAACTTTTGCATCTACTCGGACAAATCGCCGCTCGGAGCGGACCCGGAGAACAACGCGAGCATTGCTTTCTACCCACTTCGAGCAAAATTCAGCGTTCTATTAGGGCGACCGCGGCTGCTGTCCGGGTGATGGCGGTTCCGCTCGGAGCGATATCCGGTTCATTTCCAACCGAGATTCCTGTTGGGGGCGATTTTTCAAAAACACTGCAACTGCTGATTTTTCTATTCCTGCCTTTCCTCGAGAGGGTGAAGCCTCGCACGAGGTTACGGTGCTTATCACAGCCTGTGGACAGAGAGCTGTATCCTACCGCAGACCGAAACAAAAATGTCATCTCGTCATGGTACGCAATGAAGAAGCTTTGCTCACCGCGGACGCAAAATTGTCCTCCAAATAGTGACACGAAGTCACCTCTCAGGAGTGGCCTCGGAAGGTTTACTGCCACTTTGTATAAGACGAGGCGTCTTTTATACCGGTCGATCACGTGACCCGCACGTCATCACTCGATGAATACCCAATCCTGCGCCTCCCATTCTCTCGTGATGGCACTCCAGTCGTCCTGAAAGCAACCGAATGGTGGTGCAGACTGCTACAGCAACCAGACGAGAGTCGCGGTTGAGGTGTGATGGTCGTAATGTATTCCAACCCCAAGGAAGGCAGGGTAAACTCCGTGTCCGTTCCAATCACGCGGCTAGCTCCTCTCCCGTTCGTCAAATCACGAGCGCCGGTCATCCCCCGTTCCCCGCTCTGAAATGCACTACGGCCATCACCCGAAACACATAGATTTTGAGAATCGCAACTACATAGTAGACCGGGATGCAGATAGGCAAAATATTGTAGAAGGCAAAGGCCCTCTACCACTTTTGGCTTTGCGAATGGACGAGGCTCGATCATTGCGCCAGGCTGTGGGGCGTTCGCGACATCATCGCCTTTCGGGTTTCGATCGCGCGTCACGATCTACCGCCGCAGCCCCGTCTATTCACGAGAATAACATTTACGAAAAGACGATTTGTACACTCTGCTCTCAATGTTAGCTCTACGTAAACATAGGCAAGATATAGGCCCCTTTAAATTCAATAAAAACACGGACAACCCCAAATCTTCCTAAAAAAGGGCCCTGTTTGAGAACGGTCAAACCTGAATATGTCGGAAAGAAGCCTATTCTCACTAGAATTTTGGTTTATTTTAGGTAAATGGTCCACGAGAAATCTCGTTCTTAAGGTTTCAGTGTGAAACACTAAGTTGGCAGATGCTGGAGAGGATAGGGTCGAATTAGCAGCGAAAACGGGCCAGAAATTGATAAAAACGACTTTGAAATTAATCCCAGTGCGCCTACCTGTCCCGGTTCGCGCCCCATTCGGACGAGCTTGAGGCGCCGCACACGTTCCGATGGCGAATTGCCAAAAAAACTCTGCTCCGTTCAGCCTTATCGATTCGCGCACAATTTGCGTTTAGCGTTTGCTTGCTTATCGTTTACGGAAACTAGCAGGGCCAGTAAGCTGGTCCACGCCCTGAACGTTGAAAATTGTTACTTTAGCTGATTCTGAACGTTTTTCTTAGCTGTTTTTTCACTATTAGTTGCCACACAACCAAACAAACCCATTTTCGGGTCGAACATGAGTGCGATATTCATTCTCAGGCAATCGCGGGGGTCGGTGGCAGGTTAAAACGCCCCTTTCCAAATGAAATAGACCCGATGCGGCTGATCGGCGGAGGTTTCGGCATGACTCATAACTGCCGAAGTTTTCGGGGCGACGTGTTGCAGTGTCTGCACTGTTTTTCTCTGGTACTCTCTCGTGTAGAGCGCGGAATTGGTAGCCCACAATGTATACGCTGCACTGGAATGTGACGTGTTTGTGCGTATCACGGTTGAGAGCTCGGGATATCGACGCTTTGGCGAGCGTCGTTGGCAGGTTGACAGGTCAATTGTGCTGCTCCTCAACCTGCCGCCGACGCCCGCGATTGCAGGAGTGGTAGAGGTTGGTCGGTGGGAGGTGATTAGGCGAAACTTTCGGTGTAAACACGTGGGTGTGACGTCATACTGAGTGGTCGGTGGGAGGTGATAAGGCAGAGCTTTCGGTGTGAACGGGTCAAGGATGAAGTGGCATTGTAGGGTCGGTGGGAGGTTGACACGCGGAGTTTTCGGCATGAACGGGGGAGTTTTCGGGCCTTGCTCGCCCCTTTTTTCGTTTCGAGCGGGAGCGCGCTACCTGTTCAACTCCTCTCAACCGGCCACCGACCCCCGCGAGTGTGTGAGTTGTGAACACTGCCTTTAATATGCGGATCTCACCCCTTGCTCTTTTGAGGAATGAATACAGGCCCCAGATTCAGGTTTAGCACCCAAAAGAACCTATTGGGTTTTCAGCAGATAACACTGTTCCACTACCCAACAAGGACTTACCTTACATTTCCTGTGGGCTTTTATAAAACCATGTGTTGATAGTTGTAGGTATGAGACACAGCATTGATTATCCGTTTTCCGATTCCCCTGAATGCCTCAGAGGTTCACAGGAGATTTCCAAAAATGTGCATTTTCATAGCTTTTCAAAAATAAAAGGGGTACACGAATGGCAGTTTTCAGGATGTACGAAAAAATTGTCTCCGATAGGGCTGAAAACTTGTTTCTAGGGGTTGTTTTGAATGCTAATTAGGAATCTGAGGCCCATTTGTCAAGAATTGAAAAATTCAATCTGATTTGGTCCGAAGCTTCGAGGTAGGGGAAATTATGCTGGGAAACGCGACTTTTGACGATTTCGAGAATGGTGCGATGAAATCCCCTTGACACTTCTACATAGGGGCTATTCGGGCTGCCTAACACGAATCTGCAACCCGTTTATCGAGTTTCGATAGATTACGATAGGTGACGATGGATATACGCTAGCTCGGTCAACGTCTCAGATTTGAGTCAAAGTTTCAGTGAGGGTGTAATTTGGGACACTGAACACGAATTTTAGGTCCATTTTTCGATTTTTCAGGGGAAGTAACGCCAGTTAAAAGTCATTATGCCTACCGTAGCCTACAGTAACACTGTCGAGGTATGGACTCCAGATTCGGGTTCTGGGCTCCAAACAACTCCCAGTTCAAAGTTTTGAGCCGAATCCTAAAAATCTTTTCTGAACACCCCAAAAACTCCGTTACGTTTGTTTGATGCGATGAAAATATAGTTTTTTGGAACCCCTTCGCAGCCATTTAGGTGATTTCAAGCACGGATTATTTATGTACTGTCACAGACCTGCAGCAACGACAACATGGTTTTGCAAATCTCCACGGGAAGTTCAAAGCAGTTCCTAGTAAGAATGTAATCTTGTAATTATTTCTAATTTTTCCGCATTTTTTGAGACATTTCGCGGAAATCGGTAAATCGGAATACCTGTCATATGTACCTGGTTGGAATGCTGATGTCATCACGGGTTTACCCGATATTGTCTGAGGCCATGCAACAAATTGGGCACAAGCAGGAACCGTTTACTACAAGTGTACGTATCGCCGTTCTCCCTCAATTTCTAGCCAGTTCAAGTAAGGTTTATCGGGCTTATCATATCTGAATCTCCTATATATTGCTACGACCAACCGCTCCGCTGCTTGCCCTGCTTGGTCTCATATGCACGAGGTAAGCTACATATATGTGCTTGAGGGCCACTATTTCTCAGCTAAATACGATTATATACATAGCTGGAACAACATTGTATCGCATTGCTATTATAATCGTATCCAATGCTTTCCCTTTAGATGTCAAGCTGGAACAGGAAGCTGTATTGTGGACAAGGCACATCGAAATCAGTGTCAAGCGTGCCGATTGAAAAAATGCCTTAGCAAAGGAATGAATAAGGATGGTGAGTTTTTCACTGAAAAATACTACGAACGCGGCTAGAAACAAAATCTCCCGAAGCCTATTCACCCTAGTTTTCTCTTAAAAGACAGTGGTCGCGATGAAAAAAAGTTGTGGGGAAAAAATCAGCTTGATCCACCAACGGCTAAAGGACCACTAAGGCAATAAGCGAACTAAAATAGAGTTTCTAAGATCATGAGTTGCCAATTCGTGCACACGTGCACAGCTCCGCCCAAAAAGAGTTCTTATGGTAAGCATTTAAAAATCATTAACGTTCACAGCCAGAAATACATGCAAATTTAGATAATGAAAACAGTTAAACAATGAAAGCAAGCCCTTCATCCAATGTTTGACCCTACGAAGGAGGAAATATTTGAGCAGGTCATTTCTAAGGATATCGTTCATTGATTGAATTCCAATTTCGAGCCAGCTGATGTTTTTGACATTAGAGATCATCGATGCCGATGATGTGGAGTGTGCTTTTCCACCATCAAAAGACAGGAAAGCGCAGGCCTGACATTTGGCTCAAACAGGGATTTTTGCGCAGTTTTTTCTCATAGGTCCTTCTACTCTGGATTCAGAGAAGGGTTTAAAGAGGAGAAGAAAATAGCCATATTCCATCGCGACCACTGCCTTTAATTTCTGCGGTGCAGCTCGTCCATTCTCATTCCAATACAGAAACAATCCGTTCTTTCTTTTCTTTGCATCAAATTTTTCTCTGATTTTATCGTCACTTTTCAATACTACAAGCTCCAATCGTTCGATTCGTACCGTTACACTTACTTGATACTTGAATGCCCGTTGTCAGCTAACGATCGTCTCAGCGGCGTGCACGCGTCTCTCGTTGTCTGGAGGCACACGCTGCCATCCTTCGTCTCTTTCACTTCTGTGCAATCTGTAACAAGTTCGTGCTAGGTGCGTTCAAATGTTTGTTGCGCTCCTTCTTGTTGCGGGACGACTTGTGATGTCCCTTGTACCAGAGGGTGACGCGTTTCGTTCAGCGGTCATCGGTTCTTCCCAGTAGGTCCCTCTCATAACCGGCCGATAGGCTGTAGCCAGCCCGGTCGATACGTATACAATGCATTGCTCGCTGAAGTCGAAAAATCCCCGGATATGTCCGGACTCCGGACTGATCCCGCCTGTCCCGTGCGTGGTCGTCCCGGTCGATACTTATGCTTACTGAGGTGGAAAATCCCCCGGTATTGCCGGACTTTACTATCCGCGGTGCACTCAAGGGGACAGGGGCTCTGTACACAGCCAGTGAGGAGTTGTCTCGCCTTTCGTGGCTCTAACTTCACTCGGGACCACTTTGCTTGAATTGAGTAGCGTGACGTTTCGAACTCCAAAAGTGAGACAACTCCCTCGGTGTGTAGACAGCCCCTATCCCGCGCTCGTGGCCCCAATTTCGGGGGCGTGGCACAGCGTCTCACCTCCCAGAGAGAGAGAGAGAGAGAGAGAGGTTTTCCCTGAATCTCCCGGAATGTCGGCGGGCAGTCAGCTATTCCTGGGGGTCATCGAACATTCACTCATCAATTCCCACTCTGATATAATCATTGCACCAACCACTAGAGTGGAGCCAGTGAACGATTGCTGATCAGAGAACGCTGTGTTGAGACTCTTTTCAAAACCCTCGCTACGTAAGACGCTGTCTTTGGGCAGGTGAGCCACTGTCCGTTGATTTCGTCTGCTAATGGAAAGGCTGCAAGAGTCAGTGAGTGTCGCAAACATCCTCGTGTAAGCTACTTCTTACTTGTCAAGAGCAATTCAAGATGAAATTTGCAGAAGCGGATTTTTCAGATTTCGTCTTAACAGACCTTTACATAAAGAGTGATTTTTGAATGTGCCGCAAACTGCCCTTGGACTGTCTTCTGCCACTCATCGGATTAGCCATAAAGGCGGTTGCAGAAGGGTGGCAGAGCGCTTGTTCACCGTGGGCAGTCAAGAAAACGGGGCTGCCGGCTGAATGCCAGCGATGCATTGGCGTTCCGCGGGAGAGGTCACGAGACTTCGGCTAGTGGTACCGCGGGAAGTGGGCTGTCTGTATCTAAAGGGATGGACGGTGCAGGATCACAAGGGACTGGAGATGACAGCGCAGTCCGACCTTCGGCCTTACGACGTGATAGCCCCATCAATAATTCGCGGCTGGCACATAAGTGACAGCGTCCTGTGGCCTTATTCGTGAACCTCTGGGAGCCTCTTGTTATGGTCCAACCCAGCGATCCTCTTACCGTCTCTGCAGAGGCCACATTCATCATTGAACTAAGCCTGGGTTTGTCAATATGGGTTGGGTTTAGTGCGAGCGCGGCCGCGTTAGTTCTCAAGCTAAACCCAATCCGAATCGGCAAACCCAGGGCTGTCGCAATGATGAATCCGGCCTCGGGTGTCCACTCATGATGTTTCTATTCTCACAGGCGGCGACGAGTGGGTCGCCACTATTGAAATTTCGACAGGGGAGGCACAGTATTGGTTGCCATCCGCCGGCCACAGGCGGGCTACGCCCCTTTCCGTGCCCGCGGTCTCACGGACATGGCTACTGAATTCCACACTGTTCACGGAGGCCATTGCCGTGGAGGTTCTTTCTCTGCGCTCTGCGAATCGTTCCCAGCAGAGTCCGATCCAAGGCTCGTTGAGCGCATCGCATGCCAAAATACTTATACCATTCTCGAGCGTGTATGCTGTCCTGGAGTTGATTGAGATTCTCACACTTACTATTAGAGGAGTACGAAACGCAAGATATTACATTAGTAGTCTTACTCAGGGACTATTCATACTCCTCAAAACTAACGGGTCACCCTCTTGACTCGTGGGCTCGGCGTTGCAGCATGAATACTTTCTTTGCGCGGAGCGCGCCTGTCTCGCGTAGAAAGACCACGAAAACACCAGGGACATCGCTATAGCAGAGAGTTAAAACTGGCCTAAGCTATGTCGTCTTTGGAAATTTTATACATGTGTTCTACACCATGGTGGAAGAAGATAGCACTAAAGTTATTCATGATCAACCAAAACGAGTGATAACGAAATGATGGAAAAGCCGGTACGGGCGTTTCCGTCATGGCGGAGCAGACGTGATTTATCTACAGTAACCTACCGTAGTGGACCGAAAAGCCGAATCAAATTCCATTTCTCCTCACCCTAAATGGCCCCCATGACGAAATTATTTTTTGGGTCTATCTGCAGTTCCGAACTCAGAGGCTGTAGAGATCCAGGTCTGGGCAAAGCTCACTGTTTTCACTATTACTAGTTGCGAGAGCCTCCTCGCAAGGTACCTAACTTTTCTTACTTGGACTTTGCTCAAATGGCTTCTCTCGTTAGGTTGACAGTAGGGAATTTCTCAGAATATGGCTGGGGTGCAACTTTTTCACGTGTTCATTCCACACAAATTGCGATGCCGCTCGCAAAATTCGCTCAGAAGGCGCGCGAAAGAGCGTTTAAAGGCAGTGTCCACGATAAATTCCAAACTCGGTTTCTGGCCGGAAATCGAAAGTTCAGGGTCTCATTGGAGCACTGGGGTCGAAATGAGCCCGAAAGAGCTTCATACGGCTCCGAAGTCCGCTCGCGCTAGCCCTTTCGCTCGCGGTCGAGTTCTCCGAGGAACAGTTTGGTCCGCATCTACATTAGCATTGGAGCGCGAGCGCGGCTGGGTTTTAGCATTGGGGCGCATTTGCACACGCTGTCTACTTCAGGCCCATGCCCGCGCAACTGATCCACCGCTGAAATGTGGCTTTCAAGAAGAACAGCTAATCTTGGATGTTTCGCAGCGTTTTTCGTGATTCTTTCTTCACTGATGAAACAGTCAGACTCTAAACCTTCGTTTACTGGAGGAAACTCAAAAACGATTTTATCGTGGACACTGCCTTTAAGCGTCTTTAGATTCCTTGTTTTAAAACTTTTTTTGAATTATTTTTATTGGATCTAAAAATTGAGAACATGGTGAGAAAGGCAAAGCAATGATATAATGATTGCTAGGATTTGCACCTGAACGGAAAAGAATTGTGACAATTTTTTTTTCAGTGTGCTACAGAGCATTCAAAGCAGTTCGACGCGTAAATATAACAACACCATTTAAACAGGCGTATCATTGGTTGGATCGAGGTTTTCGATGTTGGGGAAAGTCTCTATAGTTTCTCTTACAGCGAAAACGATGAATCACTCTTCTCCATATTGTCTTTAATTGTAGAAAAAA
This sequence comes from Aplectana chamaeleonis, assembly GCA_029168955.1. Lineage (NCBI taxonomy): Eukaryota > Metazoa > Nematoda > Chromadorea > Rhabditida > Cosmocercidae > Aplectana > Aplectana chamaeleonis. The sequence goes on along the minus strand of JAPDOI010000019.1, from coordinate 1,727,397 downwards.
ATTTGCATTCCGAACGACGCATAAGTATAACAACATTTGACAAATAAGCGAATGCCTTGCGACCACAGCTACAATATATCTCTTGCTTGTGTATTTTCATGAAATGGTTCAGTATGATGCTATTCGTCCACTTCCCAGGTGGATTTCACCCCACCTCTGGCAAAAAAAAAGTCCGGGTCAGTTTCTTCCACAATGTTGGACTTGGATTCCGTTGGATTTCCAGCCAGTTGGATGTAGTTTTGTGTTTGTGCTAGACCCGGAACCGTCAATGCCTGTGATCGCCTTATGAAGTTCGAGGAACAGTTTCATCGAGAGATTTCTCGACGATCCCGCAGCCATCGTCCCGACGACTCGTTACAGCAGATTATCGCTGATTTTCTCGGCAGATTACCCTTTCCATTCCTTCTGCCACTAATCCAACATTTAGATCTTTGAAATGCAGGGGGGTGAGCTCTTATTGAAGTTCAAGGGCAGTGCTCACAATTAAATCAGTCTTCGAGTTTTCACGGAAAATCAAGAATTCCGAGACCAATTCCACCAACAATGCTGAGAAAAAAAAACAAAAAAAAAAGCGAGCACAAAAGAGCCCTTCACGACCCCAAACTTGAATGCTACTCTCACGGAACGCCCACTACTTTCAACCGCTACCGATCCGTAGACAACTGAAAAACTGACTTTAGGGAAACATAATTCACTCAGGAGGATATAATCTACTCCGTTCATTAAAACTTAACCGATTTGAGAATCGCTGGCCCTCTTAAAGTCGGGTTTCCAGTTGTACACCTTTACCGGTAGCCATTGAGGGAGTGGGTCCGGCGTGAGCGGAATACCTAAGTTTAGGGCCGTATAGGGTTCTTTGGTGGTGAAAAATCGCCAGTGTGATGAAGTTCTCATTTTCGCATTGCGAATAAGCGGTTTCATCGGTTGGCTAATCTTTGACTGTATCACGTTTTTTCTCTGTACATACACTTCTCAAATGTAACGTTCCAGCTGTGCAAAATGAACGTCAGCCTCGAAACACAGCCACTATTCGCCCAACTGTTGACATGGACCCTCACAACTTTTTACGGTAAAATTTTCCTTAATCAAACATGGTGCGCAGTTAAAGTTAACGGCAACGAAAAAAATGATTGTGCGGTTACGTATTTCCACTAAGCAAACTGCAAGTTGCGCTAAAATCGATGGCAATAATGTAATTTCCTCCTTAATTCTGAAGAAAAAACATCGGTAGCGTTGGAAAAACGGTGGTTGAGGTTTCCCCTCTCACAAACATTATCAATAATTTTAACGTCTCTACTATGGATACACATACGAATGACAAAAAAAAAAGAATTCCTCTTTGTTATTTCATTTTTTTGTAATTTTCATTTTGTCTTGCTAATCCCATGTGTATCTATGATAAAGCCTTTAGGTGGATTGGTAATGTGTGGTGGGGGAAATTGACCGTTGCTCAACGTTTTCGGTGTTTTTTTTTCTTCAAAATCCAGGAAAAAATTACCACTTAGCCGTCGATTATGACTCGACCTACAGAATGCTTAGTGAAAATACGCAACCGCACAACTGCCTTTTTCCGCGAAGTGTAATCTTGAACATAAAACATCTCAGGGAATACGCCGGAGCGGTATCGGCGGTTTTGTCGCAACCAGAATTGCCACCACGGGAAGAATCGCCTTTGAGTGCTGCGAGTGAAGGTAGAACAGACGACGAGAAGGTTTGTACACGATCAGTGTCTAATTAATTCCATTAAATGATATTCGTATTTGTACTGGTACTTGTGAATCCCACTAGGCTTCCAATGAGCTCCCATGAGATAGTTTTTTTTAGAATTTTCACACTTGAAGACCGTGCGCTCCACGGCCAATAAATTTAGTGGGTAATATCAAACCGGGATTATCGTATGAATGAACCGGAATAGAAGAAGCTCAAGGTGCCTCATGTCTGCCACGAGTAGTATAAATTATTTTTGACACGTGTCTTCCAGCTACAATGAAAAAGAATCTTATTTTTCATAAAAGACGCGAAAAATCAAGTGTAATGCAGGGGCTGGCATGACTCATCCCTGCTTTCTCCTCCTCCCTGTTGTTGATTGGCGGGGATGATCTCTACCAGGGATGAGCGGAATCAAAATTCAAAATTTCAGAAATCGGTTTTCGGGTTTCGGAACAGAAATTTTTTCTCGGTTTTCGGAAAATGGGTGCGAAACGCCCAAAAATGCGCGAAACCTCGGCTTTCGGAACGCGAAACGCGGAAATTTTCAAAAAATCTCAGACTTCCTTAGAGTGTCATTGTCGGAAGCACATTTGGTTCCAGGTAATCATTTTTGAAGAGATTCTGTCTTTATGAGTTACCAACTATGCAACTTCAGTAGAACATCTGGATACATATAGAAATCGATCCCAAAAAATGCACAGATCTATGTACTATACTTTATATTATCTATTGGAGAAAGGAAACGTTCAAGAATTATCAGAACCAACGTATGAGACTGACAGTAGAGAATTTTCAATAGTTCAGCTCTCTGGCAAAAGTAATGGTTTGGTAATGTCATATTTACGAGATATTAGAGGCTAAAGGGGTCAAAAAATGTCCTGGAACATTTATAAAAAATATTTGGCTCACAATAACCTAGCGTAAACAAGAAATTGGAAAAGTAGTGAGATGATTACAAATTCGTTTTGGTGGTCAAACATCGACCAATTATCGATAAGTAAATCCAGACGAGGGACCGGATTCTACAATCTTCTCCATTGGACTTATCAAAGCAAAATCAAGCACGACATGAATTGGAGCGCTGCGGTTTCCCAGCTTCAATAGTGTTGACTGCCGTACAATAACCTGGAAAATGTTTCACTACATACAGTACCCCGCTAAGTTTTGTAAAAACGGGGAGCATTTCCCAAAATTTGCAAAAAAAAAGTCCGATGTTTGTTACTTTTTGAACGAAGACGTTTCAGAAAACGCTATCATATTTATAGCTCGGAATTCTGCCCAATAAATTACTTTGTGGACCGAAGTTCTCTGCAAGCGCTTTGTTGTTGAGTAAAATTGCTTTTGCGGTCGTTTCTCAAAAACGTCGCGCGCGGCAAAGTGCTGCGTAACTTTGAGTAGTAATTGTACCAGTAATAAGAGAACACTCTCTATGTTGTCTCCATTAATAAGATGAAGGTGGAGCAATCTTAAGATCTGTGCAGGTTGAATTTTCGAACTCCTTCAGTTATCGGTCTTGGGCTTTCGCTACAGAAGTCAGATTGTTCAGGAAGCTTCTGAGCGTGTTTAATGAAGAATTTTGAAAACTAAACCTGCACAAATCTCGAGATTACCCCCCTTTAATATAACTCACCAAGAATACATAGAGATTGCTCTTCTATTACTTGTACAATTACTACTCAAAGTTTCGCCGCGCGCGCCGCTTTTGAGAAACGATTGCAAAAATAAATTTCACTCGAACGCATAACGATTTTAGGGAACTTAGGCCCACAATGCACATCACTATGTATGAATTTTAGCTGTAAATATGATGGCGTTTTCAGAATACAAAAACGTCTTCATTCAAAAAAAAGTTATAAGCATGGGACTTTTTTTGCCTTTTTCTTTCCAAGGTTCGCTAGTGCTCCCCGTTTTTACAAAACTTAGCGCGGGTATTGTAGTTTCATAGCACCTTTGATTTTGTTTTATTAAGTGCAACGGAGAAGCTCGTAAAATCCTATCCTTCGTCTTTTACTTTCGACAAATGATCTATGATTGACCACATTCGTATTTTTAATCATTTCACTACATTTCCCAGTTGGCTTGTTACTTCAGGTTAGCGTGCGCCAAAACATTTTGTAAAATACTTCAAGAAATTTTTCGACATCTTTGACCTCTAATCGCTCGCAGTAATGACATGCCAATCACTTATCTAGCCAGAGAGTCAAAGCTCCAGAAACTCCAGGTATTTTTCTCGAACAATCCCTTTCTGGCTTGACTTTCGCTGAGAGATTAGTTCGAAAGAGGCGAAACATCTGACAGCTTTTGCCTTCGGTGAGTCTTGGAGAGTAACACTGTCTCAAAAAAGGCACAATCCTGGGCGAAATCCTTTCAGTAACGGTGCTGGTTTTCATTAGTTTCTATTTTTACGAACGAGGCAGCGTCGGGTGGCTCATAATAACATGCTTATATGTTTCTGAATGTTTTCGACTTCAATTTTTAAGTGCCGCTCAATTTGGGCTATCAACTCCAAATTGGAATAGAGGGTATGTAGCTGCACCCATTTCCAGCCCATAGTTGGAAAAATAGCTTCCTGGCTCATCGAGAAGTGTTCTCACAAGATCGTGAACGCCATTTGAGAAAATAAAAATTAACACCAAAATCGAGGGTTTTTTTTTCATGGTTTTCGATTCTCAGAAAACCATTTCAGACCACTTGGTGGTTATACCAACTCTTGCGCTCTTATCAATGGAAGGAAAACCGCTTTCTCACAATCACTCCAAACGGTATTTCCGGAATCGCAGGGTTGCGCAAGTGTGAGTTGTGGACATATATGGTACACGCTTAGCGCGCAACACAATTTTCATACATGGAACGTAGAAAGAAATCACTAAACTAGTGAAGCAACAGAAAAATTTTCGCAATATGACGCCCAGAACAGCTGTAATTTGGTAGCTTCGACCGGTCTTCAGGACCTGATAATAATTGTCATCAGAATAATACTCTTGCACGACAAGGTAGGAGAAAAAAATAGAAGATTCGATGTAATGTCAAAATAATCAAATCAATGTAGAAAAATCATCGGGGAAATTCTCAATGATGACGGAGTCGCCATATTTTGTTCCGCATTTTCCGCGTTCCGCAGCACTTTCTGCGGTTTTTGGAAGGCGGAACGCGGAAGGTCAAAAACGCGCGAAACTGCGGGTTTCGGAACGCGAAACGTGGAATTCCGCTCATCCCTGATCTCTATCCGCTCATCCCTGATCTCTACTAATGTACCTTGGTCATTCTTTCGGCTGTCTATCATCCATCATGTTATTTAATAAAATTATCAGTAAAGGAATAGTATCGACTTAATCAGCAAAGTATTCTCCGTTCTTTTTCGCAGCTCTTTTTTCTGTTTTAAGTAACTATCAATACAAAATCGCCGATCAAGTACATTTTTGGGTCTTCAAGGTCAAACGTGGTAATTGTTCTTTCCTGAATTTGTGCATGCTCCTCTCACATACGGGTAAAGACACGCTGTCAACAAGTACTGTAATTGTCAATTCGCTTTCTAGAGCCAAAAAGCAGTTACATATAACCATTATTTCTCCAATTATAACACTCATACAGAGCAAAATTCTAGTAAAATTCAAGGATACCGTGAACTTCCCAAAGTTATATAGAAGCAAACTTATTTCAGAAGGACGTATTTCCTGACTCTCCTGCGAAAATTCTGGAGCTCTCGCTGCTTTGGACTCAAGCAGTTCCTTCATTTCGCACTCTCGGTGATACTGAAAAGGTGATTTTTTTCTTGAATACATGCTACGCAATACACCTTTTCAGACGTCGCAATGTCTAAAAGGCATGGATGTCACTGTAAGCAGTATGAATCCAAGTAGGAGAATTGAAAGATCCACCTGTGGCAAAGTGCAGAAGAACTGGACAGCGCCTATCTACGAATCAGCAGAGACCAAAAATGTGAACGGAATTGGCAGCGGTGAAGCACAGATGTATTGAATACATCAAGAATGTCTCGCCGGCTTCTCCATGTAAGCGACAGGTGTATGTTGGATCCTACGTGTTCCTGTCCCTGAGCTGAGTTCGCCTCAAGCGAATATCGCCTTTGCTTCTTCTTCCCCCTTGACTGGTTCTTAACACCTATACCCGGAAATCTTGTTGATTACACAACAAATAGGAGGAATGAATAGACAGAGAAACGAGGGAGCAACGAGGTAAGGTAATATCCCGGGGGGATCGAAAGAGTGTGGGAAGTATAGAAAGAAGAGCAGCAAGCCTTCCAGGTGTCTTCTCTTGGTAGAGGAGGGTTGGCCAGAGGCTACAGGAACAACCGTCATCGGGAGCCTCTCCGGGTTGAGGTGCCGCAGCCGAATCTCGAGCTTGATGTTAACTGGCTTTTACAGGGTCGACTGCGCAGTTGTCACCTTCTGCCTTCTCTTCGTTCCGCTTGATATCTTTAAAAAGTCGTAAGGTTATCAATTGCTGCTTACTCGTTTTCCGAGATATTCTTGATGAACTCGATACATCTGTGCTTCTTGGCAGCCGTTCAATTCACATTTTTTTGTTCTTTGCTGCTCTTTGCCACATGTGGATCTTTCTTTTTTCATACTTTAATTCCTTCTGCTTTCGGTATGCATACCCTAGATTTTGAATGAATCAATAATTCGAAAATATTCGAATATCGAAGTTCACCGACCTGATGAATATCAAGGATGTGCGTAATCACGTTTCAACATTTACGATTTCACGAGTTATGGTGCTTTTTGGTCTCGTAATTACGGTTCACAACATACACTACGTATCAAAAAGATAGGACAACATTGAATTTGTCGGTTTCGTGTTTGTTGAGCAGGATAGATCTTTGTCATCAATACTACTGTAACCAGAAGGTAAAATAGCCCCTGCATGCTTCTTTTAAATTGGATCGAGTGTTTGTGCACTTTTCTAGAATAAATTTATGTTTAAAATCGCGTATCAAAATGATAGGACACTCCTGGGTTTAATCGGATTTTTCGTACGATAAAAATGTGTGATCACAAATCTAAAGGCCGATAGGCCCTCCTTGAACCTTTATTACAACAAATATTCGATTTTCTCTACCTTCGACCAAGTTGATCAGCTTTGCCAGTCCATCTTGCTCCATTTCTCGATTATGGCCTGTTAGAGCGCAGAAATCGAGAGATATCGGCAGCCATTGGCTCAGACCCGACGAAGTACAATACACCAGAAGTTAGTCATTCTGTTGAAATCAGATCTGTGGTCTATCCACTCTGGACATAATAGTTATTTCCGAGCAAAGAAGCCGACCTCCGACCTGCTCTCGTCAACTTTTTCAATGTCTTCCCAGAAAGTGCAACTTTGTCTCCCGAAAACATGGGAGTAATCAATGTAGACGTCACTCTCACAACCTCCGATACTCACAGGAGATCATCCACCTGCTGGTGAACGCAAGCTGAAGACGTCATTGACGGGCAAATGCTTTGACGGAAAGTGGAGAATCTACCTTCGCAGCTCCGGTGTCTAATCTGGACAGTACGCATCCTCAAATTTCTTTAGTAGCACTTCCAATCACCAGTCTTATCAAGATTCAAACTCTTCTCGTCAGAAATCATCGCCTATACACAAATAGTCGAGGAGGCCAGCCATCGGAACTGCGGCCGTAGATATCCCATTTTCTGTCGGAGCATTTGCCCCTGAATGACGTCTTCAGCCTGCGTTCGCTAGCAGGATTTCTCCCATGTTTTTCGCGACAAAGTTGCACTTTCTAGCAAGACAATGAGAAAGTTGACGTGAGCAGGTCGGAGATGGGCTTATTTGCTCGGCAATAACTATCGAGTCCAGAGTGGCTAGTGTACACTACTGATCTCAACAAAATGAAGAATCTCTAAGAAAATTTAGTTCTTCGGGTTTCAGCCAATGGCCGGCGATATCTCTCGATTTCTGCGCTCCAACCGGCCATAACCGAGAAATGGAGCGAGATTGACTTGCAAAGGCAGATCGGCTTGGTCGAAAGTATTACCAAAACGAGTCTTTGTTGCAGTAAAGGTGCAGGGAGGGCCCATCGGCCATTAGATTTTTGATCGCACAATTTTATCGGGCGAGAAATCCGATTTAACCCAGGGGTGTCCTATCTTTCTGATACGCGATTTAAAACATAAACTCAGAACTTTCAAAACACGTTACGAACACCTTATCCAACATGTTACGCAAGTCTTCCGTGAGATGTTACCTTAGCAGTGGTAAGCTGTTCCTATGCGTGTTCGATAGCTGTGCAGAATGATGAAGGAAGGTTGTTGAGTATGCGGGCCAACTCTGTTGGTAGAAGCCTCGTAATACAATACCCACCCTCGAACTTCGCGAAAAGCGCGTTTTCTGCGCCCCTTCGTCATAACTGTGAGAAATTTGGGCTTTTGGAGGTAAGACTAGAATCATCTCATCAAGATCTACAAGATGGTATTAAAATTTCATTGATATCCTGAACCATACCCTAATTATAGGTATGTTGCTCTTTTCATAAGACGTTTTGACTCGTCAGGACGCTGGCAGGCACTTTCTTTTTTTTTAGCAACACAGCTATAATTAAGATATAGCGGAGTCCACAAAGAGTGTCTCATTTACTTATCAATGAGAAGCGGTCGATTGGAGATCAATGAACATGAAACTCGTTGCAGCACAACCGCTCTCGCTCAATCGGTATCGAGCGTGCTGGTATTGGATTCATGCACAGTGATCCCCTGCCGACCGCTTTTTATTGATAAGTAAATGAGACACTCTTGAAGGACTCCACTATATAGTTTAAGATATCAATGCAATTGTAACACCATCTTGTAGATCTTGATGACGCAATTCTGGCAATATCTTTCTCACCTCCGAAAACTCAAATCTGACAGAGTAATTCCGAAGGGGCGAAAAAAATAGCGAGAACGCGTTTTTTTCGCTGATTAGGCAAGTTCGAGGATGGGCATTGTACTTCGGCATTTTGGTGCCGGATCTCTGCGGCTACGCGGCAATACTCTGTATCGTTTGTCATGAAATTTGAGGTCAGCTGTTAGGAAAAGACTAGGAAATCCACTCAAGCATTGACCGCAATAGATCAGAAGTTGATAGCAATTGACTATAATATGAGCTGTTATGCCATTATCAAGGCCATGAAATGTATGACGCTGACTTTTTTCTCTTCAAAATTGTATTGCTTTTCTTCCTCACCCTTAGATATCCGTTCGAATACATCCCGTTTTCCGAATAACTTGGGATCACGTTTTTTTCTGCATCGGCACAACACCTTTGGCGAGTCCGTTTTTCGAATCCTGGTAGTTACGATATAGAAAGTTTTTTTTTCATTTTCTTAATTTTGTAGTGACGTGTTCTAAATGATTCCGAATTTCAACGGATTGGTACTATCCTAGAAGGGAGTGGGAGGCACTCAGGATTCCAGACATAAATGAATTGAATGATGGATTGATAACGCCACAAACAGAGTATCTCTATAGAATTGATGGCACAACAATCATTGACAGCTATGTCAAGCATCCGATACCAGGGTTTTTCTTCATTACTATACATAAATTTTGAGTGCACACCCCACCGTCTAGGATATAGAGCCAACGGATTTTCCAAGAGCTTTTTCTTCAATGAAGTTCTCTTCTCTACATCACTGTGGCATGTGACCCCAGTAAGATTTCTACATGCCATCCATGTCTTTTGATAAGTGAACCCCAGCGCACCTATTGGGCGCGAAATAACTCAATCTCAATGTGATTCGGTGGTCGATCATTTCACAAGATTCTCCGTTTAACTTATCAAAACGAAATCAAGCGCGCAACGGAAACATTAAGCCAATTTTGAAAGCTGCAATGAGGGAATCAGCATAGGTCAAGCTAGGTGAACGCAACGCTCCAATCCATATCGCGCTTGAACTCGCTTCGACAAGTTTAACGGAGAAACTTGTAAAATCCGATCCGTCGTCTGACATTGACCACCAAATCGTATTTTTAGCAATTTCACTTCATTTCCTAGCTTGGCTTTTTTGTTACTCCAGACTATTTTACGCTAGTCATTTTATAAGATATTTCAAGATATTTTTGAAACATTTTTGACTTCTTAATGGCATTGCCAAATCGCTACTTTTGCCAGGAAGCTAAATTTTCAGAATCGGTGTATAATTTTTCTCGCTTATTCTGAAGAATCGAAATCTCGCGTTTGGGAGGGTTGCTACACACAGGAACCGGACCATCATATCAAATTTTACCCACGTGCTTGGACTGTGCCTTTATAGAAAATTTGCAGAGAAGTGTGTACACGTAGAAGACGAGTACTGTCATTTTTCCCGAACCATCATTGTCAATAAGAAGCTCACATCAAATCTGTCCTCAAGCGGGAGGGAGTTTTATGTCTCAAAAAAAAACAGAAGAAGAATATCGAGAAAATCGACTTTAATTCACTGCAGTCCGAGGCACGAAACCCAAGCAGAATATTTTCCACCGCTTGCTACAGTACTTTGCAAAAACGGTGTTTAGCAGCGTTTTTGGAGAGCATAAAGCGCCGTATCGTAATAATTCACTTCGAAATTCACAAAAGGGATTTTCAAAAGACTTCTTGTGTTCCTCTCAGAGGGCCGAATGTACTGATACTGTAAGAGTTTTTTTTCGACTCCGGCATTTTGCCAGCAAATGTATGTTTCCTACTGAGCTTCTCATGGACCACAGGCTAAAACAGAACAAATTCCTGCAATGACGACCGTCTGTTCAGTTCATAATGAGGCTATTCCAGGTGGAAGTCTGCAATTTTCGATATATTTCTAGAGCTGAATCTGCTGTTTTGTAACACGACTGTATGGAACTCGTTGAAAGCAATAAAAAACTTCAAAACTAAAGCAAGACTATTTTGTGGCAAGTTGCGGCAAAGAGGAGCATTGGAGCGCAAAAAGCGCCGCAAAATGCCGCTTTTGCAATAAACTTGCTCGATCTTGTATATCATTTTGTCAATCCGCTCGCTCGAGCCTCACTTTCTCATTTCGTGCCGGTTGAAGTAGGACCTATCGGGTTCGTCATGTCGAAATCTTAATGTCACTGTTTTATCTGACCATGATCGACCGCTACGATGCTTGCTCCGCAGCGTTAATGAGCGAGAGAGGCTATGCATTTGTCGTGCCCAGATTGTAACAACAGGAATCCCATTAATAACAGCTTGGGCACGAAACATCAGTTTTTGAAGCCGCACTCTTAAGCCTTCCTGAAAAGGTGGACGGCTTGTGAACTGAACTCCTTTAAAAAGTGAAAAAAAATCACAGGACAAGACTGAACGTGATTTCATACCGCCGAAATATTTGTCGGAAATGCGTTTAGAACAATAACACAGCGTAAGGTAACGAAACTGAATGAATATCAGGATTGAGAAAAATGAGCACACCATAGACATGTGAAAGAAAAAGATGGTGAGCTGGGCGCGAAATCGATAACATGATGCAGACGCTCATTTTCGAAACGCTGGCTGGACCCCCAGTAATATGTTTGAAGCTTGACCGAAGCATGTTCGCTCGCTTCAGTATTGCATTACTCATCGACTTTCTGGGAAAGCAGCGGTGGAACCATGATCGTAAGCTGTGCACGCCGAAATAACATGTCGGAAACATGTGGAGGGTATTTTATGCTGTTCGCATGGTGTTTCAAAAGTTCTGAGAATTTATTCTAGAAAAATGCACAAACATTCGATCTAACCCAAAAAAGGTATACGGAGGTTATTCCACATCCTGATCACGTTTGTTTTGACGAAAAAGATCTATCCTGCTCAACAAACCCGAGACCGACAAAATTAGGGGGCGTCCTATCTTTTTTTATACGCAGCGTAGAATTATCATGCCGAGGTTTATGGAAAGGCGCACATGGAGATTGAAACGAAAAATTCCTATTCAATTTCAACGACTCGTTATGCAATTATTGTCACTAAGAAAGAAAATCGTGGTGGCAATTTCTTCGTCGCTGTCTCAATCACCGTATTGTGCTCAACTTCATTTCCCAAAAGCACTTACGGGACCTATGTATGCGTTACTCCATGCTACTGCAAATAGCAAAAAACAAACGCTCCTGCAAAGGTCGTTTGGGAAATTATTTGGGGCTCTGATCACGAATTTGTTGTCTGTTTCAATTTTCCGCAAAATAATGTTTGATTACGATAGACATACTGCTAGCTATTTGGCTAGCTTGACCTGCCGTTCCGTGCCCACATTACAGTTGTTATCCGGATCATTTCGGATAATCTCTTAATCGCACTTTTCTGCTTTATTTGGAACTGGATAGCCTATATTGAGTATGTTTGAGCTAAAACTCGATCTACTGGTTGATACATAATTATAGAACGTTTCTTCAAAATATTTTTATTCAACAAAGCAATAGCAATATTTAATCAAAACATTTTAAATGATCAGAGAGCATAGTCACCATCCACTTCAAAAACTGCTTCCCATTTTCTCGGCAGTCGGTCGATTCCATGTGCGAAGAAGTCACGATTCTTGAAGGCAATCCACGCTTTGACATCAGCCACCAAGTCATCCAAGTCGTCGTAGACTTTGTTCGTTTGCCAGTTTTTCAAAGAGCGATTGACATGATAGTCTGTTGGCCGGTGAGTACGGCAGATGTGGGAGCAGATCCCATCCCTTATTGGCGATGCATTTGATTTCACGGAGCTCAAGATGCGAGTGGGCGTTATCGTGATGGAACGCAATGTGGTTTTTTTTCGCACGGTCTTTTCGCCTTGATTGCAGCGTTAAGGCGATTAGGCTGTGCCAGATAAACGTCCATTTCTGTCAGGGATCCTCCATTGTTGCCTTTGGTCTGCGTCGTTAAACCAATAAAAATGTCCTTTGAAATGATTTCCCAATGGATGATTCTGCTTCTGTCCCACCACACACATCACATAGCCTTCTCGCAGTGCACGTCTTTTGGAATTCCCTTGGGGGAAACACCTGGAGAAACGCAGATCTTTCTTCTTTTAACGTTTTTGAAGAAAAGTCATGACTCATCCCCAGTGACAAGATTCTTCAGAAATGATGTTTGTTCTTTTCGCTGCAGTAAATCGGTGAAAATTCAAAAGCGTTCAGCTTTGCTGTTCCCGGAGAGCCCGTGGGGCACCTATCCAGCCAATTTCCATACCTTTCGAAGCTTCTTTAGGTGTCTAGCGATCGTTGATCTATTCGTCTAGTGATCGTTGATCGATTGACATTAAAGTCGTCAGCCAGCATTTGCGTTGTCGGGCTTTCGTCCTCTCCCACGGCTGTCAGAGGTGCTTAATCATCAAAATCCGGTTGCCGACCTCTTCCTTCTTTGTCCTCCACACTAGTGTCACCTGATTTAAAGCGAATGAACCACTTCCGTACTGCACTATCAGTAATTATTTCTTCGCCAAAACGTTCGTTGAGATCGCGAAATTACTAGGCTGCGGTCCATCCTTTCTCGTAGTGATAGAGCATAATATGGCGAGTATAAGTGTGATTTTCGAGACGCAATTTTCAAACTAACTATTGGGGATTACCTTTATACAAATATTGAGGACGAAGCGCCATTTTTTACTGAAGAAAAAAACGCGTTAGTCAAAAACGTTCCATAATTATGCATCAACTCAATACATGGAATGCGAGTGCCAATTTCTGTGTGGGTAACAGTTTGCCTTACGAGAAACTCCCTAATTATCCGACTGCACGAATTATCCGAATCATTTTGCGGAAACTTCAATTTTCGAGAGCCCAATGCTTCTGAGTTGGTGGCAAGTTAGCATCGTATGAATGCTACAAAAAGGTTCCATTGAAAAACCATCTTCACTTTGAATTCCAAGCTGAAAATGATAAGAGAATACAGTTTTTGCAATTATCCTCTCTTCGGATAACATGTATAGCCCACACTCCTTCGATATGAAAGGCTGCTAGTTTACTAAAAATAATGTTACATCTACACCACGTGTTTCATTCTGTTCAAGTCGAGATACTCTACAAACGTTCCTCTTCTAACAGGGGAACCACTATAAGTCATAGTAACTATTCCAAATTAAATGTACTTTTCTAGAACCATTTCCGGGTGTAAAGTCTGGAAATGCCCATCGCAGCTGCCTAGACCCACTATGAAAGAAGTTATGAGCGTTTTGAAAACTTCGCGGCAAGGTAAGGTTATCCCCAATGAAATTTTTAGGGTTTTCAAAAAAAAATTTCGGATGCTAACAACATGTATTTAGGGGTAATCTGGGGTGCTGAACACGAATCTGCGGTTCGCTTGTCAATATTCTAAGGTTTACTGTAGGTTACGGTAGGTAACATGCCATTTAGGAGGCAAAACCTACCTTAGCAATTCGAAAATCGACAAATGAATATCGAATTCGTATTCCGAACCCCAAACAACCCCCACATAGAAACTTTGAGACAAATCTGAGACTTTGACCAAACTACCGTATATCGATCGTAATCTACCGTAAGCTGTCAAAAATCGATAAACTTACATCGGATTCGTGTTGAGCACTCTAAATAACCCCCAGAACAACGATTTGAGCCCCATTTGTCGCCACATTCCGGGAATCGTCTAAAGTCGATTTTGGCGTAATTTTTTTTGCCGGTGGTAAGCTTTGAACAAATTTAGTCGAAAACTTTGGAAAAACGACAAATGAACCTCAGATCCGCGATCAGCACCTCAAATAACCTACCATGGCGAATTTCAAGTCAAATCTGGAGTATTTTTCTAAAACGCTTCGAGAGCCCTCTATGTAATTGGTATAAATAAATGCTCAACCGAAAATCCGTACAAGTCCAAAACGCTGTCAGTCTGCGCAAAGTTTGGAAAATGTTTCTTCACTCGAACTTTGCTCAGGGGGGGGGGCAGTTTTGGGCGCTGAACAATGAGGTCCGTTTCCGGATTTTCACAAAAATCATGCGCTTTTTGGAGGGTGCATTAAAACGCCTATAACTTCTTTCAGAGTGGGTCCAGGCAGCTGCGAGGGTCATATTCGCAATTTCCGTCAAAAAATGGTTGTAGAAAATTACATCTCATTTGGAATGGATGCTATGACTTTTAGTGGTTCCCTTGTGAATAGACTATGAACGTGAATAAGTTTCCTGGGCTTAAAGGCAGTGGTGGCGATAAAATGTGCTTGTCTTCTTTCCCTCTCTAAACCCTTTTCTGGGTTTAGAGTAGTAGGACCAATGAAAAAAAATCGCGGGAAAACCGCTGTTTCGGGCGGAATTTGAAGTCTGAACTTTCTTGTCATTTGTTGGTGGACGAGCCCACTGCACATCATCGGCAGCGGTGATCTCTGATATCAAGAACATCAGCTGGCTTGAAATTGAATTTCAATCAATCAACATTATCCTTCGGACTCATCTAGTCAAACACATTGACTGAAGTGCTTGCTTTCATTGGTCAACTCTTTTCATTACAAAAATTTGAATTTATTTCTTCCTCTGAATGTCCATGATTTTTGACTGCTCGGAATGTGGCTGCGATCTTTTTTTTTGCGGCGCTGTGCACGTGTGCACGAACTGGCACCTTTGGGCCCTAGAAGCTCTAATTCTAGCCCGTTTTTCACCGCGCTACCTTCATAGTTTTTCAGCTGTTTTTGATATAAGCTGATTTTTATAGTTTTTTAGATAACGTTTTTCATCGCGACCACTGCCTTTGAAAGCAGTGTTCACAAAGAGTATCGTTCTTCTGTTTTCTCACCTATCTTGAAAACGGTCCCATGCTGATTCCAATTATGTCTCTGGAATCGTACAAGACCTTCTGGGAACGGAGTTAAGGTCCATCAAAAATTGAGCTAGGAAAGCATGGTGTACGAGTTGTCCGCTGCTTGTAACGTCCGTCTTTTGCAGCCGATGTATGCGAGCTGACCTGAGTAAAGAGAGAAGTTGAGAATGAAGGAAAGAACGGGGCTGTTGATCGAACCCATCGCTAATCTCACGATCTCGAGTTTTCATTTGTTCACGTTGAAGGACGGGCGTTGCGCTTTTGGGGTTTGCCTTGCGCGCAAGGTGCAACATCGTGCTCTTCTGGGACTCTTTCCGACTCGTTTTCATTCGTTCTGTCGACGTCAACTTAACAGTGTGCCTCTTCACTACCCATTCATAGTGAAAATTGAAACACATTTTTTATCGTTAACACTGCCCTTGGAGGCAGCGTTCACAATAATCATCCTCGGTGACTTTCCACAGTGAAATGACAGGCGAGAAGGTTCCTAGGCTCGGAATAGGGGCTCTCAACACACCGAGGGAGGAGCTGTGCCCCTTTTGCGGCTCCGATTCCATTCGAGACCACTTCGCTTGCATTGCGATGAGTGGCGTGAACGGTAGAAAAAGAGCCAGGAGTGGCAAAATAGCGGCTGCAGACAAGCGTTTTGGAGTCCCAGAACCGCCCGTGCCCCCATTTCCGCCCCCTCGATGTGAACAAATGAACACTCGCGATCTTGAGATGAGCGATGGTTTCCGATCAGAAGCCCCGCTCTTCCCTTCACTCTCAACTTCTTTCTTAACTCAGGTCAGCTCGCACACATCGGCTGCAAAAGACGGAAGTTACAAGCTTTGAACAATTCATCCACCATGCTTCTCTAGCTCAGTTTTCGAGTCACCGTAACTCCGTTCTCAGAAGATCTTGGACGATTCCGGACACATCACTGGAATCAGCATGGGACCGTTTTCAAGATAGGAGGAAAAATAGAACAACGGTTTTTATCGTGAACACTACCTTTGGATTACTTATATTACCTGTAGAATATCATTTACGATTGTTCCCAATATCAGGAGGCAGGGTTACGTAATCGAACAGATTTAGTCCCACCTTCTCAATGCGAATTGGCGGCTGCTATTTCTACTCTCCTTGGCCGAATGGTCCCATTCCTCATTACCTGATGGATTTGACTATGACCCTATTGTGAAGACGGCTCTAAACTGTGTGAGATCGCTCGAATTAGATCGGACGGAGTTCTCTTGCTTGAAGGCGGTTGCACTATTTCTTAATGGTAAGTTTTTTGCGACACATTGTTGAAAAGTTTCTCAATATTGCTCTTTAAAAAAAAGGAATCCCGGAGATACGTTCAATCGACGTGTGGTGCATTAGTTTATTCAAAGCAGATCGTTGAGAAAATTTTTGACGAATTCGAAAAATTGTCGCATGCATGCACCTTGCAATCTGTCCAATTCATGTCGTTTTCGCAAGACCGGGATTTGGCTTCTAAACTACTATCTATTGAAAAACAGTGAAAGCACTTCTCTGCCACGAACTGGTAGTTTCGATTCCAGAAATCTCTTCGAATGGCTTATTTGATATGCATCTGGAGCAATCACTGGCCGTGCTCAACCAACATACCATCCGGAATCACCCCACACCTAGCAGGTATTTCCCAAAATACTTTTTTGGATAGCACTTCTCGCACCGGGAGTTACGGCATTTGAACAGTAATCAATACCAAAGATGAACGTATGAGCTGTTATCGGGTATCCGAGGTTTATGACCTAGCCGATAGCTCATTTATCATTATGGATGAAAAGAAAAATTAAACATGACTTCAAGGTAACTCATAGGAGACAGCGCGCTCAGCGGCTTGGGCCGGGATCACACCTTCGTCGCAGCTACGCGTGAAAAAAAAGCGGTATCGATCAAACGCGGCGACATTGCGCCTTGGAGGGAATCGATAAGCACAAAGGCAATTCGTCGAGTTGACTAGGATGAGATACTCATCCGAGAATGGTTGACACCTCTGTTTCTAATCACATTACCGAAATTTTCAGCAAATATAGTCTACAGCAATGGAAGTAGGACCTAGTGAGGTTGCGGACTCGTCCCAACACACGGTAGTTTGTCAGTGGTATCACTCATTTTTCCGAAACAGCTCTGATAGAATGGTGAGTCTGTGTTTTCAAAGATACGACTACATCTGTGCAAGCAATGAAAACAGGTGAAAACGTGAGAGTGAAAACCAAAACTAACCGACCAATCTCAGTTACTCTGCGAAAAATGAGTGATAGCGCAATCAGACTACAGTTTGTTAGGAAGAATCCGCAACCGCACCAGATCCTACTTCCATTGCTGTAGACTATGCATATGCATATCGACCCGATTTTATCACAACGTTGCCCAATGGAGAGCGGCGCCGATGTCATCTTGGCAATGTGCATATTTGCTCGATATTTCCGAGATGTGGATGTAAAAGTAGATTTCAACCGATCTTGGATGAAGATATCAGTCCACTCCACTCAACGGAATGATGTTTTCCTCGTCAAAACAATCGATTTCCTCCGAAGCGCAGTATCACCGCGATTGATCGATACTGCTCTTTCCCACACATCGCCGCGACGGCAGTATGATACCGACCTTATCGGCGCAATTGACGGCGCGCTCCGCTGCCAATGAAATCAGTGGGTTTTGAAACTAGGATTGTCGTCATGAAATTGATTTGAAAAAATCATTAAAACCTCAAACACAAATGGAGGGGGCGTGTAGGAGCAGTTCGGCCGGCTAAATGCGCCGCACGTAACGCCCCAGCAACGACATCAACGTTCAAGGAAAAAATTCGAGTTTATGGTGCGTGAATACGCGGTCCCTCAACGGCAGTCTTCACGATAATCTTCAGATCCAAAAATTTCTGATACAATAATTGTTATGCCCCGCGTAGGGCAGAAATGACGAAAACATTGCTCAGATATTCGTGAGGAAGTTCCCGAGAACGACAGCAGAACTTCCCTTGAAACAACTGGGGAACTTCCCCCGAATCGGGGGGAGGCGAAGGGGACGTCTCGACAGCAGAGTAATGGGACAAGTTCCCACAGCAGGTGTTCTCTTGTTCTCCCGACTGCAGGTCTTCCCCCAACCATCCGACTGCAGATCTTCCCATTGTTCAATGATTGATCAAAAATCAGTTTGCTAGAACTCGCTGTTTTCGACCGTCTCCTGTTCCTGAAAAACTGCGATCGGTCCAAAAATATTCACCTCTGGCTAAAGGTTATAGAGAAGCTTATCAGCTCCTCTGAAAACCAGGCAGAGATGCCTTACGTAGTCCTTGAGTGGCAGATCTACCCCCTCAACTTGCGAAGTGCGAGACCGCCTCGCGACTAGCCCGTCTGCATCACCGTATACGCTGCGGCTTAGTTTTCGCGTTCATCATGTTCGGGGGGAAGCCATGGGAACAACCGTGAAGCGAACTTTCCTTGTTCTCCCCCCCGAGTTGACTGTTTCGAACGCCTTATCATTGTGTATAATTCGGGGGGAGAGGGGCGAGACGTCCCCCTCCGGGGGGACGTCTTGCTCCTCTCCCCTCGACCGAGTGATAACGACCAAATCAGGTCTATTGTCCTCGGGAACTTCCCCACGAATGTCTGAGTGGGAATAAAGCGCACATGAAATACACAAAATCCTGTACTCCCAGTGCTGCTCTTTGTTGTGACAATGAAATCTTTTGTGGACCCGCCGTCCTTTCAAATTCTCTACTCTCTGCTGCTCCTTTCTTTCCTTTGGGCCTTAAGTAATACTGTTCTGCATAAAATGTTCTTCCATTTTCGACACAACCACCGAGAACACGTTCATCCAAATGAACAACTAGTCTAGACCAGAGAATAACGCCACTAGAAAATGGCGTTCTAGTGCGTTTTCCTTAATAATTTTCGTGACACTCAGTGGCCAACACAATGTTTCAAGTGATAAACTCGGGAGCAAAAGTCATCATGAACACTGTCCTTAAATTTCAAGAACATTGTCTCCAATGATGTTGTTAAAGGTGGATCCACAAATGTTTCGAGAGGATGTACCAGAAATCGCACACTTCTTTTTATAGTGCCTTTATTAGGGAGTGCACAGGTTCCTGTTTTCATTCGCACTCGCGGCTACAGTAACTCACCACGGCGGCGCGGTTTTCAGCGGCCCTCTCTCATCCGTTTTCTCCCACCCCCATGGGCCATCCTCGTCAATTGTTCAGCTGTTTACATAAGTGCCACCGTACTGGGATAAGTTTGTGGGGTGTGCGAAGCTTTGCACAATCGTTTGTGCCACCGAAAAGTCCGGGCAACATCTCTTCTTTTTTTAAACAAAAAATCGTTCTTTTGAACCCTTATCTTCCAATTCCAATCGATACGCCATTTACCTACTACCCAAAACGGTGACACTCAATTTACCATCGGAATTGAAGAGGGCAAAAAAATTGAATAAATTGGCCGCCATCGCTGGTCATACGGTTGATTGGAAGGTGGTCATTAGAAAGTCGTGGTTCTCAGATAAAAACAGCCCACTTCCCGCCGGCCAAACCGGGCTAGTCGACTTCGCGCTGCTCCAATTTTGTGGGCGTGGCACGGCGCCCCACTCGCGCGGAAAGAGGCTTTCCCGCCTTCCCGCGGAATGTCGGCCGGCAGTCGACTATTCCTAGGGGTCATCGAACACTCACTCATCGATTCCCATTTTGATATCATCATTGCACCACCCACTAGAGTGGAGCCGATGAACGATTGCTGAGCAGAGAATGCTGTGTTGAGACTGTTTCCGAAACCCGCGCTGTGTGCGACGCTGCTCTTGGGCAGGTGAACCACTGTCCGTTAGAGGCATCTGCGAATCGGAAGACTGCAAGTACCAGTGAGTTTAGGAAGCTTCCCCGTATAAGCTCGCTCCTTACTTGTCAAGAGCAGTTCATGATGAAATCCCCAGAAGCGGATTCTTGGAATTTTGTTCTCACAGATCTATACATAAAGGGTGATTCTTGAATGTGCCGCAAACTGCTTTAGAATTATTTTCTGTCAGTCATCAGATTAGCCGTAAGGCGGTGGCAGAAGGGCCGCAGAGTGCTTGTTCACTGTGTACGGGCAGTCAACAAAACGGCGCTGCCGACTGCCCGCGACCGATCTATTGGCCTTTCGAGGGAGGAGTTACGTGACGTCGGCTAATGGTACCGCGGGAAGTGTGATGTCTCTATTTGAGGTTGACACTTGGGGTGGGAGAGAACGGATGAGAGAGGGCCGCCACAGATCGCGTCACCTTACTGCATTACGGTAGCAGAGAGTGCGGGTGAAAAGGGGAACCCGTGCACCAGGGCTGTGCGGAAGTCTTTCTCAAGTTATTCGGAAAAGGAAACGGAAGAAAAAAGGCTAAAAATTAGTCGTAAACGGAAATCCAGAAACGGAAACGGAAGTGAACTAGAAATCATAATACGCTTCTATAATAAGTTTCGTCGCTTTAAGGTTTTCGCAAACGCTGTGCCATAAGTTATAGCATAGGTGCACCGAGTTTGCGTCAACCTTCAATGGGAAACGCAAAGTATTCCTAGGATCCATACCGACGTTATAACTGCTAAGTTCCTCATTGATAGTATTTTTCGTCAATTATTGATCGTTATTTCGAAAATCGATCAAAAAGGCGAGAATCCAATTTTCAAAAAAAAAACGATGGATAACTGTAGAAAAATATTATTGATTAAAGACTTAGACATTATGCTAAACTCTGGAGTTCCAAGACCTAAATTTCTCGGATAAGTCGGAAAAAACCGAAGCTGCAAAATCACAAAATCAGCTAAAAATCATTAAATACGCTCCGTCGAAAATCTTTGCAAACGCCATAATCTAGTTTCTGAGTGACTCAGATATTCTGTCAACTACTTCAGGCTTGGTGGTTTACCTCAAAGTGAATAGAAGCACTCAAAGAGGTGCAAAACTAGTTGGGGGGGGGGGAGGCGCTCAGAAGTCAAGTGAGGAACGAATGATACCGCTTTGAGAAATCTATATAATTCCATGGAGTTTCCAGGGAAATATGAGTGATAACGTTATCACATATGTGATACCGAAATAAATTTTCATGAATGAATGAATCTTTTCATTCCTATGGATAAATCCTCAGCCCCCCCCCAACTAGTTTTGCACCCTCAGAGATACTGAACACAGTACTGAAGATTGCCACTATTTCGAATATTTAAACAAATACTACAAATATCTAGACAGCAAATATTTCGCAAATGAGAAAGCTTTGGCATTAGTGGAAGGTAGCATTAGATAGAAACAGTAGACGAGTAGACAGGAGTCTGGCGCATGCAACGTGCCCGAGGACGGCACGGGGTTAGCAATGGTATTGATTACATTAGTTACAGCCGCTACTGTCGGTGGGGGGGGGCAGCGCAGCAGTAGCAGCTGTCACTAATATTATCAATATCATTGTTAGCCTAATGCCTAACGCAGAGTGGGATTGCTCCAATTATTCGACCAGAATTCCTAGATCATGTGACCCTAGATGAGAAGATTACCCAATGCAAGATTGGAGCATGTTGAGAACTAACATAGCAAGTAGGAAGTAGGTGAAATAGCAGTACCTGTGTTTCGGTATGCTGTGCGTGTCGGGCTTCTATCAAAACGTGTCCTTCTCAAAACTTGTGTGAGCGTGAATAAAACTTACAATTTAAGCTATTGATCGAGATATGCAATGAACGTACCGCATACCCAACACGCTGCCTATGGAGCGCTACTCATTTTCCATAACGCGGAGCACGCTTCTCATGATGCG
The DNA here is from genome assembly GCA_029168955.1 of Aplectana chamaeleonis. Classification (NCBI taxonomy): domain Eukaryota; kingdom Metazoa; phylum Nematoda; class Chromadorea; order Rhabditida; family Cosmocercidae; genus Aplectana; species Aplectana chamaeleonis. The sequence goes on along the minus strand of JAPDOI010000019.1, from coordinate 1,705,216 downwards.
CGACTCATTTTCCATGAAGCGGAGCGCGCTTCTCAATAACGCGACTTGGTTTTTCATAATGCGGCGCACGCTTCTTGTGAGGCGTGACTTATTTTCCATGACGCAGAGCACGCTTCTCATGGTGCGCCACTCATATTCCATGACGCGAAGCACGCTTATCATGATGCGCGACTCATTTTCCATGAAGCGGAGCGCGCTTCTCAATAACGGGACTCGGTTTTCATAATGCCGCGCACGCTTCTTATGAGACGTGACTGATTTTCCATGACGCGGAGCACGCTTCTCATGGTGCGCCACTCATATTCCATGACGCGGCGCACGCTTCTCATGAGGGGCTACTCGATTTCCATAACACGGAGCACGCTTTCCATGAAACGTGACTCAGTTTCCATGATACGGGGCACGCTTCTCGTTAAGCGCGACTCGTTTTCCATGACGTGTAGCACGCTTCTCATGCAGCGTTTGCCATTTTCGATGATGCGGCACACGCTCCGCATTAATGGCTACTCGTTTTCCGTGACGCGACGCAAGTTTCCAATAGAACGCCCTGACCTTTCCACAATGTTCCACGCACCAATGACCCCGCCCACATTTTGCAACGCGGAGATTCTATCAAAGAGGATAAGGACGGATGATAGCTGAGGCTTTCGAAAGCGTAAATAGTCCAGTTGGCAGTGGAATTCCATGCTGGGTCCATGATCGCAGTGTACAAAGTGATGGTTTGGCTAACACTGCTCGCACTGCTGTCACCCCGAGAGCGACCGGACAGCGGCCGAGGCGGCTATTCGCTCCGGACAGGGACCGCGGTGCCAGTTGGCCCCTCGGCCGCTGTACGGGCGATGACGTCATAATTGGGAGGAACCGGTCCCACTCGGAGCGAAGGTTTGCCTGAGGGGATGATCGCAAAGAGACCGCCGCTTTGAGCGCTGGGGAGGCGTGACGTTTCACCTTGAGCAATATTTGCATCCGTCCCCGAGCCCAAAAACCCGGAAACGGAACGGAACAGCCCAAAAAGTACCGGAAATACGTAAACGGATTCGGAAACGGAACAGTTTGCACAGCCCGGCTGTGGACGCCCGATTGAAGGCACTATACAATGCGGGTGATCATGAAAAGCATTCCATCAGCTCTGTTGATTCCCTGCTTATTATTGAGCTTGATCTCACTGCGCGAACGCATTCGTCGTGAACAGCGCACATCATCTCAGACAGACCATCGTTCGGAGCGAGACCGGCTCCTCCCAATTACGACGTCCTCGCCCGGACAGCGGCTGAAGGGCGAACTGGCACCGCGGTCCCTGTTCGGGAGGAACATTAGCGTCAGCCGCTCTTCAATCGCTCTCAGGGCGAAAGCAGTGTCATCGCAAGAGATGGAGAGAGGCGGGATTGGTTGTTCTTTGAGTGATAACGTGCGGGCCACGTTGGCACTCAAAGAACAACCAATCCTGCGGGTGTAATAGGCGCGTTTCGTGTAGACGAGTAGTTGGCCTTTCGAGGCCACTCTTGAGAGGTGACCTCGGGTCACTCTCAGGAGGACAATTTTTGGCGGCCGAGGGGATCCCCCATGGCCCGCTGTTGGGAAGGCTTCCTCATTGCGGACCATGCTGGGATGGTATCCTTGTTGCGGCCCGTGACAGGGTTAACCTCCTGGCCCACAGGCTGTACCTTATCCTCTTAAGAGGCTCAATCTTTTTCAGAAGAGGCGGAAGTAAAGGAAAAATAGCAGTTAGGAAAATTTAGAAAGTCGTCAGAGGAGCCACCGCAGTGCCATTTGGGACCGAAGATCGCTCCGAACGGGACTGCTGTCGCCCGGAGAGCGGCTGCTGTCGCTCGAATAGATGGGTGATTTTCGCTCGGAGCGGTGAGACAGCGCCACTCGAGCAGTTCTCCGGTCCCGCTCCTAGCGATGGTTTGTCTGAGATATTGATGATCACATTTTTGTGGGTCTAGCGTTCGAGCTTAGCAGTTCAAAAAAAACTCCCCCTCTGAAGACCTCCACTGAAAAAAAGAAACCTCTCAGTATTTCACAAGATGTCGAGTTGCCAGTTGTCTTTCACGAAGGGAGCAATAAAAAAGATCGTCATAATCAAGGGGAGGATTTCGAATAACCATCGTGTACTGATGATGATCCCTCATTCGAAAAATTTCAGTCTGTAACCCATGGAATTAGGCCAGTGAAATCAGATAGCTAGGCCCGACCTCCTCGCATGAAAAAATCAAAGGTCATGCTTTATTACCCACTTGGTGTGCCGATCAAGCCATAGAGCAGCTCTCAAAATGTGGACCTTACTGGATGATGTGAAATATTTTAACATTTCCAACCTACCTGCCCGCCCACCTCACATGACCGTCATTTGGAACAAGAATTTACCGTGCAAGTACTGTTTTGTCCCCAGTAATCGACCGCTCTACTGCTTAGATCCCCGGTTACGACCCTTGAAAAAGCACTGCATCCGCATTTCATTGGAGTTGAACAACTCAACTTATTGAGTCAGTCTATTTCCATGTATGGTTAAGAAGTATGGATGCAGTTCTGTGCACCTTTCACACGATGTAGCTTCATCGAGATCGAAAAAAATCCTGATGTACCTGGAGTCTGCGCGACAACTTTAGTCTGATGAATGGACGGGGCTGCGACGGTAGATCACTCTGCGCTAATCGAAACCCCATTCTCCAGTGAGGCCATCAACCCCGCACAGCCACCCGCCTGGTTCATGCGTCAGTCTAAAATGAAAACGGAAACCATACATTTTTTCCTACAATTATCCTGTTTTAGATGTGGAAGATTGTTGCTCATGTTGGGACAACTCCGCAGCATACCATCCGGCTTCGTGGATCAAATTCTGAGCTGTGATGGAGGACACCATAAAATCTTATCGCGCTATCTGGCGTAACGCTTGTTTGCATACAATGTGAAGAAGGAAGAAATTCTGATCTCAACGTCCAACTGCTTCGCGATTCCGCGGCGGAACTGATCACATCTGATCTCATGAATAAGTGTTGTCTGAAGATCTCTCAACTTAGTCTCTACACTGCTAATGTGTCATGCCGCTTTCGAAACGGAAGAATTTTTCTCGTCTCCCAATTTCTTCTAAAATAAACATTGCAAATCTTTGCTTCTCTTCATTTAAGGGCAACAACAGGGCTGTACATCAATGAAATTGCATTTCCAGTGAAATGCGTCCGAATGCGAATGTTCGGCCCAAGCGGTGTGCGTGTCGAGCAGCCGTCGTGTCAGGCATTTCTTAGAGTACATATATCAACGAATATTTGGTCAACGAATATTCGGACAACGAAAATAAGATCAAATAATTGATTATTCGAAGAATTATTCGGATAGGGCATTTATTCGAATAATTCAATTATTCGACTTTTCGTTAACTAACAAGTTGAGATTTCGCGTTTTGCAGGGTTGCCACACAAAGGGCCGAATAATAATACCAAATTTTACCCACGAGCTCGGACTGTGTCTTAATGTTGATGTCGCAAAGAAAAAGCACAAGGATAGGGTACGTTGTGCATAGTAGAATGTCTTGTGCGCTCTGAAAAAAAAAGAATTATTGAAGCATTCGACCATTGTTGCTCAATTCCATTTATTTGACGAGCTCAAACGCTAAGTATCAGCAGTCCGTGGCACTAACATGGCAAGTGTCGCCAGATCAATCTGGGGTGGTAGTAATTGGGGTGTTAAACGCGAACAAACCGCCACCTCCAAGCCGCCAACATACCGCGACATAGATGCCACAGAGCCGCCAGTTTAACGCGAGCTGCCCCACGTAAGAGATGTCAGATTCACACGAGCCGTCAGGTTTACGCGACCTGCCTCACGTGAGAAGATGAATTGGACGCTTTCCGGATGGTAAAAATACAGTAGGTTCCAGACTTAAAGTGTAGCAAGGGATAGAGCAGATAGTAAGTTGAGAAGCTTTAAAACCGGAGGTTCAGCACTAGAGCTCTTTTTCAGTTATTATGGTAGGTTAATATCGTTCAAATACATTGCACCGCATATTGAAAACGGTCGAAAATTACATTTCGGCAGTATTCACCAAATTTATTCATGAGGAAGAGCCTTCAAAGCGAACTTCTTGAAATTTCTATTGTTCGAAACACGATTAGAACGGAATTTTTGAATTTCCCTTCGCTTGGCAATCCAAACTCTCGTAATTTTTTATGAGCTTTGTCAATTTTTAGAACCATTCTCGGAAACACATGCTAGGTTAATTAATAGCTTAAATCACCAGGTGTGCGTGATCTTACAAGATCTTACATTTGCAGTAACTTTTTTTGAACGTTACCTCAACAAATACCCTTTCTAAACAGAATTTCGAGCAAACAAAAATTTTTAAATCCTTGGATGAATTAATTAAAAGGCGCACCTGGGAAGGTAACACTAGGTGCAACAAATACTTTCCGAAAATCGTCGAGTTATGAGTAGATAGGGTGACCTACATTCAACTGAAATGGATAATCAAAAGCCTATAGAAATGATTGGGTCAATAGTCGATTTTCGTTTTTAAAAAGATTTCAAGTGTATCTTCGGAAACGTGCAACTGAAGTCTTACGTTCGAGATTGGGGCGATTGTGCGGTTTCGGTCATTGGTAAAATTGAATAAATAGAATGTTTGCAGTCTTCTCGAAATGAAACTCATCACCAGCCCCTGGTTGATGTTGACAATTTATACAAAAGACTGACGCTCATATGTGCATCATGCAAGGAAGAGATTGCATGCAAATATTGCAAGGTAGGAATTGAAACACTTCGAGTGGTTCCATCAATGCACCAAAGCAAGTGCCTCGCGGATCCTCAATAACAATAAGGGACCAACGATGGCACTGATGCGGAAATGAATAGGGAGTTGTTCAATCTTGCAGTAAAAGGAGAGCAAAAATAGTTATATTTGAAAACAAGATCACATTGGTTTGCCACAAAACTCCTCATATACGCCCCGACTAATACAGAAACATTACTAGAGCACCAATATACAGATAAAATACGGAAACGTTACTAAAGCAGCGAATCACTAGAAAATCAGTCACTTTGGAAATTTTCATTTTTGGCACTGAAAAGTTATGGAAATCCTTCCGAAAAGCGAGCAAGCAATTAATTCTCTACACACGCAGAAGGAAATTAGGAAAAAGGACAGAAGTGTCGGCGCCCGCCGAAAAATTTTCATCTGCTCAGATAGAGACATCACAGTTCCCGCGATACCACTAGACGACGTCCCGTAACCCCTCTCGCGGAAGGCCAATATAACGGTTGCGGGCAGTCGGCAGCACCGTTTCGTTGACTGCCCGTACACAGTGAACCAGCGCTCTGCGGCCCTTCTGCCACCGCCTTACGGCTAATCTGATGACTGACAGAAAACAGCTCTAAAACAGTTCGCGGCACATTTAAAAATCACCCTATAAGTAAAGGTCTGTTAAAATAAAATTTTAAAAATCCGCTTCTGGGGACTTCATCTTGAACTGCTCTTGACAAGTAAGGAGTGAGCTTATACGGGGAAGCTTCCTACACTCACTGGTTCTTGCAGTCTTCCCATTCGCAGATGCCATTAACGGACACTGGCTCACCTGCCCAAGACCAGCGTCGCACACAGCGCGGGTTTTGGAAAGAGTCTCAACACAGCGTTCTCTGCTCAGCAATCGTTCATTGGCTCCACTCTAGTGGGTGGTGCAATGATGATATCAAAGTGGGAATCGATGACTGAGTGTTCGATGACCCCAAGGAATAGCCGACTTCCGGCCGACACTCCGCGGGAAGACGGGAAAGCCTCTCTCTTGCTGTGCCACGCCCACAAAATTGGAGCCGCGCGAAGTCGACTAGGCCGACTTGGCCGGCGGGAAGTGGGCTGTTTTTATCTGAGTGATTGGGAGGGATTGATTAGTGCCACCATAGAAGGCGGCCAACGTGTTTCAGCAATGATCCCTGTTTTGTTTTTGATCCCTCATCGGCCGTTTCCTTGGCGGAAGCCGTTACAAGACTATCCCTTGATTCACCTTTCAGATTTAAAGATAGGCTGACGTCCTGAATCAAAATGGCTGACAGTGCTATCAAACTTCCTTAAAGGCAGTGTTCACGATAATCTTCGATTCTGAGATTAATAGCTGAATCGATTGTTTGGCCCCCGGGTAGAACAAAAATGACGAAGGAATCGAGAAAAATGACCAAAAAGTCACGAAATCCTTTACTCTCACCCCACCTCTTTACTCTCACAGGAACTGTTCGTTGTGACAAGGAAATCATTTGTGGGCCCATCCCTTGCGATTTTCTTCTCTCTACTGTTTCTTCCTTTCCTTCGGATCCTAACTAATACTGTTTTGCCTGATATATTCTTCCATTTTTGATTAGCCCCATTTTTTACCGGTGACAACCACCGTGCAGAGATTATTGTCACTGAAATATGACGTTTTAGTGCGTTTCTCGCCGTTTCTTCGTAGTTTCTGTAATATTCGGTGGCCAACGCTTTGTTTTGAGTGGAAAACTCGGGAACGAAAATCATCGAGAACACTGCCTCTAACCCTCCGCATTAATTAGACTGGCATTTGCCTTCAGTATAGATGGTCAAAACTGTTTCTACTGTATCTTGACCGCATGCAAAAACTCCTCGGGAGGAGTTTTTGGTTATCCGCCAGTTCCCCTCTCATTCCAGCCCTATGTCCGTGCTCTCTGCGAGAGGATGTTTACCGCGAACTCACCGCGAGGATGCCACATGTCGGAATTTTAGAGAAAAAAAACAGAGCTGAAAACGTTTTGAAATCGCTATTTTTCGTAACAAAGGTTACAAGTGTTGCTTCTTCGAGGCGTTTTCATTGAAAGTGTATCAAATGCCTACCACTGAGGGATATTACGGTGAAACTAGAGCGTATTCTCTCCCAACTATTAGGAGTCCTGCTCAGATTCAGGTGTGGTTGAACTCGCGTTTAACGCGAGCTTAACGCCTGTTAATTCGCGTTTAACACCCCAATTACTACCACCCCTGAGTTTATCACTTCTGAAGAGGTTCCTGTTAGCAGCGCATGCTGCTGTCCATAAGAGTCTCAACTCGAGCGGTAACTTGAGTTTGAAGAATCATTGTCAAGAGCCCGTCCAGTAAGTACAGATGATATGAATTTTCCTCCCCATCTAGCTCGGATGCATAGTATAGTTGTACAATTTCGAAAAAAAAATGTCGAGCGAACGAAAATCGGAAATTTTTCGTTCGAAAAAAGTTCGAACGAATTTCGAAAAACTTTCGAAATTTCGCAGGTCGAACGAACGAAATTCGAAACTAATCGAAGTTTCGATCTCTTTCGAAATTTCGTATTTTTTCGAAACCCGTCGAAAAGTTCGAAATTCTTTCGAAATTTGTCAAAATTTTCAAAATTTTTTCAAAATTTCTTTGAAAAAATCCCGAACGAATGATTTTCGAGAAAATTTCGAAAAACCGGATTTCGAACGAACGAAAATTGAGAAATTTTCGTTCGACCCAACTTCGAACGAACGAAAAAAATTTCGAAAAATCTGTCGAAAAATTTTCGAAAATTTCGTTCGAGTACAACTATAATGCATAGCCCTTTCGCCGAATTTAGTCCGGCGAATGCACATGAAGCGACCTGTCATGGTCCGCAGCAGAAGATCAACCCATGTAGTAAAGTTCAAATAATGACCAAGATCCTCGTCACGGTTCCCAGAAAGGGAGTTTATATATCTGCAGACCATAGGCCGGATTCATCATTGCGCACACCCTGGGTTTGCCGTTTTGGGTTGGGTTCAGCGCGAGCGTAACCCATTTTTCTGTGATTCATCAATTTAATAACCCATCGAGAAATGGGTTTGGGTTTGGGTTCGCGCAACCTGAGGCGGGAGCGAGGGTTCGCTCAACCCAACCCAAAATGGACAGGCCGATAACGCGCTCCAGCGCCATTTTCAGAAATAATGTGGTGTGATTTGTAAAAATCACTTATAATGAATGCGTTTACTACCTATATACGCGATTGGAGAGATCGTCAGCATCTGTTCTCTACATCTTTTCGTGTTTAACGGACTACTTCAAAAATAATTGACTCAACCGCTAGCTGCAGAATGAACCTCTAGACTTCCAATAATGTTTCGGGTCCATCCTTTCATCTAATATTTCCGTCATCATCTCTCAATTTTTCCTCTTCTTTCATTTCCCAAATTTTCTCCACCCCAGCATCTATGTCGTTCTTCTGTGCCACCCTGATTTAGATAGTGTTCATTTCTCATCCTAGTTTTTATTTTCTTTGAAGTTCTATCGTTCTCCTCTTTCTATGAGATCTATTTTCTTGTTCTTCTGTCCACGTAAGTTTATTTTCTCCCAGAAAGGCGAAAAGAAGGAGTTACGTCCTTAGGGAGCTGTGGGAAACCGGATCAGATCGATGTGAAAGAAATCTTTGTCAGGATATGAATGTTATGCAAACTGCATCAAGTGAAAGATTTTCCCCAGTTTGAACCGTTCTGTTTCGCAAAATTGATTCTGTTCTATTTTTACTCGTCGAATATACATATAACCACTGCAGTGTTATAACAGGTGTGTAAGTATAGCGTCTTGCTTTACTATGTACGGTGCACCTACTTGAACACGCCAGTACTTTCTGGAATCGAAAAAGGGCACTAATTCACCCATAGCATACTCCATGATTCCCTGTTACTTCGATCGAAAAAAAAGGAAAACACTTCAGAATAATCTATGCAATGCTTGATAATGATAAATTTATTAATGCCCCCTTTAGAAAATCATTTTTGAAGTATTACAGGGGTTATTGCTGAAACGCAAAAAAACGCTACACAACGCAATATTTTTGGATATGCATCCTGAATTTAGAACAACAGAAAATATTTGAACGAAGTCTTTCAAAATATGGGCTACAACTGGCTTCAGACAGCACAAGAAGTTATCGTTTAATGATTAAATAAGTATCGTTGTCCGATTAACTTTTTGGGGGTCTGACGATTTTCAAAAACACATAAATCAGCAGAAGAACACGAAAATTGAAAACAGTGACTTCTAGAATGAGCATTCAACACTAGCTGCGCGATAATAGCGAAAAGTGCGATACAAGGTGTTGGCAATAAAAATAATTGAGTATTGATTGGACGGAAAATCGGAGATAGGCGTCGCGAAAATACGTAGTGTATTCGCAGACGCCTCTCGTGCCGACAGAAAATGGGTTAGGGGAACCAACCCAAAATTTGCGCTGAAGAATCAAAGGTGGTGGGTTATCCAACCCAAACCCATTTTTCCAACCCAGGTCTGCCAAACCCAGAGTTTGCGCCAACCCATTTTTCAATGATGAATCCGGCCTCATAAGTAAAGCTCTCCTAAGCTACAGGGAGTTCAGAGCGTTTTTCGAAATTCAGACGTCGTTTCAAGTCTACTGAAGGTCTTTGCTAAAAGTCTAATCTCCTCAGCAGAGCTGTGCGGAAGTCTGTTCCAAGATTTTTGAAAACGGAAGAAAAACGGTCAAAAAACACCGGAACCGGAAATCCGGAAGCGGAAGAGACCAAGAAGCTATAGGTCATCCCATTTTCACGTCTCGTCGCTGCTCATTGCTTGCTGGTCACATTCGGCAAACTATGGTTTCAGTCAATGAACTAATAAATTTTCAAACTATATAAATACACAACGAGGCATGCCAGATTTTAAATCTCCGCTCCTGAGAAATCCGAAACGAAGTTTTAAAAATTCTTCCTTGTGTGTACCTGCTCTTTCGAAGCAGTGTACAGCCTGTCCCCGAGAAAGGAGTCCACGTTGTACCAGGTGTAAATGCACGCAAACGGCCGCGTTGCGTGCTCAAGGCTGATCAGAAGTCAATCTGAAGATGCCCACCGACGACTTTTAAGATTTCATTCTGAAACTTAATTGCCTACCGGAGAGATTAATACACGATTAAATTAAAAAAATAAAAATGAAAACTCTTGAGAATAGGGAAATTCACTTGTGATCTGCCTCATACGCACAGTGTCGCAACCCGTGGCGGCTGTCTCCGCTTGGACTTCTTCTGGAGGACAGGCCGTACGTGCCAAAAACCGGGTCTCGATCATTTTTCCTGTTCTAGAGGTAGACAAACGGATAAGAGCCCCACAAAAGTAATTTCTTCTCGGAGAGAAAGCTGTTCAAAAAACTTGCACAGAGAGGGGTCAGGTTCCTGCCACGCCTTTCTTGTGTAATCATTCTAGACAGGCGCAATTCTAGAACCCCGAACTTTGTCGAGGATCTCAGTCAGGCTCAGATATTTGATTGAACACAAGAGGTCAAAAGTTAGTCCTAGCCCTCATGATGCTTTCAAGCACTCTTGCCTAGACCCACTACCATCACCAGTGTAGTACTATCTTCTTCCGTTTCTGCGTCCAAAAAAGGGAAACGGAAGCAGAACCACAATAGCCCAAAAAACATCGGAAATACGGAATCGGAAACGGAGCAGTTCCGCGAAGCCCTGCTACTGAGCCTTCTTGCATCCTAGTTCGTCCTCACCTCCGGTCGAACAAGTTACCCAGCTGTAGGGGCACACGATTTTTCAAGGTTTTTGACACAACTCTCATTTGGATTGTGAAGATTAGTAACATCGCAATCGCATACGACATTCGTTGAATCGTGTCGTCTATATTGTAAATTGAAGACATGCGACCACCCAGAAGTCTATGATATCATCTGAAACGCGAGCTGCTCGTTGTTTCACTGACATTTTCTTTGATCGTGGACGAAATTCCTCTCCGAACTTTTTCTACTAGTCATTCTGGACAGAAATAGAGAGAAACACCTGCTATTCCTCTGCCGATCTCATTGGTTTCACTGAAATCATTCACAATACATAGTCTGTTCACGCTTCCAAATTGGATGTTGCCTCATACCTACTCAGTTCAGCTTTTTCTGAACGTAACAGCGAGTTGAAAGAGAACGCTTGCTGAGCTAATCACTTATTTTTATGGAACAAAAATGAATGAGTTTCCTCTACCATCTTATCTATTGGAATTGTTTGAATTTGTATTATATCCTCTCAGGAAGGAAACTAACCTTTCAGCATCTACAGCTGCGCGGTTGAAATGAAAAGTTGCATCACAACACTGAAAAACAGTTTAACAGAGAGGTCTATTATTCTTTGATTAGCCCCATGTAATGTTTCTAGGCACCTAGAAGATCAACAACCCGGAACTATTCCACTTTTTGAACTCCAATAATTGAAAAGAGTATCGCACAAACTTAGTTCAGTTTAAAAGGGTGTGGGTAGGTAACGGGCATTATACAGTTAAAGACTTGGGAAGCCACACCATAGGTAAAAATTGTAAAAATATCTCTAGCATTTGCAGTCTCCTCAGGTTTGAAAATCAAATCCGCTCTTACACTACAAAACTCATAATAAATACTACACATACTCCCACTAGTAATTGTAATACAAAAATAGTAGTTTATTGTTTGCAATGCAATTGTTGTGAAAAACAATATGTTGGAATTATACAGCGAAATCTCGAAATTAGAATTAGAGAGCATCTGAATAACATTGAAAACTTCAAGAAACCTACGCTTTTGTGCCATCATTTTCAACAATGTCGCTCAGGATTTTCTGTCTATTTTCTAGATGCTCTAGCCTCAAATGAAGATCAAAGCGTTCTGCTCGAAAAATAATTATTCTGGATCAAACTGTTGATGACTGCTCACCCGTTTGGTCTTAATGGTAATATTAAGAGATATGGTAATATCACCGATGTCACAAATCCGCTTTCATGCAAAAATAGCCATCCCTTCTTTTCACTCAGAATCACCAAAGAGGGAAAAAATAGAGGTAAAAATAAAAACAAAAGTCCAGAAATAGAGAAAAATATAAGGAAAATCTCAATTATCTTACCAATCATGAGAACGATTTCGATAAACCTATGGAAATTTATAGATTACTCAAGTCTTTGGATAAGAAAAATATTCAAAGCCTTCTGAAGTCATCACTTTCAGCAGAATTTTTGAAACATACTCAACAAAAATACAGGTTCTTTGTCTTCTGTTTGCTAACCTGCCTGCATTATAATATCAATACAGTTCAGTCGGTTCGCGAGTGCACATTGCCGCCGGCGGTTTCGAGCGTCTTTTTTGCAAATACCGTTTCCGGGAAAAATTGATACTCTTACCGAAATTGAAATTCACTTTTTAATCTCATGATCATTAACACTAATTGATAGGAGAAGATAAATTTCAAAACAAAACTTCAAGTGTCTTTTTTTTCAGATTCTTCATTTTCATCAGACTGGCCAGCAAAAAAATATTTTCTTATGTAACGGTTTTTTGATTTTTCATCACTATATGAATGTAGATTGAAGGTTCTGCTACGTGTCTTCATTAGAGGACACTTAACGAAGAAGTCAGTGAGATATTATACATCGAATAGCGATTCGTACGGGATTTGACTTTTCAGCAAGGACTTATGCTATCATATTCCAAGAAAGAAACGACATTCGAGTGTTATTTGTGCTAATATCAGTTTCAGGTTTTCCCAACAATTTTTCAGAGTGGGAAGTTCTATCGAGTCTTGAAAATATTGCGATTACTAGAAGTTGCGTGACCTGGTTATGTGCCATTTTCAGCCACCTAGAAAGTAAGAAATCGATTTTCAACGTAAGCGAACTTTACATAAATAGAGTCCAGTTGGATATTTGCTCATGTTCGAGTCTTTAACCGAGAGGCAGGTTAGCAAACAGAAGACAAAGAACCTATATTTTTGTTGAGTATGTTTCAAAAATTCTGCTGAAAGTGATGACTTCAGAAGGCTTTGAATATTTTTCTTATCCAAAGACTTGAGTAATCTATAAATTTCCATAGGTTTATCGAAATCGTTCTCATGATTGGTAAGATAATTGAGATTTTCCTTATATTTTTCTCTATTTCTGGACTTTTGTTTTTATTTTTACCTCTATTTTTTCTCTCATCGGTGATTCTGAGTGAAAAGAAGGGATGGCTATTTTTGCATGAAAGCGGATTTGTGACATCGGTGATATTACCATATCTCTTAATATTACCATTAAGACCAAACGGGTGAGCAGTCATCAACAGTTTGATCCAGAATAATTCTTTTTCGAGCAGAACGCTTTGATCTTCATTTGAGGCTAGAGCATCTAGAAAATAGACAGAAAATCCTGAGCGACATTGTTGAGAATGATGGTACAAAAGCGTAGGTTTCTTGAAGTTTTCAATGTTATTCAGATGCTCTCTAATTCTAATTTCGAGATTTCGCTGTATAATTCCAACATATTGTTTTCACAACAATTGCATTGCAAACAATAAACTACTATTTTTGTATTACAATTACTAGTGGGAGTATGTGTAGTATTTATTATGAGTTTTGTAGTGTAAGAGCGGATTTGATTTTCAAACCTGAGGAGACTGCAAATGCTAGAGATATTTTTACAATTTTTACCTATGGTGTGGCTTCCCAAGTCTTTAACTGTATAATGCCCGTTACCTACTCTGCCAATGCGTAGCAAGATGCCTCCGAGGGCGCGGCCTGAAACGCCGCCCCATTCCATGTAGCGAGAATTTAAGGGTTTTAGCTACGATGGCCAAAACCCGCATATTCTTGTGTCGTTCGAACCATTGTTCTCTCTGACGCTAAACCCGTATATTCTCGCTATAATTTTGTAGCGAGAATCTACGGCTTTAGCGGCAGGCTGTGTTGAAATGCAATCTTAACCCGCGTTGGCTACGCGGAACGCAGGGATCCCGTTCAATCAGTCCTGGCCCAGTCAACCCACGAATAACTTGACATGGTGTGGGTGGTCGTGGAGGGTGACCCGGTGTCGCTCTCTGGAAGACCTTGCTAGAGACAATTTTGGCCGCTGGGATGCTGCAGGCCGTGGGGAAGAAACGGCGATGCGTTCGATCGCAGCAGAGATCGTCTTTCTAGTACAGATCAAGACTGGGTGGGTCGATCGACCGTGTGCTGCAACGAGAATAAGCGTAGAATATGCGGGTGCTGTAGCGAGAATTTACGTAGAATATGCGGGCGCTGTAGCTAAAATTTCACCAACTGAGGCTAAACTTTCCGTAATTTACGTAAAATCTCGGGTCAAAATTAGACTAGATGCCTCCGAAACCCTGGGCATCTCTGGTTTCCGTGTGAGGCATTTAGCTACGCCTTGGCGGAGTACCTTATACTTAGTGAAGCTGGAGACTTGAAAGTAATTGCTCTGACTTGTATGGAGTTTTTTGACTGTTAGATCCACATCACCTAGGAAGCCAAGCCTAAGTGGGGGAGTCCACCTAAAGGTTGGTGTTCCGAAAGGCTTCGGTGGGGCTGCCACCAAGGGAATGACGGGCCCTTATTGTTCGAACGAACCAGTGTTACCGGAAGCGTGCAGAGCAGACCCCAACCACGCTACTCTACACCCCACATCAGCAACAACCCCTATTTTTACTAGGAGGTATGGCCCTCCTTCGATGTGTGAGTTGAATGTTGCGGGGTTTAATCACAATCCATGACATGCAAGACAAAGAAAAATCAAAAGAATAAAAATAAAAAAGGGCAAATTTAGTTGAGGGGGGGAAGCTCAAACGCATTGGTATATCATACAGTATCTCACCGCTGAAACCAAAGATAAAGTACTATTTTTAGGCTTTTATTTATTTTGGAGTTTATCTCGCACAGATGAGCCCGGGAGGAGCAAGCAGCGGAGCGATAATAGCGAAATGTAAGTGATAAGGGGTTTTTACCACGATTAGCAGGGTGAGCTCTACTTCGACCGACTCATGTGAGGGAGAAAAGCCACACGTTTTGATGAAGCTTATCTCAAACGAGTTCGGGAGGTGCAAGCAGCGGGGTGATCGCTCATGGCAAAATATAAAGGATAAGGAGATTTTAGTGTGTTAAGTGAAGCGAGCTCTACTTTGACCGGACAAAATGAGGGAGGCCACGTGCTCCTCGACTAGGCATCCGATTAGAAAGCTTATCCTGGCCGGATGGGACCTCGTCAGTATCTTAGCAGCTGTTGGCGCATCTTTGTGTTTCAGTTTGGGTCAGATCCAGACTTATTTTTAGTTCGCTTCGAGGCGGCATTGAGTTTCCCATTGCGGACAGCCTTGTGACGCGCAGACATTTCGATTTCTTCATTTTCGCAGGGTTTATTCGTTAAAGTATTCCACTGAGATCTTAATTATTTCTCAACATAAAACCATGGCGAACTCCAATGAAACCGCAAATATCATGGTCAAAACCACAGCCTTGTAAACTTTAGTGATCTCCACTCTCCTATATCTGGGCTTACGTACGTCTGTGCACAGAAAATCTTTGTATGTGCTTCCTTGACGCTTTTTTCTGGAAAATACCTGAGGAATAGGTATCAATTGATGAAAGGTTTATTGAAAACCTTCCATCAATTGTTACCTATTTCCAAGTTTTCACATAAATATGATGTGGAAAATAGGAAAGTTGATAAGAAATCTTTAGCAGTACATATGGTGTGTCGTACAGTACATTTTGGGCTTGCTGTCTTAGGTTGGCAAAGAATGTGGAAAGGATGGTGTGAATTCGGACAAATATGTATAGTGCCTTCACTAGAGAGTGCACAGGTTCCCTTTTTCGCTTGCACTCGCTGCTTCCGTAATGCACCACGGCGGCGCGGTCTTTGGTGGTCCTCCCCCATCCGTCCTCTCCCGTCTCACGTGTCAGCCATCGACTTTCGCATGACCAACGTCGAATCATCCGTATGACCGGGGATCATGCTCACAGTTTTTTTATTATCTATGCCCTCATCAATTGTTTCAATGATAATCCTATTGTGTAAAGTATTGGGTAAGGTTTAGGGGTGTGTGAAGCTTTGCACAATCCTTTGGGCTACAGAAAAAATTCAAAAAACCCTTTTTCCTTGTTCTTTTTTACCAAAAAAAATATTGAACATCTATCTTCTGTTCCAAATGTACCCATTACATAAGCATGATGACACCTAAGTTATCAACGAAACAGTTGAAAATGGCAAAAAAATTGAAAAAAAACTCACCATCTCCGGAAGCGATCTCCGGCCGTACGGACGATTGGACGATAGTGATACAAAAGTCGATGGCTGACACATGGTCTCACATAAACACTGCCATTTTCTCGCCGCTCACTCAAGCCTAGTTTTGACTGCAGGTGGTCGCTGCGGCCATGCGCGGGACAACTGTTCCTTTTTGATCGCGCCTAATGGAAAGCCGCTCCAATTGTGATCGCTTCGCGGCGAACGTCCTACATCGCTGGGTCGCGGCGACAAAATCCTATGCTTTACTGCATCGCTGCTTGAACAGCGATTCTCTATGTTCGCTGATCATCGCTCCATAGCTGCCATTATGGCAGTGATGGAGCGATTGCCAGCTAATGACACGTTTCGTCTAGTGAACGTTGACCCTTTCTCATGACAAGATCAGTGGTTTCGAGTCGAAACGCGTTATTGATGAATACCAGCCATTGATTTCACTGACTGATTGATTTTCTTCTACCATCCATGGGCCTATACACTATGAACAGAATCTCTGCCGCTGATACATCGCTGCAGCAGCGGGTGCAAAATCGCTGCGATGAAAAACAGCAGCGATGCAGTCAAAACTAGGCTTCAGGCAAACCATCGCTCCGAGCGGGACCGGCTCCTCCCGATTATGACGTCATCGCCCGGACACCGTCCGAGAGGCCAACTGGCACCGCGGTCCCTGTCCGGTGCCAGTACGCCTCTCGGCCGCTGTCCGGTCGCTCTCGGGGCGACAGCAGTGCGAGCAGTGTTAGCCAAACCGTCACTTGGTACTGTGAAATCACGGACCCAACATGGAATCCCACTGCCAATTGAAGTATTTACGCTTTCCAGAGCCTCAGCAATCCTCCTTACTTCTCCTCTGTGATCCAATCTCCGCGTTGCAAAATGTGGGCAGGGTTAGTGGTGCGTGGAGCATTGTAGAAAGGTAGAGAGCGTTTTATGGGAACTTGCGTCGCGTCACGGAAAACGAGTAGCCATCAATGCGAAGTGTGTGCCACGTCATTGAAAATGGCCGACGACCCATGATAAGCCTGCTACACGTTATTGAAAATGAGACGCGTTTTACGAGAAGCGTACGCCGCGACATGGAAAATGGGTTACGCATTATTAGAAGTATGACGTATCATGTAATATCAGTCGCGCACCATGAGAAGCGTGCTCCGCGTTATGGAAAATGAGTCGCGCACCATGAGATGCGTGCGCCGCGTCACGGAAAACGAGTCGCGCACAATGAGAAACGTGCTCAGCGTTATGGAAAATGAGTCGCGCACCATGAGCAGCGTGAACCGCGTCATAGAAAATGAGTCGCGCACAATGAGAAGCGTGAACCGCGTCATGGAAAATGAGTCGCGCACCATAAGAAGCGTGCTCCGCGTCATGGAAAATGAGTAACGCCTTTCGAGAAGCATACGCCGCGTCATGTAAATTGAGTCGCGCTTCATGAGAAGCGTGAGAAGCGTCATGGAAAAATCAGTAGCGCTGCATAGGCAGCGTGATGGCCAAGCGGAGCGTTCTTTGCCCATCTCGATCAATCGCCTGATTTGTGAGTTTTATTCACGCTCAAACAATTTTTGAGAAGGACACGTTTTTGATATAAGCTCGGCACGCATAGCTCACCGAAACCCATATACTGCTATTTTACCCACTTCCTACTCGCAAAGTCAGTTCTCAACATGTTTTAATCTAGCTTTGGTTAATCTTCTCATCTAGGGTCGTGCGGTCTAGGTATTCCGGTCGAATATTTGGAGCAACCCCAGTGTGCGTTAGGCATAAGGCTAACGATGGCATTGATACTATTAGTGACGGCCGCTAATTCTGCACTGCCCCCACCGGCAGTAGAGGCTGTCAGTAACATTATCAATACCATCGACCAGTGCCGTCCTCGGACACGTTGCAGGCGCTGGATTCCTTTATACTCGCGTAATATTTTCTATCCAACACTAACTTCCACTTGTGTCAAAGTCTTTTATTTGCGAAATATATGCTGAGATTTGTTTTATCACTATTTTATTATTATTTTATTTAGATTCAGTGGTGATCTTCAGGATGCAAAACTAGTTGGGGAGGGGGGGAGGCACTCAAGAACTACCCATAGAAATCAGGAAATTCATCCATGGAAATGAAATTTTTTTTGATTACCAGATATGTGATAACGTCATCACTCGTTATTTCCTAGAAATCCCATGGAACTAGATTGATTTCTGAAAACGGTATCATTCATTCCTCATTTGAATTCTGAGTGACCCCCCTCAGCTAGTTTTGCACCATCTTCAGTACTGTGTATATGAGTGCATCTATTTACTTTAAGGTAGACCACCAAGCCTGCTGTAGTTGACAGAATATCTGAGCCACCTTAGAACTAGATGACAGCATTTGAGAAAATTTTCGACAGAGCGTAAATAATTATTTTTAGCTGATTTTGTGATTTTGCAGCTTCGGTCTTTTCTGGCTTATCCGAGAAGTTTTAGCCTTGAAGCTTCAAAGTTATGTATAATGGCTAAGTCCTTAATTATTAGTATTTTCCGACAATTATCTATCTTTTTTTATTCTCGCCTTTTTCATCGATTTTCAAAATAACGCTCAATAATTGACGAAAAAATATTGTCGATTAGGAATTTGGCCGGTATAAGCCTCGATTGAAGGTTGGCGCAAACTCGGTGCACCTACTCGGACAGAAAATAGGCTTGACCGCGCGCAAGTTTTCGCCCTTAGTACCGACCGCGCGCAAGAACCGTTTCGACCGCTCGCAAAAAACCGAATAGGGCTGACCGCGCGCAAAGCACGCGGTCAGTACGATCTTGAAAAGTTGCGAGCGTTCCGACCGCTCTTGTCCTTTTCACGGCTCCCACCTCTTACCGTTCGGACCGCGCGCAACTTTGCAAAGCGGGCAGAAACCGCGCAACTTCAGGACCAACCGCGCGCAGACGTGAGGGAGATTGCATGGTATGTAGCGGCGAGGACACATTCAATTTCACGCCTGAATCTCGATTATTTCTGCTGCAGTTTCCGTGTCATCTCGCTTTTTTTATGTTTTTCTTTATTTTTCTTTCTTTCCACTGTATGGTTCTGGGTTCCCCTTATGTCTCCTGTATGTACACCCCTTTTTATCATAACCTGCGTTGTTTACACTGGTTATTAGCAAGAATAACAATAATACTTATTGAAAACGGGTGTTGACAGTCGGTTGATGAAGACATGTGCAGAATGTTGTGGAAGGTGTGTAGGGATTCAGTTGGGTGGGTAGCTTTGAGGGAAACAAGTAGGAAGCTCTAAAGGCGTGAAAGGAAAGTGATCGGAAGTGGGCGGGGCTTCGACAGGAGTGCGCTCAGCGGCAAAAAAAAGTGCTGTGAAACTCGAAAAAAGTGTGGGTAATCAGGCTGGAAGTCTTTGAGGGCTTCGAGAGCAAGTTTTCAATGTTCCGAAATGTGGGCGGGGCTTCGACAGGAGTGCGCACAGCGGCGAAAAAGTGCTTTGAAATTCGAAAAAAGTGTGGGTAATTAGGCTGGAAGTCTGTGAGGGCTTCGGGGGCAAGTTTTCAATTTTCCGAAATGTGGGCGGGGCTTCGACAGGAGTGCGCACATCGGCGAAAAAGTGCTGTGAAACTCGAAAAAAGTGTGGGTAATCAGGCTGGAAGTCTTTGAGGGCTTCGAGAGCAAGTTTTCAATGTTCCGAAATGTGGGCGGGGCTTCGACAGGAGTGCGCACAGCGGCGAAAAAGTGCTTTGAAATTCGAAAAAAGTGTGGGTAATTAGGCTGGAAGTCTGTGAGGGCTTCGGGGGCAAGTTTTCAATTTTCCGAAATGTGGGCGGGGCTTCGACAGGAGTGCGCACATCGGCGAAAAAGTGCTTTGAAATTCGAAAAAAGTGTGGGTAATTAGGCTGGAAGTCTGTGAGGGCTTCGAGGGCATGTCTTCAATGTCCCGAAATGTGGGCGGGGCTTCTGGGGATTGCGCACAAGGGCAAAAAGTGCCTAGAAGTTTGAAATAAGGTGTGCATTGTCGTTGAATGTGTGCAAGGGCTCCTAAGGAGTGTTTCGAAAAGTGGGAGGAGCTTATCCAGGAGTACGAACAACAGCAAAAGAGTGCTTTGGGATTTGAGAAAAAAATTGGAGCGACGTTGTAGGTGTGCAAAAGCCGATAGAACTGAGATTGCGGAGCCGATGGACTCTTGCAGCCTGTACTAGAACGCTAATCTAATTGTACGCATCAAAAACCAGCCACAGCGACTGTATTCGAAGAATCAATCTGGACGAGTTCGTATTTGGAGGCGGGGTTGTCAAAGCTCGTGGGCGGGGTTAACGAAAATTTTTGACTTGCATTGTTCTAATTTAGTAGTTTAGACTAGTTCTTGACGCTTCCAACAGCGCGAGCGTTCTACTAGGGGCCACACGACTCCAGTGGTTATCCCAACGAAGTTTTTGAGCGTTTCTGCTGCCTTTAGGTTGAGAAGAAGCTTTTGCATCTTAATGTATGTACAAAATGTGCATAGCGTGTACACTTGACCTGGTATTAACAAAACAGCTTTTTCAATAATAAGCTACTCTCATACTTGTTGCTACAGTTTAAACACAGCCAACTGATAAATCTGCTTTTGCAACATAGGCTCACGACGTTTGCGACTTAAATTGGTTCTATTTTTCAGAAATTTATGAGAGGTTTCGCATGGGAAGGCTCGAAGCGGCGACGGGGAAAATTAGATGGAACAGATCGAAGGCTACAAAGCGAGGTATGCGTTTTGTGTTACGGTTTAACAGTTGAATCCAGTGAGATTATTGTTCTAGGAAATGCTGAACCACAGTACGATGATCCCGTTAAGTTTCTGCGCACTACATTTGGAGAGGCCGTCGTAGCAGAGCTAGGTCTGTAACACTTTTTGGGACTAACTTTAGATTCTCCCCGACTAGATTTTTTTTCAGAACTTTGTTGTGACAGTTGTAGGTATTAGGCGGGACTAAAATATTCAGCATTCAAAGTTTATGCCAAACTTTGGTATAAGTTCCGTTTTCATTGTTTTGGATAGAGAAGCAAGCTCATGTTGTTCTGTCTGTTATGCAATGAAGAACATACAGAGGTACAATTATTCCGGTTAGAACTAATCTTAACTGAAGAATTTGTTCCTTCCTCTGAATAAGTGTGATGAAATGCTGTTTAATAGTGCTTATTCGTTCAATTTTGCCGCTAGTACTTGTGCATTAGTCCCTTTTTTTCGAATCGATCAGTAATCTGATTACAGCCGTTCAACGGATCATAATAACATATTAATCAAATTTCCAGAGTTCATAAACCCCTCTTTTTGATCCAAATCAGTATGCAGGTGTTTATTTTAACAATGAGCTCATTGAACTTTTCCTAAAATCACTTGATTTACTCTAGAACAAATAAGTTTTTTCTGATTTCATATTCGAGCGTCGTCACCTGCATTCCGTCCAAGGTTCATGTAGTTGATTAGTTCAATTTTTCGTATGGGCCGAATATCTAAAAGAACACTTTTTTGTAACTGCCTATTGAAGACCATTCTTTTCAGAACTACAATACCGCTGCTATCCAATACCTACATAATTATGTGACTTGTGGGCCGACTATCCCTAAAATCGCTTTGTTTTTGAAGGAAGTTAATTTTGCGATCGTTTATAAAAACGTCGTGCGCTGCGAAGTGCGGCGAAATTTTTAGCAGTATTTGCACGAGTGATGGAAGGGCGATCTGTATGTTTTCTTCATGAATTAGGTGCAGGTGAGAATCTCGAGGTTTGTGTTGGTTGAATTCTTGAAGTCCTTCATTAAACACACTTGAGAACTACATGAAAAGTCGGAGTTTTGTTGCGAGAACCCCGGACTCTTAATTGAAAGTTTTCTAAAATTCAACCCAAACAAACCTTGAGATACTCTCATTTACACCTAATTTATGAAGAAAGCATACAGATCGCTCTTCCATCAATCGTGCGAATAATGCTAAAAATTTCGCCGCACTTCGCAGCGCGCCCTTCCATTACTTCTACGAATACAGCTCAAAGTTTGGCCGCGCGCGACGCTTTTGAAAAACGGTTGAAAAAACTATTTCCTTCAAAAACAAAGCGAATTTAGGGATCTTTGGCCTAAAAGTCGCATAGTTAAGTAGCTTTTTTTATCTGCGAATATGATAGCGTTTTCAGAAATCGAAAAATCATTATTAAAAGAAGTTACGTGCATCAGACTTTTTTTACCAAGTTTTCCAGATGCTCCCAGTTTTTACAAAACTTAGTGCGGGTACTGTAGATGCCCACTTAGTTTAACATGGGGAGATATTTGTAAGTTCTACTAGCCTTATAACATGCCCTACTACCATTATCTCGTTTAATGATATCGATTTCGCTTCTTTGCTGTAGGGAATCTCGAATGTGCTGTCGTCTTATTGTTAGCTATATTTTTTAAAGGCAGTGTTCACGATGATCATCATTGTTGGCTTTCCACAGTAAAATGATAGGGGAGAAGGATCCTAGGCTCCCAGTGTCGAAAGAACGGTAGAAAACGAGCCAGGAGTGGCAAAATAACGGCTGCAAACAGGCGTTTTGGTGCCCCAGACACGCCCCGGGCCCCAGATCGGCCCCTCGAAAGGAACAAATGAAGACTCGGATTATAGGAATGACCAAGTGAAGGAAGTGCTGATAAGTGAGCTGATCGCTTCATTGCAGTGATAGGTATCATCCTTCTAGCGGTCAATTCCTCCACGCTCAAAAATCAACGTAAACAAGAGAGGGCCTATTTTTGCTCAAAAACGCGTCTTTCGTGTCCTTTTTAAGCATGCCTTGCTATATAGGGCACCAGACCTTTCGTGAACCGTGGAGATATCGGAAGTGAAATTCATCGTGAACACTGCCTTTAAACGCGGTCTGGGTATCTGTGTTCTTGGAGAACAATGATCAGTTACCACTTGTGTTCTCAGTTTTGATGACTTCACTTTTGTGCGCTGTAAAAGTTTTAATTTTCGGGTTCACAATTTTTGAAAGATGGTTTGAAATAATTGGAAACAGTGTTGTTTATAACATAATCTTCATGTAACAGCGTGAAAGCAGAACAAATGAATGCGGATTGAAGTTTTACAGTAATAACATTCAAAATATGAATCACTTGACTGGATGTGACACAAAAGGGATTTCGCAGTTCGATTGTATATGTTTTCAGTTACTAAAATTTATTTTCACTTGTTTTCGAATATTTGACATTTATAATCACACCAACGTGCACTATTTTCGGATTCTGACATCCAAATTGCCCATACTTCCAATTCGTTTTTGTCTCCAAGTATTTGAAGTCATTTTGGAAACTTGTGAACTCGATCATGTAATGTATTTCGTTGCATATTTTTGTGTATAACCGTTAGCCATTATTGTGAACAAACACAATTTGTGTCACAATTATTGTATCATTACTAATTGATTTGGAAATAAATTTGTATATTATCATTTTCGTGTCATGTTGTTATGCAATACGCTAGCCTGGAGTCCCCCAATCGTGATATCCAGTACTGGCTATTTCATACTGTAATAGCCAGTAGTGGGCACCATGATTGTAGGATCTCCTGTTGGCGTATTGCGCTGTTCTGAGCCCCTCCCATCGGAAGGGCGCCGTGATATCATACTTGCCCGCGGTCCGAACGCAAAGCGCCGTGATGCAGATTTGCGTTCGGAACGCGCTCACTTTAGTACTGACCGCGGCTGAATACCGGTCGGAACGCTCGCAATGATGCGGTCGGAACGTCGCCGATCCCGCGGTCGGTCCTATTGTTGGGAGCGGTCAGCCCTATTTTCTGTCCGAGTATGTTGTAGCTTATGGCACCTAGTTTGCGCCAACCATCAATAGTGATCGCAAAGTATCACTAGGATCCATGCCGATGTTATACCGGCTAAGTTCCTTATCGATAGTATTTTTTCGTCAATTATTAGTAGTTTTTTTTGAATCGATGAAAATGGCGAGAATAGAATTCTCGAAAAATCCATCGATAATTGTTGGAAAATATTATTAATTATGGGCTCAGTCATTATTCATAGGTTTGGAACTTCGAGACTAAGACTTCTCGGATAAGTCAGAAGAGACTGAAGCTGCAAAATCACAAAATCATTTAAAATGATTAATTACGCTCCGTCAAAAATTTTCGCAGACGCAATCATTTAGTTCTAAGGTAGCTCAGATATTCTTTCAACTATGGCAGGTTTGGTGGTTTACCTCAAAGTTACAAGAAGCACTTAAAGGTACACAGTACTGAGGATTACCACTGAATTTGTAGCGTATATTTCACAAACAAGCAGGCTTTGGACCAAGTGGAAGGCAGCGTTAGATAGAAAAGACTTTGATTCTCGAGACTAAAGGAAAAAAGTGGAGAAATCGAGGAAGCAGGAGAGGAAGAAAAGGACCGGGAGAAGAGGGAAGAAGAAAGAGAGCGAAATAGAGAAACAGAAAGAGTAAATAAGCGAAGAGAAGCTATCGGTGAAGCTAGGCTCGTTCGCCCGAAGAGCCACCGCAGTGCCAGTTGAGACCGAAGATCGCCCCGAGCGGTACTGCTGTGGCCCGGAGAGCGGCTGCTGTGGCCCGAGTAGATGGCTAATTTTCGCTCGGAGCGGAGAGGCAGCGCCGCTCGAGTAGCTCTCCGGTACCGCTCGGAGCGATGGTTCGCCTGAGCAGACAACTGAGGTGATTTTAAAGGCATCGTGCGCGCTGAAATCCAAATTCCTATTTTCGTGTTATATCATTCAAAAGGACCTTGATAAGGCCATTCACGAAGTTTGCAGTCCTGAAAATGAACCGATGTGAAGCTTTTGGCTGTTGCAAACGTCTTCCTGGGTTCGGGGGTTGGTCGTTGGGTCGATCATCTTTCACGTACGTTCACCAAAATAAGAAAAGAAAGTAATTGATCAACAAGTGATATATCACAAATCAGTGGAAGTCGATGGATTATACCATATGATAACAGGATGAAAGTCTTTTCTGCACATATCGGTCAACCTTTTCTCCCATGAAAATCAGCTAAGACAAAAGATGAACGGGATTTGATCGGGAAATCATGGGCCAACACAGCGATTCGTAGCGATCCACTCTTCCTTTCTCGAACGGTTGAATGGGGTCTGAAAACGAAGAAAAAAGCAGCCCGGAAAAGCAGTTTTAAGTAAGCTTTTTGCGGTTTTTTCGACGTGGCTATTATGTAGGGTACTAGAGTTTCCATTGTAGATTGAAAACTCAGAAACGAAATCCATCGCGAGCGATGCCTTTAAGTATTCAGGTAGCGCGTGCCAGAACTAGCGCAAACGCGCTAAGTGGAGGAGGAAGTGTGCGGAGAATGCGACACCAACGTAGAGTTCGCGTGGCTTTAGTTTGATGAATGGAAGGGGCTGCGACGGTAGATCACCCCGCGCCAATCGAAACCCCATTTTCCATTGAGGCCAACACCGAACGGCCAGCGGCCTGGTCCATGCGTCAGACTAAATCGAAAACGGAAACCATACATGGTAGCCCGAAATCGGTGATAGCGCGTGCTACCGTGATTCTTAATGCCGCCATTGGGGGTTCCGTTTCGTCCACGATAGGCTTTCCATTTGACTTCAAATCGCTGTGAACGACAATACGGTCCCGTAACATTCGAGCATCACTTGGCCTGATCGCCTTTGAAGTAAGAAGCACGTGCAGCAACACATAGGAGTTCCACTCGGCCACAACATGCTTTCGATTCGACTACAATGCAGTTCGGACGACGAAAAAGCCACGATGCTCTCGATTGGACACGTTGATCGATTGCTCCACAATTGATCAGGCGCATATCAGCAGCACGGCACGTATACAAAGGGGCCTCATCCTATAGAGAGCGCAATCGGCCTTTCGCGACCGCTCCTGGTGGGTGACTAACAAGTCACTTTCCGGACGATTTTCCATTACTGAGGAGGGCTCCCAATAGTCTTCAGCGAGGAAAGCTCCCTCGCTGTCGACCGTGGCGAGGATGATGTCCTTGACACGGACTGCGATTGGGGTGACCCCTTGCTGCGGGCTGTGACATAGACCGTGTCCTTGTGGGGGGAGACCTGCTCCTATGGAAGGGGTGAGACCCCGCCCCTAGCACCACGTGCTTCTATTATAGGACAAAGTGCTTCTGCGTGGGAAATGGGGAGCGGCTAAAGTTTTGCTTCTCCGCGCTACATGCTTCTATAATAGGACGACGTGTTGTCGCGTGGGAAGCGGGATGCGGCAAGAGTTTTGCCTCTCTGCGTCACGTAGTTTCTTTGAACAGACCACGTGCTCCTCGGAGCAGCACGAGCTGCTGCGGAAGTTGCTTTGAACTCAACGAGGTATCCGATTGGAAAACCTATCGTGGCCGAATCGGAGCTTTCCACTAACTGAGCGGCGAAGTCGGGTTAGTTGGATTCTCGCGGCCCCAGTTCCGTACCTGTAGTTCAGCCTCCCTTCCTCCGCGGAAAATAAGGTTTTGCGGCGTTCCCGTGGAGTATAGGCGGGCAGTCGGCTTTTCCTGGTGGTCATCGAACACTGGTCCATCGATTCCTACTTTGATATCATCATCATCATCGTTGCACCATCCACTAGAGTGAAGTAAGTGAATGATGGTTGGACAGAGAACGCTATGTTGACATCTTCTCGAGACGTGTACAGCGTGCGGCGCTGGTTTCGGGGAGGCGAATCACGGTTCGCTAATGGCATCTGTAAATGAAAAAGGGTTCACAAACCGTGGGTGTAATGAGCGTCCACGTAGAAGCTTACTCCTTGCTCGTCGAGGGCAGTTTCAGGTGGACTAGCAAAAGGTGGACTTCTGAAACTTTGCTTTTACAACCTTCACCTTAGGATTGTTGTTCAATCTGCCGCCATCTGCTTGTGAAGGGGCTGCCAAAGGGTTCTTCAACAGTCATCAGATTAGCTGCGAAGCGGTGACAGAAGCGCCGCAAAGTGCTTCTTTACCGCTCATGCGCAGTCGACGAATCAGCGATTCCGACTGCCCACTATACTTGTTCCGAATCGAATAATCCGATGAATATCCGACTGTTTAAGTCGGATAAAAAAGTCGACTTTTTATTCGAAAAGTCGGATATTCGAAAAAGTGCTATATCCGACTATTGTCGAAAAGTCGAATATTCGAAAAAGTGCGATATCCGACTACAGTCGAAAAGTCGAATATTCGAAAAAGCCCGATATCCGACTACAGTCGAAAACTCGAATATTCGAGAGGGTTATATCCGAATACAGTCGAAACGTCGGATATTCGAATAGTTCAAAATCCGACTATTGTCGCAAAGTCGGATCTTACAACCTCACTACAAAAAAACTGCTTGTCAATCACACTCCTCGAAAATAATTACGCTCATCCGGGAATTGTGGTGAGCGCGAAGCGCTCACCAGGATTTGGCTTTGATCTCTTCCCGCGCGGATGCCCTACAATGAGATCACCTATTCATACCGTCAACAGAGGTATGAGCTGTACACTATTCGACGCGCTGCAAGAATTTACATATGTGTGCAACTTTTCATCCCAATTTGTCCCCGCTTTCTGAAGTTATGACCTCTCAAAGTACGCAAAAACGTTCTCCACCACCGCCTCCGCCTCCGCCTCCGCCTCCGCCTCCGCCTCCGCCTCCGCCTCCGCCTCCGCCACCGCCTCCGCCTCCGCCTCCACCTCCGTCCGTCGAAAACCATTTTTTTGGAAGGCGTAGACCAAATCGCTCGAAAATTTGTGACTAGATGTAATAGACCACGGGAATGACGAAAATAATTGTCAGAACTCACCATAATGACTTCTGGGCCCCTAACGGGCGTTTGAAACTCGGAAACCGGCCTCTCAAGATTAGTTTATAAAAATGACGGGTTTTTCGTTATCAGTCATTGTTTTCTTAGAGACTCCATATAAATACCTTGCTCTCTAGGGTGGTGTACTCTAAACGTCCGGCTTGGAACAGGACGCTATGCGGAAGGGTTGTTTTTGAGCGTGGCGCGTGTTTGTACCATGCGCACCAAAGATAAGAAGTCGTCGCAGGGTGTGCTGAAGTGTCGGTTGACTATGCGAGACCGCAGTAGGAGTATGCAGGACGTCGTGGAACTACAGCAACCCCTCAGTAGGGGTGTGCAGGACGCCGTAGAATGTGTGCAGGACCTCAGTAGGAGTGTGCAGGACCTTAGTAGGAGTGTGCAGGACATCATGGGACCTGTGCAGGACCCCAGTAGGGGTGTGCAGGACGTCGTAGAATGTGTGCAGGACCTCAGTACGAGTGTGCAGGACCTTAGTAGGAGTGTGCAGGACATCATGGGACCTGTGCAGGACCCCAGTAGGGGTGTGCAGGACCTCAGTAGGAGTGTGCAGGACATTTTGGGACCTGTGCAGGACCCCAGTAAGGGTGTGCAGGACGTCGTAGAATGTGTGCAGGACCTCAGTGGGAGTGTGCAGGACCTTAGTAGGAGTGTGCAGGACAACATGGGACCTGTGCAGGACCCCAGTAGGGGTGTGCAGGACCTCAGTAGGAGTGTGCATGACATTATGGGACCTGTACAGGACCCCAGTAAGGGTGTGCAGGACGTCGTAGAATGTGTGCAGGACCTCAGTACGAGTGTGCAGGACCTTAGTAGGAGTGTGCAGGACATCATGGGACCTGTGCAGGACCCCAGTAGGGGTGTGCAGGACCTCAGTAGGAGTGTGCAGGACATTTTGGGACCTGTGCAGGACCCCAGTAAGGGTGTGCAGGACGTCGTAGAATGTGTGCAGGACCTCAGTGGGAGTGTGCAGGACCTTAGTAGGAGTGCGCAGGATATCATGGAACCTGTGTAGGACCCCAGTAGGGGTGTGCAGGACATCGTAGAATGTGTGCAGAACATCAGTAGGAGTGTGCAGGACATCATGGGACCTGTGCAGGACCCCAGTAGGGGTGTGCAGGACGTCGTAGAATGTGTGCAGGACCTTAGTAGGAGTGTGCAGGACATCATGAAACATGTGCAAGACCCCTGTAAGGATGAGCAGGACTTCATGGAATGTGTGCAGGACATCAGTAGGAGTGTGCAGGACATCATGAAGCGTGTGCAGGACCCCAGTAGGGTTGAGCAGGACGTCATGGAATGTGTGTAGGACCTTAGTAAAATTACACAGGACATCATAGAACGTGTGCAGGACCCCAATAGGGGTGTGCAGGACATCATGGAATGTGTGCAGGACCTTAGTAGGAGTGTGAAGGACATCATGAAACGTGTGCAAGACCCTGTAAGGATGATCAGAACTTCGTGGAATGTGTGCAGGACATCAGTAGGAGTGTGCAGGACATCATGAAGCGTGTGCAGGACCCCAATAGGGGTGTGCAGGACATCATGGAATGTGTGCAGGACCTTAGTAGGAGTGTGCAGGACATCATGAAACGTGTGCAAGACCCCTGTAAGGATGATCAGAACTTCGTGGAATGTGTGCAGGACATCAGTAGGAGTGTGCAGGACATCATGAAACGTGTGCAAGACCCCTGTAAGGATGAGCAGGACTTCATGGAATGTGTGCTGGATCTCAGTAGGGTGTGCAGGACGCCGTAGAGATGTGTGCAGGACCTCAGTAGGAGTGTGCAGGACCTTAGTAGGAGTGTGCAGGACATCATGGGACCTGTGCAGGACCCCAGTAGGGGTGTGCTGGACGTCGTAGAATGTGTGCAGGACCTCAGTAGGAGTGTGCAGGACCTTAGTAGGAGTGTGCAGGACATCATGGGACCTTGCAGGACCCCATTAGGGGTGTGCAGGACGTCGTAGAATGTGTGCAGGACCTCAGTAGGAGTGTGCAGGACCTTAGTAGGAGTGTGCAGGACATCATGGGACCTGTGCAGGACCCCAGTAGGGGTGTGCAGGACCTCAGTAGGAGTGTGCAGGACATTTTGGGACCTGTGCAGGACCCCAGTAAGGGTGTGCAGGACGTCGTAGAATGTGTGCAGGACCTCAGTGGGAGTGTGCAGGACCTTAGTAGGAGTGTGCAGGACATCATGGGACCTGTGCAGGACCCCAGTAGGGGTGTGCAGGACCTCAGTAGGAGTGTGCATGACACTATGGGACCTGTACAGGACCTCAGTAGGAGTGCGCAGGATATCATGGAACGTGTGCAGGACCCCAGTAGGGGTGTGCAGGACGTCGTAGAATGTGTGCAGGACCTCAGTAGGAGTGTGCAGGACCTTAGTAGGAGTGTGCAGGACATCATGGGACCTGTGCAGGACCCCAGTAAGAGTGTGCAGGACATCATGGAACCTGTGTAGGACCCCAGTAGGGGTGTGCAGGACATCGTAGAACGTGTGCAGAACATCAGTAGGAGGGTGCAGGACATCATGGGACCTGTGCAGGACCCCAGTAGGGTGTGCAGGACGTCGTAGAATGTGTGCAGGACCTTAGTAGGAGTGTGCAGGACATCATGAAACATGTGCAAGACCCTGTAAGGATGAGCAGGACTTCATGGAATGTGTGCAGGACATCAGTAGGAGTGTGCAGGACATCATGAAGCGTGTGCAGGACCCCAGTAGGGTTGAGCAGGACGTCAAGGAATGTGTGTAGGGCCTTAGTAAAATTACACAGGACATCATGGAACGTGTGCAGGACCCCAATAGGGGTGTGCAGGACATCATGGAATGTGTGCAGGACCTTAGTAGGAGTGTGCAGGACATCATGAAACGTGTGCAAGACCCTGTAAGGATGATCAGAACTTCGTGGAATGTGTGCAGGACATCAGTAGGAGTGTGCAGGACATCATGAAGCGTGTGCAGGACCCCAATAGGGGTGTGCAGGACATCATGGAATGTGTGCAGGACCTTAGTAGGAGTGTGCAGGACATGATGAAACGTGTGCAAGACCCCTGTAAGGATGATCAGAACTTCGTGGAATGTGTGCAGGACATCAGTAGGAGTGTGCAGGACATCATGAAACGTGTGCAAGACCCCTGTAAGGATGAGCAGGACTTCATGGAATGTGTGCTGGATCTCAGTAGGGGTGTGCAGGACGCCGTAGAATGTGTGCAGGACCTCAGTAGGAGTGTGCAGGACCTTAGTAGGAGTGTGCAGGACATCATGGGACCTGTGCAGGACCCCAGTAGGGGTGTGCTGGACGTCGTAGAATGTGTGCAGGACCTCAGTAGGAGTGTGCAGGACCTTAGTAGGAGTGTGCAGGACATCATGGGACCTGTGCAGGACCCCAGTAGGGGTGTGCAGGACCTCAGTAGGAGTGTGCAGGACATTTTGGGACCTGTGCAGGACCCCAGTAAGGGTGTGCAGGACGTCGTAGAATGTGTGCAGGACCTCAGTGGGAGTGTGCAGGACCTTAGTAGGAGTGTGCAGGACATCATGGGACCTGTGCAGGACCCCAGTAGAGGTGTGGCAGGACCTCAGTAGGAGTGTGCATGACATTATGGGACCTGTACAGGACCTCAGTAGGAGTGCGCAGGATATCATGGAACGTGTGCAGGACCCCAGTAGGGGTGTGCAGGACGTCGTAGAATGTGTGCAGGACCTCAGTAGGAGTGTGCAGAACCTTAGTAGGAGTGTGCAGGACATCATGGGACCTGTGCAGGACCCCAGTAGGAGTGTGCAGGACATCATGGAACCTGTGTAGGACCCCAGTAGGGGTGTGCAGGACATCGTAGAATGTGTGCAGAACATCAGTAGGAGTGTGCAGGACATCATGAGACCTGTGCAGGACCCCAGTAGGGGTGTGCAGGACGTCATAGAATGTGTGCAGGAAATTAGTAGGAGTGTGCAGGACATCATGAAACATGTGCAAGACCCCTGTAAGGATGAGCAGGACTTCATGGAATGTGTGCAGGACATCAGTAGGAGTGTGCAGGACATCATGAAGCGTGTGCAGGACCCCAGTAGGGTTGAGCAGGACGTCATGGAATGTGTGTAGGGCCTTAGTAAAATTACACAGGACATCATGGAACGTGTGCAGGACCCCAATAGGGGTGTGCAGGACATCATGGAATGTGTGCAGGACCTTAGTAGGAGTGTGCAGGACATCATGAAACGTGTGCAAGACCCCTGTAAGGATGATCAGAACTTCGTGGAATGTGTGCAGGACATCAGTAGGAGTGTGCAGGACATCATGAAGCGTGTGCAGGACCCCAATAGGGGTGTGCAGGACATCATGGAATGTGTGCAGGACCTTAGTAGGAGTGTGCAGGACATCATGAAACGTGTGCAAGACCCCTGTAAGGATGATCAGAACTTCGTGGAATGTGTGCAGGACATCAGTAGGAGTGTGCAGGACATCATGAAACGTGTGCAAGACCCCTGTAAGGATGAGCAGGACTTCATGGAATGTGTGCTGGATCTCAGTAGGGGTGTGCAGGACGCCGTAGAATGTGTGCAGGACCTCAGTAGGAGTGTGCAGGACCTTAGTAGGAGTGTGCAGGACATCATGGGACCTGTGCAGGACCCCAGTAGGGGTGTGCAGGACGTCGTAGAATGTGTGCAGGGCCTCAGTAGGAGTGTGCAGGACCTTAGTAGGAGTGTGCAGGACATCATGGGACCTGTGCAGGACCCCAGTAGGGGTGTGCAGGACCTCAGTAGGAGTGTGCAGGACATTTTGGGACCTGTGCAGGACCCCAGTAAGGGTGTGCAGGACGTCGTAGAATGTGTGCAGGACCTCAGTGGGAGTGTGCAGGACCTTAGTAGGAGTGTGCAGGACATCATGGGACCTGTGCAGGACCCCAGTAGGGGTGTGCAGGACCTCAGTAGGAGTGTGCATGACATTATGGGACCTGTACAGGACCTCAGTAGGAGTGCGCAGGATATCATGGAACGTGTGCAGGACCCCAGTAGGGGTGTGCAGGACCTTAGTAGGAGTGTGCAGGACCTTAGTAGGAGTGTGCAGGACCTTAGTAGGAGTGTGCAGGACATCATGGGACCTGTGCAGGACCCCAGTAGAAGTGTGCAGGACATCATGGAACCTGTGTAGGACCCCAGTAGGGGTGTGCAGGACATCGTAGAATGTGTGCAGAACATCAGTAGGAGTGTGCAGGACATCATGGGACCTGTGCAGGGCCCCAGTAGGGGTGTGCAGGACGTCGTAGAATGTGTGCAGGACCTTAGTAGGAGTGTGCAGGACATCATGAAACATGTGCAAGACCCCTGTAAGGATGAGCAGGACTTCATGGAATGTGTGCAGGACATCAGTAGGAGTGTGCAGGACATCATGAAGCGTGTGCAGGACCCCAGTAGGGTTGAGCAGGACGTCATGGAATGTGTGTAGGGCCTTAGTAAAATTACACAGGACATCATGGAACGTGTGCAGGACCCTAATAGGGGTGTGCACGACATCATGGAATGTGTGCAGGACCTTAGTAGGAGTGTGCAGGACATCATGAAACGTGTGCAAGACCCCTGTAAGGATGATCAGAACTTCGTGGAATGTGTGCAGGACATCAGTAGGAGTGTGCAGGACATCATGAAACGTGTGCAAGACCCCTGTAAGGATGAGCAGGACTTCATGGAATGTGTGCTGGATCTCAGTAGGGGTGTGCAGGACCTCAGTTCAATGTTCAGGACACCGTATGCAAGCCAGGCCTCCGAATCTACAAGAACGATAGTTAAGTCCGCCAGAACAGGGCTACCGTAATCTCACTCGAGTTGGCTCTAAAATTTTCTAAGTTCTGACTCCGATTTCGCTTCATCTTCCCTACAGGTGGTGATGTTTCCCTGCTTTTAGTCCAGGCAGATCCTCAACTGCTGACCCTAGAGAAGGACGGTGTGTGAATCAAGACACACCGTCTTTCACTTCTTTTATACTTTATCATTGATCAATTGGGTATCATCAAATTTGTTTACGAGAGCCGAATAACATCATTCCTGAGATTACGGTAGTCCTCTTCTGGCGCACTTAACTATCGTTCGCGCTGGAAATCAATTTCCATTTTTCAGGCTCAATTTCATGATTGAGCCCGGTAGACCACACTGGTAAACTTTGGCGAGTCAAAAACGTTGGACGATGAGGTTAATATCCGCCACCAATTCTCACCAGTCATCTAGCCCTTTTTCCTAGAATGTTGGTGCGACAGTAAGATAACAGGAAAAATTGGTTACGGCACGAACTCCACATGCAGAAAAACTCCGAAAATGATTTTGGCGCGAAATTCAAATTCGTATTTACAATGTGTTCCGATTGACTTTTCTTTACAAATGAAGGTTTTTCATGGGCCCCTTCAACATTTTCTTTCACTAGAGGGGCCAAGCTACCCAAAAACTCATAGAAATGATGGAAAACTCTGATAAAAGAGGCCTGATACTGCGCTATCAATCATTGTTTTTATTAGAGCTCTACGGAAATACTTCGACTGGTAGCCTCACTTTTTATACGGAAATACTTCGACTGGTAGCCTCACGTTCATTTCATTTCTGTCTTGAGTGGTGCGTGCCCCCCCCCCCCCCTCTAGAAGAGTGCCTAGAACCTGTACAATTGGGTCATTTTGAAACTCATTTCTTCATTTTTCGACTTTTAAATTCAAAAAGTATATGTCTTGCATCTATTTGTAGGAAGCCGCGTTGCAACAATTATCTTGCAGTCTTAGCAGCGGAGCGGTTGTTTCTTCATTTCTACCACTACGTTTTCGAAAAAAAAACAACTTGACTTCTGGAGCTCGACGATATTGTAGAAGGGAAACCCTTGTAAAAAGTTGTGAAATTTCTGAAAGTTGGGCTCCGCAGAAAAGGTCAAGGATTTGGCATTGCTCCTAAATGTTGTGAAATTGTTTTATTGGATTTGGCTCTCAACTTGATTTTTCAAATGTAGTGAAATTGTCGAATTGATTTGGCTGTGATGATACTATATGCAGATAACATAATCATTAAATGTAGTGAAATTGTTGCAAACGGATTTGGCAGGAGCTCTATCAATTATCACAGTCAAATCACGCGTCAGAAGGTCCTCTGGCGAGCGAATGAAGACAAAAAGAAAAAAATAATAATCCTCAGTCAACAATGCTGAACGAAACGTGGCCTTATGGGCTAGAATTAAGGTTTCCAAATGCTATTCTGCCCTTTCAGTGTAGCTCCCACTAACAATAAGGTACCATACCTTCCCTCACCGATGAGATAAAAATCATGAAAACGAAATCTAACGCAATTTACTCGCTACTGACTCTATGTCTTCGTGTCCTCAACGCTTTCACGGTTCGCATTGTATAGAAACGTTTTTGCTGCTAGGTCTATTCCTGTTCTCATTCGATTCAATATGCGCTTCAAGGAAAACCCCTTCTGACGCGTGATTTGACTGTGATAATTGATAGAGCTCCTGCCAAATCCGTTTGCAACAAATTCACTACATTTAATGATTATGTTATCTGCATATAGTATCATCACAGCCAAATCAATTCGACAATTTCACTACATTTGAAAAATCAAGTTGAGAGCCAAATCCAATAAAACAATTTCACAACATTTAGGAGCAATGCCAAATCCTTGACCTTTTCTGCGGAGCCCAACTTTCAGAAATCTGTATTTGATTTTAGTTATTATTTAAACACAATTTTTATTTATATTTGCTTTTGGAAGAAACTTTGTGGGGTAGGTCAGATGGGAGCGATTTTTTTTTCAAGAAACCTTATTAATGTTGCTGACAGACTTCCGCTATTTGTTGGACGACTACGGTGCGTGTCCAGACTATAGAGGCACCATACATAATTTCGTGCGACCGATGGATCGTTGTGGGCACCCTTCTGTGCGTCTGTCAAGTTTTCCTTTCGTATTCAACAGCTCAAAACTCTGCCCGTGGGTAGCAAAATGCCTTCAAGGGAGCGGCCTATTACGCTCTCTAATTCCGTAGTGCAGGGATTTTCGGGTCCTCGCGACGCTCGCTAAAGCCCGTTTATACTGCATCAAAGGTATAAGGGTGCAAGCACTAAGCATACTCCAAGCAAAAACATAGGCAAAATTCTCGATTTCGATCTCGCTGTCGCTAAGCTCTTGAATTCTCGCCTTAATTGTTGCGAGAATTTATGGGCCAGGGTTGGGCAGGCTTGCGACAGGTCGCAACGGGGGAGGTCGTAAAAATTCCGGTAATTTTTGAACAAAAATGAAAAACGGGGGGGGGGGGGGAGTGGGCTCGTAAAATTTTCGGAAAAATGGCGTTCAGCTTCCAACCACTTGGAAAGGTAGAATGAGGTAGGAGTAGTAAGTCGCGTAGTTAGTAAGTGGTAAGTAAATTCTTTTTCAATTTTATCCATGAAAAATAACCGTTGCGTCGGTAACCCCGGGTTGTATCTGTGGCTCAACGCCGGTCCCAACGAGGATTGGCTTAAAAAGGAATAATTCTGCGAAGGTAGCGAGTTATGTGGACTTCAAGATGTCAAATTAAAGAGATTTAGTACTAATTATAGGGGCCACGAGTTTGGTCGTGAAATTTTTTTCATCCCAAGAAGGGGGGGGGGGGGTTGTAAAAATTTTGGTCCTCAGAGGGGTCGTAAAATTTTGGTCACCGGCCGCAACGGCCTGCTCAGCCATGTTATGGGATTAGCGACAGCCTGTGTTGAACAGCGATCTCATCCCGCGTTGGCTACGCTGAACGCATGGATGCCGTTCGTAGTGCTGTTCCAGTCCTCTCGCGAATCGATTACTCGATACTCTGTGGCTGATTGTGGAGGGTGACCCCGAACTGCTCTCTGGAAGACCTTGCCAACGATACATTTGACCGCGGGGACGCTGCAGGCCGTGGGAAGAAACGGCAGTGCGGTCGATCGCAGCGGAGATCGCCCTATAGTACTGATCAGGACAGGGTGGATCGATCGAGGCGAGAATCTTCCACCCTTTTCCCCGCATTCTCGGCAAGAATTTCCGTAGTTCTTGAAGGTGACGTAGCTAAAATTCCACCAACTGGGGCTGATGTGTCCGTAGTTTATGTAAATTCTCGCGATAAAATTAGACGAGATACCTCCAATGCCCCGGGAATCTAATGTACTCGTGTGAGGCATCTCGCGACCCGTCAGACGGTGGGAGAGGGGACGGCCGTCGTTGAAATCCAACACTCGTCCGAGGGCGGCACATGCGACGGCCGCCTGCCAAGCACGCCGGCCGCGTGGGCCGCCATTTCCATTTGGGCACACTTTATTCATTGCGAACTGCCTTTTTCACATCTAAATTGAAGAATATAGCACGCTAGCAGCATATAGCTACGGAAACTCGAAAAAACGGAAACCAGATATAAGCTCTTACCACGAAACCTGTGACAAATACTATAAGGCACGCCTAAACATCCGCCAAGCAGCCATACTCAAGCATGGGAGCGGTTATTCCGCGGGGGAATGTCGGTTGCCCCTCCCTGGTCATCCAGCGTATAACCGATACTGTTCCTCCGTACAACCGCACAGACTCATGGGCGGTTACTCGGCGGGGGAACGTCGGTTGATCGGCTGGGGCATCTGCTGGACAACCGATCTTCCACCGCCATTCAACCGATATCACACCGCGGTACAACCGAACCAGATTTCCGGTCACGCGCTTTCCAATACATCCTGGGTATTCCCGGGTCCGCAGAGGGGACTCCGGGGAAATCCCTATTGGGGTCCCCACAAAAGAGGTGATCCCACGGTCCACGGTGGGGTGCACCCTACTGCGGACCATGAGGAGATGGCCATACAGTTGGGTACCACCCCCCCCCGAGCCGTGGGGAGCCCCCTCCCCTCGGAGACAAAAATGATCCTCCGGTATCCGGTGGATCTTCCGGAAGGTGACTCGAGGTGACTCGAGGAAGGTGACTCGAGGTCAGCTTCCAGGTCCGGCTCCGAAAAGCTGACTGAGGCTCACGGTGAGATGAGGAGCCTTTTATACCCCTATCAATGTTAATACTTTTGTCTAAACATGTTGATGCCGGCTCACCCATCTTTTTTGGTCCGAGTTGCGGAACGTGTCACATATTTGACGGTAGAGCACGTCCCCGCCGTTGCACCGTCAACCCCTTTTCCACCCATTTTGGCTCCCGCCGTCGCACCGACAAGCCTTTTTACCCCGCTGAACAACCGTCAGCGTGTCTGAGTATCGGTCTGATTTTGGTTTGAAAAGTGATGCTTTGATCTGTCAGAACGCCCGCGAGTGGATGAGTGAGAAATCGACGTGTTTTCATGTGAAAAAAAAGTTACTTGCACTTCAATTATTTTCATAGTCGGATAAAAAAGTCGACTTTTTATTCGAAAAGTCGAATATTCGAAAAAGTCTCACATCCGACTATAGTCGAAAAGTCGAATATTCGAAAAAGTGCGATATCCGACTATAGTCGAAAAGTCGAATATTCGAAAAAGGGCGATATCCGACTACAGTCGAAAAGTCGAATATTCGAAAAAGTGCGATATTCGACTATAGTGGAAAAGTCGAATATTCGAAAAAGTGCGATATCCGACTATAGTCGAAAAGTCGAATATTCGAAATGAATTTTATTTGGAACAAGTATACTGCCCACCGCAGTTCTATGTATTGGTCTCCCGTTGAAATGGATACGGGACGTCGACTGGTGTTACCGCAG
The DNA here is from genome assembly GCA_029168955.1 of Aplectana chamaeleonis. Classification (NCBI taxonomy): domain Eukaryota; kingdom Metazoa; phylum Nematoda; class Chromadorea; order Rhabditida; family Cosmocercidae; genus Aplectana; species Aplectana chamaeleonis. The sequence continues at coordinate 1,666,774 of JAPDOI010000019.1, read as the reverse complement.
GAGACGTGTTGCTTTTATTCGGGAGGTGGAAGAAAACTGATGAGCGACATATGACGCCAGCATTAGGCTGCATCAGTTCAAATGCAGCTCCGAGATGCAGACGTCATCTCTGAATCTTCTACGTCGCACCGTGGCTTGAGAGCATTGCAAATGATTTTTATCGCATTCTTCTCCTTCCCTCAAGGAACAGTGGGGTCTTTTCATCTGAGTGATGGTCGCAATGTTTTGCCGCCGCAGGAGAGGCTGGGGAAACTCCGTGTTCCGTCCAGTTACGCGCGTTGCTCTTCCACCGTTCGTCCAATCGCGCGCGCCACTCGTCCCCAGTTTCCCCGCCTCTCTTGCGACTGAAATATTTTACGACCACCATCCAACTCATACGAGCTCTAGCGCGAGAATTCTCCTGGGGGCATACTTTCCTTTGATCTTATCCATCCAACTTGTGTCGCTAAAAGTTGGTTGAACCATTCCCTGTCAGAATTTTGCATAATTTTGAAGAATTACAATCGCTTTCCGAATTTATTGCAGTTGAGCGAGAGAGGCAATACTGAAACGAAATGGCGTCAGAAGATGAAAATATCAAGGCTGGTTATCAGCTATTCATTTCAATTATCATTGCTAATAACACTTTTTTAGGGTGAAGACACATACACAACCACATTTTTTCTGGATGGTGTTCCGAATTCACTGAGAGAAACCGCGGCTGATGGGTGAGTGAATTTCTTGCGTAGGACTCTAGCAAACTTCAAAACTCTTCCTAGCACAACCGTTTCACTGTAATGGTCAAACACGCAGTATACCCTAGCATAAGACATGAATTTTGAATTTCACATGATACGACGCGCCCCTCCGTGTAAAGTTGGACAAGTGGTCCGACGTGCCGATTTCAGGCTGGAGGGTCCCGCGTCTGTCCGCTGAGCTGCGGAAGTTTCTGCCACGAAGTTTTTTAAGTCCAACGGGTTATTTCTATGACACTTTATCGACAATAACCATCATAGGCAAGAAGAACAGACACTCAGAAAAGATTTACGATAGAATACCTCTCTTTACCCTTCGAGCAGAAACATCAGCACACAATCATGTTTCTTTATTGAGAACCAAAGTTATTGAATGAATGAATCAATTCATCAGACCATGAGTTGTGCACTTCGTTACAAACAGAGTATACAAACCATTTTGATCAGTGTTTGACTATGTCCAAAATAGTGAAATCTGCAAAATAATTTTTTGGTGTTTTGAGCCTCTAAGGTCTCTCTCAGAGTGCAGTCGCTGATCGCCGCGATGACATGTTTTGAATGCAGATCGACGTGCGACGCGATCTCGATCGATGCTCGTGGCTATCATCCCATCGCGTCGCACAGCCATCGAACTCTGAAAGAGGCCTAAAGGGACAGTACACCCGAGAAATGAGTTGTGATCACTTTCGCTTAACCTGAAGAGAGTTTCTGACTGGTCACGATGATTTTCGCAATTGGCAGATGCTAAGCAAGTGATGTCTTTATTGTAAATCCCTCTCCGGAAGTGTACTGTGCTTTTGAGGGCTTCGAGCATGCATGAAGCTCTTTTTCAGGAAGGTATATTTCTATTTGTTTGTATAGTAAGGCCATTCTAATAGACGAATATGGCTAAAAAGCTTTGCAAAAACCTAGATTTCTGAGAAGTCACAATCCGAAAATGCCAACGAAGTGTGATTGAAGTTTGCTTCAAAAGCAGGGTCCAGACAGACTTTGTTTATTGAGATTCCCTCTCGGACGATGAGGCTGACTTATCGCGCACAGAAATTGGCGAATAGTATTAAACGTGCGCAGGAACCGTTTCTATCGTGAGCGAAAGTCCATTTAAAACCGGACGCGAACATGCTGCGCGTGCTCATTATTCTCGCACGGTGTGCCCGACACAAGTGCGGACATAGAGTTCGCGCAATCATTTTAGTCTGATGCATGGACGGGGCTGCGACGGTAGATCACCCCGTGCAAATCGAAGTCCCATTCTTCAATAAGGCCGCCAACCCCGCACGGCCAGGCGCCTGGTCCATGCGTCAGACTAAAATGAAAACGGAAACCATATAGCGCGCAGCTACTGGCAAGTAGAGCTTACCGCGAGCATAAATCCTCTCAACCGCGCACTAAATTCAGTTAGAACTGGTCGAGAACAGCCTGCATCGTATTCCGGCTGATCGCGAGCAGCGACATATATCGAACTGACCGCGACCAACTCGCGACGACTACGGAGCACGGGCCTGTTTGATAAAACGAGATCGTCGCCAGTACAATTACACAAGTTTGAGGTACATCTCGTATCTCCTTGGTTGCACTAGCGGGGTACACTCTGTCCCTACAAGACAGAGTCCCCAGGCACACGCAGATGCTTTTTTTCCTAGGCTCCGCCTAGTCGTATTATTATGAAAAATTTAGTTAAATCGAGTTTCTCGCGGTTAGTCCTATTCTTGCCCAGGCGTACTTACCGCGAGCACATTTGGAGCTGACCACGCAAAGAAGGTTGGCTGAACGCCGTTGACTAAAGGGTTCATTCCGATTTGGCATCGCGATAAGCTCGCCCCATTCTCTGGTTGTTAATTTTTGCGTGAACGGTAGGTAGTCACAGGAAACGTACTAAAACCAGAGAAAAAAAAACAGCGCTCGTTGAGCTACTTCATCTCATACGTATGCTGCACTTCAAATGTTGACGTATACAGAGAAGCGTCACGGTCTTCCGCGTTTTTAGTAAACGCGTCCCACACAGCGCGCAGTGTAAATCCTCTAGCACTGACTACCGTGCGTGCAGTGGAGAGGCCCCAACCGCCGTAGAAACACTGCATGTTGTAGAATATGCGCATGATTATCCTGACAACGAAAATTGTAATATTTGGCTTCGAAGGTGATGCCGAATGGACTTATAACTTACGAAACCTCTCGTCGATGTTCATCAGATAGTGCAGACCGACCTAACTAAAAAAAAAACTCTAACTTTGACCAAACCTTGCCTTTAACGTCATTGTGAAATGAGCGATTGATCCCGCGTGGTTATCGTTTTCGAAGTTCTGCAACCCTTGCACAGTATTCTATGTACTGCGAAGATTTGGATGAGCAAGCAAGGACTCCACCTTTCAAGACTCCACAGCATTTAACAGTCAGCTCCATAGACCCCAATTATTTGTCTGGATAAGTCAGATGCAATTTCCAGCGCGAACGAAGCCTTTATGTCATTCACCTTTAACACGTTTGCGCTGTATTTATTCAAGAAAGGCACAAGTGCATTTATAGATGGCATGATGGTAGATGTCCTGATGATACAGCAGAGCGCCAAGAAACCACCTACCAGACTTATTCTCAAAGTCACTTCTCTAATTAAAGGCAGTAGTCGCGATAAAATGTGCATGTCTTCATCAGAGCCAAGCGTACTCTTTGACGATCCCAATCAGGGATGTGCGGAAAAAATACTTTTGGAAACAGAAAACAGAAAATCTAGTTTGACAGAAAACAGAAAACAGAAAAAAAAATCTCCAAAATTGGGCAGAAAACAGAAAACAGAAAACGGAAAATTTTACAAAAATCAATAAAGTGTTCAGCGTACACTGTACGAAAATTTTCACAGCTTTGAACTTTTTTTAATGAATTGTTTAGGTTACCTATTCTTCTTTTGTTGAATTTTCGAAACTTTACGGTCACAGAAAGAGGTATAAACGCCCAAGAAAAGTCTATTCTGAATGCGAAGAGATGAAAAATATCCCTCTAACCTTCCTTTCCCCAGGCAGTCTCGATTAATCTATCAGAAGCTCAATATGTCTGTGCAAGGGGTACGTAGATGCAGTCTTAGCGAACTTTCCCTCCCCTAGTGTACATATTTTGACATTGATTGTGGGATAAATGCTGGTTTGAACGCTGTACTACTCCTTAGATCCGAAAAACACTCGGGTACCGCGCATCTGTGCCGTTAGAGTATAAATGACCTGACGCGCCATTCGCTCCTTCGTTGAGAGCCTCTAGAACAACTGTGGCAGATTTATCATCTCCCTCATAGCCTCACCACCAATTTCTTGGCGCTTCGTGTTAAAGGCAGCGTTCACGATGGTCATCCTCGTTGACTTTCCACAGTGGAATGATAGACGACAAGGATCCTAGGCACCCGGTGTCGAAAGAACGGTAGAAAATGAGCCAGGAGCGGCAAAATAACGGCTGCAAACAAGCGTTTTGCTGCCCCAGACACGCCTGCTCAGAAAATTCTGATAAAGTTACATGCGATTTTAGAACTCCAAACATGTTACCCGCGACTTATCTTCACAACTTTAGGTTACATGTGACCCTTCAACAAGGGAAGTATGTTGCGCGGTGCGAGTTGACTTACAAGTGACATAAAGTAGTGGCCTGTAACTTAAATGTGTTATTTTATCGCACATGTAACTTAATTCGGGGCGAGCTGTTTCCTAGGGAGGTATACGACGCACTCTCGAGGCAGGATGATAGCGTCGTCGGTTCAATTACCCAAGGTTAAGGTACTTCCCCGTCACACCGTCTGGAGGCTCCGCCTAGCCGCTGGCGGGTCCCGGCGTGCTCGTTGAGCATGCCGCGTGTGGGTGGTGGCCATCGTGTATCAACACTCCTGAGGAGGCAGGAGAAACGGGGGAGGAGCGAGGTTCCTTATTGGACGCAGCACGGGCTAGCCCCGTCCCCCGGCTGTTGCGTCCAATCAGGATCCTCGCTCCTCCCCCGTTTCTCCCGCCTCCTCAGGAGTGTTGATACACGATGGCCACCACCCGCCGCGTGTCGGTGCGCTGACCGCGCCGCATGTCGGCGCCGGCCGCGCTGCGCGTGGGTGGATAGTAACATGCAGCAACAGTGCAAGTTAGTGGCAATGTTGTGTATTATTGGTGCAACTTACATGCTACTTCAATTAAAAATCTGGTAAAGTTACACGTAACATCGCTTCAAGTTACCTGTAAGCCCGAAGTAAGTTGCGCGAAGCCATCATGCAACTTGCATTAAAGTTTCAGGTAACCTGTTCAGAAATTCCTGAGTGGTGCCCCAGATCCGCCTCCTCGGAATGAACAAATGAATACTCAGATTATAGGAATGATCAAGTCAAGGAAGTGCTGATAAGTGAGCTGGTCGCTTCGTTGCACTGATAGGTATCATCCTCCTAGCGGTCAATTCCTCCACGCTCAAAACTCAACGTAAACGAGGGAGGGCCTATTTTTGCTCAAATATGCGTCTTTGGTGTCCTTTTTAAGCATGCCTTGCTAAATAGGGCACCAGACGGAAGGCCGTGGAGATATCGGAAGCTCAACCTGCGGTACACTGAGTTAAAATACGTGCTTAGAGTTTGCGCTCATGACACAGTTGGGGCTAACAATTTCCCGCTCCACCGAAGCGGGTGCGCTGGAGACTTCTTAATCTCTGCCAACGTGTAGAAATTATTCATACTTAGGCGACGCGCCAGTGTGGGTATGAATAGTGGGCGTTAAGTAGTATTAATGGCTTATTATTGTTAGTATACAAAAACTTTGCAGTTTTAACTTCATTTTACTGCATCGCGTACCATCTAAGGGATTCGTTAACGGTAAACCTCTGGGTAAGGATATCCACTAAAAGATGAAGGCAAGGAATCGGCTTCCTGACTCTCTATTGGGGTGCGCAGCGCATTCGACGTCGTACTCTCAGAGGCTTGAATTGTTCTCGCGCCTACTTAGTGGCTTGTAGGGGCCAGTCGACTTCCCAGTGAGTGCGTTCATCTCCCTGGATAGCTGGGTTGATTCACCTCAGCGAGGATCGAACCCGACCGAGTACAGCGAACAGCACCGCTTCTTCCCACCACGCCACATGCGCCCTAATGGATAACCACTACGTACAGCGAGATAAAAGTGTCTAGCATGTGGGAACTGCAGAGAGCCTAGGTGAAGTACACTCTCAACTAATTGGCTTAGCTTCTATAAATTCGGCCACTTTTTTTCCAGGGCAAACCTTTTAAAAATCGCAATTCACGTTTTTTCTGTTTTCTGTCCAATTTTGCCCATTTTTCCAGAAAACAGAAAAAAATGGCCAAAAATGGGCAGAAAACAGAAAACAGAAAATTCCGCACACCCCTGATCCCAATGTGGGAGGAGGAGGTGGGGCGCAGTTTTGCAGACCGCGCAGGGGGGGGGGGCGCAGAATTCGGTCGTGTGCGAGTAAAAATGATGATCTGCTCCGCTCAGAAGGATGTTCTGTTTCTCATATTTCTTTTTAGAATTCCAAGCTTGGATTTGCCTTCATTTCAATTTTCTAGTTTTTTTCATTTTTGGACTCCAAAATGTGAACATACCAATACTGTGCTTAACTGGGCCCAATGCCGGTCCGCAATTGCGTCTGGACACGCTTCGCGACCGCGCGCTTTCGGGTCGGAAGATTTTCCAGCGCCGCAGCCGCCGATCTGTTGGCTCTAGATGGGTTTCAGAAACTTGAAACTAAACGAAATTGGAGAAAACGGTATTAAAAGAGCCATATCGAGTCGGCCTTGGCGCTGGAAACTTGAGTGACTCGAGTGCGTGCGGCCGCAAAGTGTGTCGAGGCGCAATTGCGGAATGGAATCCGGCCCAGAGAACACAGTAAAAATTTTCAGTCAAAGAGTGTTGCTAACAAGGAAACCACAATAAGTCATAGTGACGATTCCAAATGAAATGTACTTTCCTAGAACCATTTTTGGACGAAAAGTCCGAAAATGCCCATCGCAGCTGCCTAGACCCACTCTGAAAAAAGTTATGAGCGTTTTTTCTGTGATTTTCGTACCTATTGTACCCTCCGAAAAGCGCATTATTTTTACGCAATTCCGGAAACGGACCTGATAATCGTGTTCAGCGCCCAAAACTACCCCACTAAGCGAAGTTTGGGTGAAGGAACATTTTCCAAACTTTGCGCAGACTAACAGCGTTTTGGACTTCTACGGATTTTCGGTTGGGCGTTTATTTTTACCAATTAGAGGGCTCTCGAAGCGTTTTAGAAAAATATTCCAGATTCAACTAAAACTTCGTCCAGGGGGGTTTGTTGGGGTGCTGATCACGAATCTGAGGTTTATTTAACGTTTTTTCCGAAGTTTTCGACTATATTTGTTCAAAGCTTCCCACTGGCAGAGAAAATCGCCGGCAAGATCAACTTTTGACGATTTCCGGAATGTGACCACAGATGCAGCTCAAATAGTTCCTGTGGGGGTTATCTGGAGTGCTGAACACGAATCTGATGTCAGTTTATCGATTTTTGTCAGCTTACGGTAGATTACGGTTGGTATACGGTAGTTGGTCGAAGTCTCAGATTTGTCTCAAAGTTTCTATGTGGGGGTTAATTGGGGTGCTGAATACGAATTCGATGTCCATTTGTCGATTATCGGAATATTGAGGTAGGTTTTGCCCTCTAAATATCATGTTACCTACCGTAACCTACAGTAAACCTCAAAATTTTCAGAAGCGAACCCCAGATTCGTGTTCAGCACCCCAGATCACCCCTACGTACATGTTTTTAGCAAAATCCGGAGAAAAATTTAAAAACACCCTAAAAATTCCATGGGGGGTACCCTTACCTTGCCGCGAGGCTTTAAAAAATGCTCATAACTTTTTTCAGAGTGGGTCTAGGCAGCTGCGATAGGCATATTCGGACTTTTCGTCCAAAAATAATTCTAGAAAAGTACATTTCATTTGGAATGGTCCCTATGACTTATTGTGGTTCCCTTGTAAGTGTAAATGGCCATGCTCTTTCCATGTGGAAATTCAAAAACTGAAGTGATACAGTATGAATAAATTGCCACAACAACAAGTGCAAACAGGAGAAATCACGTATCTCCAGACAAGAGTTTTTCCAATGTTTCTGTAGTCGTTTGTTTCTACTGTGAGTACACTTAGAGAACGATTTTTTTTTCAAAAAAAAACACGGAAAAACTAATGATCCATGGTTGTGGGAATCAGAAAGCCAATACCGATTGTGAACTGGCTATTCGTAAACGGACAATGTGCATATCTCTAAAAATCCCTAAGAGTTTGTTTACAAAATGATTTGATATGGTGACTGTTCGTGAAAGTTCGCGTATTTCACCTCACTGGTAGAAAACAATGTGAGTGTGACATAAAGGTGGTACATGTGCGATTAATATGAAACCGTTTTCTATCCTTCAGTCTGGTTGCTCGCAAGACCTCAATCCCAGAGTGTTGTGTGGAGGTGCTTCACCTTACCACGATCCAAAAATATACCAAGTCCGTAGGGGGTCTCGGTCGTAAAAATTCGTTTGTTTATCTATACAGGAATGGTTTTTGAAATTTTTATTGCAGCATTTTGGGACATACTTTTTTGGTACCAATTGTTCTTATCAGGTGATCGGAGACCAGAGGTGGTGAAGGTCGGAGAAAATGTCGTTTCCAAGAGAAAAAACTTTTTCTCGTAGATCCTGTGCATGTGGGGTTTATTGTGAAGCTGCCCAATAGTACTATTCACAGCCCGAGTTTGAGACCCCAGCTCTTGAATGAACCGATAACGAGCCATCAAACAAGGAAAATGTCGATAAAATTTTATATATTGAAAAAAAAAATCAAAACAGAGAAAGTAGAGATTGAATGGGATAAAATTCGAACTTTTGTTCGGAGGGGGGGGACCGCAGCGACGAGCCACCCGCTGGAAGAGGGGGCGGAGGGGGCGCACTCTCCACCAACCGATCCCATTGCCACGCCTGACCCTGGTCTTCGTTTACTTTTTAAACCCTTTTCTGAATTCGGAGTAGTAGGACCTATACTTCGGCACACCGAATATGATTATTTCGAATAACTTGGATTTCCGTCTCAATACCAGAGTGTATTCGAACCGTTTCTGTTTCCAAGCATTACTTCAGAGGGCAGGGCTCCCCTAATTCATGAGAAGGTAGAATTATACCATTTCATACAGCTGAAATTATGAGTTATTTCAAAATTATGCGAATATTCGAATAATTTCGAATAATTGCTAATTGCAATCTAATGAATGACCAGAAGTTTGGTCTATCATCAATTGTGGGAGCGGTGACCCTAGAACAACTCGAGGGAACAGGAAAAGTTAGAGAACATACTGAGATTGCTGCAAAGGACTCAATTATCTGATTATTCGAATATTGCAAGTGCCCAAGTATAGTAGGACCTATAGGAAAAATTTGCTGAAAAAAACCTTGTTTTGAGCCAAAATTCAAGTCTTAGCTTTCCTTTCTTTTGATATTGGACGACCCCACCCCACATCATCGACATCGATTATCTCTAAAGTCAAGAACATCAGCTGGCTTGAAATTGGAATTCATTCGATGAACAAAATCCTTCGGATTGACCTGCTCAAACATGTATTTCTGTCCTCGCAGAGTCAAACATTGAGTGAAGGGCTTGCTTTCATTGTTTACCTGTTTTCAATAGCTAATTTTGCAGTTCTTGCTGGCTGTGAACATCAATGATTTTTGACTGCTCAGCGTGAGACTGCGATTCCACAACTTTTTTTCATATTTTTCCTTCAAAGGCAGTGCTCCTAATGAAAATGTGTCTGTGTCTTCACTAGGAACGGGCAGTGGAGGGGCACACTGAAACGATAACGTCGAAGGAACGCTTAAAAACGAGCCAGGAAGAGCCCCAAAATAGCCCGAAGTTGTCACTTTGAGAGCAACGCAAACCCCGAAAGCGCAATGTCCGCATTTCGACGTGAACAAATGAAAAATTGAGACCATGAAATAAGCGATGGTTTCCGATCAACGGCTCCGTTCTTCCCTTCATTCTCAACTTCTCTCTTTACTTAGGCCAGCTCGCATTCATCGGCTGCAAAAGGTGGATGTTACAAGCCTCAGACGACTCGTCCACTATGCTTCCCCAGCTAAATTTTTGAGGAATCATAACTTCGTTCCCAGCTGGTCTTGTACAATTCCAGAGACATAATTGAAATCGGCATGGGACCGTTTTCAAGATAGGCAAGAAAACAGGAAAACGAATCTGAGGTAGGACTGTGCCTTTAACCCATTCACGACTGTGTGTATTATTGCGTCACCGTATACCGTGTCCCACCGGTGGGACACGCCAGCTTGAACAGCGTTCCACGAATGATTGTTTTTGTCTTTTCTCTCCATATTGTAGGGAGTAACGCTGAAGGAACATTACCCCAGTTTGAGCTCCTAACGCCCTCTCGTTTTAGAAGAACAATACCTCGAAACCGCAACACGGTCAACTAAGTTGCAACGTTTTGAGAAGAGTAAACAAATTTCAAACGATATATTTCTTTTTTTAAACACTAAAAAAAGGGATAGAACCAAAAAGAAATTATAAGGTGCTTCTAAAAGGGCTGCACAGGCGCTTTTTCTTTCTCCTCAACTAACATTGTTTCTGAAAAGGTCTAAATCCGTTGTTGTGTTTCGCCTACCGGGGGACCACGAGGTTTGTATTCAAGTCTAGGGTAGGTCAATACTTTGATTATATGTATGTTTGTAAGTTCTTTCTTGTGACGGAGAAATCGATTTTTGAAAAGCGTGTCCCACCGGTGGGACACGTGGTCGTGAATGGGTTAAAGGCATAGGACACCAAAAAATTAATTTTCAGATTTTATGCTTATCTTGGAGAGAGTCACACGCTGATCACAGTGGTATCTCCAAAATCCTCCAAGACCCTCTTTGAACAGAGTTATGGCTCTTCAAATATGCCTAGGTTTGGAGGGTGAAAATTTCATGGACGAGTTGTCTCAGGCCTGTATTTCTCGTCGTTTGCAATCGTTGCGCGAGAGCGAGTCAGGATGAGGAGATAGCCCAGCAATGGACTGAAGAACGGCGAATTATTGAAATTCATCCATCTATCGATCCGCTATCGAGTCCGAAAATCTGTCAGGGGGTCGGGCCTGTGGTGGTGAGCGAAGGGTATCGGGCCTGCGGTGGTCGCTTATATCTCGCTTATTTGGAGGAATTGAGATCTCGCATTTGGCACGTGTTATACAGGAGGGGTCTTCTACACAAATACATGAAAATCTCATAATTCATATCTGAGGGTGTACTGTGCCTTTAAAGGCACAGGACACCCAGAAAATTAATTTTCAAATTTCATGCTTATCTTGGAGAGAGTCACACGCTGATCACAGCGGTAGCTCTGAAATCGTCCAAGACCCCCTTTGAATAGAGTTATAGGTCTTCAAAGATGCCTGGATTCTGGGGGTGAAAAATAGGTGGACGAGTTGTTTCAGGCCTGTATTTCTCTTCATTCGCAATCGTTGCGTGAGAGAAAGGCAGGATAAGGAGACAGTTAAGTGATGGACTGAAGAACGACGATTTGTTGGAATTCATCCATCCATCGAGCCGCTATCGAGTTCGAAAATCTGTTAGGGGGTCGGGCCTGTGGTGGTGAGCAAAGGGGGTCGGGCCTGTGATGGCCGCTTATATCTCGCTTATTTGGATAAAATGAGATCTGACATTCGACACGTGTTATACAGGAGGGGTCTTCTACACAATTACATAAAAATCTCAAAATTCATATCTGAGGGTGTACTGTGCCTTTAAAGGCAGGATTCTCGATAAAATCGGTTGTTGTGCTATCCCCATGGAATGGTAGATCTGACCATCACTAATGTGAAAATAAGTAAAAAATTTGAAAAAAAACGCTCACGATCAAGTTATGGCTTGGTGTCCTCCCGCCCCCAGTTATCGAGATTTGTGTAAAAGCCTGTTATGTCCACTTTTATTTCGCTTCTAAAATGATTACTGAGCATTTCTGGACACTACTGACTACTTTAGCAGCAAAATAATGGGCGGCTAAGCAAGCATTAATGAAAATCTAGTTAATTAGGGGGCCGGCAGACACCGGTAATTAGCCGTTATACTTTGTTGTTGAGCGTTTTTCCCGCAAATTTCTGGGTTTTTTCACTTGTTTTTACTTTTATGATGACCAAATCTACATTCTCATCAAGAGAGCTCAAAAGTCGTTTTTGTCGCGAACCCTGCCTTTAAAGGCAGGGTTCTCGATAGAATCGGATGTTGTGCTATCCCCATGGAATGGTAGATCTGGCCATCACAAAAGTGAAAATAAGCAAAAAATTGGAGAAAAAACGCTCCTGAACAAGTTATTGCTTGGAGTCCTCCCGCCTCCAACTATCGAGATTTGTGCAAAAGCCTGTTGTGTCAACTTTTTTTGCTTATAAAGTGATTTCTGAGCATCTCTGGTGCCTCTGGAGACTCATGAAGACAGCTCAAAAGTCGTTTTTAACAGCAAAATAAAAGGTGGATAAGCAGGCATTAATCTCGGTAATATCTCGTTAATTAGGGGACCGGCCGACACCAGTAATTAGCCGTTATACTTAGTTTTGAGCGTTTTTCAAGCGAACTTACGGGTTTTTCCAATTATTTCTACCTTTGTGATGGCCAAATCAACATTCTCATGAAGACAGCTCAAAAGTCGTTTTTATCGCGAACCCTGCCTTCAAGTGCTGCCGTTAATGATGGCGATGGGTGATGATTCAGTGGGATGAACACTCTGTTCGCCTTCCGCCACAACTTAGACAAAGCTTGTCTCGTCAGTAACTTGTTCTCTTCCCGCTGTTTTATGAGAAGCGAGATTCACGATTTAACGCAAAAAAAGTGAAACTGGCAAGTAGCCTTAATTAGGGTAAACGCAGCAGGCTGCATGAAGGCTCCGAGCAACTTGTTCGAATGTTCCCTAGCTTAGTGGTTTGGAAAGTGGGAATGCAATCCAGTTAAGGGTGAACAACATAAGAATCACTCAGCAAAATTCTTGAAAACCTCTAAATATTACTTAAAGGCACTGTTCACTATAAACTTCATCCTCGAATTTTCCATGACAAATGCTTCACGCGGCTCTCAGAAGCAGAACAGCTTCGAAGAAACGGGACGAAAAACTTACCTGGAGCTGAAAACGGCGCAGAAAAGTGGGCAAACCCCGTCGCTTTGGAAAAGTCCGGCCCCTTTCCACCCCTCGACGTGAACAATGGAACACTCGAGATCGTGACATGAGCGATGGTTTCCGATCAAAAGCCCCGTTCTTCCCTTCATTCTCAACTTCTCTCTTTACTCAGGTCAGCTCGAAGAGATTGGCTGCAAAAGACGGAAGCTACAAGCCGCGGACAACTCGTACACCATGCTTCCCTAGCTCCATTTTTTAAGGACCATAACTCCGTTCCCAGAAGGTCTTGTACGATTCCAGAGACATCATCGGAATCAGAATGGGACCGTTTTCAAGATAGGTGGAAAAGCAGAGAAGGGATTTCTATCGTAAACACTGCCTTTAATGCGCAACTCATTCACGACCACAAGCCCCCGGTGCGGAACATTTTTCCGAAATCAGTTTCTTTGCTACAAGGGAGCTTTTCAAAGCTACATATGGCCATGTATAGGTCCGAACTACCTATACTCAACTACAAACCTTGTTTGATTGTTATCTTCATAACAACTTGACATCTTACCTTTTTCCGGAGTTCGCAGCTGATCAGTCCTTCCTGCCATTGTTTTCGACGATTTGTTCCCAATAGGCACCTATCCAATGTCCTGTGCGTTGTTCTCAGGGCAATAGAAATCCCTTTGGTGTGGGCCCACGTCTCGGTACCATAGCACAATGCAGGTAGTACCGTAGAGTCAAACAGGTGAGCACGCAGCTCGCTATACTGGATCTCGCTGGTCACTTCTTCGGTTGTGCTCATCGCTGCCCATGCTGCTCTTCTTCGTCGGTCAATCTCCTTCGACAGGTCGTTTCCCATATTGAGTTCTCGTCCTAGGTAGACGTAGCTATCAACTTGATCCACTTCGTTTTCTTCCTGGTAGATTGGTCCGCCGTCGCACCATCGGTTGGCGATCGTCTGAGTCTTCTCCATCTTCATTGTACAACAAATTGCGCTGCGAGAGCAGGGCAACAGAACGGTAGTTCCCAATATCCTCGTTGTCTCCCTTCCTGAAAATCAGAACCGTCTGCAAGCATTTCCACTGATCTGGTATGGATCTCGCTTCGAGGAAAGAGTTGAAATGTTTCGCAAGAATTTTACACGTGCCTTCGCCTCCCATTCCAAGCAAATCTGCACAAATACCATCGGGGCCGGGAGCTATTCATTCCTTGTGCGATCGCAAAGCATCAGCGACCTCGGATAAGAGAATAGGTGGCACAGGATCTTCCGTTGGAGAGGAACATCTAGAAACCGGCGTAGTTAAGCGATAAAGATCCGTGTAGAATTCCTTAACAATGCGTTCCATGTACGCTTTTGCAGTTCTGGGTGATCCATGTTCGTCCCTCAGGCACGTCGTTACATTAAGATAATACGTGAGATCATCTCGACAGCGTTTAAGACTACTTCTTTGAGCGGCGGTCAATATCAACTTGTTCCTCCGGCGCTCTCTGAGGATTCCTCGACTGCTATGCGGCAGGCCTTGTTGATGACGATCTTCTTCACATGCGCTGCGGTTGCATCAATTCTTAATTCACCTCGACGTTTGAGAAGTTCTCGAGTTTTGGAATTGAGTCTTTCCTCTCCTGGCTGTTGAGCTACCACTGCTGCCTTTCCACATTAAAACAGACCCTTGGCGAGCTCTTCGAAGTCGACCGTAGGATTATCAAACAGTCTCCAAGGGTAGTCATTGAAGGCTTAGTACACCCTCAGATACGAATTTTGAGATTTTCATGTAATTGTATAAAAGACCCCTCCTGTATAACACGTGCCAAATGCGAGATATCAGTTTTTCCAAATGAGCGAGATATAAGCGACCACCGAAGGCCCGACCCTCTTCGCTCACCACCACAGGCCCAACCCCCTAACAGATTTTCGAACTCGATAGCGGCTCGATGGATGAATGGATTCCAACGAGTCGTCGTTCTTCAATCCTTTGGCGGACGGTCTCCTTATCCTGGCTCGCTCTCGCGCAATGATTGCGAGTGAAGATAAATACAGGCCTGAGACAACTTTAACTTTTCACCCTCTAAAAATAGCCAACTTTAGGGAACCATAACTTTGTTCAAAGGGGGTCTTAGACGATTTCAGAGATATTACTGTGATCAGTGTGTCACTCTCTCCAAGAAAAGCATGAAATCTGAAAATTAATTTCTTGGGCGTCCTGTGCCTTTAAAGGCAGAATTCTCGATAAAATTATATAATTTCCGAATTATTCGAATGCTCGATTAATAACTTGGAATTTTTACTTCACTGGAATACACGATTGAACCGGTTTTTTTTAGACAGGAAGAATTCATGCACTCGATACATTAGAGGCAGGGTTCTCGATAAAATCTGTTGTTGTGCTATCCCCATGGAATGGTAGATCTGACCATCACAAAAGTGAAAATAGGTAAGAAATTGAAGAAAAAACGCTCGGGAACAAATTACGGCTTAGTTTCATCCCGCTCCCAATTATCGAGATTTGTGTAAAATCCTGATTTGTCAACTTTTGTTTTGCTTCTAACGCAATTTCTGAACATTTCTGGAGACTACTAATTACTTTAACAGCAAAATAAATGGCGGATAAGCAAGCATTAATGAAAATCGCGTTAACTAGGGGGCGGCCGACACCGATAATTAGCCGTTACACTTTGTTTTTGAGCGTTTTCCCCTCGAAATTCCGGGTTTTCTGATGACTAAATCTGCATTCTCACGGAGGGAGCTCAAAAGTCGTTTTTATCGCGAACTCTGCCTCTAAAGGCAGCATACACGCTCGTAAACGTGGTTGGGATAACAATGTGAATCGAACCGTATGGCTTACAACATAATGCCTACGCATTTCGAAGTGTCAAAAATGACCCACAATGCGGCTACATAGGTTAGAGGTTAGCCCCGCCTTGTATTTTCACGCCCCCTGTAATTGCTCTTTTGCTCCAAAGCAGGCTCGCTGGGTCATCTTCGCCGTCAGTGACGTGTGTGGTTCACTTGCTGGGCAACCTACCAACAGTACCGACGGTGAGTATAACCCAGCAACCTTGCGTTGCAGGAAAAGGGCAAACACAGGGGGCGTGAAAACACAGGGCGGGGCCAACTTCTAACCTATGTAGCGGCATTGTGGGTCATTTTTGACACTTCGAAATGAGTAGGCGTTGTAATCTGGGCCATACCAATCCATTTCCGTAGTTATCTCAATCACGTTTATGAGCGTGTATGCTGCCTTCAAGACCTCGTTGTACTGAGGGAAGCGAACAGGCGCATGACGATGAGTATCCCTTTCGAAGACTCGTTTGTTGAGACGAATCTTTGCCCGAAGTAGTCTGTGATCAGACCCGCAGTCGAATGATGGCATCACTGTGACATCCATTAGGCTCCACTTCCGATTAGTCAGAACACGATCCAGCTCCGAAGGCGTTATTCCATTGGGACTTTCCCAAGTCCTTCGTAGGTGTAATTTCTTTTCAAACAATGAGCTTCCGTGGAACAAGTAGCATGATGACATCAGATCCAGAGCGCGATAGCCATTGCTATTTCTGTTCCCCTCACCATAAGGACCAAGTCTCCAGTTACCGTCGCTTCCGTTGCCCAGAATGGCATTGAAGTCCCCGCAAACGAATTTGTAGTAAGACTTCTCCATCCTGATTGCCGCCTCCAGTTCAGCGTAGAAACCATCCTTCTCCTCGTCTTCGGCTACATCGGTAGGAGCATAACAGTTCACGACGGAGATAATGGCTTTGTGTTCGGTCTTCAATCGCAGGATTGCTATACGTGGGCCCAAAACTTTGTGAGAGTGAACATTGTGCTGAACTCCTGGGTGAACGAGGAAGCCGACTTCTCCAATATTCTTCCCAGTAACCTTTTGTCCCATTATTATCAGCTCTCCTTTACCAGTCTTCCTCGTGTTCGATTCCTTGACCTTCGTTTCCTGCAAACAGACGACATTGTATTTGATTTTTCTAGACTGATGAAGGAGAGTTTTGAGGTCTGTGTCGGACGCAGCTTTTCGGCAATTGTATGTGCATATGTTTAGACCTTGTCCGCGTTGGGTGTGGGGTTTTCCAATGACGCCCCGTCCTGATCCTCGCCCATCCTCGGTAGAGGCATCTCCGGGCGTCTTGAGAGAGCATATCCGATTTCGGGTCGGTTCCATATTATTAGCGAATGTAGGAGCAAGCGTGTGGTCTAGTTACTCCCGAGTGCGGAGCCGGTACTATCGGGAGCCGCCCGTTCTCACATTAGATAAACTAATGCTACGGTGAACTGCTTGACCGTTTGCGCCTTGGCCGTTTCGCGAGACGAATCTCGTTCATCAATGTTCATCCCTCCACCACGATGAGGTGACACATGGAGGAGGGAGCTGTAGAAGTATTCTCAAATTAACTTTCAAAATCTTGATAGAACTTTGGCATTTTAGATGGATATATTGTGTTGAAGATTTTGCCGGTACACGAGGTTGGCAGATGAATCTATGTATGATCAGTGACGGAGACGATTGAGTTGGGTGATGATTTAGTATACGGGTCGTGTGGAAGACGGAGGCGAATGAGGGAACTTTTTTTGACACCCGACGTAGTGCGGCGTGGATTCGCGGAGCCCACGAGGAGCTTTGACAGAGAAATTGAAAATTCATGACGCCACCTCCATGACACACTGCAAAATATCAACGAAGAATTTTTGCAACAACCGTTGTACGAACGCGTTGTGGGTCACATGGGGGGGGTCTGCAGAGTAGCGGCGTCGCTCGTAGTGACGAACAGCGCTGGGCAATGGAGTATCAACAGACGCGACATGAAGGGGGCTTCACAGAGTGCTCTTTGACGTAGCGACTTTCCTGAGTCACTACCAGCGAGCTGCAACCAACGCGGATATGTTAATGGTCGAGAACATTTTTATCGCCGCGACAACGCTGACGCTCGGCGACCACTCGCTGGTCGCTTCAACTCTGTAGAACCTTTTAGTCGTTCGACGTCGCACTGTGGCCCACAAGACGTTGCAGCCCTATATTTGAAGACTCCAGAAAACTGTGAGAGGCGCTTTTGCCACGATCGGTCAAAATTAGAACCATTTCTCATTCTCGTGTGTGCATACTCCATCGGGTGCGTAGCGTTCGTTATTTTAGCTACCTGTTAAATCTTACCTGAACTCGTCACCAAAAAAAACACTGCGAAAACACTAAAAAATTTTGCTTTTGTAACAAGTTGGCTTTTCACAAGTCGCGGAATCGGAATGGATCGTAAATTACACTACGCACCTCTGCTCCGCCATTTTTTCTAACAGAGGTCGCATTAATCATTGAATTAATCCTGGGTTTTGAGTTGGACACGAAAGCGAGGATTTACGCGCGTGAGCTGTCGCTAAACATAACCGTAATAAACAAACACAAAGTTAGGGCATTAATGAACACTGCTTCAGAAGTGAAATACGTCGTGGAGAAGTGAAAAGGAAGGCCTTTTTTGAGTTCCTGTGCGAAGGTTTTTTTTTCAGGGCTACAACTTTTGGCGATAAGAACATCTGCCTGGTTCATCCTTCAGGTATTCAGTCGATGATCAATTCGCTTGTGACTCGCATGTTGCATTCACAGGTTTGAAGAACTTGATCATTGTTTGAACCAGAATAGGAAATCGCGAATAGATCTAATGACTCTCTTCAAGCTGGAAGACGAAAATCCATACAAAAACAGATGTCAAACTCCAGTGGCTTTCATGAATGCACCGGATTCCATCAATAATCTTCCTCTGAGTCACATCTGGTAACTAGAATTTTTCAAATACCATTTTATGTTTGAATTAAGTATCGATTTTTTCAAGTACTCGGGAATATGGAAGGGAAATCGCCAACGTCATTTTGCCTTCATGGTATCGTTTTAATCCTGATCTGACTGTTGAGACTCCGCCTTTACTGCCCACAGCTCCTACGCCTCTTGTTGGTGAATCGTTGCATTGTGAATGTATATTAGGCATGAAGCTACTAATAATAAGTGCTCCACGTTTTAGCCCCTCAAGGAAGACTCTGTCAATACATGCATCCCACTACCGCGATATCAGCGCGGGAGGAACTTCACTCAAAAGGATATTTACTAGTAAATAGTTATCATATTACTTCGTGAAATAGATTGCTAGATTTCAGCTTACTGAAGGAACATTAAAAGTGAGTCCGTATACGAATGTCCTCCCACGCGGTTGGCGCTCGCGTGGGTAATTTTCAGGTCAGTTTTGAGGGGGGGGGGGCAGCAGCTGACTGCGGCTGTAATTAAAAATTATTTTCGTCTTCTGTAGTCTTCGGCAAATTTTGAGGTGAATACTTTTACCAAGCGTTTCAAACAGTGATTTGTGAGGTTTGGTTATCGTAGGTGTGGGTGACACTGTTGTGTGGGGAAAGGTGAGATTTTCGGTTTTTTTTGTTTGCTTTTATGTTTAAAGATTTTGGCCAGTTTCTTACATTTTGTAGTTAACACTTGAAGGCATCGTACACAATGAAAACCATACATGGGTTTTTGACGTCTTCGTATTGTTATATCCCTATAGTGGCTAAAGGTTTCAAAAAGCCCCCTCAAAAACGTCAACTTTTCAAAAACAACCCAATTGAATTAAGCTCAGGACAGATCCGAATTTCGAGGAACGGTATACAGCTTTGGGGATTCAAACGGCTCATTCCTGTTTGAACACAATGACAACTCATAGCACTGTGATAAGCATTACAGCGTAGCTTGATATGGCGGTTATCAACACGTGGTCACGTTGCGACGTGCTTATCACGTGCACAGCCGGTATAAAAAGAGCCTCTTTTCACTCGAGTCCTCATTCGGCATTCTGATGCCGGCCTTGGGAGGTGACTTCGAGTCACACTCTGGAGGCCAGCATATTTTTGACAGTTGGGAGGTAGGGGTATCCTCTCGGCTGGGGTGGAGGCGGGTTTCGCCGCAATCCGTGGGGAGGGTGGTTCCTCACCGCAGACCGCGGCGAAGAATACGCCCTTGTCGTGGACCCAGGGACCCTTCTCCGCTGTGGGACCGCGACAACCCGGGGCGACATGCTTGTGGTGAGTATTAAAATGAATAACCCGTGAAGTCAATGACGTTATCGTTCGGCTGCTCGTTGGGGGGTCTCCCACTAGGCATTTAGGTAGTGTCCCAACCGTGATTGTGACGTCATCACGGGCGTAGCGCTGCTGTACTCCCGCTGCCCTTTATCGTTTGACTCCGCAATGGTCTGTGTTTTTTCTTATATCGGGAGTCTTACGCGGAGTCAGGGTCAAACGGAGAGTTGCGTAATTTTTCGAAATCAGAGCGGCCCCCGTCACATTTTTTTTCAAAATACAAAAATTTTAGCGATCCCCCCTTCCCGAGGCCGGGCAGTTTATAGTTTATTACTAAAAGTGTCAGACGCCGAAAATTCGTTCAGTAGTCGGGCCCAAGCGTCTGAAACCGAAAGCTGCAATCCTTCCCTTGAGGATCAAAAATAATCGACAATTTATGGGGTATCCACGAAATTCTAATTTTCGGACCGAAAATTTTGCGATCCCCATAACATTCTTTTTCGGACCCAAATTTTTGCGACCCCCCGTTGTGAAATTTCGCAACCCCATTTGACCCCGCGCGGAGTGTTCCCCGATCTCCCTGATAAGCGCTACTCTCTTCCCAAAACTGAGCACGCTCCAAACAAAGCGCCTATCACTTTCGCTACCCATTCGCGCAGTACTTTTCCTGTTGAGAGCTATGCACTTCTCACAAAGCGCGCTCGCCCCTCCCCTCCCAACGATGCGCTATCTCGATCTCAATGACGCGGCGCACGCTTCCGAAGTTACGCTAATCACCTTCAAAGACTGCGCACACTCTAAAAGGAACGCTACTCCCCAAAAAGCGCACACACACTCGACGGAGCATTGTTTGTTTTCCACGACGCTGCACTCGCTGCTCGTTGATTGCTTCCCACTTCTTCTGACTCGGTGCACGCTTCCTGTGAAACGCTACCGTCATGACACGGCACACAATATTATGAGGCACTACGAACTTGACGACGCGATAAATTTCAAGTTTGGCGACGCGAAAATCAGTGAAAATTCGCCGATTTCTTTAATGGAAATACTGTGATTGGTGCACTTTTCGATCACGCAAATCGACTTGATTCAACTTCGACACAATCAGAATTATTGCTGCTTGGGCGCTATTCATACTCATCAACGCCATCGCGTTATGAGTAGGCGTGGCGTTGGAGTATGAATGGCGTGACGACACGCCCACGCCGCACGCACCTAACGACCGCTCCGCAGTAGCTTATCCATACACCACCAATTTCATTGCGTTTCATGAAATTTCATTCCAGTATTATCCTTTGCTACCATGGTGATGAACTCGTGCACTGAAATCGTTTTGGAAAGGTTAAGGTCCACTTTTTTTCCGCTCCGCCATGGCGTCCCCGCTGGCGTTTTATTAGTCTCCGCAAGCGCGTGACGCGCGTGGCGCGCTGGCGCTGACGCTGACGAGTATGAATTGCACCTTACAACGACTCTTCGGATCATTGTTATCTACTATCGCTGCGGAGCTCTTCCAGACACTGAGCTGACCAACCTTGTTAATGATTTCGTGTTTAAACAAGAATCAGCCGTTCGAATTCCCAATGCTCTGTACCAAACGTCTTTGAAGTTCCTGCCGACATTAACTTGGGATAGTTGCGCAAAGAACGCAAGGAACATTTTTACGATTCGTTCCTTGGCGCTGCGTTGGAAGTAATTCACCAAGGACGTCATTAAGACGAGCGATCATTTTTTTGAACGAATTTAAAAAGGGCTACTAACATGCTGCGTCCAATGCTGTCAGCTGCTTTCGATCAATGTCGAACGTGAAATCGAGTGGCGCGTGCCTTGCGCCCTACCACGCGTCAAGGCACGATCGCCGGCAGCGACCACGGAATTTTGTTCCTTGTAACAACGGATCGACCCCAAGGCCGGTCCCCAAACCCAGGAAACCCTTTTGACGTAAGCAAATCTTCATTCAGAGGTAATTTTGAAACTCCAAACGTTCTGAGTGACATTGTTATGGCCCACTAGTTCGACTGAACGCAAAAGCTGAAATTCGTTTTTCATCGTGTACGATGCCTTCAAAGGCAGTGTTCACGATAAAAGACGTTTTTCTGTTTTCCCGCCTATCTTGAAAACGGTCCCATGCTGATTCCAATGATGTCCCTGGAATAGTACAAGACCCCCTGGAAACGGAGTTATGGCCCCTCGAAATGCAGCAAGGGAAAATTGTGGACGAGTTGTCCGAGGCTTGTAACTCCCGTTTTTTTGCAGCCGATGTGTGCGAGCCGACCTGAGTAAAGAGAGACGCTGAGAATGAAGGGATGAACGGGGCTTCTGATCGGAAACCACCGCTCATTTAACCATAAATTCAGGGGAACTGTTATAGGACGTGGGCGGAGTGGCCCAATGGGTCGGCTGGCCCACGAGATTTTCACCCACTTACCGGCCGTTTTTCGTCGTTTTTTCCGTTCTTAATCTTCTTATAGGGACCCAAAGCTTACGTTTTAGCCAGAATAGGGGAAACTTCGTGAACACTGCCTTTAATGATTCGATCCTCCTCTTAGGCCCTCCCTCGCTGTGGTTTTCGCGGGACCTGTCTGGAAATGCTGCTAAAGTTTAATCACTGAGCATCTAGGGAGAAACAAGCTACATACTTGTTATTTTAAATGTAGTGCCAACAAAAACCGTCTCCGAAATTAAACCAGAAATCTAAATGTTCGGGGTGTATCGCAACAACAATGCCGACAAAACGGCTAGAAAAGAACAACAAATAGCATAACACGACCCTGAGCTTAACACGACCCTGAGCTGTGTACAGCGCACTCCACACCAATTTCCTCAACTGCCTTTGATTGAAGGGAACAACTGGGAAATCGGCTCCCGGGAAAAAAAGACATTGCTCAAGTGGGGTGAATCTGTTCAGTTGCTTTCTTTATCAGTAGCCGTTGAGAGGACGATGACACGATGAAAACCATACTTGGGTTTTTAACGTCTTCGTTAACGAGATTTCTATGAAGGCCTGTTTTGTCAACTTTTATTTTGCTTCTAAAGTAATTTCTGAGCATTCCTGGAGACTACTGACTAACTCGAGAGCAAAATAAATGTGGATAAACAAGCACTAATGAAAATCTCGTTAATTAGGGGGCCGGCCGACACCTGTAATTAGCCGTTACACCTTGTTTCTGAGAGTTTTTCCTGCAAACTTCCGGTTTTTCACTTTTTTTTCACTTTTCTGATGACCAAATCTACATTCTCATGAGAGGAACTCGAGAACCGTTTTTATCGCGAGCCCTGCCTTCGAGTAGCATTTTCGTCTTAAAACTTACAAAGCGGGTAACTATTATATAACAGCGGATGCCCTGAACTCACACAACTTTGATTTTTATCAGCAAAAGATGGTCTAGGTGGCAAAAAAACATACGTGTTTACCAAAAAGAAGAAGAAAGGAGCAAAACAGATATCAAACGAAACAGAAAACAGCAAAAACAACCGACATGTTCTCTCCATTCTCCGCTCCCCCTCCCCCACTATAAACGGGGCCATCCTCACTAATAGCTCCTAAATCTGTACAGATGATTAATTGAAACACTTTTCATGGAGAACTCACCCTAAACCTTCGAGGACGAAATAGTAGACAAATTTAGTATCCAGATACAGCTGTAGTCAGGTGTTCCACGGGTAAAATCGTCCAGAAGCTTTCCAAGCGACGGCCGCTCGATACGCACGCCGATCACAGTCGGACGCACTTTATGTACAGTAGCGCCCAAATGTCTCAGGACGCAAGGTTTCCGGAGAAACTGTATTCATGCGTATCTTGGCTCCGGCTTATCGGAATTCGATGGAACTTCAGTGTGTTACAGTGCAGCGCAAACTATACTTTCGAATGCACACGTCGTTAAATATGGAAAATGACAATGATTACGCACTATTATGACAGATTTATCCTATGTTTTTACTCAAAACACGGTCACAGAAATTTCAAACCTGCATCAGTTATTTACAGTCGTATGGTCTTGAATGGCCGCTGTATGTCATTGCAGCAGAGCAAGTGGTTTCAAAGAAAAAATCACGAAAAATTAGACAGAAAAACCATTTTCTCGAAGATCAATAAGTTTCAAGTTGAACGTCGTTCACAGTAAGAAAAGTAAGAAAGTCTACAGTTGCCTCTTACAAGGGATGACTCTGAACATGAAATGGAGTTTCAGAAAACGGTCTGCAGAGGGTTGTGGGGGAAACAAAAAGAAACAGTTTACGATTTTAGAGTTTGACTCAGTCCTCTTGGTTAGAGCAGAACGACAAAAAAAAGGAAAGAAGCCGGAATGCCGGATTGTGAGGATCTTGAATATATGTGATCCATACAGGGGCTTCGAAATCATCTGAAAATGAAAAAGGTTCCCGAAATTCTGAGGTTTACTGTAGATTACGGAAGGTGATATGCCATTTAAGGGCAAAGTTTACCTTGATACATTAAAAATCGAGAAATGACCATCAAATTCGTTTTCAGCACCCCGAATAACCCTCGTTTAGAAATTTTGAGTCAAATCTGAGACTTTGGCCCAATTACCGTATACCCACCGTAATCTACCTTAATTTGTCGACAAACGATAGGCGGACCTCAGATTCGTAATGAGCATTTCAAATAACCCCCAAGAGCAAAGTTAAGGGCCTTAATTTTTGTTTCGACAGTTGGAGCCTCATAAGCGCTAGTAAGCTCACTATCATTTTTGGAGCTCAGAGGTCGACTTTTTTTTTGCCCAAACTCCGCCCAGGGGGTAATTTGAGGCGCTGAACACCAATCTGAGTTCTACTTCCTGTTATTTTCCCGATTTTTCAGGTTGGGGTGCCGTAAATGGCGCTTTACCTACCGTAACCCATTGCTTTTATCGTTTTTGATCTATCCATGAGGACTGAGTAAAATTTTAAAATCTTAAAATGTTTCTTTCCATCTCCCCTACAGCCCTCAGAAGACCGTTTTCAAAAACTCCACTTTGTGCTCGCGCTAATCCCTTCTAAGATGATCGCCGAGCTGTGGATGTCACGAATGATTGCGTCGTGGCACTCATCGAGTATTTCCTCAGAGAAAGACGATCCTTTCGAATTAATTAATAGGAAATTATGCGATTCAATCGTTCCCGATGACCACAGCTGATTGATCGCTCTCAACCCGACTGTACGTGTTTGGTGTCCGTCTAATGATGAAAATCTTCGGTATTTAGCATGAAGCACAATGAAGAGCTTGGAGAGATTCCACCAATCTATGCTGTGGTCAGAGTAAGTAAAAGTTACGCTAGCGTCCACCCCGTTTGTAATTAAGGAGTTCTGACAATTCTACGGATAATCAACATTACTTGGTTCAGGAAGACAATATTCAAACTCCTAGCAGTGGTTTAGAATCATCTCCAATTTTTTCCACCAGCAATATGAGGTGAGATTCACAAAGTGTCTGAAGCGATACAGTTATATACAATTTTATAGACATATTCTTCGAAGAACTTTGCATTCAAGCATAATTTAGTGCGAGCACCGCCTTTTAGTTTGCTGTGATATATCTAGTAAAGTCTGGGGCACTTTTGGAAGCTCTGCGTATTGAACTTCGTCAGAAGCGAGCCGTCGTCTTTCCATGCGTTTAAAATGCGTCCAAATGCGAAAGTCCGCGTAGGCGGTAGCATGTGCTCGGAGTGGCCGTCCGTTCCGTGTTTCCGGCCGAGTTTCATCCGACGAAAGACAACTGGGGATGGATGCATCAATGCGCCGGGTTGGGGCAGGGGCATGGCAGTCGGCATCTTTGACGTGCGCAGTGCGGTAGATCATGGGTGGCATGCACTTACGCGGCGGGTTAGGTTGGGGTTAGGCAAGGTTTGGGGCGTCGGCGCGTTTCTTGATTGCTGTGCGAGTGCTGGAGATAATCAATAGTTGGGGTCTCAACGGGGTTACAGCTGCCCCACCCTCCTAGGTAGGGTTTGCGAGGGAAAGATTTTTCATTGCTGGCCTAGCCCCCTTTCAGCCCTCGCGCTGCTATCATCAAACGCGCCGACGCTTCAAACCCTG
Source organism: Aplectana chamaeleonis (assembly GCA_029168955.1). Lineage (NCBI taxonomy): Eukaryota > Metazoa > Nematoda > Chromadorea > Rhabditida > Cosmocercidae > Aplectana > Aplectana chamaeleonis. Next base: position 1,640,852 of record JAPDOI010000019.1, on the reverse strand, counting down.
CCTAACCCCAACCTAACCCGCCGCGTATATGCGTGCCACCCCATATAATCAATCAAGCCCCAGCAGTGTTTTCGCTGCTCTAGCTGCCCAGCCACCTGGCTGGGGCGGCAAGGGGTCGATTGATTTTGTGATTTACGGAGATCTTCAAGGGCGCAGACTGCCCTGCCCCTGCCCCAACCCGGCCTGTTGATGCATTCGGACCCTGACTTCAGCTGTTACTATCCAATGTCTTTTTTCGTATTTTTTTTGCTGAGAATTCTTCTTACCTGACCTTATGAGTTCTTGTTACCCTCCACTCCGCTACACGCTCTCGCATTATCACAATTGTAGATGCGAAGCAGTTGTTTTTTTTCAAAAATTAAACTATGAAAATGAAGAGACCTTTCTTAAAACCGCGCTGCTTCTGTGGGAGGATACGAAATGTTTCGAGTAATTATTTGTGAAGTTTTGATAGCCGTACTTTAGGCCCCTTCCACTTCGGTGGGAAGGAGGGGCAGGCGGGAGGGAGATATTGTTTTTTCTTGTTTCTTTTTCATTCTAGGTTCTTTGGTTCGATTCTTGCATTTTGTGCCAAATACTAATTGAACTTGTCTGTTCAGTGTTTTTGCCTTTTGCAACCTCTCTTGATTACGAAAAATCCAATATTGCATGAAATTAATACATCCTTTTGTTACAAGATAACTTCGCACTCAATTCGGGTTCTAAAACACTATTGGTTTCAAAAATAGTTAGCTTATCTCTTCCCAGAGGCTTAGTGATTGAACTTTGCCAGCATTTTCTGACATATTTCGCAAAAATCACGCCAAGCAAGGATCTAAGAACTAAGGAAAGAAAAGAACTAGAAAGTAACCAGACCCTTTCGTCAGAGTTTCCCATGCAACCCTTAATCTGGTCCTGAACCTCTCGAATACTCGTAAAAGCACCAATTCAGCTGCCCGCGTGATAGTAGCAAAAAAGTTTTTTTTTACAAAAAAAAAAAACTAAACGAAGATTCGTCCCAACTTATCTCACTAGGGAATGGCGACTGTTCAAAGTCGCCGTTCCCAATGAAACTCATACCAGTCAATGTACTTCCAATGAAATTTTTAAACCTTAATTTAAGCCTGCTGAAAATCTCTCTGAACCGAGTTACGAGCTGGGGCCGGTACCGTGAGTACTGTAGCCTACCGTAATCTTCTTTAAAATTGAAAATGCATCTCATTTTCGAGCTCAGCGCCTCAAATAACCTCCCTGGGCAAAGTGTAAAGAAGAACAAGTGTTTTGACCTTGGGAGCCCCAAAAATGGCAAAAGAAATTCTCAAATTTTTGCCCAGGGCTTATTTGGTGCGCTGAACACGAATGTGAGGTTCGCTCCCAATTTATCGGACGATCACATTGGGTTATGGCTCGTTCGTTACTCCCATGTAAGACTGCTTTCCTTAAGACATTGTAAGAATTTGGGAAATCCGCGAAACGCGGCTGTGATTAGCTCCTCGTCGAGGGTCCGAAGTGAGTTACGTTCAATAACAAATGTTTCTGAATTTCACGGACATTAATTCTGAGACAATGCAAAAAAGCGCACCGGAGGGTATCGAACCCCTCGTCTCCTGGGTAAGAAGCTAGACGCTCGCCTCTACTCTGAAGATTTGGAAAATGTTGCGAACACCAATTTCAACAACTTACGGAAGTCCTCCGTAAGTTGTTGAAATCGTGTTCGTAAGTTGCGCAGCCTCACGCCCTGATATGTTCGCAACATTTTCGGAACTGTTCTGTAACTCTCTAAAATGTTGATTCCAACTATTAGTGTCTCGCCGCGATCGACTGATCGCGACGCGAACCCTCCGCCGCGGCCATTAGATCGCGGCGCCGCGTGGTTCGCGTTGCGACGACGGGCGATCGGGGCACGGGGCTACACCCGCGTGTTAATTGCTTGCATGTGCACCTATGTATTGGTAGCGGTTGAAACCGATCACAGGAGCATAAAAGTGTTGTAACCTGACTGAATCATCACCCAAGGTGAGCACAGTGAACACTTAATGCAGAAATAACTGCGGTTTTTGAAAAAAAAGTTTTTTCTTCTGTGTTCTCTGTGTTGCAAAGTATTGATTTTGTTTTCAAAAACTGAAAAAAAACTTTAGGCTGTTTTGGCAAGGCGTAATATAATATTCGGTTTCTCCTGGTAACCCAGATTCTTTATAGCTTCCCGTAAAACTTTTTATTTTCAGAAGTTTGCATTTGAATAAATAGTGCATTAGCAGTAGTAAATAATTATATCTGTCGATACTCGTCTCCTTTAGAATCGCCTAATCTACCTCTAATGAAAGAACATTCGGCTTCTATTAGCACTAGATGATGACTCCCACAAGGATTCGATTCCTTCAATAGAGCAAATATAGCAATTTTTTTTACAAACTTTGGTTCTTAAAATTTTTTCTTAATGCGATAAATTTGAGACGCCAATTTTGCTTGTTGTAAAGTTAAAACAAACCACTAATCAGCAATATTTACCTTGCAAAGTATTGATTTTGTTATCAAAAACTAAAAAAAAACTTTGAATCGGTTGCTTTATAAAGTAATAAATAATTGTTAATGAATTGTGCATTTTTTGTTTCTACCCGTGCATAATGCCAAAAAAAATAGAAATCTTTCTATTTTCACAAAAAAAAACGTGTTTTCTTCGTGCTGTTGTAGTGTAAGCGAAGTTTGTTCTCAATGAAGTCATTTTTTACATACTTTGGACAAAAGCAATTGAAATATAACACTTAGAAGCCAGGAACAAAAATCGTGTTACATAGTTTAATCATTCTCTACTGCTACCACACTCTTTATTCGAATGAAAATTTCTAAAAAGAACAAGTTTTACGGGCAGTGATAAGGAGCTTTGTTTAAAGGGAGAAATGGAGTTCTATATCACGCCTTGTCAAATTAACTAAATAGATAGGAAAATTCTTTTTCGAGAAACCTCAGTTAATCCAGCATCAACTTAGTAAAAATTAACCCATCTCATTTAATCATCAAAAGCTGTTATAAACTGTGATTTGGAACATTCTTGCTTCATCGTACATATATTCTTGATTCAGATGCTAACCATTTGCGCCCATTTGAATTAACATGGTCACAGGAGAGCGGAAGTTTGCTTAGAAGTGTGATTTCTACGGTATTACGCAGTATTTTGTAGAACATGCAATTCACATCTTCTCCATCCGCTGACGTGTACTCCGGCTACTTTGGTAATAAACCTTGGCTGTAGCTGTGAGCACGGCTCTCTGTTCCTCGTATATTCTACGACTGCTCCATCGTCTTCTTCCAAAAGGGGATTTTGTGGCAGTGAATGAACAACTTCGATCTTTCACTAATTCCGTTATTTTATCACTTAGAAACATCGTTCGTTCGCCACGAAGGTCGTAGAAAACTACTCCAAACCTTTTTGCGAAGTATGAAAGCTTAAAATATCGCCCGAAAACTCCTTTGTAAAACCAAAATAGCCATAAGGTACTAGAAATGTATTGTAGTAACTCTAATATTCATGCGAAACCTTTTTTGATAAGGATATTCAGATTGTCTATCTAATATAAAGCAATATCATCAGTTAATAACTATATCATAAGTATAATATAATATTACCGGTTAGAAAACCACCACATAATTTTCCAGTAGAGCTATCGCTGTTATTGTTTTCAAAGTTGCTAGACATTTGCACGAATTATCGACCCAGACGTGCTAAATTAGCATTCCCAAAATCATTTTTGGGTGGCCATAAAACTGGGAGCGCATTTTTAGAGTCTCATTGACGATCTCAGCTAGCCCCAATCTAGAGATTGTGCCTAAAAATTGAGTTATTTTGAGAGCGCACGGTGTCTTAGGTACTTAGCGCGGGTTACAGAAGGGATTCTTATTTTGCTATCTTTTTTTTGTCCTAGGTCTCTTACATTTTTTCACGTTCACCTAAAGGGAAGAAGCATAAACGGGATGTTGCATATATACAATACCCACCCTAAGTTTTGGAAAAAAGGCGAAAAAAACGCGGAAAATCGCTTTTTTCGTCTTTTGGTCATAACTCGCTTCAAAGTGGAAGTTTTCCAAACTTGAAGACATCTTTGGAATCAGCATTGATCACTCTTTGTTTTTGATCTATACATGGCTTACTCTCAAACAAGGCATATAGGGTTGACACAATCAATCGAGTGAGATGTGGGACAGTATGAAATGCTGAAATTGATTGATTGATTTATTTACGACTATTTGAGACAGCCATGATAAAGACATCAAAAGTCAACAATAAAACACCAAAATCAGTTAATTTTTTTTCTAACAATTCTTGTAGAACCAGAGTCATCTGCAATGTGAGAACAGTCAAACGTAGAGTGATGGAAAACTCAAAACTTCAAAAGAATCTTTTTTGCTATTCGTTTAAAGGAGCAAAAACCTTTGAGGGATGGAGAGATGTCACTCTTCAGAGCTAAATAAGTCGATCCAGCGCGAGCTGTAAATGAGTGCGCCCTAATGACTAATTTTGGTTTAGAATACCAAATTTTGAGGAAAGTACCTCTAGTTTTCGAAGGAATGAGTTTATAGAATTTTGACGCGCGTATGGAGAGCTGACCAGATAGTATTTTGAACACCCAACAAGCATCAGCAAATTTTCTTCTAGATGACAAGGAATGGAGCCCAAAAAATTTATTCCTCACTGCCGCATTCGGTACCCGAGAGTGCAGGAAGCCGTTGTATCTAATTACAAGTTTTCTCGTATAATTATTTTGAACTCGCTCAAGTAACTCCTCATCTTTTTTCTTATGAGGATTAAATACTGATGTACCACTTTCTACAATGGGCCTGACAAACGTTTTATAGGCTTGCAATAAAACGGATCTGTTTTTTGTGGATAACCCCTTAAAAATTTGATAAGTCTTGTTTAAGGCCCTTCTGCTAATCACTCTATAGTGTTCTGAAAAATCTAGCTTACTATCATAATGGAAACCTAGATCAACTATTTTGTCCGCCATTGGTATAATTGAACCATGCAGTTGATAGTTTGGAATAGATATGGAATTCCCAATTCTAAAAAATTTTGTTTTCTCTGGAGCTAATGGCAACTGCCAAGTTTTTGACCATTCCTCAATGCTGACGATAGCTTTCTGAAAGCAAAACGGGTCATCCTCCATGAATTCACAGTATATTTTGAGATCATCCGCGAACTGGTTACATTTTATTTTAGAGTTTTGGAGCCGAAGGGGAATATCGGCGGTATAAATTGTGAATAGAACGGGGGATAGAACACGTCCTTGCGGAACCCCACTCAGTACGTTCTTAAGTGATGACATCGCGTCTTTCACCTTTACTTGGAAGGTCCTACCAGTCAGATATCCACACAACCATTTCTGCAAAAAAGGATGTAGACTAAGCAGATTAATTTTATGGATCAGTTTTTTTATGACTGACCCTATCAAAAGCCTTTGAAAAGTCAAAGAAGACTACGTCACAACATTTCTTCTTGTCAAGCAGGCTAGTCCAATCTTCCAAGCATTCCAACAAATTAGTAAATGTGTGACTGTGTCTCTTCTTGTATCTTTTAATTTGGTTTCATTTGGGGTCTTTTATTCAACCAATTTTTAATCTTTTAGATTTTTATTTTTTTAAAGTTTAACTCTAAGTCTACTCTGTGTGTTATTTATAATCTAATCATTTAGTTATTTGTTTACTATTTTTGGTGTTGTTTATAACATTCTTTTTCATTTACTCTATTTTTGTATGAGTTTTCACTATAATTTGAATACTTGTACAATTCAATTTCCTTCATTTTATTCTTGCTTTATTAAAAAATGTGTCGCTAAGAACGTTAAATAATTATTCAGAAAGCAACCGTTGTAGCTCTAACCTCAGGCAAAGAATTCAAAACAGTAAACACCTCAACAATGGAGGAGATGGACTCTGTTTCATTTCAAGTAAGCTCCTGTTTCCCATTATCACAGCACGAAGCGGTGGCTTTTTCGTCGGAAGCTTCTTATCACTAATTATATTTCACCGAGACCCACCTGCCGGTGATAATCGAAATCGACAGCTCACTAGGGATTTAACAGAGCTTAGTTTGAGTTGAAATTACTTGTATCAATATTCAACAATTCTGGGGTTATTTTCAGAACTCGAAAATAACATTCGGCATCTCAATTCCAAAAATGTTTTCAAGTTCAAGAAAAAAAGTTGTTTCTTGAAGTGGTTGTAACACATTTCGCCCTCCCAAAAAGTTGAAATTCTTCAGATTTCATGAGACTTCAACCTGAAGAACATCACCAATCAATTCTTGTCGTATTGCTGACTTTGAGACTGTATCTATACCTGGGAAACGGTCAAGATTTACTTTTATTTTTGCCTAGTCTTAGATGAACTTCGTTCTGGCGAGGCCCCTTCAGCTTCCCCGCATCTCCACTCCTTCCACTCTATCTCTCTCCCTTACTCTCGACGACCTGACGCACTCCTCGCTCGAAAACAGTCCCCCGAAGTGGATTGAATTCGCGCAGCGAGGATGGACTGGCGAGTCAGACCACCCAGCAGCCAGCGCGCGGCCGCGGCGCGTCACCGCATTGATTAATCTACTCAACGAAAGGTCTGACTCAACCAACTGGCGGCTCGTCGTCAAATATAAATCATTAAGTACAAGGAATAGAGTCGGAATATGGATTTTTCGGTTTTCTCCGATTTTTTGTAATTTAAAAAATACAGATTTATCGGAATGTGAGGAAAACTCTTTGCGTTATCTGTGCTGTTGCGGTAAAAGACCCTTAATAGTACCATATTGAAATTTACGTGCCATCGGTGAGTGAATCCCAGCAAATCCAAACTGGCGACAAATTGAGATTGCGACAAATTGAGATTTCGGCATTTCAAACTGGGCTCTTTTTCAGGGAGATTTGGTCTGCCCATGATGTTATTGATTCTAGTAGGGGTCTCTGCCGTGTGCATGTTTTTGCAGAGCTTACAATCAGAACAGAAAGTGCTGTGCCTCTCTGGGCCGCATTCCGGTCCGTAATTGCGTCTCTACACGCTTTTCGGCCGCACGCGCTCGAGTCAGTCGAGTTTCCAGCGCCAAAGCCTACTCGATATAGCCTTTTATACAGTTTTCTCCAATTTTGTTCAGTTTCCGGTTTCCGAACCCCACCTAGAGTCAACAGATCGGCGGCTGCAGCGCTGAAAACTCTTCCGGCTCGAAAGCGCAAAGCGTGTCGAGACGCAATTGCGGACCGGAATTCGGCCCAGAGAAGCACAGTACATATGGTCTCTCCTTAGAATGAAGTCTAGTGAATGGATGGGGCTACGACGTTAAACGCACGATCGAAACTCTTCTAACCGGTGGTGTCACGAACGCCGCACGGCCCGCCGCAATGAGCGAGCCTTCTCCAAACTTGAAATAGATTTCATATTTGCGTTCGGCGCCCCAAATTTCTTGCCCCTTCTCGTACAAAATTTAATCCAAAATGTCACAAGGTAGCTCAGTTGAATACAAAACTTAGGTGTCAGGCAGGAATCGAACCCGCATTGCATCGCTTACCGGGCGAGTGTGTTACCATTACACTACCGACACCCCGCTCTGCATCCCTCAGCTATTCACAAATAAACTGTGTAGGCACAACAGCAATCACCCGATCAACAGCAATCACAACATTTAATCTAAAAATACTTTCCTTTCTCGATCCCCTAAAAATTAATTCTTGATCTGGCCATTGGCACTAAGAACTTAGCGAAATTCAAATTAGTTCTTTTTAGTCCCCCCACCACAGTACAAAAAGACAAAAATTCGCAACTTCGGTTTGTGCCGGTATCAGTCTCTTGTCACCTCGTTCGTCCGCAATGTGAAAAAAAGACGCCGAGCCTGCAGGGCTGCTCTGCAATTTTGAAATTTGTTGATCAAATGTAGTTTTTTCTAAATCGGAACGCCAAAAAAATCCATATTCCGACCCTATTCCTTGTACTTAATGATTTATATTTGACGACGAGCCGCCAGTTGGTTGAGTCAGACCTTTCGTTGAGTAGATTAATCAATGCGGTGACGCGCCGCGGCCGCGCGCTGGCTGCTGGGTGGTCTGACTCGCCAGTCCATCCTCGCTGCGCGAATTCAATCCACTTCGGGGGACTGTTTTCGAGCGAGGAGTGCGTCAGGTCGTCGAGAGTAAGGGAGAGAGATAGAGTGGAAGGAGTGGAGATACGGGGAAGCTGAAGGGGGGGGGCATCGCCAGAACGCAGTTCATCTAAGGCTAGGCAAAAGTAAAAGTAACTCTTGACTGTTTCCCAGGTATAGATACAGTCTCAAAGTCAGCAATACGACAAGAATTGATTGGTGATGTTCTTCAGGTTGAAGTCTCATCAAATCTGAAGAATTTCAACTTTTTGGGAGGGCGAAATGTGTTACAACCACTTCAAGAAACAACTTTTTTCTTGAACTTGAAAACATTTTTGGAATTGGGATGCCGAATGTTATTTTCGAGTTCTGAAAATAACCCCAGAAATTTTGAATATTGATACAAGTAATTTCAACTCAAACTAAGCTCTGTTAAATCCCTAGTGAGCTGTCGATTTCGATTATCACCGGCAGGTGGGAAAAGCCACCGCTTCGCGCTGTGATAATGGGAAACAGGAGCTTACTTGAAATGAGACCGAGTCCATCTCCTCCATTGTTGAGGTGTTTACTGTTTTGAATTCCTTGCCTGAGGTTAGAGCTACAACGGTTGCTTTCTGAATAATTATTTAACGTTCTTAGCGAAATCTTTTTTTTAATAAAGCAAGAATAATATGAATGAAATTGAATTGTATAAGTATTCAAATTATAGTGAAAACTCATACAAAAACAGAGTAAATGAAAAAGAATGTTACAAACAACACCAAAAATAGTAAACAAATAACTAAATGAATAGCTAATAAATAATACACAGAGTAGAATTGGAGTTCAACTTTAAAAGAATAAAAATCTGAAAGATAAGGAATTCGTTAAACAAAAGACTCCAATTGAAAACAAGGTAAAAGATACAAGAAGAGACACAGTCACACATTTCAGCATTTCATACTGTCCCACATCTCACTCGATTGATTGTGTCAACCCTATATGCCTTTGAGAGTAAGCCATGTATAGATCAAAAAGAAAGAGTGATCAATGCTGATTCCAGAGATGTCTTCAAGTTTGTAAAACTTCCACTTTGAAGCGAGTTATGACCAAAAGACGAAAAAAGCGATTTTCCGCGCTTTTTTCGCCTTTTTTCCAAAACTTAGGGTGGGTATTGTAATGTGGCCACAAAGCCAACGAGGCAGTCCAATATGTCTGCATTGCTAATAGTTTTGTTAATTTGAGACTTCTGTTAATCAAATGCCACAAAACCGTCAAAATCTGACTTCTGAACACGCTGTTTTATTTTTTTTTACTCGTGCTTGCTACCTTGTCTCGAAATTAACGCAAACAATAACAGGTTTCTAACAAGAAATTTGATAAGCAGTGAAGGAAAAAATTGAGAAAGGTCGTGTAACGCACGAGCAAAGTGAAGGGTGGAAAATGATGAAACTGATCAATAAAGGAAGAGGTTGCAAAAGCCTTTCAGTTAGTTGTTCCTGCAATTATTTGTCACGCTTCCGACGTCTACTAGGTTGCCGAATAGCGCTATTTGTAACTAACGATAAGTAAACGGCAAGTTTCTCTAAGCTCATAAGGCCCATCGAAACATGATTTTAGCATTTTAACCTGCCCGTAACAATATCGAAAACTTCAGAGTAGGCCACGATGCCTTCAGCTAATTGAAAAACGTGATGAAGAGGACTGATTGACTTCGTACCTGGAGGTCTTCAGCAAAAATCAAATACATATGTTCCTGAGGACTCCATTACGAGCCAAATGATTGCAATAAGTTTCACTTTGAAAGGAGTTTCCGACCGATTGCCGATTCCTAGTCTGGGGGTAATTTGAGGCAATGATCACGAATATAAGTTTTTCGTAGGATTACTGCAGCATACGGCCCAGTGATCACAATACCTATAACGATAGAGCTCGTCGGTTTTCAGCTCATAACTTCATATTTTACTATTACTCGAGCAGCTTGAAAGAGTCTTCTACGAGTGAGCAGAAGGCATTGAATGAGGAGTCCATGGCCGCGTGGGACCAGGTCCGATCACTTCCTCATGAGTAAGAGGTACAGTTTACAGCGTAAATAGGTCTAACAGGCATAAAACATACCAAACGGATAGTTTATCTAGTGTTTACTAGGAAATGTGATAAACAAGTTCAGCGATTCTCAAACGAAAACGAAACAACAACAAAAAAAAGTCCCCCTCAAAAAAAAATGAGGTCAACCGCACATATGGCTACCAAAACCTCACTAACAGGGTCCAGCAGCCTGTTGGCAAGAGCCGCCAACTACTTACGACCCCCCCCCCCTCGGTGACCAGGCGACGCCCGAAAATTTCGGCAGTTCTAGCGACTTCACTCCCATCCCCTCCAGAGGCGCTTCTACGACAAGAGTATCGAAAACCTGCAAACTTTCATCGTTGACAAAGAAATCATGGTGGAGACGCGCCGGTTACGCTAGTGATGTTGCCGCGTCTGGAACCCGTCGCGCGAAGAGCTTCGCGGCCAAGTACATGCTCAAGCCAAAACCAAAATCTTTGTTTGGTCGGGATTTTCGGAATCGTGTAGTTTGGACACTAACTTGAATGTGAAAAAGAAAAAAAGAGTGCTAGCGAATGGAGCTTCTTTGACGAGTAAAATTTTTGAAGAAAGGAAGATAAATTTTGCTTTACCTTGCATTCTACGCATGTGTGATGAACTGTATTATAAATAAAAGGTTTCAAACATTATATTGTCAGTTAACTTTGTTGAAGACGTCCTTTTTAGGTGACAATTCACAAGAAGAATCCGAAAAATACTTATCTGCCTTCACTCGAGCGAAGATCAAGCGAGAACGACTAGATGTCATATGTACAGCATTAATGTCAAGCGTCAAGGGTTTGCACCCTTACCGCAATACTGTCTAGGCCTCTCGCCGTTCATGAGCCCGAAGGCCGGTGCGGCAAACCCGGGGTATGTGCAGGGCCCTCCGACGTTCTGAGAGAGATGAGGAGGGCGGGTGAAACATTTGAATTAACGTTGAGTAGTTTCAGCGGAATAGGGCCTCTCTACACACTCGGAGAGAAGTTGTCTCGTGATGTACGGCTCTAATTCCACTCGGGACCACTTCGCTTGCATTGAGTGGCAAGGCGTTTTGAACTAGAAAAACGGGACAACTGAACCCCGGTGTGTAGAGAGCCCCTATCCCAGTTTCAGAGCTTGCGACGCGACATTCAGATTAGAGCGCGTTAACTACGTCGCTGTGCAAATTTAATGTGTAGTTAATTCAGAAGTTTGAGGGGCTGCGAGAAAAAGCTGTGTGCAAACATCAAATAACAATCACACAATACATTAACCTCAAAATCTGGATCCTTGGCGGTTCGGAACTCTATTGCTGAAGGGGTGCCACCCGGTGGATAGTAATGGCAAAAACCCTGTGATTTGCCAACGCGCCTTGCCAACGTCCACCACCTCACCTCGCCTGAATTATTGTACCCAGTCGGGTTTGGAATTGAAAGTGTGACAATATGTGGTGAATTCCATGAGGAATTCAGCTTCTTTTTCTTGAAGTTAAAATTTGGATTTCTAATGGGGGGTCGTACGTCTTATACAAGGTTTTTTGAGATGAAGTACAGCGAACTTCCTCCTACAAGGGGATTAAGAACAGTTGAATGTACTTCGACCTGATTTTTCAAAGGTTGCCAACAGTTGCATAACCGTTTTCAATTCGCAGACACCCCTTTTATACAAATTCTGAAACATTTTTGCATCTTTTTTTCATGGAATATATTTTTCCAAACGAAGACTTCACGATCTCCCTCCTAACTTTTCGTTCTTCCCCGAAAATTTTTACGACCCCCCGACCATCACCCGCCGGCAAGCTATCTACACGTGCTGGACCCTGCTCACAAATAATGCTTCGAAACACTCCGTAACAAAAACTATGACTAAACTTTGAACACGAGAATAGCATATGAAAGTAATGAATTCTTACAGTAAAATTCAGCTGTTCTTCGCCCGGTTAAGACCGTTCGGGGATGCCTGACGCCACGACCGCTAGACTTGCACGCCGGCCACTTAAAGGCAGTGTTCACGATGAATATCGCACTCGAGTTCCACCCAAGAATGGGATCGTTGGGTCGTGGGGTAAATAATAGTGAAGAAACAGGGAAGAAAAACGTCCAGAATAAGTCAAAACAACGGTTTCTAAATTCAGGGCGTGCACGAGAATCATGGGCCCTGCTGATTTCGGCAAGCGCGCGCTAATCGCGAAATCTGCGCGAATCGATAATGCTAACTGCGGCAGATTTCCTGGCAAATTGTCATCGAAACGTGTGCGGTGCCACAAGCACGTCCGATTGGGGGGCGGACCGGGATAGGTAGGCGCACCGGGAGAGCTTTCAAAGCCGTTTGTATTTATTTCTGGCCAGTTTTCAATGCTTTCTTCGACCCTATCCTCTAATGCACCTGCCAACTTAGTGTTTCACACCGAGACCTCGAGAACGAGATTTATCGTGAACACTGCCTTTGAGCGGACATTCGGTTTCGGACGCACTTCATACTATCGACGCCTCATTGTGAACTCTTCGTCGCAAATGTAATGATGAAGAGCTTTCTTGACGAGCGCTTGCTATTAACGAAATTCGAAAATCTTTTCTGAAACGCGTCGAAGTTTGAATGTTAAATGTCGATATAAAACATGAAGCCATTCGTTCCTCTAAATTTTTTCAGCTTCTGGGAGCTTGTCGTCCATGAAATGAATCAGAACACTGCAATGGACACTTGCGCTTACTTCGAAACCCTGCAGAATGCAGCACCACCAACTCCAAAGCCTTTTGGAAAAAGACGTCGGGTAGGTAAGGAAAAGCACCCAATAAGAATTGACTGTTGAGAGAGATGAAAATCGTTACACACAGAGAGAGAGAGAGAGAGAGAGAGAGAGATAGAGGGAGAGAGAGAGTGAAATGGAGAATCAAGTCTTGCTTGAGAGAGGAGCTCAGCTTATGAGGTGAAGCAAATAAATGACAAACGTATTCTTCTTAGCAACATACACGCTCCCAAAAGTGGTTGAGACAGCTACGACAGCTAATGGGTCGTATGACTCCTAGTGGAACGCCCACGCCGTCGAAAGCTTCAAAAGCGAGTTATCTGAGCCGTCACCAGATGAGTCACCAACTCGTCCTCTCCCCGCCCACCCATTATGGGCTCCGCTCTTCAATACAAACCCCTCGCATTACCCAATGCTCGAATGCGGTCATTTTCGCTCATATTTGACGCCTGTAACGGCGTAAGCGTTAAAGTAAAGGTCATCAGAGTGCACTAGAGCCGATACCCCAAAGAATAGGGTCAAGCAACCCGTTTGAAAACTGCGATCATGGTTGCGATCCCCCTCCAGCGATGCCGAAAGTAGGTGGGGATCCCCCCCCCCTCCACTATGGCCGCACTAATTCCGCTTTTTTGCTCCGCCCACCTTCGTTTTCCTTAGATATGGTAATTTCTTTCGACGATTATGCTTGTTCGGCTTTTCTATTTCTTGATTTTTTCAGGGTCAGTTATACCCAGAAATATATATATATATATATATATATATATATATATATATATATATATATATATATATATATATATATATATATATATATATATATATATATATATATATATATATATATATATATATATATATATATATATATATATATATATATATATATATATATATATATATATATATATATATATATATATATATATATATATATATATATATATATATATATATATATATATATATATATATATATAAAGATTTCGACCTTAGCGCAAAAAAATAGCAGCAGAACATTCTATTTGACATTATTTTCTTTATCCCAAAACGCCTAACTACAATCGCTTCAGCCGCGAAGCGACTGGAGAGGTTTGGTTTTGCCTACACCTTGTGATCACTTAGAATTTTATGAAGTTTTTTTATGAAATCATTTAAACAAACTCTCTGCAGATTTCCTTCTGGATGTAAGTGGAAGGGTCTGAAAGACACCTGCTGTCAAAATTTTAGCCAAACTGGTTCACAAATTACAAAGTTGTGAGCCCGAAAGCTCAAGAACATTCCATGGTGTGCGCAGTAGGCCGTGAGCCGCAGCCTAGTTTTGACTGCATCGCTGCGGTTTTTCATCGCAGCGATTTTGCACCCGCTGCTGCAGCGATGAAAACACTGATCTTGTCATGTGAAAGGGTCAACGTTCATTAGACGAAACGTGTCATTCGCTGGCAATCGCTCTATCGCTGTCATTCTAGAATTCTATAAAGTTGTTTATAAAATCATTTAAACAAACTCTCTGCAGATTTCCTTCTGGATGTAAGTGAAAGGGTCCAAAAGAGATCTGCTGTCAAAATTTTAGCCAAACCGGTTCACAAATAACAAAGTTGTGAGCCCGAAAGCTTAAGAACATTTCATGGTGTGCGCAGTAGGCCGTGAGCCGCCGCTTAGTTTTGACTGCATCGCTGCTGTTTTTCATCGCAGCGGTTTTGCACCCGCTGCTGCAGCGATGTAGCGGCGGCAGCGATTCTGTTCAGAGTGCATAGGCTCACGGATGACAGAGAAAATCCAATCAATCAGTGAAATCAATGGCTGGTATTCATCAATAACGCGTTTCGACTCGAAAACACTGATCTTGTCATGTGAGAGGGTCAACGTTCATTGGACGAAGCGTGTCATTCGCTGGCAATCACTCCATCGCTGCCACTTTAAGCCTAGTTTTGACTGCAGGTGGTCGCTGCGGCCATGCGAGGGACAACTGTTCCTTTTTCATCGCGCGTAATGGAAAGCCGCACCAATTGTGATCGCTTCGTAGCAAACGTCCTACATCGCTGGGTCGCGGCGACGGAATCCTATGCTTTACTGCATCGCTGCTTGAACAGCGATTCTCTATGTTCGCTGACCATCGCTCCATCGCGGCCAAAATGGCAGCGATGGAGCGATTGCCAGCGAATGACACGTTTCGTCTAGTGAACATTGACCCTTTCACATGATAAGATCAGTGTTTTCGAGTTGAAACGCGTTATTGATGAATACCAGCCATTAATTTCACTGATTGATTGAATTTCTTCTATCATCCGTGGGCCTATGCACTATGAACAGAATCGCTGCCGCTGCTACATCGCTGCAGCAGCGGGTGCAAAATCGCTCCGATGAAAAACAGCAGCGATGCAGTCAAAACTAGGCTTTAGCCGCGATGGAGGAATGGTCAGCGACCACTAAGAATCACTCTTCGAGCAGCGATGCAGTAAAACATAGGATTTCGTCGCCGCGACCCAACGATGTAGGACGTTTGCCACCAAGCGATCACAATTGGAGCGGCTTTCCATTACGCGCGATGTAAAAGGAACAGTTGTCTCTTTCATGTCCGCAACCACCTGGGCCAGTAGCAATCCCCTCGGGAGGTGGCAGCTACCGGCTGTCACTGCGTGGTGACAGTGTCAATCAGTGATTGGCTATCGATGTGAACACGCCGGCATAGAATTGCACAGGCGGCGCCCAAGTTAATGACCGTTATAGTCAGCCACCTGGCAGCAGTGAGCGTTCTTTTGCGAGGTGGCTGACTGCAAGAAACGGGTGGTGACTTCGCTCACCGCCGCAAAGGAAAGAGAAATAGCGCGCGATGCGAAGAGAATTTTGGTCGATACCGCGGACGTGGGGTCGTGCACGTCCAATGGTGGCGACTTTTTGAGTAAAGTGCGCCCCGAGAGAAGGCAGTGGAGCGCTTGCGAACCGACCAGTCCGCTGTCCACTTATCACCCCATCACAGCAGGGCGGCCATTCTCGCTGTTTAGGGGGCCAAGGAATAATTGCACCTGCCGGCTGGCAGCCATCCAGCTCCGCTGCCAGCTGAAAGGAAAGACAGGCGAAACGTTCGAAGGTTCAATTGATGATTCGAAGATTCCTGGCAAAGATTGGTGAGAGATTCACTTCGAATTGAACGCAGCTGTCATGAAGGAGCCTCCTTTATAGATTTCACATGCTTTACTACAATTCTGAGCTAAATTTGAATTTCTTAGAAGTTGTTTTGGCCATATTCGACCAATTTTGGATTTCTTTGAATAGTCGCTCACTGCAGGTGAGAACAGATTCGCCAAGATAGCCATCTAAAAGTGATGGCTGCGAAATTGTTTCGTTCTCGAGAAAAAGCATAAAATTTACGTGATCCGCGTGTTCTAGATATTAAAGGCAGTGGTCCCGATGAAAAACGTTATCGAAAAAACTACAAAAATCAGCTTAGATCTAAAACAGCTGAAAAACTATGAAGGTAGCGCGGTGAAAAACGGGCTACAATCAGGGTTTTTAGGGCCCAAAGAAGCTAGTTCGTGCACACGTGCACAGCGATGACGAAACAGATCGCAGTCTCATGCAGAGCAGTCAAAAATCATCGACATTCAGAGGAAGAAATAAATGCAAATTTAACGAATAAAAACAGTTGAATAATGAAAGCATCACCTCAGTCAATGTTTTTGACTAGATGTGTACATAAATTCGAAGGTTCATTGATTGACATTCAATTTCAAGCTAGCTGATGTTCTTGATATAAGAGGTCATCGATGCCGATGATGTGGAGAGGGCTCGTCCACCATCAAAAGACAAGAAAGTTCAGGTTTCAAATTCGGCCCAAAACAGTGGTTTTTTCGTGATTTTTTTCTATAGGTCCTACTACTCGAGACCCAGAAAAGGGTTCAGAGAGAAAAAGACGACAAGCAAATTTGATCGCGACCACTGCCTTTAAACGCTGTATAATTGTTCATCTGAGTGCGGCTATTGTCTTTCACTTCTCTAGGAACAATTTCACTACTTTCTATGTGGACTGGGAAGCATGAAACAGACTGAGGAAAAATTAGTCCATAATTTAAAAAAAAATCCTCTCTGAACTCTTTGGTTTACCTTGCGAAGGAAAACACAAGGTTGCAATGAAATTGCAACCTTGTGTTATCCAAAATGAAATTTCAAAGTATTGCGTATCGTGATATCGGTGATAAATGGCCATCTAACAAAATAATCTCAAAATCGCTTTCTAAACCTAAAATTCTCTAGGTTCGATGATTTTCGTGGAAGACTCTAGAATCCCATCATTCAATGCTGAAGAATTGTTATACCTGAAAGGTACACATGGGCACGTTCTCGAAACCCATATTTACGACCACTACCTCGATCAAAGTTGCAATGGATACGAAGAACTGTGGAGGGAGTGTATGTAGAAAAACATGAAACGTCCACTCATATGTGTACGTGTGGCCTAGTGGCATATGTGTACGTGTGGCCTAAGGCGCTGTAATGGGCGTCCGTCGCCTAGGCCGTGTTGGTTCAAACACTCCTACGATTGAGAGTTTTGCATTCAACACCACCCTTCGAGATAAATCTCGTTCCAGGGTGTCAACCATAGGAGGCATATAGGCGTCACCAACCTCAGGTTGGCTGCCTATTTAAAGTCACCACAATCGGGGATTGCTATTGGCCCTGCAGTCAAAACTGAGCTGTAGGCCGTAGGCCGTCACGCTTTTCAGTCCTCATTGCTAATAACCAGTGCCAATGGTCGCAGGCATAAGCTGGTGGATGTACACAGGGAACGTCCGAACGATATAGCGTGTAGAACTATATCGCGAAAGTATCCCACACATTGCAGAAAGTTGTCGCCGTTCGCCACACTTAGGCCTCTGGTCCATAACACCTTAGGATCCGTACCTAGGGAGTTCATGGAGTCTTCGGCCACAAGTCACAATTTCGCCACCCTGAATTGCCTGTCATTGTGTAGTGGTATCCAGCAATCTGCGCTGTCCAATCTTCTGAGCTATTTCCATGCATCGTTTGCTGCTCAGCAGGAAACTCGCCTCAAGGATAGACACGTCATCAACGTCGGAGAGTAAGCCATCTACTGCGGTAACGCTGACGATAGGAGAGTGAGAGGCTGTGCAATAGCTGTAAGGAAGGACTACAATGGTAAGATCGAGGAGTTCGGCTCAACGTCGTGTAGGAATGCATTTGTGCGACTGCGGGATCACAGAGGATTTAATCCGTGGATAGACAAGTGCTCATGCACCCACCGAAACCGCCGAAGACAATTCCAAGGATGATTTCTACGAGGAACTCAATACGTTGCTAGCCATGGTACCTTGTTAATATGCTGTCGTCGTGGGAATCGACGCAAGCGCGAAGATAGGACTTGACTAGGAATCCTAAGTACTTGGTAAATGGTTCTACCCAGTGGAGCAAACATCGGACAATGTCAACCGCCTTGTCGACTTGTGTGAACGCAGTGGTCTGATTATTGCATCGACATTCAAGAGAAGTCATCGCCGCCATCAGCTTACGTGGCAGGGATCAACCCAGCTATCTCCAGAAGAGCAGCGGAAGATGACAACTTTGAAGCTACAGCTCGACTCTGTTCTGACAAGGAATATTCCAGTATCGGACATTCGAAGATCTAGAGCTGTGTGGGATGTCGCATTCGATTCGGATCACCGTCCTGTTCTGTTGAACTTCACTGCGAGGATTCATAAGAGGAAGCGAAGGGCTCAGCTTTTCCAGAGAATTGACATGTCAAGTCTCAGAGATGAAGAGTGCAGAAGGAATTTTCGACAACGCGTTTCTATTCACATCGGAGTACGGACTAAGAAGAAACTTTGCGACGCGGATTATTTTGTCAAGTGCATCCAGGACGCTTCGAAAGAGGCACTCCCGGTTGTACAGCCTAAGAAGAAGTTCGCCTACGTCTCAGAAGAAACAACATCTACCTACAACAGATTATGTGCTCTCCGAACTGCAGGAAACTTCGTGGAGGAGAAGCGTCTGAGGAGGAAGTTGCGTCCGCAGCTTCAAAGTGACCGCGAACGAGAGTGGACGTGTAGAGCTAAGGAGTTCGAAAAGGCTAGGGAGGAGAAGAATCCGAAGCAAGCCTACACGTTGCTGCGACAGTATAGCGGGAAGATGAAGAGATGTTCTCCTGTCTTGAACACTACCAATGGAGTTGCAGTTGGTGATGCGACGCTGCCAATATGGAAGGATTACTTCAGTTCACTACTGAATCGTCCAGCGCCATTATTACATGAGCTCCCGCATGTTCAGAGAGCACATTACGATGTCAGTGAGGAACCGCCGACTGAGGCTGAAGTTTTGAACTGTGTCCGGAAAATTAAGAATGGAAGGGCAGGTGGAGATGACAACATTACTGCTGAAATGCTGAAATCTCTCCCTCCGTCCAGGATTCGTGAGATGATCATTACTATCCGTACCATATGGATGAGCGAAAGAAACCCCATTTGTGGAGACATGCGATTTTCGTACCTCTTCACAAGAGCTATCTGTCACGGATCCCAAGAACTACGGAGGAGTTTTAGTTCCACGCACAGGCCCTGATCTCGCGTGCGTGATCCCCCTCCCCATTACTGATAGAAGGCCATCTTGGCTCTTTGTTGTTCGAAGGTCCGACTCCCCCAGGATCAAGCAATGTTGGAAATTTTCCAAAGTGGGGGTCGCCACCAAACTTGAAAATTTGGGGGGGGGTCGCATCGCCGCATTTTGTCGATTCCTTTCACTTTGATTTTGACTCAGGTCCACCATAGAATGTTTTCTACACAATCACGAGTTGTTCATACTGGTTTGTCAACCACTGGTGACCTAAACACTCATCAAAAATGCAATTGTCCAAACAGCGAAAAAAAGGTTTTTGGAGACCTTCCTGTGTTATGCACAATGCTCTGATGGGCCGTAGCTCAGCTGTTCGGTAAAAAAGACTTAGTAATGAAGCAAAAAAAAACAACGCCGTTCATGCAGAAGCAGAAATAAAAAAAATTCCCCGTTGGAAAGAGTGGTGTTAAAGGCCGTTCTTTCCAAATGGCCCTCACAGCCTTGGTTTTCACTTCTAGAAGTTGGCAGTTGGATAGAAGGTGCACTCACTGAATAGGCTCAAATCCTAAATAACTGAACTTTCTTCAAAAACATTTTTCCGAGGTTTGGCACTTACCTCATCATGTGCTCCCTACCCCCTTTTACGAACAGCAAAAATCGCCCGAAAGTGATTTTTTCACTCTGGCTCAATTTTGCATGGAATCAACTCAGAACCACTTCAAACGGTTTTTTCACACAGTTTCAGCCCCATCAGACCGGTTTTTGAGCTGCTGGCCACCTACATGCTCGTCGGGATCGGATTTTTCGGCACAGCGAGAAAATGCGTTTTCCGGACCTTCTGGTGTCTTTGGTATCGCCATGAGGTGCCACAACTCAACGGTTCGGTAAAACATCGGTTAAACAGGGCAGAATAGGAGCTGGAAAAAATTAAAGCATAAAGAACGAGGAATAAAAAAAATCCCCGTCGGAAAAAGGTGGTGTTAAAGGCCGTTTCTTCCAAATGGCCCTTACAGCCTTGATTTTGACTTCTAGGAGGCGGCAATCGAGCAAAAGATGCATCAACTAGATGGTTATCAAAAACTTTATGCTGGATTTTGTCTAAAAAAATGTCCTCGTAAATTTCTACCTCATCATAAGCTCCCTTGCCTTTGCCGCTAGGCCAAATGACAAAAATTATTTTTTCAGGTCGGTTTGATTAGGCATGAAATCATCTAAGAATAACTTTAAAGGGTTTTTCACGCAGTTTCAGCTTGCCCAGGCAGGTATGTCAATCGCTGGTGACCTGAATACTCGTCAAAATTGCAATTGTCCAGATAGCTAAAAAAAAAGGTTTTTGGGGGCCTTCCAGTGTCATGTATGGTTTCCGTTTTCAGTTTAGTGTGACGCATGGACCAGGCGGCTAGCCGTGCGTGGTTGGAGGTATGCATTGGATCCGAGGCAAGAATTTTCGGGTAATCGGATTTCGGGCTGATCCGGAGAAAGCTTTTTTTTTCGGTGGATCGGATTTCGGCTCGATTTGGATTTACCCTTTATTCGATGATTCGGATTTTGGTTCGGTTCGGATTTGGCGTTTTTTCGGTGACTCGGATCCGGATACTCGCTCAGAATTGAGGACTTCTTCCTTTGCGCCCCTACAAATCTTCAATGCTTTCATTTATATGTTGGAGCTTCACCCGTCCTGGAGTTTTAAGCTCCCCGGAATCGCGGAAGACTTCGCACAAAAGATGGCGCGCATCACCGTGAGTGAGCGATACGTCGCAGTGTAGACGAATAATAAGACTCTCTCACTGAACGCAGACTAAAAAGCGTAGTTTCTTAAGAGCACAAAGCGCCGCATGGTTATAACCAGGGCTGTGCGGAACTCTTTCGTTTCAGTGTTTCCGGCGTTTGTTGGGCTCTTCCGATTCGCTTCCGTTACCGACTTTTTGGGCCCGGCAACGGAAGAAAATAGTACTACATGGGCATCTAGGAAAGCGTTTTCGAATGCATCATGAGGGACTAAAATTAGTTTTCGACGTCTTGTGTTCAATCAAACATCTGAGCGTAGCTGAGGTCCTCGAAAAAGTTCGGGGTTCTGTAATTGCGTCCCCCCCGCCCCCCCCCCCAGGATGATGACACAGAATAGGCGAGGCAGGACTCTCACCGCTTCTTGAGCGATTTTCAACTTTTTTTGAATTTCAACGAGAATGAATGTTTTTATAGGGCGTTCCGCTGAAGTTCTCATATTCATTTGTCTACCTAAAGGCAGCATACACGCTCAGAAACATGGTTGAGATAAGAGCATGAATAGGACCGCACTGCCCTTACCATGTCGTCAACGGCGTTTGAAGCGTTGAAAATCCAGGTTGACAGAATTCTAGCATTCCCGTCTCGAAAGCCTGTCGAACCCCACCCCTACGAATAACAGAATGAAGAGTGAGGCATGTGAAAGCATTTGATAACTTAGAGTGATAGCACTATCAAATGAGAGTCTACGAGAGAAACAGCTTGATTTCCATGATTATAACTTGTTCACATACCGATCAATTCTCATCCACTTTCAAGAATGCTGCTCTACTCCGACTGGCTTATTAAATGGAGCATTTCATCAGTAAACAGACATGTTATATTCAGGTAAATCAAACTGTTTCTCTCGTAGGCTCTCATTTGATAGTGCCATCACTCTAAGTTATCAAATGCTTTCATATGCTCCACTATTTATTTCGTTATTCGTAGGGGTGGGGTTCTACAGGCTCCCGAGACGGGATTGCTCAAATAATGTCACACTGGAAGGTTTTCAGTACTTCAAATTTCGATTATAACATGGTTGAGGCCGCGCGGCCCCTTTTTATGCTGTTATCTCAACCATGTTTGTGAGCGTGTATGCTGCCTTTAACAACAGCAATAAAAAACGAGATACTTTTTTTGCACATACAGGCTGTTCTCCAGGAAGAAGTTTGGGTGGGGACTTGTGGAGGTAGCCACGGTCAGCGGCACGCGTTGGAGGCAGATCAAAATTTTCTATTCTCGCCGAAAAGTTGTCTTTTGTTTTTTGAATTTATTCGAAAAGTTTTCGCCCCGGTAGGCAATTAAGGTTCAAAATGAAATCTAAAAAGTCGTCGTCGAGAATCTGAAGAGTAAAATATGATCAGCCCTGAACGCTCAACGCGGCTGACCGTGCTCATCTACACCAGGTACATCCTTCACTCCTTTCTGGAGCAAAGTCTTTACACTGCTTCGATGGGACAGCTACATACACTGAATAAGTTCCGAAACTGCCTCTTCGGATTTTTCAGGAGCGAGGATTCGAGATCGTGGAATGCCCCATAGTCAATCCGTGTGGTTTGAATGATATTTAATTGATTGACTGAAACCATAGTGTATCGAATGCGAGCTGCAGGGAATGAGCAGCGACGAAACATGAGAATAGAACAACACATAATTTTTTTGCTCCCTTCCGTTTCCGAATTTCCGTTCCCGGCTTTTTTGATCATTTTTCTGGCGTTTCCGGAACACACTCGAAACTCCCTTCATGCGGAAAAAGCCTTCTTGACTTCGGTATTTTGCCGCAAAATGCGTATTTCCTTCTGCTGGCTTCCCCATCGACCACAGGTCGAACCATGACTGATTTCATCCATCATGACCGTCTGATCAGTTTATGGCGAGGGGATTCAAGGTGGAAATACGCAAATTTTGAAGTTAAAGCTCCTCTATTTTGTAACACTATTGCATAGACCATGTCGGGACCGGTCTACTGAGCCTACCATGAAGTTGCTCGACCGACAAGAAGTCGCACAAATGAGGCGTCTCACCTTGCGCAACGTTTTGTCGGGGTCACAAAGTAGGGCACTTTGAAGCCGTGTCTTTAGCAATGATAATGGTTATTTTGTACCTTTAACCTCAGGTTAATGGTATACATTGTCGCTATCATGATCGACAGTCATGACATTTAGCACAATTCATGGCGGGGCCATCACCGGAGCAATCGCATTAGCCGTCGTGAGAACAGTTGTCGCGTGTCCGTCGCAGCTACGTGTCGCGGAGGGCTGACATACTGCAAATCTGCGGATGCCTGTCGTTGCCACTGTTGTTGCCGCAGTGAGGCGCACTGCGCCAACGACAGATTTAGGAGACGGGAGGCTGTCGCTGTGCAAAGCGACGCGACTGCGTGTCGCAAAAGTATGCCACTGGCCTCACACCTCAATCGGGGAAATATATATCAATCCTGATGTAAATCTTAAATTCTAGCGCGATGTCAATGACTACCCATTTTCTAACGAACTTTGGGATTGCTTACAAAAATATTTTTCATTTCGTTAGCATTTTGATGTAACAATCACGAAGCCCGTTAGTCGAAATTACCCAAATCCCTGGATTGAGGCTCGTTATGGGTCACTGTTGGATCCTTCAAAGTAGCAGGACTGAACCGAATCGTCACGCATTTCGGATAATCGGAAACCGAATCATGAACCGAATCCTGGTGTAATTTGGTGATTCGGATTTCGGCTTGATTCGAATTTGCCGTTTTTCGACGATTGACGATTTTGGTTAGATTCGGATTTGCCATTTTTTCGGCGAATCCGAAAAATTCGATTTCGACGAGCATCTAGGTGGCTAGCGGCTCAAAAACCGGTCTGATCGGGCTGAAACTGTGAGAAAAACTGTTTGAAGAGATTTTGAGTCGATTCCAAACGAAATTGGGCCGAAGTGAGAAAATCATTCTTGGGCGATTTTTGCTGTTTCATGCAGGTACAGAGAGAATCGTCTGCTTAAGATCGAAGTACCAGGTTGTCCAATAATTCTTGTCCGAAAATTTCACCATTTTTAATTTTTTTCAACTTTATTGAAAACCAAGTCTAATCAACAATACAATCACCACAGTTATCCACAACAGTGGCCCATCGATTGGGAAGGTCACCGACGCCCTTCGCCCAGAACTCCGGGGGCTGCGACTCGAAGAAGTCCGCGATGTCGGATCTGAGGTTGTCGTAGTTGGTGAACTTTCTTCCGGCCAAATGGTGCTTCAGCGGGCGGAACTTCAGCGGGCGAAGTGGTAGTCGGAGGGGACGAGGTCCGGGGAATACGGCGGATGGGCAACCGTCTCCCAGCCGAGCGTCGCCAACTTCTGCTGGGTCTCCTTCGCCACGTGGGGGCGCGCGTTGTCGTCCAGCAGGTGGACCAAGGCCCGTCGGGGACGCTTTTCTCGGATGGCGGCGGCTAGTTTCTCGAGCTGACCGGCGTAGATGGAGGCGGTGACTGTCCTGCCTTGCGGGAGCAGCTCGGAGTACAGCATGCCCTTGGTGTCCCACCCGCAGCAGAGCATGATCTTCAGCGGGTGCAGGTCGGCTTTCGGCGGCGTCGGCGGCTCTTCTCGGCGCGGAATCCAGACGACACGGCGAGCGACGTTGTCGTAGAGGACCCAGCTCTCATATCCAATGATCAGGTCCTCGAGAGACTCCTTGCGATGTGGACGAAGGAGGAGGGACTGGCAGACGGCCACGCGGCTCTGCTTGTTGGCGTCGGTCAGACGGTGGAGGATCCAACGGGCCAGAACTTTGTGGTAGTCGAGTAAGTTGAGCCGATTGTGGATGGTGGACTTGCTGCAGCCGAGCGTCGTCGCCAGTTCACGGGTGGTGGCTTTCGGCTTCTCCTTGATACAGCGACGGACTTCGTCATCATCCACCGTAGAAGGCCTCCCGCTGTGCTCCCTGTCCTCGAGGCTCGTGTCGCCGCTCTCGAAACGAGTGAACCAGCGGCTGACTGTGCATTGGGACACTGCATCCTCCTTGCACGCTCTGCAGATGTTGGCGACCGCGGTGCCCGTGTCGTTGCCCAGCAGCCACTCGTAGTACACGAACGTACGAATTCGACCTTGGTCCATTTTAGCTTGTACTGGTAGCTAGACGCGGCGACTGCGTCTTGTATACCCCTAGCGTAGAACTTTGGAGAACCTTCTAGAAGGTTCTTTTACTTGCCTGATATTATAACACTTCTAAGGAAAATTATAGAATTTTAAAAATTTTCGGACAGGAATTATTGGACGGCCTGGTACAATGATTTCTATCGAGTTGTTTTAATCCCCAGCTGCCGCAAGCTGTCACTTTACAGAGACGGTAAAAAATTTCGAAAACCTATTTTTCAAATTCTTTCAAAAAGTGGTTCTGTTGCATGACAAACGTTTCAACAAAAAGGGATCAATAGGAAAGTGGAGCAAGGAGTCTACAAAAATGAACAATATTTTCCAGAAGCGAATTTTCTGAATAGTCGATACTTCTAAACGGCGCAAACAAACCGTTGAGGTATTTTACGAGGAAGGGTTCAATGGTTCTCAGAAGTAACTTCTATTCGTTCACGATAGTGTACGAAAATGCTCTTATTTCATGTTGTTTTCTATTGTTTCGTTTCTCCCAGCTGAAGCTGTGTAAATCGATTTGTCATCATCTTGTTTTTTAATGATAACTATAAGGTACGCATACTCAGACAATGGGATGGACCGACCGCGTACATGTTCCGTACCGACCGCGGACAGGTTGCGTACCGACAGCGGGATGGGCGACGTTTGGAACGCAATTCGAACGCGGTCGGCACGCAAATTAGCGCGGTCGATACGCACGGCCACGCGGTTAGTACGCATCGCCACGCGGTCGGTACGTGTTGCCACGCTGTCGGTACGCATCGCCTCGCGGTCGGTACGCACTGCAACGCGGTTAGTACGCAGTCAGTACGCATTGCCACGCGGTCGGGAGACATTGCTACGCGGTCGGTACGCACTGCCACGTGGTCAGTACGTTTTGTCACACCGTTGATACGCATTGTCACGGGGTCGGTACGCATTGTCACGCTGTCGGTACGCATGGACACGCTGTCGGGACGCATTGCCACGCGGGCGGTACAAATGTTGCACGTAGTATTGACCGCGGTTAGTACGCACTCAAACGCGGAAGGCCCGATTTTATCATGCGGTCAGTACGAAACATTTTTGAAGACGGCCGCTATTAGTACGCATGCACGTGCGGCAGGTACTCATTGCTTCCAATCAAATGGCGCTCTTTCGAAACGCATTAGTACTCGGATGCAGAGTTTGTGAAAAGAAAAAAAAAGGTTTTCATCACGAAGGTCAGTATCTGGTCCCAAATAATTGGAAATAAGCAAACGTTGGAAGTAGGGGTGGGGCTTGGGGTAACGCACGAACAAGTTGAAACAGCCCAACACCGCTGGCTTTCAAACAGCAAAGGACGAGTTTTTTCAATCAACAACATCTAAAGTCTGGTTTGCTTAAAGGCAGCAGACACGCTCAAAAATGGTATCGATTTTATGACATAAATCAAAGGTTTGGAGCTGGTTGTATTGGGAACTGACGAAAAAACGGACGAAAACTGTGTGCAAATAGAGGAATAACGGTTATTTTGTTATCAAGTGAAAGTGGACGAGTTTCACGGCGCACGGTTGAAACAGCGAATATTAGCAACAAGACGGTAGAAGTAGACAAGCCGGTATACTCTTACAGCCTATACTGAAAGGTTCACCTTGTTGGAAGCATCAAAAACCAGCCAAAGTGGCCGTATTACTACTATCAATCTGGACGAGTTTGTATTTTGGGGCGGGGTTGCAGAGGCTCAGGGGCGGGGTTGCAGAAAATTTTCGATTTGTATTGCTGACATTTAGTAGTTTTGACTCCTTTTTGACGCTTCCAACGGCGCGAGCAGTTTACTAGGAGCCATGCGACTTCAGAAACGTAGTTATCTCAACCACTTTTTCGAGCGTGTGTGCTGCCTTTAAATGAGCCGGGGCGGAGCAAGCACAGGAGCGGTCGGTCATGGCAAAATAAGAATATCTTGACATGATAAACCCAATACGCCATACTTCAACCGGCTCTAAATGAGGGAGCTAGGTCCCTGTCAGAATTGGATGAAAAAAATCGCTGTAACCCGCCGTGGCCGAACCGGTCGAAACGTATGAAAAGCATGGACGATGGAGGTTGCAAAAAACACTCGGGGTCGTATTCGCCATCAACCCGCCGGGAAGTAGAAGGAAATATGAGGTGAAATTTCAGTACGAATTGCGCGCTCACGGCCACCTCTCGCCTCCCTTGGCTTCCCTCGCGACTGCCGGAGTTTTTCGCATCGGATCCCTGGAGAGTACTCGCTTCTCGATAGAACCTTTATCTTTCCGCAGTGATATCGTTACGTAACACAGTTTGCATTTCCATAATACACAGTGTAAGATGGGTTGATATGTTCCTCTGCCGCGCGCGGTATCAACCCTTCCGTTTCCCTTCGACTTCCCTCGGCGGGTTGTTGGCGAATACGTTTCTTCCACCCCACCTCATTCATGTCTTTCGTGATTATCGACCGGGCTGGCTACGGCGATCGGCCAACTATGATCGAGGCCTTAGCCGTTTCAAGCCTACCGCGTGTTTAGCTCAAAATCGCGCCAGCCGCGATCCAGCTGGAGAGGTTTGGTTTTGTTAATTTCATGTTAATGAAAAACAACCTACTTGTAGGCGTGTATTATGACGCATCGAATGATCGAATCGTTGCCAAATGAGTACTTAGGTATTATCGTTCCTCGAAACCCAGTCCGGTCCCACACACTTTCCCCTGCGTCGACGCACCCCTAGTTGGGTCCAACACACTTTTCGCGGCGCTCGGAGCACTCCCAGTTGGGTCCAACACACATTCCCCGGCGCCTGGTGAACTCTCAGTTTGGTCCCGTACACCCTCCCCGGCGCTTGGCGCACTCCTGAGTCCCGCACATTCTCTGGTCATCGGTCAACGATCTCTGGTGAACTCTTAGCAGTTCATTATTATGTTTGATAACTATGTTTGGCGTTGGAAGGCCAGCCGCGTTAAATCGTTTTGCCTTGCTTGCACGTCTTTTATCTCGTAAAATTCACTTATTTTTTCACCATTGGTGTCCAGATATTCACCTTCATGATGAAAACTCAGTACTCTTTTTATCACGAACGCTTCGTTTAGGCATTAATGCGCGCCATTCTAATGGAAGCAATGCATACCTGCTGCGTGCTTACCAACCGTTGTCATTTTTCAAATAAAACTTCCGTGTTAGGAGGAATTTTACTACATTTCTTCAGGCTAAGATGACATTTCTTGTATGTATTTAACAATATTCCGTTTCTACTCTCGCACTTCCTTCCTTTGTCTTTTTCCTTATCCTTCTATAAAAAATTCAATGTGTTAATCACGTTGTGAGTTTAGTACCCGTGTGTTCTATTTAACGAATCCTCATGGGATCGAACGTTCTCGTTGATAGTGATTGTGGACCCTTTTCAATGGCATACGCCAGCTGTTGAAATTGATTGTACTGTCGTTATCGGGCTGAAATTCCGCTCCACGATTGCGACGAGTCGCTGTTTCAGCACGCAGCACAATTATAATCGTGCTGGGAGAAGGGGTAATTGTGTCGGGACCCGCTAGTCCAGCACGATCATCGTCGTGCTGCCACCGCGTTTGTCCGCAAGTGTCCGCTGATAAACTCGCTCTTCTCTGCAAAGAAAATTTTCATTTGAGTTCACGTGAAAGGACATTTGTCGATGAGTTGCGCAGAATTCGAAACCATCAAATTTTGAATATTATTACTGAACCATTCATAGGCATTACTACACCAAATAGAACAAGAAGATGAAGAATAGCATAAATCAGAAGGGCAAGACGATCGAGATCAAGACAAAGAGCAAGAAATAGTAAAAGATCGAGATCAATAAACAGAAGGCAAAAAGAGAAATATCACCTTGACAGCCAAAAAAATAATTGCTTTCAAAAAATCAATAATTAAGTAGTGTCGTTCTCTGGGCTAAATTCCGGTCCGCGATTGTGGACTACGACTGTTGCATCATGAGACTCGTGATAATCGTGCTGGGAGAAGGGTGAATCGTGACGGGAAAAAGCGGCCCCAGCACGACTAACACGTGTCGTATGATGCAACAACCGTAGTACGCAAATGCGGACCGGAATCTGATCCAGAGAACGACAATAAATAAATAAGTAACCAAATCAATTAACAAATAATTAAAAAAATAAGTAAATATATAAATAAGTAAATAAGTAAATAAATAAATAAGTAATTAAATAAAAAAGTGAATAAATGAGTAAATAAAATAGCAAATTAATAAATAAGTAGTTAAACCGAAAAGAAATATCATATTAACGAAGAGATCAAAACGAGGAGAGGATAAAAGTAACTGGAGTTGCAAAGAATGAGAAGAGAGTGGAAGAGATAAAGAAATACAGCAATAGAAGAAATTGGAATGTATGAAGAAAAACCCCTGCGATTCGAAGGAAATCGCCATTTTCTAGTTGACTTTCTTGGGCACTTCGGTGGAGACGGGAGAAAAAGTTTATGGGGTCGCCAATAGCGTGTTTGATAGTGAGGTGATCAAGGAGGTCATAGAGGTTTTGGGGGACGAAGAACTCATTAGGGATATCAATTCTGGCCGGTGGAGATTCGAGCATTTATTTGAATCGTGCGTGATTGTGATCAAGGCAGCCTCTCCCGTGTTATCAACTTTGCTAGCACTATTTTCAATTTTTTTGTGTACAATTGAGCCATTCGGGCTAGGTGACATCACCCACAAAGCTTGAGCCTCCAATTATGTGCATCTTACAAGTTATGGCCACCAGAGGACTGCTGTGGGGTCGATCAACTAGCACTTCTGGGTCGATCATCTATTTTATTTCATTGATTTTTTAGACAACCGTTGAGCAACACGGAAAACATTTTTGGCGCAGGAATTCTTCAAAAATGACAGTGACGAGGAGATGCAGAAAATCGCCAAAAACGATTTTGGCGCGAAATTCAAATCAAATTTAACAATGATTTCAGACTGGTTTTTCTTTACAAATGAAGGTCTGTCAGAGGCCCTTTCGACAATTCCGTTCACTAAAGAGACCAAGCAATACAAAAAACATGAAAAAATGTTTAGTTTTTGATTTCGATTTTCTTTTTTTTCTTTGAATTTTTCTAGATTTAGATTTTCCTCATAGCTCAAAAATTTTGTGGTGCACAGATAACTCAAAAATGGTATTTGACCCTCACTATGACGGAAGTCCTTTTCAACATCTACACGTATGAAATCGCGAATTTGATCACTCACTTCGGCACCGGTTTCAGTGCTTTTGCTGATGATATCAAAATTTATCATGAGGTTACTTCCCCTGGGGGCTGTGAATTCTTACAACAATCAATTAATGCTATCAACATGTGGTCTCATGATTGGGATCTGCCCCTGTCCAAGGAAAAAACCAAAATTCTCCACCTCGGTGCAAACAATCATAACTTCAACTATAACATTGAAGGGACTCGCATTGAGATTACTGATCAGATAACTGATCTTGGGTTCGTCATCACCAGGAGTCTTAGCTTTGATGTGCATTGTGAGACTACATCGAGGAAAGCTACTTGTGCAGTAAACAAAATATTCAGAGCTTTGGCAACACGTAATCCATCTGTTCTTATAAAAGCCTACACCACCTACGTGAGGCCAATTCTTGAATATGGCACGCCGGTGTTTAATCCCTACAAAGTGAAGGACATCAACTGTTTGGAGAAAGTTCAAAGCAACTTCACAAGGAAATTGTTTATTAGGATGCATGGTTTCGTTTATGGCCGCATACCCGATTCCGTGCAGAGAAATGAGCTATTTCACTTGAAACCGTTATCCTTCAGAAGAGTAGAGAATGACTTACTTCTTCTCCACAAGATCCTGTTTGGCGTAGATTTCGGTCTTAAACCTGAGGACCTTGTGACAACGAGAGAGAGTCAACCACTAGGGGTGGTCCCATCAAATTCCACCGTTACACATCTAACCTCAACTGCAGGCGTCACTTTTTCATCAACAGAACAATACCCATTTTTGAGAACCTTGGTAGAAATCATTCCATTCCTTCCAACTTTACGTCATTCAAAAATTTCATTCGAGAAAAATTTGAGCTGGCTGATCGAACAAGTAGCCCATCCTGACTGGCTGGATAGCTTTTGATTCCTCTCTTTAGGTTGATTATTACAGCAATGCGCTTTTCTTTTCTGTTCCGCTATGTTGTTTTTTTCTAGTTTCCATGCTTTAAACTTCCTATGGTTCATTCGTATTTCGCAGTCATTTTGAACATTGTTTTTGACTACATAGTCTTGCCTATGTAATAAATAAATAAATATATAAATAAATAAATATATACATATATACATATATATATATATATATATATATATATATATATATATATATATATATATATATATATATATATATATATATATATATATATATATATATATATATATATATATATATATATATATATATATATATATATATATATATATATATATACATATATATATATTTGCTCCATTTAAGTGGTTCTCGTCGGATTCTCAGTTCTAAAAATGCAGCTGTCTTAGAGGCCAACCCATCTGACTCTCTACCGGAACAACAAGGTCAAAACTTCTCAGGGAAAACCCTGCCTCTGAAGAATCGATAGGCTAAATGTGCAAACGCTCGAGATTTCGTTGTTTACTAAGCACGTGCATTTGCGTATGTACCACACTCACGGGTTCGCTTGCTTACAGAATGCGTGCGATTGCGTACTGAATGCGTGTCATTGCGTGCCGGCTGCGCAAACTTACAAAACGACTTCGCCTCCGCAATTTCTTGCGTACTGAACGCGGGTGATTGCGTACTGCACGCTTGTACGTAGCGAACACATCCGTGCCTACCGCGCGGACTGACAAACTGACCTCACCCAACAGTTTTCCTGCGTACTGAACGCGAACACTTGCGTACCGGCCGTGCAATCTGACAAACCGATCTCTCTCACCAGTTTGCCTGCGTGCTGAACGCGGGCGATTGCGTACTGAACGCCAACAATTTCGTACCGACCCCGTAATCTGACACAACGACCTCACCGACCAGTTTTCTAGCGTGCTGATAGCGGGCGGTTGCGTGCTGAATGCGAGCTCTTGCGTACTGACTGCGTGTGCTCACGTACCGACCGCAGCAAAAAGTCATGTTTCGTACTGACCGCGCGCAAAGATGACTGCGCGCGGTCAGTACGCCTCCATGGAAAATTGCTAGGGGTTGATACGGAGCTCAGG
Source organism: Aplectana chamaeleonis (assembly GCA_029168955.1). Lineage (NCBI taxonomy): Eukaryota > Metazoa > Nematoda > Chromadorea > Rhabditida > Cosmocercidae > Aplectana > Aplectana chamaeleonis. Next base: position 1,608,318 of record JAPDOI010000019.1, on the reverse strand, counting down.
CGTATCAACCGCGTGCACTATTTCGTTTTCGCGGTCAGTAAGCAAATGCCCGCGTTCCGTACGGAATACATTTTTTGCACGCGGTCAGTACCATAGTGGAACGCGGTCGGTACGAGAAGCGATTTTTCGCCCGCGGTCGGTCCACCCCATTGTCTGAGTACATATGTATTTTCAACGATTCTAGCATAAACGTTTTTTTTGGAGTCACGAACTACTTCCGAGTAGAATTCCGCAACGGTTTGTTTTCGCCGTTTAGAAGTGTCGACTAGAAAATTCGCTTGTGGAAAATATTGTTCATTTTTGTAGACTCCTTGCTCCACTTTCCTATTGATCCCTTTTTGTTGAAACGTTTGTCATGCAACCAAACCACTATCGCTTGGAAGAGCCCTTTTCGAAAGAATTGTTCATTTTTTCTTGATATTACGTAGTATTATCCCTGAAAAATATTCAAAATTTTCAAATTAGAATCGATTGATATGATAATCAGTAAATAATCAGGTTGCTGCGCAAGCAAAAAATGAAGCCTATGCATCTTCTACGACCCCCTGATAACGTCATCAGAAGCCCGGAGCACTTTTCACGACGTCCCGATGACTGCATCAAAAGCCCGAAGCACTTTTCACTACGTCCCGACGACTTCGTCAGAAGTCCGAAGCACTTTTCACGACGTCCCGACGACTTCGTCAGTGATCCGAGGCACTTTTCACAACGTCCCGATGACTTCATCAGAAGCCCGAAGCACCCTTAACGACTTCCCGATGACTTCATCAGAAGCTTGAAGCACTTTTCACGACGTCCCGACGACTTCGTCAGAAGTCCGAAGCACTTTTACCGACGTCCCGACGACTTCGTCAGAAGTCCGAAGCACTTTTCACGACGTCTCGATGACTTCGTCAGAAGTCCGAAGCACTTTTCACGACGTCCCGACGACTTCGTCAGTGATCCGAGGCACTTTTCACAACGTCCCGATGACTTCATTAGAAGCCCGGAGCACTTTTCATGACGTCCCGATGATTTCATCAGAAGCCCGGAGCACTTTTCACGACGTCCCGATGACTTCATCAGAAGCCCGAAGCACTTTTCACGACTTCCCGATGACTTCATCAGGAGCCCGATGCACTTTTCACTACGTCCCGACGACTTCGTCAGAAGTCCGAAGCACTTTTCACGACGTCCCGATGACTTCGTCAGAATTCCGAAGCACTTTTCACGACGTCCCGATGATTTCATCAGAAGCCCGAAGCACCTTTAACGACTTCCCGATGACTTCATCAGAAGCTTGAAGCACTTTTCACGACGTCCCGACGACTTCGTCAGAAGTCCGAACCACTTTTCACGACGTCCCGATGACTTCGTCAGAAGTCCGAAGCACTTTTACCGACGTCCCGACGACTTCGTCAGAAGTCCGAAGCACTTTTCACGACGTCCCGATGACTTCGTCAGAAGTCCGAAGCACTTTTCACGACGTCTCGACGACTTCGTCAGAAGCCCGGAGCACTTTTCACGACGTCCCGATGACTTCATCAGAAGCCCGAAGCACTTTTCACGACTTCCCGATGACTTCATCAGGAGCCCGATGCACTTTTCACTACGTCCCGACGCCTTCGTCAGAAGTCCGAAGCACTTTTCACGACGTCCCGATGACTTCGTCAGAAGCCCGGAGCACTTTTCACGACGTCCCGATGACTTCATCAGAAGCCCGGAGCACTTTTCACGACGTCCCGATGACTTCATCAGAAGCCCGAAGCACTTTTCACGACTTCCCGATGACTTCATCAGGAGCCCGATGCACTTTTCACTACGTCCCGACGACTTCGTCAGAAGTCCGAAGCACTTTTCACGACGTCCCGATGACTTCGTCAGAATTCCGAAGCACTTTTCACGACGTCCCGATGATTTCATCAGAAGCCCGAAGCACCTTTAACGACTTCCCGATGACTTCATCAGAAGCTTGAAGCACTTTTCACGACGTCCCGACGACTTCGTCAGAAGTCCGAACCACTTTTCACGACGTCCCGATGACTTCGTCAGAAGTCCGAAGCACTTTTACCGACGTCCCGACGACTTCGTCAGAAGTCCGAACCACTTTTCACGACGTCCCGATGACTTCGTCAGAAGTCCGAAGCACTTTTCACGACGTCTCGACGACTTCGTCAGAAGCCCGGAGCACTTTTCACGACGTCCCGATGACTTCATCAGAAGCCCGAAGCACTTTTCACGACTTCCCGATGACTTCATCAGGAGCCCGATGCACTTTTCACTACGTCCCGACGACTTCGTCAGAAGTCCGAAGCACTTTTCACGACGTCCCGATGACTTCGTCAGAAGCCCGGAGCACTTTTCACGACGTCCCGATGACTTCATCAGAAGCCCGGAGCACTTTTCACGACGTCCCGATGACTTCATCAGAAGCCCGAAGCACTTTTCACGACTTCCCGATGACTTCATCAGGAGCCCGATGCACTTTTCACTACGTCCCGACGACTTCGTCAGAAGTCCGAAGCACTTTTCACGACGTCCCGATGACTTCGTCAGAATTCCGAAGCACTTTTCACGACGTCCCGATGATTTCATCAGAAGCCCGAAGCACCTTTAACGACTTCCCGATGACTTCATCAGAAGCTTGAAGCACTTTTCACGACGTCCCGACGACTTCGTCAGAAGTCCGAACCACTTTTCACGACGTCCCGATGACTTCGTCAGAAGTCCGAAGCACTTTTACCGACGTCCCGACGACTTCGTCAGAAGTCCGAACCACTTTTCACGACGTCCCGATGACTTCGTCAGAAGTCCGAAGCACTTTTCACGACGTCTCGACGACTTCGTCAGAAGCCCGGAGCACTTTTCACGACGTCCCGATGACTTCATCAGAAGCCCGAAGCACTTTTCACGACTTCCCGATGACTTCATCAGGAGCCCGATGCACTTTTCACTACGTCCCGACGACTTCGTCAGAAGTCCGAAGCACTTTTACCGACGTCCCGACGACTTCGTCAGAAGTCCGAACCACTTTTCACGACGTCCCGATGACTTCGTCAGAAGTCCGAAGCACTTTTACCGACGTCCCGACGACTTCGTCAGAAGTCCGAACCACTTTTCACGACGTCCCGATGACTTCGTCAGAAGTCCGAAGCACTTTTCACGACGTCTCGACGACTTCGTCAGAAGTCCGAACCACTTTTCACGACGTCCCGATGACTTCGTCAAGTCGAAGCACTTTTACCGACGTCCCGACGACTTCGTCAGAAGTCCGAACCACTTTCACGACGTCGATGACTTCGTCAAGTCCGAAGCACTTTTACCGACGTCCCGACGACTTCGTCAGAAGTCCGAACCACTTTTCACGACGTCCCGATGACTTCGTCAGAAGTCCGAAGCACTTTTCACGACGTCCCGATGACTTCGTCAGAATTCCGAAGCACTTTTCACGACGTCTCGACGACTTCGTCAGAAGTCCGAACCACTTTTCACGACGTCCCGATGACTTCGTCAGAAGTCCGAAGCACTTTTACCGACGTCTCGACGACTTCGTCAGAAGTCCGAACCACTTTTCACGACGTCCCGATGACTTCGTCAGAAGTCCGAAGCACTTTTACCGACGTCTCGACGACTTCGTCAGAAGTCCGAACCACTTTTCACGACGTCCCAATGACTTCGTCAGAAGTCCGAAGCACTTTTACCGACGTCTCGACGACTTCGTCAGAAGTCCGAAGCACTTTTACCGACGTCCCGACGACTTCGTCAGAAGTCCGAACCACTTTTCACGACGTCCCGATGACTTCGTCAGAAGTCCGAAGCACTTTTCACGACGTCCCGATGACTTCGTCAGAAGTCCGAAGCACTTTTACCGACGTCTCGACGACTTCGTCAGAAGTCCGAACCACTTTTCACGACGTCCCGATGACTTCGTCAGAAGTCCGAAGCACTTTTACCGACGTCTCGACGACTTCGTCAGAAGTCCGAACCACTTTTCACGACGTCCCGATGACTTCGTCAGAAGTCCGAAGCACTTTTACCGACGTCCCGACGACTTCGTCAGAAGTCCGAACCACTTTCACGACGTCCCGATGACTTCATCAGAAGCCCGAAGCACTTTTCACGACTTCCGATGACTTCATCAGGGCCCGATGCACTTTTCACTACGTCCCGACGACTTCGTCAGAAGTCCGAAGCACTTTACCGCCGTCCCGACGACTTCGTCAGAAGTCCGAACCACTTTTCACGACGTCCCGATGACTTCGTCAGAAGTCCGAAGCACTTTTCACGACGTCTCGACGACTTCGTCAGAAGTCCGAACCACTTTTCACGACGTCCCGATGACTTCGTCAGAAGTCCGAAGCACTTTTACCGACGTCTCGACGACTTCGTCAGAAGTCCGAACCACTTTTCACGACGTCCCGATGACTTCGTCAGAAGTCCGAAGCACTTTTACCGACGTCCCGACGACTTCGTCAGAAGTCCGAACCACTTTTCACGACGTCCCGATGACTTCATCAGAAGCCCGAAGCACTTTTCACGACTTCCCGATGACTTCATCAGGAGCCCGATGCACTTTTCACTACGTCCCGACGACTTCGTCAGAAGTCCGAAGCACTTTTACCGACGTCCCGACGACTTCGTCAGAAGTCCGAACCACTTTCACGACGTCGATGACTTCGTCAAGTCCGAAGCACTTTTCACGACGTCTCGACGACTTCGTCAGAAGTCCGAACCACTTTTCACGACGTCCGATGACTTCGTCAGAAGTCCGAAGCACTTTACCGACGTCCCGACGACTTCGTCAGAAGTCGAACCACTTTCACGACGTCGATGACTTCGTCAGAAGTCCGAAGCACTTTCACGACGTCGATGACTTCGTCAGAATTCCGAAGCTTACTTTTCACGACGTCGATGATTTCATCAGAAGCCCGAAGCACCTTTAACGACTTCCGATGACTTCATCAGAAGCTTGAAGCACTTTTCACGACGTCCCGACGACTTCGTCAAGTCCGAACCACTTTCACGACGTCCCGATGACTTCGTCAGAAGTCCGAAGCACTTTACCGACGTCCCGACGACTTCGTCAGAAGTCCGAACCACTTTTCACGACGTCCCGATGACTTCGTCAGAAGTCCGAAGCACTTTTCACGACGTCTCGACGACTTCGTCAGAAGCCCGGAGCACTTTTCACGACGTCCCGATGACTTCATCAGAAGCCCGAAGCACTTTTCACGACTTCCCGATGACTTCATCAGGGCCCGATGCACTTTTCACTACGTCCCGACGACTTCGTCAGAAGTCCGAAGCACTTTTCACGACGTCCCGATGACTTCGTCAGAAGCCCGGAGCACTTTTCACGACGTCCCGATGACTTCATCAGAAGCCCGAAGCACTTTTCACGACTTCCCGATGACTTCATCAGGAGCCCGATGCACTTTTCACTACGTCCCGACGACTTCGTCAGAAGTCCGAAGCACTTTTCACGACGTCCCGATGACTTCGTCAGAATTCCGAAGCACTTTTCACGACGTCCCGATGATTTCATCAGAAGCCCGAAGCACCTTTAAGGACTTCCCGATGACTTCATCAGAAGCTCGAAGCACTTTTCACGACGTCCCGACGACTTCGTCAGAGGACCAAAGCACTTTTCCCGACGTCCCGATGACTTCGTCACAAGTCCGAAGCACTTTTCACGACGTCCAGATGACTTCATCAGAAGTTCCATCATGACACACGTGATAATCGTGCTAGGATCACTTGGTCCCAGCAGGATTCGCCTTTCTCCCAGCACGATTATCACGCGTCACATAATGCAACAGCCATAGTCCGCAATTGTGGACCGAAATTTGGCTCTGAGAACGATATTAACTGCTGCTTTGATGGGAAACTCGAAAACGGAGCTTATCATGAACAGTGCCTTTCTAGGCAGTGGTCACGATGAAAAACGTTACCGAAAAAACTACAAATATCAACTTAGATCAAAAACAGCTGAAAAAACTATGAAGGTGGCGCGGTGACAAACGGGCTAGAATTGGAGTTTTCAGAGCTCAAAGAAGCCAGTTCGTACACACTTGCACACCGCCTACTAATAAGATCGCAGTCTCGTGCCGAGCAGTCAAAAATCATCGACATTCGGAGGAAGAAATAAATGCAAATTTACCTAATAAAAACAGTTGAGCAATGTAAGAAAGCACTCTAGTCAATGTTTTCGACTAGATGTGTATATAAATCCGAAGGTTCATTGATTAATATTCAATTTCAAGCCAGCTGATGTTCTTGATATAAGAGTTCATCGATGCCGATGATGTGGAATGGGCTCGTCCACCATCAAAAGGCAAGAATGTTCAGGCTTCAAATTTGGCTCAAAACAGCGGTTTTTTCGTTTTTTTTTCTTTTTTTTTCTTATAGGTCCTACTACTCAAAACCCAGAGAAGGGTTTAGAGCGAAAAAGAAGAAAAGCATAATTGATCGCGACCACTGCCTTTAAAGGGCTCACAGGGAACGCAAACTACTACACTTCAGACCGAATTTCAAATCATTCAAATTTTGGAAATTTTGAATCATTCAAATTTCAAATTTTGGCTTCCGGGTAATATCAGAGATCCAAATACTTCGCGAAAAGCTTTTCTAATATTACTTGAATCGCGATTCTTTCAAAAAGAGGCTCTCTAATAATATTCAAAGTTCGATTATTTGAAAAGCAGATTTCCGAGTATTATTCAAATTTTGAATACCACCCTTTTCAATTTCCCGGAACATTGAATAATCAAAATGCACAATTATCATTTTATCAGGAGCCTTTTTTAAAATAAACTCTTGAAAATATGCTACAAACTCCTCTAACCCAACCCCCAAGCTATCGACCATTGTAGCCCCCCTGTAGTTGACACCTCATGCCTCTTATGCACTCCTGAGCCGGCATAAACCAATAATGTGCATGTACATTGGGGTACGTGCGCGTTTATTTTTTGCGCTTTTATGCAACATTGAAACATGTGCAAGCGCCAGGCAGAGAGCCGGCTCGTCGCGGACGAGTTTTTCAATGTGTGCAAAATGACGCCAAAACACAGAACACAAAGAAAGCACAACCGTAAACCGATTTCCCTTTACTTGCCTGTCCCTTACTTTGCCATATTTCCATTTTTATCCAACAGTAATTTCTCTAAAACATGAAATCCTATCATTGCCTTGCAGGTCAAAAATCGAGAAAGTTTTCGCTGCTGAACATCTTACAATCTTCTTGGCTTGGCCATATCCTCATGACACGGCCATCTGATATATTTGGGAGCGAATCTCATAGCAGCGTCGAGGAATCAAGCGAAAAATCGTGACACAGAAGGCTGCGTGAAACCGAACGCATCACCTTCCATTAGCTGTTTGTTGTCTACCGCCAAAATTTGGAGGGACTTTGCCACTTTCAGAGCGGTTGAGGCTCTCTTGGGTCGCACGCATACTTGTTCCAACAACGGCTCCAATTCTGCGCACCAGGCGAGAAACGCCCTTCGAGTCAACCGGAATTGCATCCTGAATTCCTCGTAGTAGAGGGCGTCCATGCAGTTGAAACGATCGCGATATAACCTTCCCACTTGGAGACGTGCTGCCAGTAAAAACTCATCAATCTCGTTCATCTTGTTGTATATAGTGTCATTAATCAGAGATTACCAGCTTCATCATAATTGAGTCGCCCGATGAAAATCACAAAACAGGGCAGGGTGAAGCAGACTGTTGTGGCAGACCTCGAAAAGTCCACGCCCCTCTTTCTCGATTCATTTTTCAAAAATGTTTGAAAATTTTACGCTCAGAAGTGGAATTTGAAAATTCTTGATTTTTTGTATTTTTTGACTTCTTTCTGATTGAACTCCGCACATCACTTCACTGACGAGCCTCGAGAAGTGATTTGGTTTGGCCATAATTTACTCCTCGCCCGACAAATTCGATTCTTGAACCTTTTCACCCCCCCCCCCTCCGTCATGCCATGGGAACTCTAAGAGCTTCGGCCAAGAAATAGCCGTGGAATAGCCGCAAAATGCCTGCTTGCCGCGAAATAGCCGACCAGGAGCCGCTGCGGAGCGTGGTGGGCGATTTCTCCGCTATTTCTCGGCCAAAACTCTCAGAGGAGAGCTTGATATCGAAACCCGAATCCGTTTTCAGAAACACTGTGATGTCTTTTGATCAGAAAAGTGTAATGCACCTCACAGAACGTGGATAAGGGATTCGACGACAACTGAACAGATACCGCATTATAAGTTTAGGTAAAAAAACTCTAAGACAAAGAGAAAGAAAAGACGCCAACCGCTTTTCCGACCCAGAAAGCTACCGACGAGATCACGAAGTAATCCACTTGTATGAGGAAAAGATCAGGGCGTCAGAAAAAAAAGAAACGCAACCTCTCTGAGAAAATTTGCCTCGTCAGTGTCGGGAAAGTACCGCGACTCTCGCCTGTGCCGCGATAGTTCCCCGATAGTACCGCAGCGGCTCCGTGATCAGACTACTCTGTTGCCGTGCCTTGAGCCTCGAAATCGCTCGCGGAGCAGGAGAGGCAATTTCTCTCAGAGTTATTCCGAAATAGCAACGCCTAGCTCGAAAATTCGCAACCGTGCACAAATGTACACTTAATTTTTGGCGCTCCGAAATGTGCACGCCATTCGCGCGATGAAATCAGCCCGAGCGCTTTCGTGTATGCCGTTTTAGACCCCGGCCATCAAATGTGAGCGCTTTTGATGTGAAGTGAACGCGCACAACCAATGGTGCATGCCGGCTCTGGGTATTTTTTAGAATCATGTTATGTTTTTAAAGTTTGTTGTACGTATGACTGCCACTCAGCCCTACCCCTCACCCAACGTCGTGCGAGTTCGGCTGCATCGCTAGTTCGACTCTGCCTCCGACGTTGTGGTACGATTAAGTCTTGAGGGTCACGATGGTTGGGTGCGATAAGGCGCTTTCCCGAAAGCCGTATTGCTGATTCACTCGCCTAAAGCCAAGCGTTTTCTGATAACATTGTGGTAGGTCCTATAAACAGTTTCGACCTAGACCAAACCCCAGGACAAATTCTACAGCCATTTTCATTTTGAGTGTTTCGAGATTAGGAGTAAGTGTGACCGACGACAAAAACAATACCCGCGCTAAGTTTTGTAAAAACGGGGAGCATCTGGCAAACTTGGCGAAAAAAGCGTCCGATGCATGCAACTTTTTTGAATGAAGACTTTTTTGAAATCTGAAAATGCTATCATATTCACAGATTAAATTGCTACCTATGTAATTATAACACGTACGGTCCAAAGTTCCTTAACACTTAATGGATCGCGTGTCCACACTGCGCACCCACGCCAAAAACTCTATTTTTTCGTTTACTTTGAGAAATACGGACTCCTTCCAACTATTGCTTTTATACCTATGTTTCGTGAAACTTCCATAAACGGTTTGCAGATATTGAGCGCCATATTTCTCCTTTTGACATAGGCAATTAACAACAAAAAATCAGTTTAAAAACTCACTGAAGTGATTGGCCGTGGAGCGCGATGGTCCGCTACGGGGGCTAGCCGTGGAACGCGCAGTCTCCTAAGTGTTAAAATCGCTTTGTTTCTGAAGGAAATAGTTTTTGCAATAGTTTTTCAAAAACCGTCGCGCGCGGCGATGTGCGGCGAAACTTTGAGCAGTATTTGTACAAGTAATGGTAGGGCAATCTGCATGCTTTCTTTATAATTTAGGTCCGGGTGAGAGAATCTAAACGTTTATGATGGTTGGATTTTTGAAATCCTTCATTTAGGAGTCCGTGGTTTCCTCAACGAAACTCCGATTTTTCAGGTAGTTCTCAGGCGTGTTTAATGGAGGATTTCAAATATTTAACCAATACAAACCTTGAGACTCAACTACCTCCAACTAACTCATGAAGAAAGCATACAGATTGCTTTTCTATTACTTGTACAAATACTACTCAAAGTTTCGCCGCACTTCACCGCGCGCCACGTTTTTGAAAAACGATTGCAGAAACTATTTCCTCGAAAAACTAGGCGATTTGAGGGAATTGCGGCCTATAAGTCACATAATAAGGAAGCATTTTGACCTGAGAATATGATAGCGTTTTCAGAAATCAAAAAAGTCTCCATTTAGAAAAGTTACATGCATCGGACGCTTTTTTGCCAAGTTCGCCAGCAATCGTTGATTACTACGGTTGGCGACGCCCACGGAGGTTATTCTGGTTGCGGTACCATTGACAACCAGGCATGCCTCGCCCACTTTCCCTCGCGCTTGCTGCGCCCTCCACCCTGGCTCTCTCGACGGAGACACAAAGAAAAAGACGCTACTGTTGTGTCGTCGACTGGCATCTGTCAGATGAGAGAGGTGTTGCTGCATAATCTGGCAAACATCGGCCACGACCCCTTCGTCTTTAGAGATGCTGAGATTGAAATCACAAACTGAGAATGTATTTCCTGCAGTACAACTTCTTCGAGTTTAACCAGTATTTCTATCCCCTAAAAATCGGGAACAGTTCTAACGCTCACTCTTTTTATAACACTGCCGTTCGTTTAACAAAATTACTGGATTCAATACTAACCTGCTGATTAAACATATGATAAAGAAGAAAAAGCAAAGAAAACTCTATAAAAAATGAGTACTTTCAAGCAAAAGTGGCTTGATGCTGACAGAAACGTTCCTGCAGAAAGAAAAAAAAATAGGAAGGTGGAGTGGGCGAGTCTACAAAAAATTAAAAGTGCTTCTTGAGAACCGATTCCCGTAGCTGAGCTGAAATTCTCACTTCACGAAATCAACTCGTGTTATTCTTCAGAGAAGAGCTTTGTAGTTTTGGAAAGGAGCTTGCTCCGGCTATTCTAGTACCGGTGGAAATATTTTATACCTATTATCGAAAAGAAGACAAAAAGTCTGACCCACATAAACGGTCTCGTTTCGCTAATCAGAAAAGCGAACTGGTGAAAGTACAGAAGGAAATGCGATTACTATCACATGAACTGAACCTTTCCGAACAAGTGAGTCTTTTATGGAGAGGCATCAAGCTCTTCCATGCGAAATAGAGCAACGGTTTTCTTATTGGAAATCGAAAGTTCTCGATAAGTGAATTAGTTCTCAAGAAATTTCGTTAATTTTTTGAAGACTCGCTCATCCCGTTTTACTGTTTCTCCTTTTTTGGAACGTTTCTGTCTTCTCAAAACCACCTCTGCCTGAAACGGCTCCTTTTTGATAGAATTGCTCACTTTTTTGGAATTGCATACGTGGTGACCCACGAGAAATCTCCCAGATTTTCCGATTTGTATCGATTGATTTTATAACAGTAAGTAGCCTATTTGTTGACCAATTCCTCTGTACTACTTCATTAAAGAAAGTACAGCCTACAACGTTTTTCACCCATTCGAAAAAATATCGATTACTTTTGTGATCTCTTTCTGGTTTCAAACCTTGTTGAGGGGGCACCCAAGATTCATCCATGAAATTGAAAATTTCTTTTAATACCAGATATGTATGGTATCGTTATCCGCCAGTGTTTTCCTGGAGGCGCCATGGAAACGCTCTGATTTCTGGAAGCGCTAGCTTTCGTTCTTCACTGGGAATTCGAGTGCTCCCCTCAAACTAGGTTTGCACTCATCCCTGTAGTGTACAGTCAAAGCTGTAAATGGGTCCACCCCGCGGAGACACAGAGATAGACAGTTTGCACTTCGGCGGCGCCGAGAGAGTGCACGGCCGGCTGGCAGCGCCTTTCTTTTCGTCCTCTGCCCTCATCATACTGACTCGGACACCCCGCGTGCCGAGTTGTCAATGCTCCGGAGACCAGGTTATTCTACGCTATTTTGTTACTTTTGCTACTTGGAAATCCCATTTTCTGTTATACCAGTAATTTAGAAAATGGAAAACATGAAAATTCGTATATCTTTTTATATATAGTAATTACTATGCCTGAGCAGATGCAGAACGTTTGTGATCGACGTTTTGAAAGTGATTGTTGCTTTTCGTAAGCTGCAGCATTCTTCTTGATAGATGGGAGTTTTTTTAATAGAATAATGTTTAAATCGCTATCCGTATGCGTATTGCAGAAACATAGGCGAACAGGTTGAACCGACATGAAGTAGTGCGGAAGTTAACTGTATGATGACCCAATACTTGGGAATAGCAAATAGTTTGCATTTCCCATTGGATACAATATTCGACCAAACCATTTATTCAATCATTCAGATAAACAGCAGTCCCGACGAAGAATGTGATGTAAAGAGGGTTATGGAGTTACCGTCCAGAATTCTTGGAAAACTCTCGACATATTTGAGAATGATTTTCAATTTCGGGTGGAGTTGTCCTGGAATCTGTCTGAATTCTCGTCAAGCACGCGTTCCCGTTAAGCACTCGTTTTTCTCGTCAACACTTCTAAATTCTGAAGAAATGGTCCGGGATTTTCGACAAATACTGCGAATTCCGAATTTCTCGACAACTTCGACCCACTTTTTGAACAACTACGCGTTTCTCGACCGATTCTCGACAACTTTTCGTCCGATTCTCGACAACTAGTTTCACCTGAAAAAGTAGTTGAATAGGGTGCGGGACGTTCCGAAAAGCTAGAGCGCAGACAAGACAGAGAGATGGTGGGAAATTAGAAACACGTTAAGAATTCACCATATTGTTTTATGCATTTTTCGATTTCAGATGTCATTTCTGCCAAACTTGAGGTTTTTCACTCCTAAAATTTGTTGGATAATCTTGCTGGATTGCCACCATAAAATAGCTTCTTCTGCGCCTCTACACTGTTTCGGAGCGAACATCCGTCGACGTCAAATAGCAGTAGTTAATTTTCCAATCACTACTATCAAATCAATGTAAATTCAGACTGCAATCGACCGCGAACAATACAGTTTTCATCAGAATGTTCTTACTACGTCAATGTCGCAGCCGTCAATTCAAACTTGGCCAACGATGAATACCAGAAACCTCCAGCCACCTCCCTTCAATCCGCCACCAACATCATACTGGTATGTTGATGATTTGACAGCATCTGAGAATGTCCAGGTAGCCATTTCACAATTTTGGCAGGTAATATACCTCCTTCATTGTAGAAGTTTCGCAACTGCAGCTTTCGTTGTATCCTTCGAGAGCGTCTCCCCACAGTGGGAGACAGCCAAGAAACGGCAGGGGCGAGGGTCAGAATTGATAAAAAAGGAGTTGGCGCTTCTTCGCGTTGTGTATGAATGGTCGACTTATTCACTCTAGTCCAGTGAATGCACGATACGCGATCATCTGCGGTGGCCTTCACGGCGTTCAAATATGTTAACTCTGAGGTCTAGGTGTGTTTGACCGCGAATGGACGAACAAACCCAAATTCAAGGAACGGTAAAGAGGCTCT